>CM063108.1:55632597-56832597 GCA_031841125.1 Acanthococcus lagerstroemiae | reverse complement strand
GTTACTGCACTTATTTTCTATTATTACTAAAATGTTTTCTATCACTCTATCTACGTATTGCTAATTAAGAGGAAAAATCGATTCGAAAGCAGGGATGTTTGTTTACACGTAGACAATACTTGTCTACATTTTACTGTAAAGAAATGTAGAAAAGTAGAAAATGTGTACAAAGTAGACAATAAAAGTAGATAAATGTAAACAATTCCGAAAATGATAAAAAAAGCCAATACATGCATGTAATCAGTTAATCACAAATTCACAATAATAAATCCAAATTTAATTTCTTTGACTAGAGATTGTAGGTGGCTGCACTGCCACCTACGCCCTTTGTTGACATTTGTTTAAATTTGTGTACACTTTACATTTATCTACACTATTTGTCTACACCAACATCCTTGTCGAAAGGTGAATAATTTCCTTTATTAGCCGTATCTCAGCTCCTTCAGAAGAACAAATAGGCAAGTGCACCTACATTAGGGTGTTCCTTATTCTTGAAAATTAGAATTTCCATGACGCATCTCCTGAGATCTTTTCCAATGTGATGAACGAACATTTCTGACAAGTTACTCCGCGATCGGCTGAGGGGAGCATATACCTCATATGACTTACCCCTGTTGTGGAGAAAGAGTTGGGGTTTTGACTTTGTTGATTTGAATTTCCATTCTGTGCTCACGCTAAAAATGTTTATTCATAACTGTGGGTAGTTCTTTGGATATTCTTGAGGTCTAAAATGGTCAGATTCCTTGATCTGGGTCGATGCTCCCAGGGTGTTTAACAATAGGGAGAGGAAGGTGCTGAAAAATATGAATTTTGAAATATGAGTAGCTGAATTCGTTTCTGATATTCTTTTTTTCCAAAGAGGGTTGAGACCTTATAATAGTTGTTTTCCGATATGGTACTCGATGTACAAATTTTCAAGATTACTAAATTAGATTCTGAGCTTAGTGTTTGGATAGAGCCTCACTAGTGCTGTCAGATGGGGACAAGACTGAATGTCGGTCAGTTTTGCGTTTACCCACTCGGCCCCATTTTGTGGCATCCACGAGGGTCCGAGTTAGGAACCATGCTCAGAATCGAATTCAACGACCTCGAATCTCAATAATTTATGAGCCCTTTAGATTGCAAAGGGTAGAGAAAAACAGAAGGAGTCTCTCACGATTTGTGTTGGTGGCTATTTTCTTATCAACAAAAATGGAAAAACGTTCAGAAGTATGCAGTTTATCTTTTCAGTTCACTAGATTTTCGACTGAGTGATAATTTTGGAGAATTTGCAACGTTGATTATTTAGTTTTTTCTGCCTCGAGAAGAACAATCCGAAAGACAACCTAAGACTCTTAAATGCTTTTACAAGAGTTTTCTGGATTTTCATGTACTTGATTTGAACTTTTAATAATTTTCTGAGGTTAAGATAAACGAAGACAGTTGAAAATTCATTTGGAAGCTGTTATGCGTGACAGAACCAACCGACATTTGTTGACAAAATGAGTAATTTGTATCGTTTGGAAGAGCGTAACAGGTAGAATTTTTCAAAATTGGGCCCCCGATTCAAAAATGTGTGCTCATGTTGAAAAAAGCTCATCAGTAAATGATATGTCATGTAGTTTCTACATGGCTCTTGAACTTCGAATCACGTGTTCTAAAAAAACAGATTTTGTTGGTTGGTTCTGTTACGGTTAATAGTGTCCATTTACGACTCTATAAAGAATTTTTATAACTCTCCTAGACTTGTTTCAAACTTCAAAACATTTCTAACCATTCTTAAGACTCGCTAAGACTGCTCAGATTTCGTTTACGACTCTGTAATTTATTTTTTATACTTTCCTAGACTTGTTTCACGTTCTTCACAGCTTTTCCGAACTTTCTTGAGAATCGCGAAAACCATTCAAAACTCGTTTGGTACTCTTTATTGCTCTTTCAGGTTTGATTAAGGTTCCTTAAAACATGATTACAACTTTTTAAAATGCCTCCGCACTTTCATAATATCCTTTAGTGACCATAACTAGCTAAGACTCTTTAATGTTTATTTAAGACTTCAGAAATTTTTTCCGCTCGTGTCGCAAGACTTTTTAAGATTTGAAAAACTTTTACTTTAGATCCTTTAAAATTCTTGCGGACTTGCTGAGGTCTCCTCAACTCTTTTCAAGGCTTGTATAAGTCTTAGTCTACTCCAAACTTTGATAAGATTCTTGCCGACTTGCTTGACATTCGTTAAGGTTTATTCAAATTTCACTCTCTAGGGAGGGCAATAGCCCCCCTGCGCCTGTTACTCGTTTTTTTAGTATAATGGAAAAACAGCTACGCAACGAAACTGCGAAACCAAAGCTTTGACTTTACATTTCTGCATATGCGGATGCGAATGAAGGGCCCCATCGCTTGGATTTTTAATGGGGGGGGGGAACAAGATTTTTTTCTGATGCAGAGATGAGATATTTCTTTAAGATAGGGGACTCGCGGGCACTTGCAACCTTTTTCCATGTGAGGCAATATCCTTCCTAAAGGAGGCAGGACGTCTTGGGAAAAGGGGGGAGAGTCAGACACTTGATCAAAAGAGAAAAAGTAACTTTTTTCGATGAACTAAAGTTGTTTTATTTTCTTTTTTGAATGCCCTATTTGCTCCCTCTTCACCCGCATGGAAAGATTTGAATTCTGCTAACTGCGAGTATGTATAAGTACTGGTCGATAAGAACAGATAATATTAAAATGGAAAAAGGTGCTCGCTGCTTCAGTCTCGCCAATTTTTCTAGCAGGTGAAACATTTTCGGGGCACCCCCTTCCTTCGGCTGGCACGTCCTTGATATTGAAATCGATTCGAGACAGTATCCCAGAAACAGAGAAACTCAGACGTCGGATTTCATTCCAGGGTGCAAAATACGTCGACGGAACATGATTTAGCGTGCCTCGTAACGCGTGCCGTGCCGCGCCGCGCCCGCCCCCACCCCTTACAATTGTAGATAGCGAGGTACATGGCCCGTTATGGGTGGAATTAGAGCTGTAGAGCGCCACATCGCGCTGCGTATCTTGACACCGGCACGCCAGCGACACCCGGAGCAGACGATGAGACGATGCACACGAGTGTTCTGGCTGGCGGGATTTCAACCTAATTAGGGTGTTCACGTGGGTCTTGTAACGCTGACCTCCTCGCACGCGCCTTACTTTTGAACTCTGTCAAGGTCGGGCTTTCGTTGTACCGAAACCGACCCAAAACGCACCCGAAACGTCTAGAACGATGTAGAAGGAGCAGAGGTGGTGGTACATAGAAAAAAAAAAAAAAGGAAAAGCATACCCTACACCTATTAATACCAGTCGTCTCGTTCAACTTTTGCACGCAATCAGGCCCTCCGGAGCTGCCCACCCTCCTGCGACTGCTGACACAAATATACTCCTCGTGTGCCGTAAGCGCTCGCGCTCGAATAGCTCACGAAAGTTGGAAAAGTGCGGCAGAGGGGCTGGCGGGGAGATGTGGGTAAGTAGACACGCACACACACACACACACACGTAATTAAAAGGCGTGCTGTTGGACGTGTGTCGCATTTGGGCGATTTGCGGCGCATCGAACCCCGATACATCGAGAGGAAAACCTTCGATGTTTCTATTTTGATCGAATACGGAAAACTTCACCGAGTTGTGTAAGCCAGCTGTGAGGAAGCCTTATGCACGAATCGCTTATTTTTCGTCGGAGCTAAATTTACGTATTATTTCGGATTGTAAACAAAGCTGATTTTTGCAGACGACGGTTCAATGATATAAGCTGGGAAAAAATTGCGAATGAACAAAACGTAATATTGGAACGTGTAGGTGTCGTATGAAAAAATAATATTTGCAAAAGGGCTGTGTACTTGGATTGTCGGCGACAGCATGTCACAGAATCGTTGAATATGTCAGGCTGAATGTTTCCAAAAGTTGATTAAAAAATCGACTCTGAGAACTTCGAGAAAGAATCGTTCCATTGACTTATAAAGTGAGCCGTGAACTTGTCGTACTCCCTCGAGGTGTAGTTTGACAGTTTATGTCACAGTTCCTGCTGGTGACAAGTCAGGAAAGCAGTTCGGCGAGAGGAAATTCAGAATGTACAAGAATTGAATTGATTTTGAGCATCCTGTCACTCGTGTCTTGAGTATTTAAATCAGTTTTTGCCCTCGATGTCGTAACCCAGTGGATGAGCGAGGAATAAACTTGTAGCTTTGAACGATTCGTACCCACTGTTTTCGGATTGATGCTGAAATTGAGAACGCTTTGAAAAAAAGTGAGCTATGAAATTTCTTGAACTTATTGAATCCGCAACTTGGCGACAATTTTTGGAGACTTCTCAACGTTAATCGCAAACTATTCAGTGTTTCTCTCTCTCTCTCTCTCTCGCTCTCTCTCTCTCTTTCTAGATGAAAAGACGACCTTAAAAGGCTTACCAAGCATGAAACTCGTTTACCACTCTTTGTACCGCTGCTAGACTTGATTAAGATCCTCAAAATTTCATCAAAATTCAAACTCTTCTGCTCGTGTTCAAGATTTCTAATTACTTTTACCTACCATATACCTTTTTTTTTTTTTTTTTTTTTTTTTAATTATATTTTATTACTTTTTACAAAGATTAAAATCTTAGGTGGAGGCGGGATTGACGCATGTCTTAGCCCAGTCCCTCGCACTAAGTTATTACGGTTAATATTAATTGCTTAATTATCTAGTCTATAAATGAAATTGATTAGTTCTTATTTTGGTTAATCAAAACTATTATACTCTGGTTTTTTATTTTCATAACCCTGTGCTGATAATCCAGAAATATTTTAATCGTTAAATTATTTTTTGTTGGTGCCAGATCTGATAGACTGTTTCCCTTGATTCCCATTTCCGTACGCAGTTTCATAAAGAAGTCACATTTCAGTAGGGTATGAAGCACATCCTCCTCCACACCAGAGCCACATAGATGCCATTCCCGACAGTCTGTTATTTTGAACCGTTCCAAATATTGTCCAAAATTTCCGTGTCCACAGAGACATTGAGTGATGAAATAGTATACCAGTTCTTGTTTTTGTAGGTGATGTTAATTCGAGGTAGTAACTGATAGGTGATTCTTCCAGTGAGACTATTTTCGTATTCATTTTGCCATCTTTGTAAGGTTTCCTCAATTATATTTTTGATTTTTATTTTCATTTTTTGTTTATTACTTTTATCGGGGTATTCTTTATTATCTATTAATAACCTACTTTTGAGTTTTTCGCGTTTGATTGTATTTGTTAAGTTCATTTGGTAATCGATGCGAATAATTCCAGTGATCGCGTGTATAGATGTGTAGCTTAATGTTCGATACGCGGAGGCGATATTTATCAAAAGGCTTCTTTGAAGTGATTTCAATTTATCTTTTTGTGTTCTATTCAACTTCAGGTAGTATACTGGGGAACAGTATTCAGTAATTGATCTAAAGATTGCATTATAAAGTGCTTTTCTCTTATTGAAATCAAATCCGTAGGTATTTCCATACAGTGCTCTAAACAGGTTGAAATACTTTTTTATTTTTGCGGGGATGTAATCTACATGTTTACAGAACTTGAGTTTGTCATCGATTATTAAACCTAAATATTTAATTTCATCGCACGTTTTAATTTTTTCGTTATCAACTTTTAATACGTTTGAATTTTGTTTCTTATTTCCTCTTTGTCCTACCTTCTAGAGATGAGTATCATATTAGTTTTAGCACTATTAAAACGAAGTCCAAATGACCTTATTTTACCATTTACTCTCTCAATCACGATGTTTACCAAATCCATATCCTTGGTGTCATTTATCCCACAGATCAGCAATATGTCGTCCGCATAACTTATCGAATGGATTTTACCTGGAATGTCGTACCCATGGATCTGACTGATGACAGTGTTGAATAGGATGGGTCCTAATACAGAACCTTGAGGCACCCCCGCGGTTAGTTCTTTCTTGGTGATTATTCTACCTTCGTCATCGTAGTGACCAACTGATCTATTAGTTAGGAGGGATTTAATCAGGTTTATTATCGTATTTGAAATATTTCCCTGCTCAAGTTTATTTAAGATAGCCAGCCAATCTATGTTGTCAAACGCACCAGAAATGTCAAAACTAATTAACAATACGTGTCTTTGGGTAATTGTAAGTTGGTCGATATAAAACATAAGTTTGTTTGTAGCGGTTTCGGTGCATCGTGATGGACTGTAGACGAACTGATTCGTGTGTAAGATGTTGTTAGAATTTAGCTCTTTTTGAAGTTTGTTTTTGATTATTTTCTCCATTATTTTAACTAAGGTTGGGAGTAGTGTTATTGGTCGAAATGCTGTGTGGTTGTTTGGTTCTTTGTCTGGTTTATTTAAAAATTTTATTTTACCTTGTTTCCAGACCACTGGAAAGCACATCAAATCGAGGCATCTTTGGTATATTGTTTCAAGAATTTTTCTGTCTTTGTTGTGTAACCATTTTACGAATATATTTGTTATCCGATCGTAACCACAAGCCTTCTTATTCTGTAGGTTCTTAATTATGTCACTAAGTTCCTCGGTTTTTAATTTTAATTTTATATCTTCTTTATATGTAGGTAAATTTACAGCGGTGGTAGGGAATATTGCGTTTAGTAAATACTCATATTTATCTTTTTCACTGACTATTAGGTTATTGTTTACTTCAGACGCTGGCATTATTAATTTTTTTTATTTCCCTAGTATTATTTTGTATGGTCTACACCAGACTGAGGATTCATTTAGTAGTTTATTCCATGCGTCATTTTTTGCTTTTTCTATTTGTTGTTTATAATACCTATGCAAGAGATTTGTAATTTTCTTGAGTATTACATATTTAGTTTGATTTCGCTCAGTGCTGGAATTTTTTAGATGTGTCAGTTTATTGCGCTGTTTTTTGAGGATGTCTTTTATCATTTTTAACTCGGGTGTCCACCAGTCATTCTTATTTTGTTTTATTTCTGTCATGCTAAGTTCCACCATGCTAGTTAATGAGCTGACTTCATTTGTTTGTTTGATTTTTTCAACAATTCTGTTGAGTTTATCATGGTTGCTGCTGAAGTTTAGCTTTAAAAACGGACGTATGAACGTTCTTCGATAATAAGCCATAGAAGCTTTGCATGCTCTTCGCAAATTTATGATATGCATTTCGATCCTGACGTAAAAAATTACGAAGCCTTTGTATTTGTGGAGTTGCTAGCTCATCTCCAAAATACAAGATCCAAATCCAACGACGATAGTGACGACTCAATTTCTTCAGTTCTTGCGGATTGGTTTTATGCGGATATTTATTTTGGATAGCACTGGTATACGCTGTGTCCGAGAAACCATCAGACCAATCATTCTCGTAAACTTGGATTTTCTCTCGAGTTAATTCTACAAACTCGTATTTCTCGGCAGCATCGCGGACTACTTCCAAATCTTTTCGTATGCTCGTGATTTCTGGCAACAGAATTCCTTTTGCCGTTTCGAAGCCTGCCTTGAAGACCATGTCATTTGCATAAGGAGCTAGGGCTTTTTCTAAACGATCTTCGATGTCTTCAATTACGTCGCTCATCGTTATTTCACTGATTTCAAGCTGGTAGTAGTTTTGTCAACTAATGCAGACTTTTACGATCGACAATGGCGACTTCGCATTCGCGTTGAAGAAATATTCGACGGGTGAACTACTTTTCTCATATAAATTCAATACAGACAGATACAGGACATCATGTATTCGACGTTATCCTACGAACACCAGCTGAGACGAACACTCTGGACGAACGACCTACCATATACCAAGGACAGTAGATGGCAAGATTTTGTCGCACCATTGTGCCCGTACAGGAGTCAGGGAACACTCAGATTTCCAGGACTTTCAGAGGGTTGATCGCCACTGTCATCCAGCCCTCTGCACTATAATTCAGTTTTTCATTCTCTCATAGTCGATCTTCCTCCGCATAACTGTGCTGGACTATACGAGAGGGCAATAACGTCACTAAACCCCCGGGCGTTAAGGACTAGTCTCGGCCCCAAATATCAGACGCAGGGTATTGGGTAGATTTGCAAATTCCAGAGTCACGTAACGCATTATGTGTCACGAACCTAAATTTTCCGAGTAAGTTACACAGACGATCGTATTTAATCGGCCATCCGTAACGACATCGAATTTCGTAAGCCGATTAATTTACCTTTTACGAGCTTCTAAACCAGCACCCAAACGTGATAATCGAGTAACGACCGCACTAGGTCATTTTTTGCGCATTATAGACTCTCGCTGGATATAGAAAAAGAAATCGTAAAGTAATAAGAACCGGTGACAGTAATACGGCGCGTGTTTTCTCACCGACGACCATAAAAAGAAGGTTCGTTCCTATCAGCACCTATAGCTGAGTGTGAGATGCGGTGGCGACCTACTATCAGGCGAAGAAAACAACAGATTAGTCTCTGTTTTACTTGTTCGTTATCAGCGAACGATGATGACTTTTCCGGGTGCGATAAGACTAGCAGCGGGTCACCAGGTTCGTGGAAATGCGGCGACGGTGCAGTATCGGTGCTCGCAATAATTACTTATTGCGTGAATTTGTTTGGAGATGAAAACAGGTGATTCCAAGTCTATCGTCGCCTTCAGCACTTACGCAAGAGGATATCTATTTTTAACTTTTATGAGCGTACACAAGTTCGTAACTTAATCGAATCTCAGTAATAACGATGCCTCGGTTAAAGACACTAGCCATATCTGAAACTGCGGATCTGGAGGTAGAGAATTCGGCAACCTTCCCAATAAAGAATCTAGTTTTTGTTTCCATCGCCGCCACCTCCTCCATCTCCGTCAGAAAGAAAAACTCTCAAGATTCGTCAACAGCTATCGAACGACCAGCCAGTCAATCGAACTACTATATGAGAAACTGACTAACTGTCGAACGGTTAGCCAGTCAAACTATTAACTGGCAGATAGACAAACAGGCAGCCAGACAGTCACACTATAAGCTGACAGACAGTTAGTCTAACCCAGCCAGCTACTCAAACTACTGACCGACTGACAGACAGGCAGGCAGGCTAATCAACTGACAGAAAGCCAGCAGGCACTACTGAGCAGGCAGCGTGGAGTACAGCAAGAGCACGCGAGTATTGACAAGGGATTAGGTCACGAAGTAGCTAGGGGGCAAATACTGCTTGTCAATTTTACTAAGAAAAAGGTGATGTGATCGTGCCTCCAAAATCCCGCAGCTTTATTCTGATCTAAGTTTTTGCTTCAGCAAGAGGATATAGCGGAGGTCAGATACTTATAAGTAGGGCTACAGGGTTCTAAGTTTAATCTTCAAGATATCTTAAGAGAACTGGAAAGCGAAAATGTGTGAATTTTGTTGACATTTCGCAACACAAATTTCCTCTACTCGTATTTCATAAGTTCTGGAAAATGTTAGCAGCTACACTCAGCATCATAACGCCTTCCTCCTTCCAGTGGTCGCCCATAATCAGCCATCAATTAGGAAAAATCAGTGACCACGTGACAGAACTGAAACGCAAAGAGCACTTTTCCTTTTACTTCACAATCTCAGGGTGACCGCTCGAAATTTCAGAAAAAATAGTGCTTTTCCAGTACTCCATATTGCATACTTATTCGCCTGTCCTGTTATCAAGTTGGTAGCGTATGATAAGGACATGATCTAAGTTTCATCTTTCGTGTCATACCTAATGATACCTCGTCTGTCTTCTCTGTTCTCTGTATAATTCGAAATTTTCGTTTTATTTTTGGCTAACACTTTTGGCAACGCAATTCAGCAACGCTTGCGTTGCCGAAAGAATTCAAACTTTCTCAAAAAATTCTGATCTTCGGCGTTTTTAAGTATCCATTGCATTCGGGCCCATTTCGCAAATCGAATTCTGTTATATCATACACTACCTTCTTGATAATAGGACAGGCGAATAAGTATGCAATATCGACTTCTTTTCCTAATTTACCCTCAACCCGAGCCCTGGAATCCGCCCTTTCGAGCATTACTTCAGAAATGTCGGGGAGGCTGTTAGGGCTGTCTTAGCCTCCTTCCCATCTGACCGAAAAACCGGTCATATGGAGTACTGGAAAAGCCCTATGGAAAAATGACCAAAAGATTGATGACCATTTGCAATATTTTCCTATTTTTTTGTGCTTCTCTCTTTACACATGACTCATCATCATATATTTTCAACCCCCCTCACCACAAAGAACCCGATGGAGATAAATAAGGAGTAACACAACATTCGATTTTTTTCTCGTTTTGCCGATTATAATCTGCGCACTGAATTGTTTTACAATAATACAGTCACTGTACTTCTCAGGCACAACTGACTAAGTAAAGTTGCGTTGGAAGTTTTTGCTTCCATCTGCCGAAAAACTGAATTTCAAAAAAAAAAAAGGAAAAAGAAAGACAAGGTTGTCACCCTGCAGTCTGAATTTTTTTTCTGCTGACAAAATACAACTTCCCCCCCCCCCCTCCTCCGTAAACTCACTTCGCTATGGTTCTGGCTAGATTTCTGCAAACTTTTCGTGTTCATGGGATTGACAGATGAAAATGCGAGGCTCATCCTATTTTCATGGCAATTTCATTGAAATTCGAAACTTTTTGGAAGAGAAGGCGGCAGTCGTGATTTTTTCATGAAATGTGTAAGTTTTTTCTTTCTTAACATTTGTTAGGTACTGCTATAGAAAATTCGGCCTTCTATTGATCTTCTGTACTCAGTTTTGGGCTTGTTTTCACTTTTTTGGCTAGGTCATATTTACCTTTGTTTCCTAATATTACAATTTCTGGCCACGTTTTGTCGTGTTTTGTCCTGTTGTTTCGGTTCTATCTTGTTTTGCCCCTCTCCAATTCTTCTCTTTTTAGTCCTGTTTTGGTCTTTCATGGTCATAATAGGTACGTTTTGTTTATTTTTGGTCTTGTTTCTAAGTTTCCTTTTACATGTCGTTGTTCTAATGTTAGTCTAGTTTGTTCATGTTTAGTTCGGTTTGATTACTTCTGGTGTTATTTTGTTCTTGTATAAGCAAAATGTGATTGAGTCTGATTTTAAAAGCAGTATTCTATTCAATTAAAAAACTAAAAATGGAAAACTACTGTGAAGTTTGAGGAGACTTTACATTATGATTTTGGAGAACTTATTTCCAGTTGCGAAGAATCAACTTTTAATGACGTATTCAATCTTCATTTTCATGCGTTTCTCAATTTTGAATTCTTGGGGAACTTTGTATCGAAATGTAAAACTTTTGAAGACACGAGGATTCTTTCAAATTCGTGGGGGACTCAGAGGATTAGGAAGAACTGATTATTTGTTATCGTCTTGTTTTTCACGTATCGTTGTATATATTCGGATCTTTTTTGTTCATTTTAGTTTTCTTTAGGGTTACATTAGACTCATTTTGATTATAAATGGTCATATCTGGTTTATTTCGATGTTTTTCTTTACGTCTATTTCTCCAATTTCAGCCGAAAATAATAAAGGGAAAACACATTTTCAATGTCGATTTACAGAAATTTATGCGTAGTCAGAAAACTACCTATTTTTCGAAAATATCTCCCAAAACTCACGAGGAGCTATTCGATAAACTGTTCTGCTCTTATTATAAACCCAAGGTATAGTTAAATGACAACCCTTTGGGCACTACTAGAAATCAATTTTTCCCAATTCCTTTTTCAATAAATCAGTTTTAATTGACTATATAAAGCTATTTCATAATAGAATTACTTGTTCCGCGCTCCAATTTTAATAACCGTAATAACTGTATTCCGGAAAGAATACAGAAAATCAGAGGATTCCGCAACACTGGCAAACTATCATCATATTCAGCTAATCAGAATAAATGTATCGAAGTACGATAACCTACTTAACTGACGTTTCACAAAACAGTCATGAGATTGTCGTTGACAATAATTCGATTGTTCACGAAGGCGAAAAGCGAAAAAATCTGCTGGTATTGGATAGTGCAACCCCAGAAACTGGGAGGCATCAAAATGAAACCCTGTGTATCACGCTACAAACTGAAGAAAATTTAATGAATGTTCGGAAAATTTGCAAATCAAAGAAGGTACAAGGCACAACATAACTAGGTGCGTGGTATATCGTTATACAAAATAATGATACGATCCGTTCGAAGCAGATTTATTGAGGAAAATTATAAATTAGATGAAAAATATAAAGAAAGAAGAAAAAAGGTGAAAATCTCGTATCTGTACCTACTCGTATATTTCGAGCTCGAGGTTTGCAAAATGAGAAAACAGGAAAACACACTTTAATGAGAAAAATGAGGAGCGTTGAAAAGTGAAGAGAAACATTTCAGCGTTACTCGTACAATGAACTGATAATGAGTTCTGATAATTAAAATCTGTGTTTGTATTTTTTTTTTTTTTTTGTAAAATAACAAGAATAATTAATTGTAGTTAGGCTATAACCGGCTGTTGTACCGACAGATTGGGCATTAGATTTCGCGAAGTTTAGTTAAACTGTTTCTTTTCCCCCACCCCAAAATTGCCATTTTCAAAAAAAAAAAAAAAAACTCCAGAGAATTTATGCAATTTTTTGGATGACAACGGATTTATATTTTGAAATTTACGACGGCGGCAAAGGATATTCTAGAAAAAAAGTATCAGAAACTTACATAACTATCAATATTGCTGTCCTCAATAGTAAAGGAATAACACTAGTATTAAAATTTGAGTTGCGAAATTCCAGCTAAAGTTGAGGCTAAATTTGGATTCTGGTTACACGTTCAGCATCAAAAGTAGATAACAAAGAGAGGTCATAGTCTGACTGTCTACTGCCCCTTCTCCTCCGGGAAATTATTGCAAAGATACTGTCATTAATGAAATTCAGAGTTACAATGTGAAAATTCTAACGAACCCTGGTAAAATTCTAAATTTTTGGAAGCCAAATTTTCTGAGGTAAAATATATTTCTAGCACGTTTTTTAAGGATGGATGTGAGTATTACCTACGATATTACTAAAAATGAAGCGGCAACTGTAAGCAATGGTTATTGTATTGCCTGCCTTTAATACTGAAGGGGCAACTGAATATCTAATCGGTGTTTTGAACAGCTTTGATTTTAAAATATAAATTTCACCCTTGTAATGTGCAAAATTGACTGTACTTGGAAAACTGGACAATGTACCAGAATGAAGGTTTTACGGGTGAGTGATTTCGAATATTCCATCAGATATTCGAATCGGTGTCATTATGGGTCTCTTTACTCAGTCAGAGAAGAAATAAAAATTTTGTGGCCCCAAATCGCACGGAAAGTTTCGTGAGTTTGATCAACATTAGAGCTACTAAAATCGCTACCGTGACTCCTTATCAGCTAGCTCTGTTTATACGATTTATTCAAGTATTCGCTCATGATACTAAAATAGATAGTCGCCCCTGTCGTCACCCTTTCATCCGTTTCTTACTGCACCAATTTGGGTATTCATGCCAGTTCATGAAAAAATGTGATTCCTATCAACTTACAGCCGACGGAAACGCATCAGGCCCGTAGTGTCGCAAGGGGAGGGGGTATAGTTAATGCTCCCTGAGTCGATGGTTCGGCTCCCCTGGAAGATTTAATTTCCTAAAATCAGGTGCAGAAATCAAACTGAAATTCTTTTAGTCAAATGTAGTTTACCCCCTGAGCCGATGGTTCACCTCCTCTGAAAGATTTAATTTCCCAAATTCAGGCGTAGAAGTCAAACTGAAGAGTTCTTTTTTCAGGAAAACGAAGGGTAGTTTATTTATTTTAACATATTCATGTCTTTACTTTGGCACATAAACGAAAAAAACGTTACTTTTTGAGCGTTATTTTAGAGCACCACGGAAAAAAACAGCTGATCGAGAGCTTTGGCACATAAATGAAGAAAGTGTTGCTTTTTGAGCGTTACTTCTCCTGGTCATACCCTAAAAAAAAATAGTTCATGGAAATTTCTATTAACAACACGGCTGCCGACTATTTGAGCGTTACCTCCATCGGTACTGGTTCAAATTTCCGTGGAAATTTTCACTTCTTCCAGCCAACCCCCCCCCCCCCGACACGAAGCCAGTTCGTATGATTTTTTTCTTCCCGCCGTGGGTATAACTGAGCGAAAACCGTTACGCTGCTCCCCGACACGCTCAAAAACCGTAATGATCCCCCTCGAGCCTCGACATGAAGCCAGTCCATATGATTTAGCTCTTCATGATGACAATTCAGTTCAGTGGTTGATATTTCCATGGAAATTGCTATTAACAACATGGCTGCAGACTGCGGTCGCGCAGCAACAATTTCATTATTTCTAGTCGGTTTTCTCTCCTCATATGCAGTTTAGTTCACAGTTCAGTTCAGTAGTGCGTATTGCGTGAAGCCAATCCGCATGATTTAGCTCTTCATGGTCACAAGTCAGTTCACAATTCAGTTCAGTAGTCTACATTTCCATGGAAATGTTTATTTATTCATTTTTTGATTGATCTGGGCGATAGCACGAGTTGTAGTTGAGTCAGGAAGCTGAAATTTTGATATATGTTATCCCGATGTTTATGAAACGGAGGTCAAGTTTGTAGATGGGCTCAATCAGACCATTCGGAGGAAGAAGATGGCCAAAAAGTATGTTTCGGAGGGACGTAGTGTTATCTGGTGCTCTTGTCGTCTGCAGTTGACCAAATTAGCTGAAATTTTCATCTTGAAGTTTCACAACCGTAATGTAATGCAAGTCTGAGGAAGAGCCCAATCAGCTTTTTGGGTAGGGAGCTAGGCATACATACAGTGCGTGAAATTGATTTTCTTTTGTCCATTCTTCATCAATTCAGCTCTCACTAGTGAAGGGGTACAATTATTATACAGAAATGACTCATGTTTTCTTCAGTTTACCAAATACACTCTTACTATGTGCACAGCAAACACTGACTACAGTACCGAGACGGCATTGAGTTTCAATGGTTAAAGCGATAGCCCTCTTTATCAAAGGTCGGTAGTTCAAATTTTCATTTTCTTTTTCGCTTTTCTTTCTCTTTATTTTCAATTATTTGTATTCGATTTATGAGACCTGCTTTATTCAGTCATGTACTTGGGCATTATTTACTCGATTTGAAAGATAGGTAAAATGCAGGATATAAGTTAGAAGCTTGAAAAATCTCTTAGCACCCTTTCTAATTCCCTTCGGCTCTGCTTCAACTGTTTGCAGAACTCGCAAGAGAAGCAAGCCGTTTCTCATTATTTTCTTTTAACTTAAATTTGGAGGTGGAAAGGATCATCTTACACACATTGATCACTGAATTACCCCCTGGAAAAGTGGTCACGCTACGGGGATGAAAGGAAGAGTATTTTATTCCGGACAGGGTCGCAGGTCGACACGGCACCGGGCTAATGTCCCACAGCAAGTCTCGATTCTCTCACTCCAGCCAGCCAGGCGGCAGAGCTGACAGATATGGTAAACGAAAAAACGAGTACTGTACTCGGAGATCGTGTACCCATTTTTCTTTTCTCGTGCTCGCGTATACCTTACATACATCATACGATTACTATAACGAGCGAGTGAGCAAGCAAGAGAGTGAGTGAAAAGCCACATGGTATTGCGATCGCGAGACCGGACCGGGGCGAGCGCGGAGTTGACATATTTCCGGTGATCCTTGGCCGCCTTCGGTGCCATGTAGCCTCTCTCTTCTTTGGACGATTATACTGACGTTCAATAATATATACGAAGCGAACGCTGCACGTCGGCACTGGTTATGAGAGGGGAGGGGGAAAAAAAGTCGTTCCTCGTATAAATCTATATCTCGCGAACTGGTTTCGATAATTTTTTTTTTTTTTACTCTCCCATTTTTGCTTTCATTTTCACAACCGCGATCACTCTGGTTACAAATTTGCAAAAATACAATTTAATTTAGGATGACGGTGTTGAGTAACACGTTCGCGAAAGCACACTTGCCGCTCGCCTCGGCATCTCCGCGAGGCGAGCTCGAGCGGCGGACGCGAACGCACTTCAAAACGGAACGAACGGACGAGCGAGTCTTCCGCCGAAACCAGTTGCGAAACGCACGCACGCAGGCAATCAGTAGGCAGGCGCAGTCGAGTCCCCGCCGTGTCCAGCGCATGTGAGAAATCCGCTACGCGCTGGAGCCGGTGAAGCGAGCGCGCTCGCTCGGCGGCGGTTCCGTTTATAAAACCGATTCACGAACGACCTCCACGGCGTGTGATACGCGTAGTCGCGGGGGTAAGAAACACATTTTGGGCCGAGGACAACGAGCTTCCTACAGCGTACATTTTCTCGATTAAGATTGTATATATTATACATATACGCGAACGCGATCATTTCTCTCATTTTTTTCCCTCCGTTGCTCAACTGTGCACTCCACGGTGGTCAAGTTACTCCTCTTTGGTGCCCTCCGCGTCCCCGGCGGACCCAGCGCGACCGAATATCGATGTGTAAACGACCGAGCCAGCGTGCGCCGGATGAAATTACTATCGGGCTGTAATCGGTTTCACAAATACGTTGTACCGTTCACTCGGGGCAGAACCAGTTAGCGGAGGAGGAAAAAAAATTATCACCCGTTTTATCGCTCCTCTTTCTAATTGCCGAGTGACGACACAGAGCGACCGAGTTGTTGGGGCGGGGAAACCAATTCCGAAAAGTTCGACTGGCTGGGTGACTAACTTTTCGGAAATGCGAGTGAACTGCTTCGTTTAGTTGGCGGAGCATTTGGAGCATTTCGGCGACTGAAGGCTAGCGTCGACATTTTGTCGAGAGAACGTCGCAATAAACACAAGACCAGTAGAGTTTACCCTCATAATAGAAGAAAACTCTGACGGGAGACTGAATTCGGGTTGGTCGAGGTGGTGGCGCGCTGTCATCGCCAAAGTATAGTAGTGATCATGTGAGAATATTCCATTTACATACTACGTACTTGATTTTCAGAAAATATCACAAAAATGAAAGAGTTTTTCAAAAAAATGAAGAGAACCAAATTGATAGCGGTTGAAATTTCCTTTCAGATGAGTCCATTTTCATTTCAATCAGAGCAATTTTCTAAAATGATCACTTTCATAGCAGTTCATCTTTTTCATACTATTGAAATTGTAGAGCGCGACTCTTTCGCGGTCCCAGTCCGAATTTCAGCAAAGAGGGTCGGATGCAGGGATGGACAATATCGTTAATCAGATGATATAATATCATATTCATGAAACATAGCGCGCCCTGTAACATCCGCCCAGTAAAAATATTGAAAAAGAAACATTTTGTAGAATATTTCATAGGTGTATCAAATTTAATTCCATTTGAAACGTTTTCGAATAACGTACAGAAAAAAAAAATGTAAAAGGAAGGCAATGCGGAAGTAACTCACAACTACACACACAGGGACATACTGAAGAGGTTTTTCAGAGGGGGGGGGGTAAAAATTAAGTCCCAATTGACTGAACTCAGAATTCCCAAAAGTATAAAAGCAAAAAAAAAACTTCTTTTGACCTATGTTGAATTTACTCAAAATTTCCAAGAATCAATGCAAAAGAAGAAAAACCTTTTTAACTTTGTTGGGTTTTCCCAACTTCTCAATTCCACTCCCAAATTCCGAAGTATTAAAGCAAAAAAAAAATCTTTTAACTTGTTGGTTTTTCCAACTCGCCTGACTGAAATAGTAAATTTTCCCAACTGCAGAGTGAAAAATTCCTACAGGGGGGTAAGTTGCCCCCTGACCCCCCCTATCGGTTCGTCCCTGAACACACATTTCTGGCAAGTCCCAACATCATTTTGAAAAGTGATGGCACTTTTTATTAAAAAAGGACACCCCAAGGATTCCCCAGATCTTAATTTCTAAAAGTAATCTCATAAGGGCCGGAGGACCTCCTTTACTAAATTCGTTGCTTGGAAAGTTCTTCGCCGGAAAAATTATTTGATGGTAAGTTCCTAGGGTTACACCAGCTTTACAAGTCTGAACATAAAATTTGAGCATAATTTTTGAAGTGCACAAATTATAACTATCATAGCCCACCTGATTTTCTAAATAGACAACAGGTGATAATAATTTGTTACATTTTGAGCATAATATTCTCTGCGCCACCCTTTCAAGCAGGTCGTACAAAAGCCGTTACAGACAAAATTTAATAAAAATTTTTAAAAATTTCATAAAATCGAAACATTTTTGAAGGAAAATCCCCCGCAGCAAGATGTCGCTATTTATCAAAAATACCAATCTATGAATCACGGCTAAAGTGGAAGAGAAAACAAAAATTACAACCATTGCCTATTGCCTACCTCAAAAACTGAAGGAACTACTATAGTTAAATGTAGTGCATTTCAAAAATAATACTCAAACTTTATGTATAAAACTAGTCTAGCTCCTTTAAAGTTAAAGATAGGCAATTCGGGTCGGTGAATTTCTTTCGCCTCTTCAATGTACTACCCACCGATTACTTTCGAAAAATGTTCCGAATCAAAATGAGTAATCAGACTCGAATCGAATGTTCGCTAAAGCCCCTCCCTTCAATTCGGAGTACAAGCCATACATACTTGTGCATAACGCTGTTTGTTCCTCTCGCACAGCTATCGACTCTACTTGTGAAGTCAAAACTGGGCACAATTTTGATTAGAGATCCCTTTTCTTATTTTGCTCATCAAGTTAAAATTTGAATTCAAATTTTCTGAGACCGCCATCATATTGCCTACAAAATCTTTAACCATCCCCCTCCCCGCAGGAGAATGACCATGTAATTCGAGAACAAAAAAATATTTGGCGGACTGGGAAAATGTTGTTTTAACGTTCTATTTACCGATAAAAAGATTTTCAAAGAAGAAAAAATGTTGCAGTCGATGATCTTTGATGGAGAATTCTAGTCGGTAATTTTTTTTTATTTTTTTTAAATTTACAACCTTGGGTAGGTGTGCTACAGCCAGCTACCCCGCCCATTTGAGGGCATAGGTTTCCACCATCTCCTTCCATGTGTCGCGGTTTCTCGCCATTCTTGTCCACCCTCCCCCCAGCTCTTTAAAGTCGTCTCTCCAGCGCATTGTTGGTCGGCCCTTTGCGCGTGTATGGCCATACGGGGTCCAAAAAGTTGCAATTTTATGCCATTTTTGTTCTTTCTCTCTTATCAAGTGACCTGCATAATTCCATTTTAATTTTCTAATCACATAGCCAACATCAGGTACGTTAATTTTTCTTTTTATGTCTGAAAGTCTAATTTTGTCTCTCAGCTTAATTTTCAAAATACTTCTGAACATGGAATTTTGCATTACTTTTAGTTTCTTCAAATGTTTTTTCGTTATTGACCATGTTTGAGCCCCGTATGCTGCCACTGGTATCACGCAGCTGCTTAGGATTTTTGCTTTAGTTTTGGTTTTCATATTACTTTTAAAAATAAGTTTTTGGGCCCAAAAAGCTTTCTACGAGTTATTAAAGCGAACTTTAATTTCCTTGTCGGTTCTGTTTTTAAATGACACGAATTGTCCTAAGTACTTATATTCGTCTACTGCCTCGAGTTTTACTGTGTTAGGGAGGCGGAGTTCTTTTTTGTATTCGTTCCTCATTATTTTAGATTTCTCCAGGTTAATCGAAAGTCCTACTTTAGCCCCTTGCTGTCTCAGGTCCTCAATCATTGCATTAATTCCTTCAAATTTTTTCCAATCAGTACTGCTAATGGTCCTGGAATCTGAGCGTCCCCAAGCTCCCCCGAAGGATCAGCAGTACCACAAAACTGGAATCTCGATAGTAAGTCGTTTGAAACAAAATAATCCTGATATGATTTTACATAAACAGTTATTTCTTCTACCCCAGGACTGTCCGAAAAGAGAGGGATGGGTCCGAAATCACTGAACTTTGAATTGCACAGAGAAACTGTCCAGAGAACTAACGAAAGAGATTTCGTTGGTGCTGATTTTGAATTCCTCAAGAGATTTCTGGCTACGTCAGGATTGGGGGCCCAAAATTCCAATTTGAAATTGAACGCGGCCAAACTAACACAAACCTGAGCCAGATGAAGTATCGAAATAAACATTTTTCTGATCGCTATTTCGATAACCGATCAGATTTTTGAGGTGTCCTTGACCCGAGCCTTGAAAAAATTCACCGACTTCATTTAGAAAATCGATCGAAATAGGATTTTTCAAACATTTCATCAGAAAAGGACCGACACGAATGAAGCGAGGGTTCAAGGGGCGGGCGAAAAATAACTAAGAGCCGTAGTTCGACGATGAGCCCTCAATTACCGACAACTTCAATATCACAATTTCGACCAGTACACGAGCTAAAATAATCAGATTCCCATGTTATTTGTGTCTGGCTGCTTTTTTCACAAAATTTAACGAAATGGACGAATATTTTGTCGCTTCTCGATGTAATATTTTTCGTTTCTCATGGTCGCCGAAAGATAAATTTAGCGGCCACTATTTCGATGTTTTATGTACCAAAATCACACATAGGTATTGGGGTGTAAATCTGCAGCGTTAGTGGAATTTTATTACGCCGCTACGTGAGAGTTATTAAACACGTGGGAAGTACACGGGTGACGACATGTGTATGCGAAGAATACAAACTTACAGGAAAAAGTCAACATTTTATGCGAAGGCAGTAAAATGCCACTTCAAATTGGCCTGGCAAGAGAGCCGAAGTGGAAGAAACAAGGAGGACGTAGGACGGTTATGCACTCGGTGCGTTTGTTGGCAACCTATTATGCACGAGGGGTAGTCAAAGACTTCCCAAAATATATTACACACAAAATTTGAAATTTCGAGTTATCAGTGTAATTATATGTAGCAGGTAGGTCCCGATAATTCTATCAGAATAGCATAGGTATCGCTATCAAGTACAGCAACCGAGTTTAAAGATCCTTACCGTCCTTTAGAATAATATATTTTCCAAGCAATTTTTCATATTTTTTGAAAAATCAAATTTTTGGTTGTACCCGTTTTTGGAAAATTACTCTTCAATTTCAGCTCTACAATTAGCAAATTAGTGTCAAATAGTTGTCAATTTCAGTGCCATTTCATGGAATGATATCCGTGTTGTACTTACGACCTATGCACTTTTAAGCCTCCACTCACCCTAAATGTCACAAGTTGCTAATTGAGTTCAATCATCTTTAAAAATGAGTTCGCAAATTAGGGTCACATTAATATCAGAAATGAGTTCAAGAATTGATATTTCAACTTCAAATTTATGAAATGATATCTAAACACTAATTTGCACCTTGAAGGGTAGTAGGCGAATCGGGAAGCGGCACCTTTTTATACTTTTCTCGTTCGAGCAGGAGTGTCCTTTTCCTTTATGTTGCTCCTGCCCCCTACCCAAGGCATATGTCATAATTAAAAAAAAAAAAAGTGTAAATTAGGTTTGCGCTTTAAGCCGGTCGCTTTATCTGTGTTACATTGGTATTGATGATGTCCGTATTGTATCAGACGAAATGTTCAACCAACACCGATCTCAATTTTTCACTTAGTGACCTTGAACCCCTCTCCAGTGGCGTATTCAAGGGGGGTCCGGTTTCAAACCCCCCGTCACCAAAAAACGCTCTAAGAATATGAAAACCCTTGCATAACAAAAATATGCTCATTTAACACATGTTGTTTTTCAAGAATTCCCGAAAATGTCAACCCCCCCATGATTTCATCTTAGATACGCTACTGCCCCTCTCAGATTATCCCCCGTCAAGGATTTCAATTTTTGACCCAGCGTCCTCCAACCTCTCTCAAATTCTCAAATTTGATTATTTGCACTTAAGGAAGCTCTAAGAGTTCCTCTACAAAAGTTCTTTCTGAAACCAGTAAACCCATCAGATGTTGCGTTGACGTTGATACATTTCTAGGCAGAAACAACTTCCAAAAAATGGGAACGCTTAAGGGAAACTTTTGTTTAATATGGGCCGGGGCAGTGAAAGCTATGCTCCGGTCTGAAGAAATCTGATATTGTTGATTTTATTAGAGGAAGTGGTAAAAATCTGAGACCCCTTCCTATTTTGAAGAATTGCTCAGGACCTAAGAGGTCAACTTCTCTGTTTCTGTGTGATTAGATAGAGGAAAGGCTCCTCCATACGTTCCATACCTGAAATTCTTGAAAAATTATTTCTGACGAGACAATTTAGATTTTTCTGAAAAGTGTCCAAATTGACCTCCAACCAAAGTGTGCGGGTAATTGGGGGACCCCTTATAATGAATTACAAAAAAATCTTTAATTGATCTAGTTGTGAAGAATGCGTTTGATGGTCGGAAAAATATTTAGTTAGTAAAAAATAAGGAATACTATTTTGCCACTGACAAATTAATACCTGGTAAGCACAATTTTCTGGCGTTTCTTATAGCAAAAAAAAAAATCGAGAAATCGAATGTTAAAACCTTTTAAGTTGGGAAAATCAACTAGCTCTCCTACAGGACAGTTCCAAAACCTCTAAAGATTACTAACAATAAATTTTTCAATGCGCATTTTGCTCCTCCTGTAAAATTTGGCTTTTGTACTTACGAGGTATCAGTATGCCAGCGACGATTTGCCACAACAGAAAATACAAATTTATAAGTCAATTTTGCGGTCAAGAGAATCACCGGTTTCTATCTATCGCCAAGTTTCCTTCCTAACACGAATTTCAATAAAAAGTCACTTTGAAACAAAATATCTGCATTATTTTCCTCCAATTCAAAAGAGGTTCAAATTACCCACATATGGCAGTCAAAATAGATTTCATTCCTACTCATGGGCGTAGCCAAACTTGTTACCGTAGTGGGCCAAAAAAAAAAGTCAGTAATAATATACATACACACATGTAATCACGCGACAAATGAGTTTGTCTCCTTGGCTACGCCCATGTCTCTACTCCATGAAAAACCATGAACATGTTGGCCATTCAGTGAGCCAGTCTGCACAATCGTCGATTACCGTACAAATTCCCGAATCCGTTTTCCCAAAATCCAATTTCCCGAAAGGCCCATTTCCCGAGACCCAATTTTCCGAAAACCTTTTCCGCGATGTTCAAGTTCCCGAAAACCATCTTTCCGAACTCTTTTTCTCGAAATCTAATCTCCCGGAAGGTCAACTGTCCGAGGCCTTGTAGTCTTGTTTTAAATATTGCGGGATTTGTAAATACTCATAGAATGAGCGAAAAAATATTATTCGAATTGGCGGACGCAAATAGCATTTCTGTCGAACCAGGAGGAATGTGCTGTCGAGGTTGTCACGCACTCGATGAAAAGGAAAGCACAGGAGTGCCCTGAAGCACTTCCGGCGCAGATACTTCGGATGGAGTTGCAGGCAGTGCTCTATGGTGTCTTCAGCCAACTGCCAGAACGGGAGGCGTTAAAAAATCAACTAAGAAGAGAGCGGCGAAAACACCAGCCAGAAAACGCTACCGGGAGAAAAGTTCCTCATTTACGACTCCGGGCCGGAAGAAGAACGGGAAGAAGCCGCCGAAGCGGGCACTAAAGATGGAGTCCTCGTGTTTGGTACACGACAGAACCTCGAACTGCTCTGCAAGAGTAGTACATGGTTCAGTGATGGAACTTCTAAAGCTACGACAAATCTATTCGTCCAACTGTTCACCGTGTTGGGATTACGAAAGCGGCAAGCATTAGGTGGAGAAGGCGTGCCACTGCCGTTTGCGTACTCCCTTATGACGTGCAAGAGGCTTTCGGGAAATTGAAATTCGAGAAAAAGGTTTTCAAGAAATTGGGCCTAGGGAAATTGTTCTTTCGGGAAACTGGCGTTCGGGAAATTGGGCTGGAACCCATCCATTGGTCGCAATTTTTTCCATTTCAAATGCTAATTTAACTGGACTAGAAGTGACTAGAGGTATGGTAAAGTCGCCATTACCAATCAGGATATTCGAAGGCCTCTCACTATTACTATAATGAATTCAGCACCCAGATGTTGTATTTATGTGTTTAATACACCGGCGTAAGAACGGGGGAGGGGAATTGGGTTAGACCCGCCTTTCAACGCTGTTAAAAAGAGCATTTCAGAACCTATTTTAACGCATTAATTACCGCAACAGGATGAAGGGATATGTGCTTGCAGCGACCACTAAATGTGGCTTGATCTGGAGATGTCTGAAGGATGTGAATATCCTCTTTTAACTGGCCAGCAATTCCACCTCTTCTGGACAGTAAGAAATCGGCCGCTTCCCCTCTTGAAAGTATTTCATACATGATCATACATCACCTGCTTCCCATTGCAGGGAATACTTTTCTCGGGGAAAACTGGCAATATCTCGTGCCTGAGTCATCTCTGGCAATCCCCTTTAAAACTCCCCGATTGACAATTTGGTAAGCGCTCACGCAACATGTCACAAACCACTTCCGTTTTGAGACTTTGGGCCGATCACATTTCTTTGTGAGTGCTCACCATCTAATCATTTTAAGATAGAGTGTGTGAAGTGATCGCTCCCCGGTAGTGTGAGGGTGCGAAAAGTCTTCGGGCTACGGGAGTGCAAAGGGAAGTCGAGGGGACTTAGCTAGTTTTGGCATACCATACCATACCATACCTGTGAAAGGTCAAAATTCGTACATCTTGACCTAGAAAGTGTCGAAAATCGGAAGATACAGCTTAGAGACGACCATTCCGGTGAACGAGGCACACGTGAACAATGCCCCCCTCCACCCTTCAGACATCTTTGCAGCCTCTCCCCCTCCCCGAACAGGAAAAAGCAAGTATAACTTATAGTCGTATAAGAGTCTTACATTCATAAAATTTCAAAAAACAAGTAAGTCAGTATTATAAAGAAGAACGAAAGAAAGGCTTAGCTGGCTCTAAGTTGTCGAGAAACCAACTCTGAAAGGTGCCTTTTGACTTCTCCACCAGATTGCTTGGACTAAGCGCGTTTTGGAAATCAGGTCTTCAATTGTGCACAATAATTTAAGTAACTTATTATATATGTGCACTACAGGCAGAATTACTTCAACACTTATCACTTATCTGGCAGGACAAAAATGAAATAATTACAAGTTTAGATAGTTGCATAATGAAAAAACCAATGATGAACTTCATTTTCGTCTACTTGACTCAATTTCATCAAAAATGTCACTTGTGCACATTGTGCATCAGATCATCGATATACGGTTGTTCGGATGGATACATAATACATTAAGTCCATTTCCGCCAGAGCGCGCTGAATACAACTCAAGATTAAGGAGGGGTCTAAATTAACCTCGGGGGTCCAAATTTGTACAACTTCATCTAATGTATAATACTGTAACCCAATAAAGATATTTTCATGTTGATTTGATTTTGACGTATACGAAATCGTCGTCTCCGGTCTTCCACCTCAAATGTGAACGCGAAACGCCATTTCGAAGGCCGCCGATTCGGGCCAATGTGCTCTGATTGGCTGGACGAGTGAAAAAATGTGAACGTCCGTACGCGACGGACGAAAACGCCTGCCCGCAGGGCCGCAGCATACGCGGTTCTCGGCGTTCACCGTAACCGCGCTCATTACTCCGACTACAGGAAATAGAGGATCCAACAACGTACATGGAACTGAATTGAGCAGAACAGGTATACCAGCTGCGGAGATTTATTATATGGGTGTATGATTATCGTTGGTCACCTTGATCGCACTTATTAGAGATAACCAGCGACGAGAGAAGTGTACGGCCGAACACGGCTGGAGGGGCATTCGGTGAGAAGTGAGAGAGGTTAGTACCTATTGCATCAAACCGAATACATGTACACCGCCAGAGTATATACCTGTATAGGTACCCATATATATATTATACGCTTTTTTTTAATAATCATAAAATGATAAGGCTGTCCTGTCGCTGTCATGTCGTGTCTCTTTCTCTCACACGCTGCTCGTCGATAATACGGCAGGTCGTTGATACTTATCGCGCAAGGACAGATTGCAAAACGCTCGGAGGAGTTGCGTTACGTCCCCAAAACCGTAGGCGTACAGCGCGGAAACGTCGTCATTTTTCATCGCCACGGAGCCGGGTGTCACTGGCCAAAAATACATCCAATGATTTACTACCCTCTCACCCCAATCGGGCACAATTCGACTGGGTTTTTCAATCTAGACATAATTCTTAGAAAAGAGATACGAAGAGAGTTCAGAAAAAGACGGTGAACAGAAATCCGAAACTAGGGAAAGTCGAAGGCCGTCTTTGCGATGAAAACGAAGGGGAAAAAAGCGGCAGAAAAACGCCGGCGAAAGAGCGGATATACTCGACAATTCCAGCTCCTCGGGGAAGGCTTTTATACGCCGTGATTTTGTGAACAATGGCTTTTTCAGATGACGCAATTTGCATATTAAAACGGAGCAGTTATAATGAAGTGTAGAGCCGATAAAAGTCCGCATTAATTGGCTGCTCTATACGAAATGCTTACATTCAAACTCCATTCTAGAAATCGTTCGGTGATTCTGAACGAAATCCAGGGACGAACCGAAATGACTTTTTTCGCGGTGAGGGGAACGGGACAGAATTCTGCTAACCGAAGACTAAAAATCTTTAATTTGTCAACTAAGCAAGCCGATTCTGGCACCAGATGGAAATATTTGAAATTCACAAGAAAAAAAGAACGGACGGAAGTGTTTGGAATGGATAAGAAAAATGCAACCACGGGAGAGCATTTTCATGTCTCGATTTTGATATCGACGTGACTGCAGTCTGCAGCCATGTTGTTAATAGAAATTTCCATGGAAATGTCAACCATTGAACTGAATTGTCACCATGAAGAGCAAATCATACCGGACTGGCTCCGTGTTGAGGAGGAGCGTAACGGTTTCCGCTCAAGCATATCCATTAGGGTGTCCCTTATTTGGCAAGTTTTCGACATTTGATTAGGTGCGCACTGAAATTGTTCCAGTGGACCTAGAAACTCGCCATAAAAAATTTGAGCTCAATCTGAGGTCATTACCCGTGTTGCTTAGACCTTGAAATCGTGTAATACTGAGATTTTCCAAAAAATCGCGAATATCTCGGAACATATCAACTTCACGACCAAAATGCATATAACATAGAAAGGTCCTTGTTAATTTTCCTATAATAAGTTCTTTATAACGCATATTTACCGAGATAATCGCAAAGGTGTGTGAAAGTTTCGAGGAACGTGGCTTTTGTTATTTTTTCGTTCATAACCGATCTTTACTAGCTAAATCGAAGTTATCTAAAATAATATTCACTTCAGGACCAAAATGCAAATAACATAAAATGTTCCTCGTTAAATTTTCTGTAAAAAAGATTCTATACAACTTTTCTTTAGAAAATATATTTATCGAAATAATCCCAAAAATACATGGAATTTTCGAAAAACATAGGTTTTTTATTATGTTTTGGCTGAAATATCTATTAATGTCGGATAACGCACACTACAACAACTTCAGTCTCTGTCTACTGGGGTAAGCTCCCCAGTTTGCCCCCTCCCCCAACTGGATACGCCCATGACAGTTTGTTGGGTACCTATTATAGAACAGAATTCGGATTAGGTATGTATATCAACAACAGTCAACACTGAGCATAAGATATACTCGTAAGTTCCTCGAAACTTTCACACATCTTTGCGATTATCTTCGTGAATATGCGTTCTAGAGGAAAGTTGTATAGAATCTTTTTCATAAAAAATTTAACAAGGAACATTTTATATTATTTGCATTTTGGTCCTGAAGTTGATATGTTCCGAGATATTCGCGGTTTTTGTAAAATCTCAGCATTACACATTCAAAGCGGCATGGGTTAATGACCTCAGATTGAGCTCGAATTTTTTATGGCGAGTTTCTAGGTCCATTGGAACGAGTTTCAGTGCGCATCTAATCGATTGGCGAAAACTAGTACAATAAGGGGCACCCTAATACCCATGGCAGGAAGAAAAATTAATTTCCATGGAAATGCCAACCACTGAACTGGATTGTCACCATAAAGAGCCTTGATTTCGATTCTCGCCTCAGAAGTAACGCTCAAAAAGTAACACGTTTTTCGTTTATGTGCCAAAGCAAAGACTTCAAAAGGTCAAAAAGCCAATACTTGAGAGTTCGCCAACTGATGATCAATTGTGTCAAATTTATCAAATCAGGAATTTTTTTTGGGAAGAATCTTACATTTTACCGATGGCAAGTTTTTACCGAAGTGTGTCTTGTATTTGCATTTGAAACAAAGATGTGTTCGGTTTGCATTGAACACGGCTGCGTGTTAATAAGCTAACCGTCTGGATCAGGGTTAGTGTGGGTACAGGGGGGGGGGTTTAAACACACACACACACATTCGTGAAGTTTAAAATGGTCTAAGAAAATTTCGCTCGACCCTAAAGTAGCCTTGGGCGAAGATAAGGAGATAAAAACAGTCTAAAATATGTCCAGAGAAGTCTTGAAAAATTCTTGAAAAGGCTCGAACACGTTTAGAAAAACGTTGGTGTCTTCAGAATCCTGAATTCGAGAGAGTCGGAAACCACCGAGCGTAGTGTAGGTTTGAAATGCCTCAATTAAGTCTCGAATTGAATTCCGAAATACACCTGGAGGATTTTTAAAGCTGACTTCTTGGTTGATGAGTCCTCAACAAGTCCGAAAAGACCTTACGAAGTCTTGAAGAATTCTCAACTCATCTGGAAAAGTTGTAAGCTATTCAAAAGTCTTAAACAAAACTGCTACATTCTTGAACGTCTCCTAGCAAGTAGAGAAGGTACTTGAAGTCTTGAAGGGTCTCAAATAAAGTCAAAATGTCAAAGTCTCATTCAGTCCTGGAATAGCGCAAATTAGATAACGAGTCTCAAGTAGCAGAACAACGCTGAAGAGTCTGAAATATTGCTGCAAGAATTTCAAGAAGAGTCTGAGACACGTTTGATACTCGTAGTCTTAAATATTTAGTATAAAGTCTGAAAAAATCTTATCCTGTATTTAAATCTTCCTAAATTTTTAACTCCTCGTGCAGGATCCCAATATTAGTTTCTTTCAATGAAATTTAGCACACGAAATTTTCTAACAATGGCTGTCGTCAAAATTCAAGAAAATGTTCAAATTACACCCTAATCAGCGGTGTGCAGGGACGAAAAAATATTTCAATTCTAAATTCCATCAACGGACTTAGGACTTACGTTTTCCGAAATTTACGATGTTCGATTATCGTATTCCATTTTTACTTTACACAGTCATAACCCTACATAACGGTCACGTGTCTCGAGCCTTTCCAAGAATTCCAAATAACCACTTGACAAAACGATCGACTTAGCCAGTAATAAATCAAAAATCCATGTTTTTTGAATGATTACGTGATATTTTGAAAAATACGTTACGTTCTTAGGACTTCGACGATCCCTTCTGAAAAATCGCAGTTTTTCCATGACTTCCATGAACTATTCTTAAAAGTCAAGGAACCAGACAGAATCAAAATCACAACACTTAACAGAATTTCAAATTTCCAAAATGCATTAGAGTTTCAATCAGGAATCAGAAGTTGGACTGTGCGGGGCACGTTGCTCGTATGTCGCACGAAAAAAGGACAAACAAAAAAAAAGAGGAAGAGGAAGAGGTGACCAAAGATTAAAATGCAGAGATGGCGCAGATATGACAAACGATTTCACAGGGTAGCACAAGAGAGAGGCGAATGGGAGAGGATGAGGTACACATTTGCTTTGAAAGGATCGGGAGTATTTTCAGTGTGAATAAAAAGTAAAACTCACACTGGATTCTGCACCTTCATGTACTGCCATAATAAAAAGGTTTGAACTGAACTGTAAGAACCTTAATCCAGATTGCATTCTGCATGAAAGAAACTTTCATTTCTCCCTTCAAATAGGTTCAGAATACAGAATAAAATGGGGGAAATTTAAAAAAAATAGTCCTTTTAATCTGGTGCAATAGGACTGGATGAACTGAATTCGATGTCGATTTTTCCTCTGCTTATATCGATCGGGAGGCGACAAAACTCATGGTTGAAAGATCTACAACGGTGGCTCCTTTTTTTCCTTGTGTTGTTTTCTAAGTGTAGGATTTTGTACTTTTCTGTCAATTTGTGGTTATTGTGACCCTGGTGGTTGCAGTGTTTTCCAAAAAGTGCTTTGTCATCCTTTAGTTCTGTGATTTTTCATGTTCTCTTATTCTGGTTGTGAATTTTCGGTCTGTTTCTCCTAGGGTCATAATAGAATCAGAGATCACTGCCGCCTCTACTTAGGAGTACAACTGGCGGACCCCCAGAATGAGAGCTATCGAGGATAACAGAACTCGTCTACTTAGCAACAACGGCGCCACGTCCAAGTCCCGAAGATAACACAGGCAAAAGAAACATGTCCGCAGGAAAGAAAGGTTCGCGTGGCCGCACCTATAGACATGAAGTCGACCACACAGCCATTGCAGCGGCCGTTGATCGATTGATCGAATCCGAGAACCGAAAGTGCTCGCAGAATACGCCGGCGACGCCCGCGCTTATCAGAATATCGGAAGCTCGGAACAATCAAAAGAGGTCGCTGACTGGCCCGCGCCAAACGCTGCAACCAGTTCGCTGCAATCGACAGCGCGCGCAATTGTGCATTTTTGAACATGGATACGCGTACGCATATTCGGTACGAACCCACGGACAAATCAGAAGATCAAGCTGGCCCGGAGGTATACCTGTATGAGAGGCTTCTTATCAGCGCAAGTAAACGACCTGATTGCACTAAGGTGCTCGCGTAGTAGCCGCGTCAGATCGGATGGGACGGCACGGCGCGGCGGACACGACCGCGACCCGCGCCTATGAATATTCATCGAATTAATTTGTTAAGAAAGAAATTTCTTCACCCGTGGTTGTTAACACACAATTCCATCCTACTGTGTGTGTTGTAATTGACGATAGACGGTTTATAATTCGTGGAGAGAAAAAGAGAGAAAAAAAATCAGGTGCAAGGTAACCATATACATACATAGTCGATGTTATAATTGCGAGAAAGAAATAAATAAAATTGTAAAAAAACGGATACACCCGCCGCAGCACGCATACGGCCTGATGGGAACCGATGTCATCGATGCGGAAACTTCACAAGTCCTGTAGAAAACAATTACGATGATGTCGATGTTATGTGTGTGTATGAAGATCAACATACACATAGAAAAAAAATACAAAATACAAAATACCATAACTAGCATTCTTACGTAACAGGACGTCCTGAAGGTGACTATGCGTAACGGTAGCGAAACCAACAACGTTTTTCCTCTATACGGAGAGCCAGGGAGCGTTTTTACTGTATAAGTTGAAATCGGCAGATGCCGTGCCTCGGGTAAATACGTAGATACGTGACACACCGGCAGGGTTGGCCAGTAATCTATGGTGTGGTGGAACGTATGGCGATGCACGCATGCCAAAGTAGCCCCTGAGACACCACACCCCCGGCCCCGGAAACTACCATTTCGAGTATCGCATCAGTGCCCGGGGGGATGCTTTGAGGCCGGCCCGACCCTCCATTTCGTCGTGCCGCTTCCGGTGTGCGCGTCCTGCCAGAGCCACCATGGGATTCCCTACTGACACAGGTTCACACTCCCCAGGAGCACTAGCCTGGAATTCAGGTCCCCCACAGCCGGACGCGCTTTCTCTTCACTAGGGTTGGCAAGTAATCTATGGTGTTGGGACGTATGGCGATGCACGCATGCCAAAGTGGCCCCCGAGACACCGCACCCCCGACCCGGAAACGACCCTTTTCGAGTGTCGCATCAGTGGCTGGAGGGAGAGGGTAAGTAATCTATATAGTATACTTTACACTATTCCTTTGCGTAGACAACGTTATTTTTCATGCAGACTATGTAAACTAGGTATGTAGACTACGTAAACTATGTAAACAAACAGGTTAAAATAGTTAAATAAAATTTTGAAATGAAGGAAAAATTCATTAAAAATGTGTAGTTTTGTCAAAACTCAAAACACGAATAACAACTAAATAAATAATCATCCCGTCGATTTTCATCAGTAATTTTTAAGCTATAGTATACGTGAATAAGTTTTGCACTACGATCAAAACACAATCTGTTTCTTGTTGGATAGTGTATAAATGATCAGTAGGAAAAAACTCGCTCTAGTTCAGCACTGGATACTGGAATTTTCGATAGCTTCGATCTAATTTGGCCAAATTTTGATGTTCTTCTCCTATGAGTGTCCGAAATGCCCTTGGATTATCGGTACTTTTTTTTCAAAAAGTGTTTTGAAAATGCTGCTTTCTTCTATTCTGTATGTTGAGTGTGCCAATTCACAATTTCTTCTTCTGTGGTCCAGAGCGTTTTTGGCTGTTACGCCATCTTCAGTGTAGTACCCGAATACTATTGTAATTATTCTGCATATTTATTTTTCCATTTGGTTTTGAAATGATACTAGCTGCCCTAAGTAAATTATATTTTCTACGATCTCAGTTTTCTAATTTTCGATTTTCATTTTCTGCAGGTGCCCTGAGTTGGTAAGAATTTTGGTGTTTGATAGGTTTATTTCCATGCCTGCCTTTTAGCTCTGAAAGTTGAGTTCCTCCAGCATCTCTTGCAGGTCGCTCCAGGATCCCGCCACCACTGTTAGGTCCTCGGCGAACCTTAAATTGTTCAGAAGAGCACCATTGATGCTAACTCCTTTGTTCTCCCAGTTTAAATTTTTGAAAATCTCGGTCAACGCACAGTTAAACAGCAGTGGCGAGATTGGGTCGCCCTGCCTCACCCCTCTTCAGATGTCAAATTTTTCTCCTACGTCAGTAATTATCTGGGCTTTCAAATCCGTGTACATCTCTCGAATTATTCCAATCATAGAAGGGTGGACCCCATGGCTTTCCAGAGCCTCGAGCATAAAACTTTGCTTTAAAAGGTCGAAGGCCTTGGTAAAGTCGATAAAGGCTAGGTGTACAGTGACTTGGTATTCCGTTGCTTTCTGTATGAGTAAGTTGACTGTGTGGAGGTGGTCAGTCGTGGAGAGGCACCTCCTAAATTCTACTTGGCAGGGAGTTTGCTGTGGTTCCAGCACGCCTCTCAGACGGAAGTCTAGCACGGCGGACATGATCTTGGTCAAGACTGGAATGAGGCTAATTGGCCTATCTCTCTATAAGTTCCTAATGTCGTAACGACAGCCTTTTTTGAAAAGCAAAATAATTTTTGAGATTTTCCAATCTGGTGGTATCTTGTTTGTTTCTCAAATTTCGTTGTAAAGTTTGGTTAGAATTTTTATCATTTTGTCACCTCCGTACTTAATTTGTTCGTTGGTGATCCCATCTAGCCCCGCTGCCTTGCCGTCCTTCAGAGACAGTACTGCTCTCCTCACCTCGCTTTCCATGAAGTTTGACATTTTGACTTCCTCACTGACAAACTTTTGTGCCTTTGAGCTGACTGATATGTCGGAGTATAATCCCATGTAAAATTCTGTGGCGATTTTGCTAATTTGTCTTCTCTCGCATTGTTTGACCCCCTCCTTGTCTTTCAAACAGGTCATGAGGTAGCTTCTCGTGGAGCATTCTTTTTTAATTTTTTTTGTATTTTTGGAGTCTTCCATGATCAAATGTACTATTTTACTCGCTTTTTACTGGTTGAATTCTCTCAGACGCTTTTCAGTAATCTTACTGATTAGATTTAGTTCGATTCTGTTTTTCAGTGATTTTGATGTTCGTTTGAATTTCTCTCTTTTGGAAATCAACTCGCTGATGTTTTTTGAGATGGCTAGCGAAAGCTTGCTGGAGTCGGAAGCTAGGAGGTTTTTTGTTGCCTCGTTTATTATTTCTTTTAGTTGGTCCCGGCTGGGGGCTTCTCCTATGCCTTCCACCTCGTCAGTCGCTTTTTCTATTTTTTTTGGTATTCCATTCTGTTTTCAGAACTTATCTTGGCTTTGGGCAGTATTTCTCTTGATAAAAATCTCTTTTTGTTCATATTAATTTCACAGAAGATAAGGCGATGATCAGAGTGATATGTGATGTTAGCGTATGTAGTTCTTTCTGTGTTGTTTTTGTAGCTGTTGTTCGTCAGTATTGTCGTTAGTTCTTGTTTTGGTGCGTTCCCTAACATATTTGTTACGTCCAATGATACTAGTTTGTCATTGTTATTAAATGTTATTTAGTCTAGTTCATCTTTTAGTTGTATCGTGTTTTTTATGCTGTAATCTGTTTCGAAATTGTAGTATTCTTTCATGGATTTGGCTATTGTTTTTGCTAAGTCTCTAGCTTGGTGATTATATGCTGTTGATTAGTGGTCTTATTGGTCTGTCTTGTTTACGGAGATGGCGTATCAGCCGAATGCGCTCTGGATTACAGAAGATGAAACTGTGAATTTGCACACCCTACATATAGAATATTACCGAGTTCACTCACACTCCAACATGGACATTAAGCTCCTTTTTCTAGATATGTTGCGTACGATTTTAAACCTGTGCTATCAAGATTCTCCAATTTTTCTCCCTGCCGAGTACTGTTCTAACGTCAATTTCTCAGGAACATTTTCAATAAACTTAAGATCTAGCATGAATGCCGCTAAGCCCACATCTATGAAAGGAAAGAAACCCCCTTGAAGTTTACATAGTTGACATAGTCTACTTGAAGTTTACATAGTTGACATAGTCTATACTTGAAGTACACTGCACCCGTAGTTCACATAGATTACACAAGAATGTAGACGATGTAAACAAGGATAGTCTACGCGTAAAGAACCAACCCTGCACACCGATCACCAATTTCGCCAAAAAAAAACAAACCGACTTTATGAGATTTTGTAAGATATTCGCACGGCGACAATGAAATCGAAAGTGATTTTTGAACGACAATGATATTGCAGCATACTGGCACGGCATTTTTACGGCCTACCGTCCAGAATATTTTACGAATGTCGCTCACTTTTCCGCTTGCCTATTTGTAGACTGAAATGATTTTTCTGTCTGCGGACCAAAAAATTTCGAGCCAATTTTCGCGTAATTCGGACGTCGCGCGAACAGATGAATTCGTTCAGGAATTCACTCGAGTGACTCCCAAAAGGATGAAACGACTTTTTTCGGCTAGCTCGACAATTTAGAACTTTCCTTTTTTTCTTTTTTTAAACCCAATTCGAGCCGCCGACCGACGCGACCGTATCCGTTAAGACGGCTGAAAATACATAACATATTTTGGGCGCCTTTCGCTAAATAATTTCCGTAAATTTTGACGAGGAGTTTCAGCCGTCTGTTTTCCGTTTAATTGAGTCCATAGATACGAAATGATTGAACATATTCTCTAACGCTTCGAGGACACAGATAGGGTGCTTGGAACAGAATAGAATGACGCAAATGAGGCACATTTTCATCGAGAAGGATATCTCATGGCTGGGTAACTTTATAAATATCAGAAATCCTAAACAGCGGTGCGAATAAGGGGGCATATAGGGACATCCTTCCAAAGGCAATATTATGAGTAGCCAAGGTACGTCATCGCGTGAGACCTCGTACAAGGAGTTGCAAGTTATGGCCTTGGGGAACTCAATATCGAAAGCATGAAGATCGAATTGTCAATGAGTACATCAAAGACCAAAAGATAGTGACGAACATACCTACGGAAAGATTTTCGATGGGAGAGAGAGAGAGAGGAAGAATTAAAATTGTGAAAAAATATAATTATCTTGTTTAAACGGCTGCATTCGAGGAGAGGGGGAAGCTGAAGTTGAGGGCGAGAGCAGCGAAAGCTTGGAAAAAATAAATAAAAATTTTAGATCAGTGTGTGATACGCACTCTCACTTACGGAGCTCAAACTTGGTCCCTGACAAAGTCATGAAGCGACAGTTTAAAGATAACTCACTTCAGAGCATAATGAAGATAAAAGATAAAACAAAGTTCAGAAAGATTAAAAATATAACAGGGTCACAAGATACAGGTTGGAGGATCAACAAAGCTAAGATAAGCTTTGCGGACACGCACGGTGAGTGGAGGGGACACATGGGGGAAGGTAGCCGAAGAATGGTCGCTAAGAGAGTGGGAAAGAACTATGAGGTAGGGTGGAAAGGGATAAGAGATTGTGGAAGAGGACGGTGGACGCCCGTGCCCAAAACCAGGTGCATTCATTGGCATGCCCCCCCCCCCACAACCGGGGTCGAATGTTACGTTCGAATAAAGGCTATAAAATAAAATAAACAAAGAAATAAAATACTTGAGCTTCTTACACATTGAATGAGTATATCTAGAAGAGTCCAAAGGAAGTCGTGAAGCCTTAAATAAGTTTAGGAAAGTTCCAAGTAGTCTCAAAGGTCTCAAAAACTTTGAAACAAGTCTAAACGTGTCTTAAACAGGTGACAGTTTCAAAAGAAGTCGCAGTAAATCGGAAAGGTGTTTCAAAGATCTCCAAGAGTGTCCAACAAATCTAAAACGTCTTTAAAAATACTTCAATCGGCCTAAACTAATCTTAAGGGGAAAAGAGTATTGGAGAGTGTTAAACATGTCAAACCCTGAAACAGTGTTGCAAGAGTAACAAATGTCTTGAAGAGTCTTCAGCAAGCCTGTAGGAGTCCTAAATATACTTCACTAATCCAGAATCAGCTCATCAGGCGAAACCTAACCATCAATATTATTTTCAATATTTAATAAACTTTGAAGTTGGCAAGCTTCTCAGTGTTCTTTTCTTGACCGGGGGGGAGGGGGTAATTTTTTAGAGAGATGCATCGATTTCTGAACTTTTTCTCTGGCTCCTGTCTCGCTCACCCAAAAGGTGGCGGTCAAGACTGAAGTTTCATTTTCCACGCTTATTCAAATCTGATCATAAAAATTATGACATCCCGGTTCCCTGAAAGACCCTTTTCCGGACTGAGAATAGCTTTTAGTGAACATACCTACAATATCAGATAGGAAATCAGCAATTAGAAACAGGAGTTTTGTCCCTAACACACGATAACTTCGAAATTAGTAATTTTGGAAGACTTAAGAATACTATAGCGTTGCGAATGAATATAATCACGAAATCGATTATAGTTCAAGGCACTGCGGAAAAGAAAAAATCCAGGCCTGAAGGCATAGGATAGGGGCAGAGAACAGACGCAAAAAGGTAGGCAGTTCTACTTGTGCTCCGAAAACAGGGTGGAAATGGAACATTTGGACCCCTTCAAGAAATTCGAGCCTGTAGGAGATTCCTTTTCTCTTACCCCTCTCGTTAGAAATGGTTCAAGGATGAGGTCAGGGTGTCTACCAACTACGAATTTTCTAACAGTATGACCTTTGTACGAATTTCGTACGACATTTGTGTGACTTTTGTACGACCTTATTCGGACCATTTTCACGCCTGAACAGAATCTGATTTTTCAGAGGGAAAAAAAATTTCAGAAACATGCCAACTGCAAACAAAAACATTGAAGGAACTTAATAATTAAATAGTAACGAACGAATCATTGCAAAGAATGTTGTAAAGAACACTAATTTTCAATTAATTTCAATTTGGCGATATTTTGCCAAGGATTATTGAGACTGTTTAGGAAGAACTACCTAATTTGTAAGTCATTAGAGGCAACTATATGATTTTTGCATGCCTTGTATGACCACTGCCTCATTTGTAGGACTTTTGTACGACCTGTATGACCACCGCCTCACTTATAGGGCTTTTGTATGACTTGTATGGCCGGCAGACACCCTGGAGGTGCTAAACTGTCATCTTTCTTTGACCAGTGGGGAAAAAAATTGTCCTTCAAAGAAACGCAAAAATTAAAAAAACAAATTCATTTTCAATTTTTTTTTTTTTAGAAAAAACTCCCTACAGCCCTTCCAGAAAAAAAGTGTGTCATGGGTGACGAATACTAGCCTCTAACAAAATTAAGAAGCCGGGTTCGAAGAAAATAGAAAAAAATACTTCTAGAAAACAACGTTCTTCTTAGGTAAAACTGACTACGTGATTGAAATTGCAGCCAAACGGAAGAGAGAAGGAGTGCACACCTCTTCAGATTTTTCTTTTAAAATGAATTCGTTTTAATCGAAGAAGTTTGTACAAGCATGGACTTTGAAACAAAGTCAATAACATAAGTCAGTTGGAAATTATTACTAGCAGTGTTGGTCAATATTTTTCCAAAGGGGGAATGGGAGAGAATTTCATTTTGAAATATAAAAGTAGAAAACATACCGCCGAATACAACTGCACATTTTCGAATCCATAGCACAATTTCTATGAAAAAATGCTAATGATTAATAAAAGCCATTATGTAAGTGACAGTGTGCCTTGAATTGGTTTCAGAAGAAAAAGGTCTCTGCTTCCATCCGTTGGAATATCACAACACGACCTAGCAATTTCCGTGAAAAAATTCTAACGACTGATAAAAGTCATTCTTCAAGTGACAACGTCGCCTAAATCTGTCTTCGGGGAACGGGGTCTCTGCTTTCATTCCTCGACACAACTTAACAAGTGTTTGCAAGCATACAGGTGAAAATTCTATAACCGATATTGAGGGCGCAAAATGAAAATTGAATTTTCGCCGTTTACAATGTTTTACTGATCATGATATCCTTACTTAACCTATCTCAACATGGCGATAGAGCAGTAGCATTTTCTACTACACATATGATCGAGAAATTTTTTACCTAATCTACTGTAAAGTTTCAACAGTAATGTTGGCTATTCTTTGAAAAATTTATCGGTCGTGAAGGGAGAGGAATACTTAAATTTTGGATTAGCAAGCCAAAACAGGAGCCGACTTGTTTAATTTTGCCGATTATCGACCAGCTAATATCCTTTCTCCAGCTGCATACTGCGCCAACTAGACAGGACAAAACTGGCGAAAGCCACTTTCAAAGAGACCAAATTCAATTACCAGACATGATAAGAAATTTGAGCGAGATTTTTAACAACGAACCATTCGTCCCGTGTCTTCGCAATTGAAATTGCGACCACTCATGAAAAATGTGTTCTCTTTACACTTGTTTATCATCCGCAGTTACACCAAATGAATCGCTTACCTGAAACAGATAGAAAGATAAATATTAATACAAAAATGTACACACTCGTACCGCATACCTCCGCTAACCTACGCATAATTCGAAGGTTAATTAACTTCGAAGATATACAGTAAAAAGAAACGGTAGAAAATTAAATGAAATCGAGATTGTTATCCCCGCGGGTCAGTCTTTCTCCGTGCAATTACACGTTCAACGTTCACACTCGGCGATGCATTGGATTTTGGCAATTTTCGACCTCGATTATAAAAAAAAAATATATATAAATAAATAAATAAAAATTATTGCAAAACCGAGCTCAAAACCGACATACATAATAATTCGAGTACTATTGGTAAATGACGCTCAAAAATATTTAACTTTATATGCGCCGAAAAAAAACACCGGTGAGAAAATCGAAAGGTAGAAATCGAAGCGACTATAATGAGAGTAATATGATCGTTTGTAATTATATAAATGACTAATTAATTGCGTTGTAATCGTATATGCTGAAGCATTCGTCTCTTCTTCAAATAAGCCCATTTTTTATACTCTTTCACCGCCGTTAAATAGGATAATTCGATCATATGCGAGATAGTACGCATCGAATGATGTTTTTTAATTATGAAAATGATACGCGCAAAACTATGGGAATATCAGAAGTAAAGCGAATCAAGGATATTCAATGTATTAAATGAATCAGTTCATGTTGTTAGATCATTCAAATTCATTTCCTGTAAAGTCGGTTATTTCGTGACTACAGGACATATCTACTGAAGAAATCGCGATGCGGCCTGTGAAAACATGACCTATGTCGGGAACTTTTTTTTGGTTTTTTCTTGGAAATTTGTAGAGGAGACTTTCAGCAACATTTTTGAAGACCAAGAGGGAGTTTCTAGCCTCAACAGATGGCCCAATACAAGCAGTTAAAGTTTGTGGGGACAAAATTATCATTTCGAGAAAAAACGTTTGAAGTTTATGACTCGGGAAATACAATAAAAAATCGATTTTACAGCTTCTACCCAGCAGTCGATTCAGCTGAAAGTTGGATATGATGTTTCCAAAAGACAGATGAAGCAATCCTGAAAGGTCCATACAACATCCATATATTGGTTGTTGAGTTACTGCAATTTGAAGGTGGAGATGTCTGCAAGTGAATGCTACAGACTGTGAATCGATAACTATCGACAGATACGACTGCTAATAGTGATCGATAGTAATATTGACAGTTATTGATAATATCGATAGTTATTGATAGTATCGATAGTAAAACCATTTGTAATAACAACAAAACAACAGACCGACTTAGGTTATGTTTTCTGCCACAGCTCACTTTTACTTAGTTCCTTTCTCCTAGACGAAACAACGCATCACGGAAGTAGAATTCGCATTGTACATTGTTGCCAAACGTCTCTAGGACGATTTTCTGTTAAGACCTGGAAATCGAGATTTTTCGACTCCAACTCTTAATTTTACTGCAGCGTAAAATTATGTTTTTCGAGATAGGTCATGTTTTCACAGATTTCGGCCCCTCACTTCCCTCTAATGGTCTTTAAACGTGATGACATCAAAATTTCAGTTTTTTAACTCGACTTTACAACTCTGGCTATCGTTGGACATGGGTTGAATCAATAAAATAAATAAATAAATAAACGCCATTACATAAGGCTGTTTAACACACAATCAAGAATGGTTCGAGAGGTGGTTAAAAACCCGCGTTGCTAAGTCTGAAGGCAACTGGAAAATAATAATAATGTTCCAATTTCATGTCGGTGACAAACCGCTTCTAAGAAGGAGTACTTGCTTGTATTGACGGCAAAATATCGAAATATCGATACTCAGAAATATTAAACTGATATCGATATTAAAATGAAAAATATTAATATTATTGATATCAAAAATTTTCATATATTGCCGTCGCTTGAGAGCAATAATAGTGGCAAAATATCGATAAAATATCAAAATATCTATATTCATTGAATTAATATTGACATTGAAATGAGAAATATCGATATTATCGATACTTAAAACTTTTAAATATAGCCATCACTCTAGAGCAATAGTTATGGCAAAACATCGATAAAATATCAAAATATCAATAATTAAAAATATTGACCTAATATCGATATTGAAATGAGAAATATCGATATTAAAAATTTTTAAGTACTGCAATCATCACAAAGCGATAGTGATAGCAAAATACCGATAAAATATTGAAATATCGATACTCAGAAATGATAGACCAATACTGATATTAAAATAAAACATATCGATATTATCGGTATCAAAAATTTTCAAATATCGCCATCACTATTTGCTTGGACGACAGCAGTAAACAGACTGTGTCAAACTAATCATTTACAGAAGCAATGCATCATGTTCTGATGGAGTCCACTCGGATTAGTTTCCATTATAGGCATTTACCCGAATGGAGTTATTTTAGGAACAGTTTTCATTTTATAAACAAATGAATATATAGCGACTATTACATTAGGCTACACTTCATTGCCTAAAAAGGAAGTGAGCTATTTTATGTATCTGGCATTTCGAGATGGGTAACATTTTGGTATTTATCACGTGAGGCGAGTCGAATGCCAACTCAAGACAGTGGCGTGCCTTTGACAGGGATACAGGGACATGATATGTAAGCGAGAATATGTCGACAAAAAGGTCCACACTGAAGTGTTTATGAGTCACACACTTCACGCCTCAGTTGAGGTGCGTTAGTGCACAAAGTGTAGTTGATGTCGCACACGTCAAAAAATGGGTGATGTCAGCATTAGTTTTACGAGTATTTCAGTTGTATTCAGATTCGAAGCTGAAAAATTTCTCGAATGTATTCCACAGGTTATCGAACCAGGGTTGGGTATGCTCGGAAAACTGACCCAGGTAGTTTCGTTTCTCGCAGCCCAACTTCAAAATAATGACCACAGGGGCTTTGACGTCTGAGAAGATTTTCAAAATTATTCTGGTTCATTGTTACTCTAATGATGAATAAGTTTCGCACTCAAATCAATTTATTCAAACTCCATATTTAAGATTTCTTAAAGCACAATATTGCAGATTTCCTTATGAGCAATTGTATTTTGAACTTCCTCTGTTGTAAAATTTCTTAATATTTTTTAACTGCAAAAGAATTTTAGCTGGTGGAGTTTTACCAAACAAAACACAGCTAATGGAAGCAAAACGATTCAAAAATTGTACTTTGGATCACCCTAGTCTTTAATTTGAACACAGTCGTAACTAACCTCAACATTATTTAACAATCTTAGTAGCGTTTTAGAGGTCAACTTCGTTTCAAGTTTGAAAGATTCTGATTGGAGAGCCAGGGCAAGAAATGGACCCTTTTAGGCACAGCCGAACCAAGCGATATTTTTGAGTGTATGGAGTTATGTATACCACCGTATAATGCTAGATGAGTGGAACACGATGAAGAAAAAATGTGTATTAAAGACAGCTAACTCAGGGAGATAATAATTCTCAAAATTAGCTGTAACGGCGATGCGGTATGTAACATTTTCTTCTAACGGGAATAACTCGGAAATACACAAATGTCGCACGGTTGGGTTTTGCTTAAAAGCGTCCAAATGATCAAGGTCATTTTTAAACTAATAGACTATGCTACGCTCACTGAGAGCACGTTGAATGTTAAGGGGGACTTACACTGTTTCATTTCTGATGATCATCCAGAGTAATCACTCAAAATGATTCAACCAAAGTGAATCATAAGTGCTCACACATTTTCATCATTTTTTCAGTTTTTTGCGTCTTATCGTTCACTTTCATCCACCGTTGGAGTCATGACCTTGGATTTCTAGTTGAGCTGTTAGAATGAGATGCAGTAACGCACATGGGTAGGCGGGTGAACATAAGACTAAAAACGTAATTCACATTTTTCACTAGGCGGTGAACCGTGATGAGTCATTGTTTTCCAAGAAACAAAATGAAAGGCTCTTTCATCAAAAATCAATTGGGGATTGATTCCGTTCACCGCTCACTTTCGGTGATCACTCTGGAGGAAGTGAAGATGAAATCGTGTTTACATTTGTCACTTTCGGTGATTCATCCAAGATGATCATCTTAAGTGACAAATGTAAATGGGCCTTTAGTTAAAATGCAGTCGAACCTTGATTAGTCGAACTTTTCTTATTCGAAAACCTCTACAACTCGAATATTTCTTTCAAGATAGCCACGTTTTTTAATAATGATTTCCCTGACTTTTCCCGGTTTTCCGAACCAAATTTCCAAATATTTCCTGACATTTTCTCAGCTAGTATTATACACAGCGTTAAGAATACATATTTGAGACCATATTCAATATTCATTGACTATTATAAAAATTGAGATTACTTCGACTTTTTACTCTAATGAAAACTGAACATCTACAATATCTTAATTTCTGACATTTACTCTTGAAAAATATTGTATACGTATTTTTCAATTCTCATTATTCCCCAAAAGTTTCCTGATTTTGATAATAATGATAGCAATTTCCTGACTTTCCCAGACTGAAAAAGTTCCCTGACTTTTCCCGGTTTCCGGGAGAGTGGCTACCCTGTCTTTATTTCCCTTTGTACCCCTATGAGGTGTCTATACAACATTATTCTATTAACTGAATCTAGAGCCTCTATAGCTCGACATTTCTTCTTCTTCTTTTTTTTTGGGGGGGGGGGGGAGAATACCTTTTACTATAATTTATGTTCTTCATTCTTTGAAACTTTTTACAATTTTTTTTCTTTTTTCAGATCTCTATAACTTGAATTTTCACTATGCCAATCTCTGTAACTCGAATTTCAACTCCACAGCCTCTATAACTCAAAGAAATTTATGTTTCCCTGGAACTTCGAGTTCTACAGGTTCGATTTTAGTTTGTTACAGCGAGAATATCGACTTAAGCTTTTCTTGCATTCAGTTCTCCAATATGAAAACACACTGCACAGCCCACCAGGCGTGCTGCTATCGCACTGTATTCACGCATTAACACTAACACACGCAAGATCATCACTTAGGATCCATTTTGTTGAAGATCTCGGTCTTCTTTTCTGTAGATTAAGTGATACGTCATCGGAGAGAAGAACTGCAAGTCACTGTTTCTATTCACTTACTACGTTACATGCGCCAGTCCATCACTGAAAAGTTATAATTTTTTATTTTAGTAAATCCTAATTGAATGTTTGAAAGACGCGGCCGAGCCGGTCCAATTTTAACTATTTGGAACGAGGCCCACCAGGTATGTCCAACCCATAATTCAATGTTTGAAAGAAACGGTCAAACCGGTCCAATTTTAACTATTTGGAACGAGGCCCACCAGGTATGTCCAACCCAGAATTCAATGTTTGAAAGAAACGGCCAAACCGGTCCAATTTTAACTATTTGGAGCGAGGCCCACCTGGCATATCCAACCCAGAATCGAACTGTTATACTTCTTAGGAACTTCGCTGTTCACTTTTTCCACGAGCTCATCGAATTCTACCAGCTGAGGATCCCGAACTCTACAGCTTTGTTCAGAAAGAGAGCATTGGACTCAGAAATCCTTCAAAGCCTATAGCTCTTCATCACTGTGAGTACAAACAGCACACAGATTCTTCAAATTCGATGCATTCACTCGAAATCCTGCATATAAGATGGCTGTTGAAAATGAGTTGGTGATATCGCGAACGCAGTCCGTCAGGCAGAACGATAACATTAAGCAACGGCGATCGACTGCGTACCTTGTTGGCGGACGAGCGACGACCATGCACAGGCGATGAGGCGATCATCGCAATTTACAAAAATTTTCTTCCCTCTGTTCCCTGCGCCGTGTCAGCACCGGAAAGAATACATTTAGCCGGCGGGCAAACGATGTATGCGTGAGTTCGGCCATAGTATTTATACGGTACGACGCCCGTACCAAAGGCATGATACGTCCCTGAACTTCGTCGTTCCATGCACGGTAGTATTCTCATCTCGTCATTCTATTGTGCATCTGCGATTGAAAAATCGATCGATCGTTCATAAATAATGGTTCGGCGATAGCTGGCAGAAATATTGTCAGGTGAGCACAGCCGAGGAGAGCGAGAGGTTCGAATTGAAAATAGCGGCGAAACGCACGCACCGCGCTGGCAGTACACAAAGGCAGCGCTGGGATCTCGATTCAAAACTCATTTTTTCTGATTTTCGACGCAGCTCGATGGTCTTTGAAATTGGCGATCCATGGCTGCATGCAACGATCTTTGCTTTCTTAAACACTTCGACGCCAGAAACGGTTACAAAACCGAACAACGCGTTTCCAGCTTCGAAAATTTCTCACGAAAGTACGCGAAATACACAGCAAACGGACGGAAAACGTGTTCCTATCGAACCATTCAAGTTCCTCTCTGTAACCATTCGACCAGAACCGGTGAAATGTTCGAGAAGAAAATGAAAGTCGAACTAGAACAGCAACGCATGCTAATGTGGATCATGGCATTCTGTCGGATCTGTGGCAGCGCTAATGAGTAGCCGGACGCGATTAGTCATCAGCGGCATCCGAAGACCACGCGGAAGCGACCAGACACGCGAATCAGCGCCGGCCGGCTGTTTGTTCATTCGCCTTATTCTCGACGGGTAGGCAAAAAACGAGACAGATTTCGAGCAATTCGCCGGCGTCAAAATCGCGAACACATTATTCAATCGGAGGCAATCGAAAGTTTTCCAGAATTACCCTGGAGGATACTTTTTCTTACAGAAGGGAGATGGAGTCGAACTTATCCAATCAACCGGCCGGCTCGGTACTGCTCGAAAATGTATTTGTCAATAATAGATTTTCATTAGGGGCCAAAGAGACACCGGAGGACTGGATGGAAAGGGATGGCTAGAAAATGAGGTAAACTCACTCGCGAATCCAGGAGAGAAACGAAAGTATGCCGACTGGGTTACTCAGGAAATTCACCCGTTAGATTTTGCTAGCACAGAATTTTACGTGTAAGGCGCTCCATTACGAAAGAAGTGGTTAAGTGACACAAGAATCGAATAACAGAGTATTTTGAAGAACGGGAAATAAGATGTTTGTCAGCGTACTCTGTCGGCGGATTTTTCAACACTTGGACATTTCCCACATGACAGCATCCAGTCAGCTCCGGATTAAGATTAAGGCCGCTTACAAGCACTCTTGCCTTCCAACTGCTAAGCCGGAAAATTTTTTCGTATCTGTTCCCATCTAACATTCAACTCTTAGAAAAAAGCTTGTTCTCAAAATTCAGCCGCCCCTCAAAATCGGCCGCTCCAAGCCGGTGCTTGTTGTGCCTATAGGTAAACCCGGGGCTGAATCCAGTTATGCGCTGCATTTTACCTATCCTTTGAATTAATCATGTTGAGTAAATAATACCAAAGTACAGAGACAGTACTGACAAATGCAAGATAATAACATAAACACAGAAAAACATAATTATTGAAAAGTGTAAAATAACAAGTCATAAGTAACTCGCTCATTACATGAGGATTTTTGCCCAAAAAGCTGGAGTAAAACATGAAAGTTAAAAGCTTTCCAGGGACAGATTTATAATTTTGTCGCCTCCCCAGGCTTGAGTAAATTTGCCGTCCCTAATACATGGATTACCCCTCCTTCTCCTCACTAGTAAGTGATCGCGGGCAAAATCACGCTTAAAAAACGAATGAAATACTTTTTGATTTTTATTAAGGAACAGAAAAAATCAAAACCATATGAAAGGGCGGTGACGGAACGTGCTAACTCGAGTTAGCACGTGTATGAGACTTTGGTCGGAGATTGTTCTTCACAGTCTAAACTGGAAGCTGTTAAGCGTCAGGGGACCAACCAGCAAAATCTGTTTTTTGAGAACACGTGATTCGAAGTTCAAGAGTCATATAGAAACTATATGACATAGCGTTTACTGATAAGATTTTTTCAACGTGAGTACACATTTTTGAATCTGGAGTCCAATTTAGAAAAATTCTACTTTTTACGCTCTTTCCAACGATACTAATAACTCATTTTGTTTACAAATGTCGGTTGGTTCCCTTACGCTTAACAGCGTCCAACTATCAGTGGTTGAAATTTCAGAACGTTAGGTACATTCTGCGCCCGTAGAGAGCGCCACAAAGTTGTCGAGCTCACCCTTGAAAACCTTTCTATTGGGATATAAACCTGTACCAGAGTGCGCTGCAAAATCACCTGTACGGGTGTTAGCGGAGGAAAAAAGGCTGGGTGATCAAAATCGATATTTCCCATCCTTTAACACGGGGAGCAAAGATCGGTCTAGTCTTATACAGGTTCCATCTGTTAGTTTGTTTCGATAACTGTTTCAGTTCATAGTCAATGTTACAGAACAATGATTTCAATAAGCATTTGCCCTCAAGTAACTCTAAATTTTTCAAAAATCAAAATATCGAATCATCGTCTGTACATTTCTTATGGGAGCGAATTATTTGATCACCCCAAGTAAAAAGATTCTGAACTCTGCCGCCAGATGTCAGCTACTCTGAGTTTAAATTCCAATAGGATCTGTGGGATCCATGTTAGTACTTTCCTTCTTATCAAAGCTATTGCCACTGTTGTCCGCTTTTTACTTTTGTTGCCATAGAGTGTAAGGTTCATATTATTTTTTCAACGAATCAAGAGTGGAAATGTCTTATGCAGGATATATCCAGAGTATACAAGAAAAATTTGTTAAAAGTCCTTGAAAGTAGTGTGAAACTATTTGCTTATGAATTTTTTGTTTTCTCAGTTCTATTTTTACACTTTCACGACTTATATCTTGAAATGTTTAATAAAGTACTGCTAATAAAAGTAGAATGGGAGATTTCTAAAACAAAGTAAACACAGGATCTGGGAGCTGGAAGATGTATTTTTCAGTGACAAAATTTTCAGGAAGTTGCTGGGAACATTTCCTATCGAAAACTTGTGTACGAATCTTGAAATGAGGGTTCCTCAGATCACAGAATTGTGAGTTAGCATGTTTCCATCACCGCCCTTTCAAATCTAATCCAAAACAAAATACTTTATAATAAACAATAAAAAATATAGTAAATTTTTATGGAATTAAAACAATTATTTGCCCCCTCCCAAAAAATAAAAATAAAATAAATAAATAAAGAGTCCCGACCTATGCTTAAGCCTTATTAATCCGTCCCTACAGCCCTCACCTCAGTTCGGTCCTTATGTAAGTTGCATTTTCATAGCTGACGTGTTTTATGGTACTGACACTGAAAATCAAGTGAGATAGTATGCTAAGTAACGAAGGTACTAATGTGACTCATATTTTGTCACTTTATTCTCACGCCGTCTATTATTAACGCCTAATTCTAAGCTTTTTTTGAAGCTGCCCATATCAGAACATTGCCCACAGTTTTTCTTTATATCCCCCCTTACCCCACCATAAAAAAATCTAGTTACTTTCAGCTTCCAGAAATCAATTGGCTTTTGGCTCTTAGCTTTCGGCTTTCGACTTTTTCCTTTTTTCTCCCTCATTATTAACAAGATCACAAATTTCTGGGACAAGTTCAATAAAAAGCCGTAAAATAAAACGTTTGCTTTTCGCCTTTGGCTTTTCAGCTTTGACTTAGCTTTTGGATTTCGCTTTCAACTTTTAAAAATTGTTTGGCTTTCGGCTTAAGACTTTCAGCTTTCTAAACATTTTCAAATTTTGCTGATGAGGAAACAAAATGAAAATGAAACCGAACATTCAACCCTCCGCCAACGAACGCTAAATCCTCTTGGGACGCGTCAGCAAAGTGGCTGACATCTGGTGGACAAATGCAGAAGCTACCGAAACGTGACAGAAACGGGATGAAATACATAGCGCGCCATCTACTTTACAAATGGTGGCCAAAAAATGGAAGTACACAAAATGGGATGAAATACACTAGCGCTCCATCGCCGTGACGCGACCGACTACAACCACAAACATAAGATGGAAACAACAAGAAAATAAGTGAATTAATATGCTCACTGCTCAGTGATGAAGAAACCACTGTCGTTTACTCTGATATTATTTTGTTATTATATTTTCATATCACTAATCAGTAGAATAATAAAACGAACGAACAAACTGCAACAGATCAAGAGTAGTGACAATAATGGAAAGTATCGCCAAAACCCCAGAAATGTACTTCAAGTAACGTTGATAGAAGGCCCATTTTCACAGACTTAAGAACGGTAACAAGCCTAAGATAAAAGACAAAAAACTAAAAAGTGAATGGAATTGGGTATTTGCTTAGCAAAAGCCCTAAAAAAGAAAAAAACATTTCAATAGGTATAGACTATGAGAAATGAGTTCCTCAACACCTCCTCCCTTCCCTCTTACTAGAAGTCGGATATTCGGCTCACCTTCGGGTTGTGAAAGTTCATTCCAGAAAATTCTGCTGACTAGGTCTAATAGCCACCTTAGCGTCGGACAACGACATTTCCTCATGGAACAATCATTCTGCCCCCACTCCCCTTGAATGTCCACTTATGTGCATTTACGAACTTGATCTTCGTTTTGTTTTTGTGGATAACATAAATCAAGATTTCGCTTCTTAACTCGATTACAGCTCTCGCTATCGTCTTACATTGCTTGGATTAAAAAAAAAAATTGTTCGAAGTGCTGATGACAAAATAACGTACAGGTTATAAAAAATTTGAAAGTTCAGAAATTAATCAAAAAAGAAAGTCAAATAAGGGTACACTTTATTTCACTTCGTTGGCTTAAAAACGCCAACGGGAATCTTTTCATGTCAGCGCTGATCTATCTGGCGTAATTTTTTCCAGATTTTCCGAAGTAAGCCCACGGCATAATACCTCAATTTTGAAAATTTAATTTCTGGTAAAATAAGATCGAGATAACGAAAAAATATTAGACACATGAAATCAAAAGTAGACGAAATTGCAAATTACATGGCGTAAACTTTCCCTTCCTACTTTCATTAGTTTCGAAATTTGCGCAAACCCTCTCTACATCGTACATTAAGGAGGTGGTAATTGGAGGAGAGCTTTCGAAATTTTGAAAGGACGGTGACTAATCCGGAAGATTTGGAAAACCGGAGATCTAAGGGTCAAAAGTAGGACAATTTGTATGCGGAGTGTTTTTTCAAAAAGCAGTAAGTTCATCTTTCTAAACTGTCCAAAAAGCACAAAACCCCGTCTATAAGTTTTTCAGTTTTGATTTTTGTCCTCCGATTTTTGACCAAAGCTAGTTTCATAGTTTCAACCTTAACTGATACTAGTGCTACAAATAAGGGGGGGGGGAGATATGTGGATAATATCCCTCATGTATTCTATATATAGCTATGGGGAAAAGTAAAATAATTTCAAGACTCTTCAAGACTCTATCAAACTAAGTAATACTCGTTAAGACACTCCTACGACTCTGTGACTAGTTCGAAACTCGTTCCAGACATATTACGGGGCAGTAAGATCACATTTGCTCTTTAAGATTCGGTATATTACTAATAAATTTATGCTTCGTCGGTTAAATGACAGATTGTACTATACGCTCGCTATTGCAAAACGCTGAAAGACGATGTAAACAAAGTAGCTTAGCACAATCTTTCATTGATTTGTAATGAAGCTCGGTAGTCTGTTACGTAACTAACAAATTGATGCTTGATTGTGCAAATACCCGTTTGCATTAAACATGTTGGTCACAGCTGGTCGATATTAATTTTTCACCCCAGACTGACGCTAGAGGGCACTGGAATGGACTCTGGAGTAGTGAGCGAATAGGCCATATCATTCCCGGTGGGTCGATTCAATTTAAAGAACTTGGGCTATTAAGGAGTACTGGACCAAGAGGGAGTGAAAAGGAAAGATAGACACAATGGAACGGTAGTAAAAATGTCTGGTATTGAACGATCGAGCGAAGAACTTCAGTCCGACCAGAAATGGTCTTAGGCTGCTGCCAAATACCTATACTTATCACAGCTAACGTTCACATTTACAAAACTAAGGAACTTGGTCTTCAGGGCGCTTGGCTACCCATTTTTTCGCCTCGCTCTACCGTTGTTGGGCCCTGCTCATCAATGCTAATGTGCCTTTTCTGCAACCGCAGATCTGTCTGTCTTCCTACCGGCTATCTGAAGCCAGGAGCTGCGCACACCACTTCAAAGACCGAAAATTGGCCACGTGGTCGCAGCGCGTACGCTCTTCCAGTGCAGGCGGGAAATGGCCGCTACCGTATTCACCAGGCCCGGAGCGGCTGCATTCGAGTTTCCCTTTTCCGGCGCCAAGAATACATCGGTAAGTGCAGGCATCACAGCATGCAGCATCTCGTGATCGTGTATCTGTTGCCTCTTCTGCGGATACCTCATATACACACCAAATACACACGTGTGTTCACACCTATGTCTCATCACGAGGCGAGGGAGCCGTTCCCTCACCCCGAGAGAACGGCGACCTCCGGCAACCGGTTGACAATAATGGTGCCGGCGATGTAATACGGTTTTCTGACACTCCGTCTCACTCCATCTCCACTTGCTTCTTTCTTCGGTGTGTGCGAGTGCTTGTACATGAATGTGCTGTCTCCTCCACGGTTAATGCCACCGTCGTCTTTGGTCTGGGTTTCATTAACCACAGCACCGGAGACTTCGTATCCGCGGGCAACGTGTACAATCTTCCTGTAGCAAATTCCTGGTTCCGTTCTGCGAAGCAATATCCACACCGTGTCTACTGCGAGCCTCCATCTACCTTTGGCTATGAATTCTGTGCCTTTGTCTAGTATCGGGGCGGTCGCTCGCCTCCTCGCTACCGTTTTTCATTTCGTCGCTGCCATTGTATCCGCGAACGCTTTTCGTCTTTTCCAAGAACTAGAATCGATTTATACGTTTGTTGTTATTTGATACTAATTATCGGTTCTGCATTATACTCCCTCTCTCTCTTTCTGTCTTTACGCCCGTCTGTCTGTCTCTCTTTTTCTGTCGTGTATACACACATGGGAAAAGATTTTTCGGCGGCCGTTTCATGGTTAATAACCCCACAGTTTTGTTTTGTCACGTTGGACCCCTTCCTCAGCGCCCCCTCGCCGATTTTACACACGTATTTTATTGGCGTCTCGAGTCCGGTATAGCGCTCGGCTCGCGTTCACGTGTAGGACGATGGCGTCTTTATTATTCCACTGTCACGGCCATCGTCGGCTCGTTGCTGTCGCGATGGTTATCGCGCATACAGTAAGGCAGAGAGGTTTTACGGGTGGTCTATAACGAAAAGCGAAGGCGCTGCAAAATCTTAGCGCCTCTCTGAATCCGGGCCGCTGCCGGAAATAGGAGCGTTGCGAGCCTGTCGGCTGTTGGGGGGAACGAGGAGGTGGAAATAGATCAAAACTGTCGTCCGGGGGGGGGGGACCTTTCCCTCCAAAAGCATTTAAAAAAAAGCAACCTCGCTACTCGAGGAGGGTCGGCAAGAAAGCACATACCTTACTTGACAGTTTTGATCAATCGATATTTTTATGTTTGATATGAAAATTAATAAATAATCGTCGAGCTGATATCGGTCTGTTGTGTTATTAGTAAAAACCCAGTCCTCCTTCACTGAGTCATTACGGTTCTCAATAACCTCAGAACCGAGTTTTACTGTTTTTCGATATCATTTGCATGATAACATTGTAACTGTCTTATTTACCGAGATTACTCGAATTTACGTCCTTCTTGGCCTATTACTTTATTGTTTCGTGTATTATCATCCCGGTATTTACTCTCCGATATCGAACGATGTTAGCTCATTTCATTCCTAACGTGCTCAACATGCCCAGTCGTGATTCCTGGTGGATTTCAATCGAGTCGGCGACATGTCGCGAATAAACTATTAAATGTTGGTGACAACCACGGATTTACATTCCTTTCCAACTTTGTCGCAGACCTATCAATGTCGCGGATACCTTTTCCCCGAACCGGTAAGCGCCGGTTTGAAGAGGATGTCACCGACATTGTGTAGCTGTGTTGTATTGTCAAAACAGCTTCCGACAAAACATGTTGGCCTGAAGTCGCCGACTCGAATGTAAATCCATCATCAAGATTCATAAAAATATTAACAATCCGCCGAGATAATTCTTAAACACAGTCATTCAAGAACAAACTGATTCACCAAAAAATATGTGAGTTTACTCCCCCCCCCCCTTTCCCACGGTTACAAATTTCCAGAGTAATTGTATTTTCTGATTACAAATTTCCATGGAACATAACGCCGCACGCATTTTATCAGTGATGAAGGTGCGCACTGTCGTTCACAGCAGAAGGGCACCCCCCCCCAAAATGTGAACGAATCATTCTGCGAACGAAAACAGTGCGGCGTTATACTAGGCTAGTACCCATTCGATCAACAACACGAAAGTACTCTGCAATCAATTCAATAAAACAAAACTGAAGATCTACAAATTTCCAGGAAATTTCTATCAACAACACGAATGCACTCTGCAGTCAGTTCAATAATACTGAAGATTGTTGGAAGAAGAAGAAATAATGAAAAACAAGTAACCTTGCTACCCGAGGAGGGTCAACAAGAAAGAACGTATTCTGTCTCTCGACAAGAAATAACGGAGGGGGGGGGAGAGAAATCCATGGAAAAAATATTAAATACTTCGACCTGATCGTGCCGTAATAGAAAAAATTTATATGGAAATTTCGATTAACAACACGAACTCACTCTGCAATCAATTCAATGAAACAGTGGTTAGCTAACGAAAAATTTCCATGGAAATGAGGACCACTGAACTGAATTGTGACCATGAAGAGCTAAATTATAGGGATTGGTTTCACGCAGTATGCACCACTGAACTGAATTGTGAACTGAGCTGGAGAAGAGAGAAAAACAAGCAGCTAGCTGCTGGAAGAGGGTCGGCTCTCGATTGAAAAATTAGAAACTAGCCTATCTCTTATTGGCGGTTGTTGGAAAAGATATCAGAAAAAAGACCTATTGGTAATCATGTTTTCAGGTCTTTTGTTCCGGAATATTAGAACTGATAAATGATGTAAGGTAATTGGGATGACACTACACACACACACACACTAACAGCACATGGTACGTTCAAAAGGCTTCAGACTGCAAGCTTCGCAATATTCGCACTTCGATCATCTGGTCAAAAATTTTATCCAGTTTCTAATTTCTGAAGAGCAATTGTTCAACAGATAAAACACCAACACTACTCCTAGCCGACCAGAAAAACGTCAAATGATTAGCAAACATTTATCCACTTCTAAGGGAATGAAAACAATGTAATATTCACGCTAGTGGATTCTCTGTTCGCTTGATAATAATTACGCATACGACATACATAGTACGTCCTATGACTGATTTGTCTGAATAATATTACACGCTCATAGGTTTACAGGATGCAAAGACATTGGTACAAACAATGTTCACTTCAACATACTGATTTACTGATAACGTCTTTACATGCTACATCAATAATCGTTCGCTTCTCGCTACTATCTGGTAACTGGCTATGAACATAAAACTTCGATCATATTACTGTATGCTTGAAGGACAATACTAAACACCAACACAGAACACTGGAATACTACTGGTAGCTGAAGATTCTCGCATCTCGCTCCTCATCATAGACAAGCATATCTTTTACCTCTTCAAGGACATAATTCCGTCGTAAAGTAAAATCCAAAATATAAAACGTAACAACGCTCGCTGAACAATGTAAGCCCCTATTTCGTTGATAAGAACATCAAGATCAAGGAGTAGGTATTTTGCTGATAAGAACACTAGGTTGTTTTATATGGCTGTAAAACTGATCCTGAGATCAAAGATCATACTGGAACAGAAAAAAAAAATGGAAATTTCGATTGCAGGCTCGGCTACTAGTAGCCGACCCTAAAAAAAGCGATGGCAAGAGGTCGTTGCTGACCCTAAAAAGTTGGTTATTTTCAAATTTTGCCGACTGACGTAGACAATGCCGACTCAACAATACAAAATTTCTCCACGCAAGTAAAAATAGTGAAATAAAAAAATCTTAGCCATTTTCACATTTTACCAACTAATCCAAATTTTTTTTTAATCAAAGCAAATAAAAAAGGTCAATCATTTTCAAATTTTTCCAAGTCACTGAATATGTCACCTCTAGATGCAGGAATTTTTCATTTTTCATAAAAACGAGAGAAAAAAAAATTTGCTGACTGGTGGAAATTGACAATGCTGACTCGAAAGACAACAATTTTTTATATTTGTACAATTAAAAAAAGTAAACGAAGTAATAATTTTCTTGTTTGTCAACTAATGGTCCAAAATTCCGACTCCGAAGATTCGTTCGTGAGGTGCGCTCTACATAACCTCCCTTGCTCCGCCCCTATCTGGATGGCCGGAGACGTAGTCTCGTGTTCTCGCCCTGCTCGCCAACGACGTTTCACTTCGTGGTGGGGTTACACGACTGTACATATACAGGGTGTTTCATGAATCCTCCCACTCACCATTTGTGATTTCGATGATAGTCGTGGAACAAAAATGAATCTTCGAGCGAGTTTGGTTTCTTTTTAGATGAAATGTCTTCTCTCCTCCCACAAACGGCGTATTGAATCATCATCTTCTCAAACGGAGAGGTATCGGACAAAGTATCAAAATAGGGGTTCCTTGGACCGCTCGATTACATTAGTTTTCGATCCGACTCTGACTTGGCCTCAGATTAGATTTCTCCCCCTTAAAAGAAGTCAGTTTGATTTTAGCAAAAAAAAAAAAAATCTGCACAGTGCAACAAAAAAGAGATTTTTTGAGCCGCTAAATTACAAAATTCGATCAAATTTTTGATGTGATTTGACTTTTTCCTGTCAAAGGGGCAAATTAATTCGACAAGTTATCGGGAAGGGGGTTTTCGGATCACTGATTGCGAAAATTCAATCAGATTTTGGATTCAAGCCCAGTTTTGCCTCTCAAAGCCAAATTTAACCCCTTCAAATGGGCAAAGTTGATCCACTCGGAAACTCGAACGAAGTATCAAAATAAGGGGTTTTGAATTGCCAAGATCAAATTTTTGATTCATTCCAGTTTGGCCCTTAATTTAACCTCTCTCCTCCCTCATTAACATTAGATTAGAGTGTGTCACAAAATGTTTTCCCACTTTTTTTTTTAAATTAATTAATTATTATGAAGTAAGTGGTGTCGGGACGGAATGAACAATCATTTCCAAATGTAAAAATCTAGTTTTTGGGATGATTAAATTTATTCTACTTCTAAGGAGGGATGGAGTATCCCACCAATTTTGGAATTTTAAATTTTATTCGGGGTTCCAAAATCCTAATTTCCAGACTTGTAGTCAGATAAAAATTTGATAAGGAAATTGACCTATCTCTTTTCTGAATGAATAACATTTTTCTAGTCCAAAAAACGTGATTTTCTCTCTCGTTTTCCACAAGTGAAGGACGCAATTTTTCTTATTCGAGGAGAAAAACTAAATACGTTCAAGAGGATGATTTCCTTTTATTTTTATTTTTCACGAAAGAGTAACAAATAAGCAAAGTTCGAAAGTGAAATTTCTGAATTCCGTGATATAGAACACCCTTATTTCGGCACATTATTCGATTTTCAAAATCAAGTCAACTGGGAAAAATACGATTTTTTCCCTTCCCAGCGGAAAGAACAAAAGTTTTTCTCGTTTTGGAAACGAAAGTAGTTGTCCATCCAGATTTCGCGGAACAGCCTACAAACTGGCATAGAGGGTAAATTCGCATTTAGGCCCAAAGTGGGATCGGATTAAAAATCTGATTGACTTTCCGCACTCAGCGACCTCAAAAACACCAATCCAATACTAGCGAGTTTTCCAAATCGAATTAATTTTGCCCATTTAAAGAAGTCAAATCTGAATGTTGAAGCTGCAATCGGGGAGTAATCGAATAATTTAATTAATTCAATTTTCAAAACAAATGACAGGAAAACTTTTTATTCGAAAACTTTGTTCAAGTTTTTCAAGAAACTCATACTAGTTCCTTCAAAGAAGTCGCAGGAGAGACCAAATTTAGGGCCAAAATCGCGGTCGGAATGAAAATATGACTGTATTTCCAAACCCGGTGGTCCAAAAAACAGGATACTTCGCTAGTTTTCCAAGTTAGGTCAATTTTACTCATAGGCGTCAAATTTAAATTTGAATCAACGTTAGACCGAAGATTCGATTGAATTTTCCAAAAATCCCCTATTCTGCTAACTTGTTCAACTTTTTTGGTTCAGAAAAACTGGTTTCGGATTGAAGATCACCAGAAATCAGCGACCCAAAGAACGTCTTTTCGACACTTCGATATGTTTTCATTTCAGGTACCGAAGTTGGTGGTGCGTTGGAGCCCTTCTTTTTTGGGCGAGGAAAGTTTTTCATCCAGAAAGAAACTAAATCCTGTACTTGAAGACTCTTTCTGGGCGGTTACAATCTGACTTCACGATCAAAAAACGAGGTGGCGGTGGTGAGGGGAAGGTACTCGAGAGATTTTGCTAACAAAGAATAACATCTCAAGTCATATACTGAATGCTACCTATCCAGGGCCGGCGTGCACTTGCACGGGGCGCCACAGAACGCTCTACTTTAGAGGGGCGCTAAAAATACCAAAAGATTGCGCGAGAATTTTTGGCAAAAAAATTTGAAGAAAATTTGCTAACCTAATTATTGTTTTTTATAAACTGTACGTATTTCTCATTTATAATTATATTCCTTTGGTTTACATACTTGATTGTTCACAAAATCTATATTTCCTGTGATGTACATAGGTCTATGTCCAGCGCGCCTTTTTGAAGATTCTAGCTTTTAAGGGCGCTTATTCTAAACTTTGCACGGGGCGCCAAAATAGCTTGGCCCGTTCCTGTACCTATCCTTTCCAATAATAATACTGAATAAATAATGACTTACAAAAATAACTAAACAATGCTGATAAATCGGACAAAAAAATGCTTTTCAGACAACAAAGGACACGATGGACTGTCTCTAGGCCACAATTCCATCTGTGTAAAGCAGTTAATGTTTGCTATACACGTGGCACCAGTGCATTTCATACAGTAATTTTATTTACAATATTGCACCCCTTTCTCAACGTGAGCTAAATTAATCAGGCATGAGGACTGCATGACCTAAATTTAGAAGGGAATACATTCACGCAGAATACTGCTGTTACAGACATATTCCATTGAACAAATACTGAGTGGACCTCACAACCATATAATAGTCAAAAATCTCATAAATTGTCGATTCTATCAAAAATGGTCTTTATCAAATTTGTAGATCTCACGAAAACAGCCTCAGAAGTTCAATAGGACTTATGGTTCGTCAAAGACTTTTTAAAAGAACATCGACTTCACGTACGTTGAGTACCCCTGGCCCAATCCAATGGGCCGATTCGGCTCACCTTCAAACTCGAACCACATTAGGATTGTGAAAATCCATTGTACACATTTCATCTGACGAGATCAATTATGGACGACTTGAGCATCGGGCAACATTTCCTCCTGTAACACAGTTTGCCCCCTTCCTCTAAATGGTAGGACTAGGCCCATCTGCGAGCTCAGCTTTCGTCTTAGTATCACAGACAACATATCAACATTTCAGAATCCTACTTCCAACTCTTGCTATTGGACATCGGTCTCGGACCAATCAAAAACTAAATAAACAAACAAACTTCGCGACCATCGAGGCTTCACTTAGTTTCGTTCGACTAAAAACGCGGGAAGGGGGCAATTCATGAGACACCCTGCATGTGTACCTCGTGTTGACGTGAGAGACTTGATAAAATTTTACGGCTCGGAACACTACACAGTCGCTCTTACGAGCTGAAAATTTCCACCCCGTCGGCGGCCTCGCTCGCAGTCCCGGAGACGTGTTGCGAAATGGCTGGGCACACGAGGGGTGGGGGCTCAAAAGCGAAGATGATGTTTGAAACAAAATACGGTACGGCAGCATGGAAGGTCTTTTACCTACAACTGCGGGCACGTGCGTGAAATGCGAACGTGAGTTTTCATCGTCCTCGGGTCTTCTGCTGACGACGGTGGAGCGGCGTTCTGTGTTCGTCTTTCCAGCGCCCTCTGCGTTCTCCGCGTGAGGGTGGAAGACTTTAAATGTATACATGTATACATACATACACATAGAAAGCGGAGGATGGAAAGATGCTGCTGGAAACCGAGCAAATTTATGTACTTCGAGTTCTGCTTACGCAGTTACAACGTAATGTGGCAAACGTAATATCTCGAAATGTATTATACAGCGCGATTTGAGCAACCCCGTTTGCGGCGATTTTTCGTCTATACGGGGTTAAAAAATTTCCCGGCGAACTGCGAGCGAGAAGGTTATTCGGACGATGTCGAGAAATGGCTTACGGGTACAGCGCGTGCGGTTTTTTTTTACTCTGTTTTGTTTGTTAGCTTTTCAAGCGCGATATGTTCTGGATTCTGCGGAGCTTTCGATGGCGGGAGTGGCAGAATTTTGCCACAGTAGTTTGGTTTGGTAAATGGTTTTGTTGTGATCCGCTCGTTGCCTCGTCTATGGCGTGGAGTGGTGTAGTCTAGACCAGGGAAAACGAATCCGAGGCACGCGCCGCATGCAGACATAATAACTTTCCAGCAGCACACCACCGCTAAACCCATCTGACAAATTACACCTAACGACCAGACTGAGTTAGATTTAGGCACTGACCACGCATCGGAATTGTCACTATTTTTGAAAACTAACACTCGTTCACCTTATTCGGACGCAAACAAATTCAGTTTCTGCTGAGAAGTTGAAACTTGTTCCGCTGCCCTCAGGACCCTGTACTTTCTGGGACAATTGGATCTGTCCGAAGCCATGTCCGTAAGCTGCCCTCATAAAGGTGGTGAAAATGTTGAGACGTAGTTTGCCCATTTAGGAGACAAATTAATGAAAATTTTTGAATTTTTCAAGTTAGCCGATTTTGACAATAGGCTGTTTAGACACGATTGTAACGAAAGTGTCTCATTACTGTAAAAACCAAATGACAGAATATGCTAAACATCAGATTTTTATTGTTCGGCGCGTACTTTTGACGTCTGATTTTCATAGCGAATACCATCCATTTATTTTACTGTACCTATAGTTAGTGTGACGTATTATTTGAATTCCTCATGAGGTATCCCCTCCCCTTCCCATATTCTTGCGGAAAAATTCTGCGAAAATTGAGAAAACTCGGTTGGGGAAACGCGGCGCACCGTGGCCTTGATTTAGCCGCGGTACTAGACCTAAGGTCCGGCAGTTGGACCCTTGCCGGCTGGGATGAAGACTTACTGTCAGGTTCCTATTGAGATTCCTTGAGACTCTATCAAGACTCGCAAATTCTAGTCTATACTGTTAAGACTGATCACGTCATTATGATTCATTAATACTCTATCAAGATTACTTCAAAACTTGTAAAAATGTTCAAAACTCATTATTTTCCAGCTTGTGAAGACTTTAAACTGTGCTGACACTCATTAAGACTGTCATGAAGTCTTTTTAAGACTTGCCTGAGGCATTTGTCGGACGTACCGTGAGACTCGTTGGTAGACATGAAAACTGTTCGTTAGGACTTGGTCAAGTTTTTTTTTTTGTTAAGAATCATGATGCCCATTGTTTGAAGAGGAGGCTAGCAAGAGCATTTTCTCTCCCCCCCGCATCCACTTCCATGTATGATCGACACATTAGTGGTTGAGTATCGTTTAAATTATAACCGTGCTGTTCCGCAGTATCAGTTGTTAATTGGAAGTATGATGGCTGAAGCTGAGAGCCAATCTGAATGAAGCAAGTGTTTTTTTAATTTATTTTTCTTTAATCTACCAATTTTTTTCCTTCTAAAATTATAACAGTGAAGTTGAATGTCCACTCACAACTGTCCTCAGACTCAACCCATTTGAGTGGTCAAAAGCTCAAATGAAATGTCTTGATCCAGTGAGTGTTCTTGGAGCAAAACAAATTCTTTACCTCAATTAGAACCTGAAATATAGATCTTTGAGCCAAGAAATATCTTGAAAATTTCAGAAGTCAAGTTGAATGTCCGCTCACAACTGCCCTCAGACTCAACCGATTTTAGTGGTCAGAAGAACAAATGAAAGATCTTGATCCAGTGAGTGTTCTTAGAGCAAAACAAATTCTTTACCTCAATTAGAACCTGAGCTATAGATCTTTTAGTCAAGAAAAATCTTGAAAATACCAAAAGTCAAGTTGAATGTCCACTCACAACCAGTGCCGAATTAAGATTTTCGTAGGCCATAGACAATTTGTTGCTTCAATTTTCAATTTTTTTTTTTTTTTTTTTGGAAGTTTACATGCCACCAGTCATAATTAAATTACTGCGGCCAGATTCCAGTAAGTAAAAAAAAAAAGTTCGTGCTTCGTAGGCCCCAGGCAATTGCCTATTCTGCCTAATGGATAAATCGGCACTGCTCACAACTGTCCTCAGACTCAACCAATTTGAGTGGTCAGAAGCACAAATGAAAGGTCGCGATCCAGTGAATGTTCTTAGAGCAAAACAAATTCTTTACCTTAACTAGAACCTGAGATATAGATCTTTTTGTCGAGAAACATCTTAAAAACATCAAAAGTCAAGTTGAATGTTCGCTCACAACTGTCCTCAGATTCAACCGATTTGAGTGGTCAGAAGCACAAATGAAAGATCTTGATCCACTGAGTGTTTTCAGAACAAAACAAATTCTTTACCTCAATTAAAACCTGAGACATAGATCTTTGAGCCAAGAAAAATCTTAAAAATATCAAAAGTCAAGTTGAATGTCCGCTCACAACTGTCCTCAGACTCAACCGATTTGAATGGTCAGAAGCACAAATGAAAGGCCGTGATCCAGTGAGTGTTCTTAAAGCAAAACAAATTCTTTACCTCAATTAGAACCTGAGATATAGATCTTTGAGTGGAGGAACAGCTTAGAAAAATCATGAATTAAGTCGCGTTTGAGTATAACTTGAGTAGGGTCAAAGTTAAGTGAATTCCAATACTTGATGACATATCTACATGTAAATACCTTTCATTAAAGAAAATGAAGCAAATCGGCTGGATAGAACGGCCGGACGAATTCGTATTAGATTCTTTTAATATACAGATGAACATCGTTTGAGGCGAGAAAAGAAAGAGCATTCCACCTTCCTCCAACCTTTTAGTGTTTGTATAACACATTTCAGTTCCCTTTTACAGAGAAACTGAAGAAACCTTTGCCCCCCCCCCGCTAGCCACCCCACCAATAAAATCATTGAACTTCCATTCTTGGACTTAATTAAGAGTCGGTGAGACTTCCAGACTATGTCTTAATTAAGAATCGGTGAGACTTCAAGACTATGTTATCAAGACTTTATTCACACTACCTCAAGAACGCTCGTAGCTTTGGAGAGTGAGAAATGACACGCCCTTCCTCCGGTAAAGGCCAAGACCTCTTTTTTTGTTTTTTGGATACGATATTTGCCCTTCTGCTGCAACTGTCTCCCCTCCCCCATCCCCTATGGAAGAGTGACCACTGTACGAGCTTTAAAAATCCTCGAGGATCCATCATGATATAGATTAGAACTCTTGGAAAATCTCTGTGTACGAATATTTAATGAGGTAATATATATCCATTTAACACAATCGACTATTTTTTAAACTTTACTTATTAGAATAATTGATTTGGAGGATTAGATAGGGGAGGGGGTTCTAGGAATCCGGACCTGCCAAACAAAAGTAAAATAAGGTTTTTTCAGCAGTTATGTGAGGCAATCACGGGAGACGGTGTAATGAGTCAGGCAGGACGGAGAAAAAAATTTCTTATACCCCCTCCTATCTCTGCAAGTCTACCGAGCCAATAAGTCTAATGGAAGTCCAATATTTGAAAAATGGTTCAATAATTTTAATATAGATTCAATAAAAATTGAAAAAATGGGTAATTATGCATTATTTAAGGAAGAGCCAATTCTTGGAATCAGAAATCCCAACCTAACTTTTTTGGACTTCTTTTTTACAACTCCGAAGTACTCAAGCATACTCGGCGTCGTGGTCCCTTCTTTTTGTGGTCGTGGTACAACATAGACAGTCCGATTAGAGTCCAATAAAAACCCAATCTTTTCAATTTTCAACTTTGTTAGACACCCTGCATCTACGCCCTTGAAAATGATGACGCTAATTCAGAGACAAGAGCAGGTAGTTCTGAAATCGCTGCTCCCATGTAGAGTGAAAGGATCCATCCCTCTGTAAGAATTTGAGACCCCTTGGAGGGGAGAAGGGAATTATAGTACTTTCTCGGTTGTTTACCTTAGAAGCTTAGATACTGTGGCCGGATAAACCTTTATTATAATTGCAAAAAACGCAGGTATAGGCATTGTTACTCGTAGACAGTTAATTTCGTATCTTCATGTACTTATTATGTGGGTAAACCGACGTAAAACGTAGGTCAAGTTTCCTCTTGTTTTTTTTTTGTTCTTTTCTGAGCCAGGCCAACCGTCCCTTTTCGATTTCTCTTTCCTCGTCTTATCACAGCGCGATCACGCGATTCGATTATTCTTTTTGCTGTTTTTTCAGTTTCCTTTTCGTCGCGTGCACGACTTCTGCAGGTCGGTAGGTGAATTCGGCACTCGCGGAAGGAAGAACACGTTTTGATTCATTGCCGACCCATAAAACCGCGAATAATATACGAACCTCGTGTAGGTATTTCCGTTTTCATTTTCAGCACCTACATACACAACGTGTGCTGTTCATTTTCTGTTCATGTTACGTCCGTCAGAAACAAAGAGACGATTCTTAATATGTTTTTCGAAATTACACCTATTCTGGCATAAATTTGCTTCGTTAGGAATGGGCTGGTGAGATAATGCGGAATGTTTTAAATTCTAATCTCCACTGTTACTTTTTCTGAGAGATCTAACCCCCCCCCCCCCCCGGTTCTGGATCTTGGTTCTGTTTTCTTGTGGGGGTTAGTCTAACTCAACCCGATTGCTTACCTGACTGTCTTTCAGCTTTTGTGTGTCTCTACTGTCTGTCTGTCTGTCTGGACTCACCCTCTCTGTGGGTAGTGATTCCAGCAAATTCCATCATCATCGGCGAATTGCTTCGTTCTTTGTATTGCTTTCTCCATGTTTAGCTGTTGCCTTACAAGCACAAAGTGCAATTTTCACAAAATATGGCGCGTAATTGATAGGCAACCGAAGTTAGTCATGTGCGTGGACCAAGGCCTTAGTATAGTTTGGCGGGGCAAAGTTTTTGCAAATATTGTTTTTTCAGTTTCACTGTCGTTACAGTATGGAGTGGCGCATTCTCGTAATCGCGAACGAAGTCTGACCCCCTCCCTGCCCGTAACGATGTCGGTGGAATAGTTGCCGATGAAAAATATAAAGTAAAAGGAGGTAGATAATTTCGATTAGAATAATGTTAGTAGAAGCAACAGATACGTGCAGCCCCTCCCACCACTGTTCCTATCCTCTGCAACTTATACGTATCAGCATAGACTTCTACTCCGTCTCCAATCGTTGATTCATGACAAAAAAAGACAATTATATACTTCCCTATCTAATGAGATATTACCCCCTCACCTCTCGAATATCAAAATCATGCCTATTTGTAAAACCGTAAAAATAACTTGTAAGCAATGCACTTCGGAACAGGGGCGGAAATAGAGCGAAAACTTTGGGGGACTGAAGCCCCAGCGCCTAAAATAACTTTATAAAAATCCAAAAATCATAGCCACCGCCCCCAGAGAAAAACCATAAAAAATTGATGTTATCTCGGTAAAATTGCCTTTGTAAGAAAAAAGAAGTCTTACTGTATTAAGATTAACTTTAAAATAAAATTTAGGGGGCTAATTTTGAAACCGGGGGCTTAGCCCCCCTGGCCCCCGCCTATTTCCACCCCTGCTTCGGAAAACACAAATTATGAGTACAAATTTGGACGAACTGGACCATAACATGCAGGTGTAAAATGTAAACCCGAACCAGTTTGCCCTCGGTAAGAATTACAAATTTAATTTATCAGAATCACTGCCGTTCATATGGAGCACAATTTGTACTTACAGTAATTTATTACCAACTCAACTCTCTTCTATCTCCTCAGAACTCAAAAATTAATATGTATTTAATCGGAATTTTTTATTCTTTCAAATATTCAACTCGGTAATTCATTTTGAAAGGTGGTTGGTGGGGGCACCTCCTCCTCCACTTACTCTAATTTTCTTCCGCCAGTTGTTTACTGTCAGCGATTTATCACCAGATCTAGGAATTTTTGGCCATTTTAATTTAGTCAGAGATTTTCAGGGTTTTTTCGCAAAGCTGAGGATTTTCTGGGGACTTTTACATTTTTATCATTTTCTGTCTGCCTTAAGGACCTTCCTAAGTTTACAAACGGTTGATTGTCCAATATTAAAAAAATTGTGAACAAACAAACTGTGACGTATTAATGAATTATTGGCAGTTGTTCACTAAAGAATGACCGCAGAAGTTTCCTTTTTTCCGCAAAAACGCCGTTTCAGTGTTCCAGGGGCGTAGCTGATGGGGTCGAAAGGGTCTATTCGTCGAATAGTGGTTTCTTCTAATTTTAGTGCTCCCTCTAGCACTCTCTCCCCACTGGTCAAGACCGGACTCCCTCCCCTCGAACACTAGGCTGGCTCTGCCACTGTAGCGCTTAGAGTATCATTTACGTTTGAAACGGAATAAAGTTCACGATTTTTGAGAATTTTTGGGGATTTCGCCGTTTTTGGTTGGTAACCTCAGTGTTGCCAGATTGAAGGATTTGCATACATGCGATGTGTTAGTGAACGTGTTTTGGTGTTTTTCGGTACAGTTTTCTGTCCAATATTTCGATCACTTATGTTAGGGGGAAAAAAGCAGACACTGAAAGTATACACATTGTCAGGGACGACAATAGGGGCGGCACGGGGCAACTTGTCTCCCAAGCCTCCGCCGGAGTTAGGAAATTTTAATAGATGGATAAAAAGTTGGAAAAAATCGAACGAGTCAAAAGTTTTTTGTTCTTTTTTTTTTGCCCATAAAAACAAATTTTGATACTTGGGAATTTTGACTTGGGTCCGTTGGGAATTCGACAGCTTTGCTCCACCAGAAAAAACTCTTCGCTATGTCCCTGCACATTACATCAGATGCATAATAATAATAATAATAATAATAATATAGCCTGTATTTTAGACGATGGCTGATTGGTCTTTTGCATTTGACTTGATACAAAGGTGGATCAATAAATAAGGTTCCCTACGTTATATCTCGACATCAAATGGAGCTAGGAACATGGAAAAGGTCTCAAAAGAAAGATTATGTAATTTACTTAATCTTCGACATAATCGCGACCTCTTTCAATACATTTTCACCATCACTCTGGAAGCTTTTGTAAACAGTCATGCCAAAAATTCCGTCCAACTTAGTCCATCCATGATTTCACTTCATTCTGGAGCTCCTCGTCGTTCTCAAAGCGCTTTCCTTGAAGATATTTCCTGAAGCTTCCAAAAATCCTATAATCGCAGGGACTGAGGTCAGGGCTATACGGTGGATGCGAATTTACTACTACTCTCTCAAAATAAAAGATAATTGTCGAAGTTCTGAATTTTAAGTTTTAATTAATGTTGTCTCGGCCATGATGAAGAAGAAGACGCAGGCGGAGTGGTCGAGACAGAGGGCCGGCGATTTACCAAGCTCGGCCTACACCATCGAACAGGAGGAGAACTCTGTAGCATCCTAGAAGAGCTGCTGCAGCTGCGTTGCGGACCCACCGGCAGGGCTCACCCGTCGTCACCACCTGCCTGCGGCGACACACGGACCAAGACGAGGAGGTGAGGGGTGAGTGAAGAGAGGCAGCGCGTCCGGCCGTGGGGGACCTGAAAATTCCAGGCCAGCGCTCAAGGAGTGCGGACTTCGGTCAGTAAGGAACCCCATGGTGACCCTAGGATGCGCGCATCGTTGCGAGAAGGAGAAATGGTGGCTCGGGCCGGCCTCAAAGCGTCCCTCCAGTCACTGATGCGATACTCGAAAGGGTAGTTGCCGGGGTCGGGAGTGTGGTGTCATCGGGGCCACTTCGACATGCGTGCATCACCATACGTCCCACCACACCATGTTTTTGTAAAGCTTTTAAAGTTTAATTGTTTATAAATAAGGAGTAAAATTTAAGATTTTTTGCTTAAATTTTTCTATTTTTACACTCTTCTTTTGGTCAGTATACGCATTCTACGCATTCTACTGTAGAATGTGTAGAATAGTCATTCATTCTACATTGTGTATTCTACGCGTAGAATAAAAAAATCTACGCCAGTTTGTTCTACGGCACAACCCTGAATCTACGCGGAATGAACGAGAAAAGAATAAGTGATACCAAAATAAAACTTCAAAAAATGTATAGTAATCCCTACGCTTACTGGGGTAATTAGAAGGGAAAAATAGTTTCCGATTTTCTCTAGGGGGGGGGGAGATGACTGTGCCAGGTGGCGTTCGTTGCCCCCTGCCCCAGCTACGGGTCTGACACGACTGCTCTCTCAGCAATCCGTTCTCAGTGGACTTTCGTTTTTCGAATTGCAGCCAATTTAAATACCGATGGTGCATTGCCTAACGACTGTAGCTCCAAACAGAGAAGTCTCGAGTAAAAGAAGAAAACAACTTGATTAGTGATGGCAAAAATGTACAAGTTTGCTAATCGATAAATATCGATAGTTGTCGATAAATTTTCACTTTTTTTTTGTAAAAATTAATTATAACATTATAAGTAGTCGTAGAAGTTTTCGAATGCATTTACTATTTAATATTTTTGTAATTAAATACAAAACATTACGTTAATACGTTATGACACGAATACAAATTCAAAATTTTTGTTCAAAAATACTAATTCCGCAACGACATTGTTCGATAGCCTACTTCAAAAATACGATTGAAGGTTTGTCTGTGTGGTAAAAATTTTCTAGAATGGTTAACAAAGTGCGGTAAATTACCTACAGCCGGGAATTTTATGCTAAATATATTACATTTGGAAGAAAATTATATTTTTTGAAGTTATCGATAAATATTGATATGTTTGCCATCACTAACTTGAGCCATTGACGAATTTTCTTCCAAAGTGGCCTAAGTCGATTTTTACCGTTCTGAGAAAATTGATAAGAACAGTTTGTACACCATGCAACCACCACAAAGATGGCGGAAATGGTATAAATCGACAGTCGAAGATAGTATCAATCAAATTATGATCCCACCATCTTTCAAAATACTATGAGAGGTCGTCAAAGTTAGTGACCTACCGAACTTAGATCACTTTGACGTAAAATACTGTATTAACACAACCTACCATCTTTCAAAACATTGTGAAAGGTCGTCAAAGTTGGTGATCCGCCTGATTTAGGCCATTGTAAAGAAGAAAAAGAATAATAATATATACGTATGTGTGTGCGAGTAAACCAGGGGAAGGTAAGTCAGGGGTATACTATAAATTACTTTAATACTTTTGAGTATGGTGTAAAGGAGAAACCGACCTAACACTAGTACTGACAAGTCCTGAAGAAATGACACTAAAAGTAAAAAGACGATGTATATCAAAATAAATCTACATTGATACTTAATCTAGGTGCTGCGATGTAGGTGGATCCTGGCTTGACGTTACGCACGCCATTTACCTGCAGTTCGGAAGAAGAAGACACGGCTGAGTATTTAGGTCCCTAACTAACTCATGTACAACAAATAATTTAAGGGAGAGGTTGGACAAATTCAGCATTGCCTGTCCCCGATCCAGCCTGCCGCCAGACCAACAGTGGGGGTTTGCGCTCACCCTCCACACCGTGCAGACCCTTCAGAGCTGAATCGTCCTGACGATCCCGCTCCACAAAGGGGACACTCGGTGTTCCCCCCTCAGCGTACACTTGAGAGAGCTTCAAGATCGGGAGATCAGCAGAGGAAGCACATCGTCGCATGAGCCTGGCTACCCCAAACTCTGCATACCCTCAGTACTACCTTCCGAGTACTATCGCGTCCACGAGAAAGTCGTGTTGATCGATACCTGACCTAACATATCATCAAGTACTGACTAATGTAACTCTATGTAACCTATCGAAGGCGAATACTCAATAAGTGACCCACATAAACGGTGAGCGCACTAACCTAAGGTTCTGCAAATGGAAATGCATAAAATCGCGATTCAAGAATAGAAACACTAAAAGATCGAGCGCGCACAGCAGCACAAAAATCAGACTGACCATACGATTCGATAGCCTCCGCAATCGTGGCGGGAACGAAGATGGTGCTTATGGGTGAGTGGGCTCTGCCTGTCGCTACATCATCCCTATTGTTTAAACCCTCGAAGAAATATGTACTACCATTCCTTCGACAGGCCAACTGGCCAAGTTTGCAGCTTCGAGGAATGGGCCAGTGCCTAGTGGTGCCTAGAATACGGATGTTACGAAAAATAGATTCTTACACCATTTTGGTGTTAAATATGGTATTAACACAACAAAAATGAACAGGTGCCTAGTTGTATTACTGTTATCAGCGTTCGCAATAGCACTTAGGCGACTTTGGAAACAAACTTCAACTTAAAACGTATAGAACATCAAACCTAACATAGAGGGTTGAGACCACGACTGGGTTGTACTTCATCATATTCTCTACCAGGCTGCGTTGCTATCTCAGAATTACCGAAAACTGACTTATGCCATTTTGAAAAAAAAACTTATTGTACATCAGTGAACTGGGCGTTGTCAATGACTCAGCCAATCGTTTATTCACCGAAGCCTTAAGTATTCAGGTTTGCAATGGAAACAGCGTAAAATTTTCCTTTCAGAAGATCTAACGTCTCCAAGTTACAAGAAAATAGAGACAGGGCCTTTATGCACTACACCATTGATACGTAATCGCCAGCGTACAAAGATCTCAGTCTGGGAGGGGAGGGGGTGAACGCTACAGCACATATCCCGTCATCTTATTGCTGCAATTAATGCGCTAGAATACATTCTGAAATGCTCTTTTCGACAGAGAGGGGGGAGGGTCCTAACCCGAACACCCCTCCGTTCCTACGATGGTCCACGTAATACCTGGGCACGCTGTATGCGATTCCCACGCCACCGGCTTCCATCTCTCGCAATATTCAAATGTCACCGCCGAGATGAAATTAACGAGCTGTACGCAGAGCCGCTTTTCACGATCAAGCTAACGAGCTGGTCGTTTCGAAATTAATTACATCGACTTTTCGAAACGCGGTAATCGATTCGCAACCGATCGTGCTGGCCAAGGGTGATCGTGTGATCATCGTGTATCGCCTTGGACTTTTCTTCTTTTTTCGTGATAACGAGCAGCTCTTCGTATTATACAACGTTCGCCCAAACTCTGCGACGATCGACCAATATATATACGACAGAGAGAGAAACGTCTTTGTACACAAAAATCAGGGTCATTAACACGCCACCGAAATTACGCCTAGAAAGAGAGACAGAGACGGAGACAGGTGTATACATTCGAGGTGTTGAAGGAAGCATCATTAAAGAATGAGGAATCCGTGTGTATTATGATATAGATTTGTTCTCTCTGTTTTAGTTGCCAGAGGCTGCTACCGCATCCGCGTATTATATTTTCCCCTTTCCGTTCCTTTCATTTTTCTTCTTCTTTTATTTTTCATAAAAGCATATTCAACTCTGGCGCTATATACGCTCCAGCGTTCGCGTCCCGTGGGCAGAGAGGCTCGGGCGGAGTTTTTCGAACTTCGACACGTACATACTAAAACATAGTTAATTTTCAAGAGCATTGTGCGGTAAATAACGCGGCGAAGGAAACAATAGATTTGCTGGCTTTTGTGGAGGGAAATCGACAATGGCAGCGAGGTCCTTGACGGTTTGCGCCATCTCCAGTATCTACCTGTGGCGTATGTGCTTCTTGGAAGTCGTTGGTCATTTGCGCTGTGCAGTAGCTTCATAATAACCTGAATGGAGCAATGGACTCCTTCCTTAAATTAGTTCGCCGGCTTTTTCGTCGCGTTTATATTTTGAATGCGTTTTTGCCCGCCGGGGCCGCGAGGCGAACGGCAGCTGCACGTACAGCGCGAACGAATACGACGTTGCACCGGACTGGCGCAAATTAATCGCGCGCACGCGGTAATTAAAGACGCGTACGCGTGAAAGTTGCCGCCAAATGAAAACGAAAACGTCGAGAACGGCGACCAGTTGATTATCCGGTCTCTGGTTAGGTGGTTTGGGTTTGAGATCGGGGTTTCGGTACCGCCAGATCAAGGGGCTCAATAAAACGTTGCAGATCAGGCCTTTCACCCCGAAAGTTGTTCCAGGTATGATGATATAATCCCTAGTCTCTCAGCTACTACCAGGGTCGTTTCAGAAGTAAGGTCACACTCTTTGTAAAAAAAACTCAAAACGAAGTTGAAAAACGTCGGACAAAAAGGAGTGTGTTGTGAGGAAATTTGCTATTTTCCTACATAATCCCCCACACAATCCAAACATTTGTTGAATCAGTACACAAGTTTTTCTATTCTGGAAGGGTACCACGCACCGCCCAATTTTCGGAAAACCGGTCTCGATCGCGTAGCACAGTACACCTGCGTTCGCAAAGCGCTGACCCCCAAGCTCGCATTTCAACCCCGAAAATAAGTGGAAGTCCAAAGTGGCCAAATCTGGCGAGTAAGGGGGATGCACACAAAAATTCCATATCAGATTCTTGAGGTGGGACTGAACGAGCTGGGATCTATGAGTCGGTACATTTTCACGAAACCACACTTGTCGCTGTAAAAATCCACGACATTTGTATTTGATTGCAGATCAGGGCTGAAATAACGTGTCGCTATCTTGTGAAGTATATCAGAAATAGTGAATCACCGGTTTTCTTTTAACAGAGTGCGCACAGAGAGAACATCTGATGGGCGGCCGCTTTGCCCTTCATCGTGGTGTTGTTATAGCGTTCTGTCCACATGACGACGCATCGTGATATTTTCACTGCTGTACACTGCTGACAATTTACGATACATTTCCGCACCGGTAAGAAGTCTCCAGGCCCATATAGAATTACTGGCACCATGTTAAGGGTCTACCTCACACTAATCTTTAACGCAATCCTCAGATCCCCACCCATAAGCACTTCCCAGAACCCTGGAAGGATGGCTAAGATTATTACGATACCGAAACTGGGTAAAACAGCTGAAGAACCATCGTCATATAGACCTATCTCGTTGCTATCCATTACGAGCAAACTATTTGAAAAAATATCGATGCATAAACTCTTGCCTATCATCGAGGAAAGAAATCTGATCCCTGACTTCCAGTGTGGCTTCCGACGTAAACACGCCACCACGGAGCAAGTTCATCGAGTTGTAAAGCAAGCTAGCAAGGCACGGTAAAACAAAGAGTACTGCCCAGCAGTATTCCTGTACGTACGTGGCCCAAGCTTTTGATCGTGCCTGGCACGATGGTTTGCTTCATAAGCTGAAACGTATGCCCCCACTTCATCTGGTGCAAATAATCCGACCCTACCTCGGCAATAGGAAGTTCTACGTCTGTTACAAGGCGACCAACTCGGACTGTCTCCCGGTGGGAGCAGGCGTTCCGCAGGGCAGAGTACTGGGGTCTATTTTATACCTCCTGTACACACAGCTGACCTCCCAACTACTAAGAGCGTTGTTAACACTGTGTTTGTAGACGATCCTGGTGCACTCTCTCGTCACAAGGATCTCAACGTAGCTACAGAGCAGCGCCTACAATCCCACCTACACGAAGTGGTCAGGTGGACCCAGGACTGGAAAATTGCACTCAACGCAGATAAATCTATACATATGATTTTCAAGCTGCGCAAGGATCCCTCAATTTCCATCGAGCAGTACCTCGGGGTCCATCTGGACCCAGCCCTCACATGGAAAACTCATCTCGAAATCAAAACAAAAGCTACCTCACTGAAATTCCAAACTGGTGTGGTTGCTCGGCAGGAAATCACCCCTTTCACTTGAAAATAAAAGACAGATATATCTTTCGATAATCAGACCTATTTGGTCCTATGTTGCCCCAATATGGGCCCCCGCCAGCAGATCAGAAAACGAAAAAAGAAGTGCTCCAGGATAGCGGAATGGAGAAGATAGATGGTCCAGGCAGATGACATCCGGAGAAGGAAAGGAAATACTTGGTTACAAAACTGGAGATGAATGATTATTCACACTCGCCGTACAAGATCGAGGGGAAACCGCCCCGAGGAAGAAGAGGACTGGAGATGGCGATAACCGGATTAGAACAAGAAACGCTAGAGGGCATAATTAACATTGCGCGGGGGAGGAGAATATGGGTATGGGTCCAAATTTTTATCGACTTAGTGTTGATGTGTGCAATCGTTGGTAAACAAAGACACGATGTGAGGCCGACGAGGGTGAAAGGTCCACCTTCAAGCATGTAAGCAGACAGCGTATTTTGACTTAGTGAATATAGTTTTGCCAACCCGGGCTTTTCAAGGGACTCCTCAGCTTTGGTCAATAGAAGTAATATTTTTGACCTTTGTAAAAGAAGATCTAACGGACCTTTTCTGGCGACGCATATGAATTGAGTCTAGCAAGATGTTCACAAAATCAGTTTTCTTATGAATTAGATACGAATACTTCCAAAGTTTTGGAAATTCCCATCAAGAAAAATCCTAATAAAAATTTTCAACTAACGAGAAAAATGGAATTTTCATATCTAGTTATCTTCTCAAGCTGGCATAATACCGGATTTTATGAAAACTTATAATGCGCTGAGCCTCTTCAAAAGTAAGAGTAGACATACAACGTATTTCCAATGATGGTCGAATGAATATACCAGTTTTTCATTTAAATACAATCAACAAGTGACTTTTCGGGTTATACTTCATCAGCAGCCTCATAACGACACTACACCTCCACAATGGAATCAGTATCAGACTCTTGTCAAGATAAGGTAACTGCTCACCCAGTTGAAAGAGGATTAACTAATATGGCCAATTCGGGCACATCCTCACAATGTGGATAAATAATTTAATTAGCAATTTATTTCGCGCGATGAGACCGATTACATAAATCAATAATGGTAATTTTTAGGAAAGGGAAGGGGGACCACCTCCCATTCGTACAGGGCTCGATGAATGAACAACCCTACTATTAGAAGTACGCTCAATTATTACGTGTATAGTGATTTGCCTGTCTTGTAACCTACAGGGGCAGCGATATCTCAGTTTACGTCTAAGTGATGCAACTCTCGAAGTTTCCATTTCAAAATTCATTTTGTAGTTGGTTTCAGTTATTGTAGAACATATCCTCTTATTTTTGTTTTCCGACTTCGAATCCGTAAATCCAATTTTTTTTTAGTAAATCCGGTATTAGTGATTTTTAATTTGTTGAACTTCTTATTTCGTTTAGTGAACTCGAAATTTACTCAAAAACTTGTAACTTTCCTAGTTTACACTTTTTTAACCTTCCTAGTATTTTCCAAATTCTTTTAAAAATACGAAATTTATGCGTAAATTAACTCCTGCTAATTGCCAATTTTTTTAGCAAATTTGCAAATTATTTGCTTATTTTCAAAAATTGCTACAATTTTTCACGAATTTCCGAGTGTATTACCCTTTTGGTTCACCTTGTTCTCCTCGACTTTTTTCATAACCTTTTTTTTGGCTTGGTATACAAGATTGATGGCGAAGTACAACTTCTTGGAAAAAATTTAGGATAGTAGCGAACTACTGAGACAAATTGTCAAAGTAACTGGGTAACATATTACAAGAGAGTAAATACTAACAGGGTATTCTTGTTTACATTTTTTCACTGATAAGGATTTGAAAACTCATATTAAAATCAGAGAACTTTCTCGAAGAATCACAGCGGGAATATCAGAGGGGTCGATTTGATATTTGCAAGTAGTATTCACGAAGAATTTAAGAATGGAGTTTGTGAATTACATTTTTGCATTTCGTTTTAGTTTCCGCGCAAGTTACATGCAAACATTCTGGTAAGGATAGACCATTTTTTAGAGGGAGTGGGAAAAGTAGTTAACATGCCCTACGTGTGTATATTCCAAGGTTGTAAATAATACGAAATTCCACAAAAATCGGTTGAATTCTGACAGAGGAACTTGAGATGCGACAGGCGGGGTCACCCCCTCCATTCTACCCTCTCACCTGTTTGTTACATTTTTTAATTAAAACCTTTAAAAAAATGATTTTTTTTTCAACTATAATCGAAGATTGTAAAAAATTGTTCCGTAGCATAGGAAAGTTTAGTTAGCAACCGATTTTCTCACAACATAGTTTATTTACAATTACCTATTTGCTCCACCCCGTTTCACCCTTTGTTATCCATGAGTAAATGTTTTATTCGCTGTTTGTGAGCTTGTTAATTTTGAAATGTTCTACAAAAAATAATAATAATAAATGAATCAACAACAGAAGTTTTTCAAATGGATCAAATAAAAAAACAAAACAGCTGATTTTAAAATTTAGCTACAAAGGGGGTAAAAGATGCATTACCAAAAAAGGCAACCAAGTATCGCTACTAATTTAAATCGACTGCTGTAAGTGAATTGGGTATGCTCAAAACCACTTAAGTCACATTTTTATGAAAATCGTTTCTTTGCACAAACCAATTTTGTGTCCCAAGACGCATCTACCATAGCTAAAATATTTAAATCTGTGCTAGAAGGGGGTACAATAAATTACTTTTTAAAGCTATACCATAAACTACCCTTATAAAACCGCTGTGAAACGTTTTTGGTGTCTCCTGTAAAATTCCGAAAAAGTGACTTAAATTGTTTTACCATTGACCCATTGACCGATCCAAGTATTTTGTCAGCCACGTACACACGTACAAACCTAGCTATGCTGGCGCAGAGATTAAATAGGTAATTACAAAATAGAAAAAATGGAAATTGTCCATAAATAAGACATTATTCTTCCAAAGGAGGAATGTTTGTAAAATCTGAAAAAAAAGAGAAAAAAAGATTTGATTTCTATTTACTTTTTTCTTACTAGTCCTAATTTTATATAATTGTTGAGTCCGACTATCCTTCGTTATTTCTTTAGGTACACATTTATTTGCCCGCCCTTTAATTTTTCCTTACGTAGTCCTAATTTTATTTTTGTACCTACGCATTTCTCTATCCACCCTACTCCTGATAAAGGATAAAAAAAAGTTATCACACTGTACTAAACTTCCCTTGAAATAATAGGGTTGGTAAACCATTATACTTGGACTGTCGAACGTTGCACCCTAATAGATAGCTAGTCCACTTCATTCAAATCGTTCTGAAGCCCATCACTGCGAAAAAAAAGGGGTGTCTAGCGTGCTTAATTCAGAGATTTTGTACATCTACGGCCTCCTTACATCATTAGCGGGTTACAGGAACGTACCGATGGGGAGAGGGATCTCCTCCCCGTAAGCATTTTTCACTCCGCAATTGGGAAAATTTACCATTTCAGTTAGGGACGAAAATAAGGGGTGTGGGCACGGGAGCTTCCACCGGAATCGGGAGATGTTAGTAGATGGATCAAAAGTTGGGAAAATCCAAAAAATTCAAAAACTTCTGATAATTGGAAATTTTGAGTTGAGTTTCGAACGTTCACAATTTCTGCCCCCGAAAAACTCTTCGCAACGTCCCTGGCGGGTTAATCTGGCAAATGTTCCGTAATTTGTGTTCAGAGCATTCTCCAAGACAATGAACTTATACTGAGACGTGTACAAGATTTTAAGGTCTGAACAAAAGCACTCTGTTCGCGAATACAATATTATGAATGAGGGTTCACCAAATCTCGATATTTTAGCTTTTTCAAATCGTAACTAGCTTTCTCATCAAGAAACAAAAAGGGCCCTCAACAATCTCACCAACGGGCTCCATTTACGAAGGTCGACTTTTCTTTTCCTTTCGACAGCTCTTCCAATCTGCTCGCCCTTCGCCTCAAGTGCATGATCAAGTGCAGCTGTATTCCTTGTCATACACTTAGGGTGGCTTCAATACTTATAGGAAAGATTACGGTGCAGATAACTGAGACGTATTCACCCAAAAACCGAAGTCTGAATTCCAGTTTCATGTACAGCCGTACGATTGCAGTAATGACAGGAAACGTACACGAGAAACGTTGTGGCGTGTTCAGGGGGCAAATCAAGGTAAATGGCGAATGACTCCGAACATTTCGACTGCACTGCTGTACACTTCGACCATTCGCAATAAAATCAGATTCCATTGACGCTACCGTAAATCAATCATTTTTTATGCCGCGTATAAAACGTAAGTTAACCTTTCCTCGTACACCAGAGGTGCGACTCTCGATGCCGTGGAAATCAACAAACAAGGAGTAAACGAAAGAGAAAGAGAGAGAAAAAGAAGAGAGAGAGAGAGTGAGAGAAAGAAAAACCATCCGGAAATCCGAAATAACGACGAACGAAAAACCAGATTTCCTTGAAACGTGCCTGCATGAGAAAATTACCGATAGAACTCCAACTGATGCAAAACTGTCGTCATTCGATAAAACAATACGAAAATACAAAGAACAACAGAAGAAAATGAAAATGCGAAAAAGAAAAATCGAAGAAGAGACTTATTAAAAATGTCTCACTGGTATGGTACTCGATCGGGAGACGAGAGTTATCAATGACACGATGATAAATGGAGAAGAAATTTCACAAATTTACTTTCTACAGTCACGGGAAACGATCGACAAAATGGAAATCATTCGAATGAGTAAAATTGATCCGAACTGCGATCGATAATATCGCCACTTTAATTATCGGGTACACCACGCTGTCTCATTCATTTATTCATTACTTCGTCACGGAAAAGTCGTAGGAGACGAAAACACAGCAAAGCCCATTGCTGAGATTCTAATTAGGACAAATCAATTCAGCATACATATTATCAACAATGCACGAGCAAATAAAATCAAGTTTTTAAGGTGGAAAAAAAAACGAGCTGTTTACAGAAAAAAGAATGATCACAAAGAATCAACCGTTACTTAGAGGAATATTAAATTCGGATCTAACATTAAATATTTGCAGCGTTACTGCTATTTCTATTTAAATGCGATTGAAAATGGTAAAAAAGGATTCGAAGTACTAAGGTTGAAAAAACCAAAAATACCCTTTTATTCGTGAAGTTTTATAGTATGGCCAAATTCGAGGAGAATGAGTCAGTAACCACCTACTAGCCTGCTTCACATTATGCATGATAATCGAGTATCCCGAAATTATCGCAGGACAGTAGATGCTTGAAATGTAAATTGAAATTTCTTCCTCTTCAATTACGCACGTGCAAGACGGACTTGGCTGAAACGGCCTCTAGACCAAGTAGACCAAATTTGTGGCTTCTGTGACTTCGAATGAAGCCAGAATTTCGCTTCACAAGGAAAACATAGGTAATTCTAAAACTTTGGCGCTTCATATTTCAAATGTGGGATTTCAGTGTGTTTCTTATTAAATCTATTCCAGTTGACTTGAATTAAAATAAAAAAATTATTCTAGGCTAACGTATAGGCCTGTTAGGCTCAGAGGCGGTTCCGGGATGTAACCATGGAGTGGGAAATCCAGACAGGGTACGAATGTGATAGAACCCATTGAAGGTGTAGTCACATTTTCTCAAGTTATTGATTCTCAACTGGGCAGGACCATTAATGGTTGCAAGATCGTAATCAGGGGGCTGCAAATGGGTGACAATGTCATCTGGCAACTTTGGTTTTCCACTCCCTAAGCAAAAGAAAAAATCCATTGTTCTGACTAGAAAATCCATTCACTTCTCTAGGTGAAACTTGTTCCTCCAAAATCTGCTTTATTCATTTCCCCTCACACAAAAGACTCCTCACTGTCTTGCGAATCGGTGACAATTTCTAGAACATCTTAAACGTTCATTATAATTCATTATACGATACCATAAAATTTTCTCCCATGGGGAAGGAGAGAGTGGCCCATAACACAAGCATGCTCATGTAAGAATCTTTCAGATCTCCCAGACTTGCTTAAAACTTTAAACACTTCAAACAACCTTGCTTCAGATTCGATAAAACTGTTTAAAATTCATTTAAGACTCACTGTACTCTTTCAAATTCATGGGGTCTGGTTGGCCGAGTGGATAGGGCGTTGGTCTCGGAATCCGGAGGTCCTGGGTTCGAGCCCACGTAGCAACTCGCCAGATTTTGACCTAGGCCGGGTTTTCCGCCAGAACGGAAGCGAGCTAAGACAGCTCTAACAGCCTCCTCGACGTCTCTGAGGTAATGTTCGAAAGGGCGGATTCCAGGGCTCGGGTTGAGAGCAAATTAGAAAAGGACTCCTTCAAACTTATTAAGGCTCTTCAAATTACGATCAAAATGTGTTAATCTTCGATGTTTTCCGGCACTTATATAAGACTGATCCTCAAACCTAGGACTCATTAATTCTAAATCAAAACTCTCCCCGACTTTTTAGAACCCTCTAGAAGGTATTGTGCAAGACACGACTGACTATTCACAACTTGATTAAGACGTTTTACTATTCTTCCAAACTTAAATTATTAATACTCTTCAAGCAGTGGCGTAACTAGGGAGGCGACAAGGGTGACATGTCTCCAGGCGGCACTTTTTCCAAAAAGCGGCAAACTTTCAGAACTGAAATTTTTTTATTCAGTCAGGAAAATGAACCAAACATGATTTCTTCAACGTTGCTGTCGCCGGCACAAACATTTTTTGTCCACGGGCGGCAAATTTCTTGCTCCACCACTGTCTTCAAAACTTGATAAGAGTTTGAAATATTTTTCCATGCTTGTCTACCACAAGCAGATGCTCTTCGAAGCTCTTCTAAACTTTTTAAAGATTTCCTAAGATTGTTCAAGACTTTAACTCAAGCTCTTTATGGCTCTTCCATACAAGGTAAAGACTCTGATAGAGCTGATCACGACTTTTCATAACTTTTTAAGGCTTCTTACTATTTCTTAAGATTCGATACGACTAAACTCATTTACAACTTTTAAACTCCTTCACAGTTATTTAGGATCCCTCGAGACATGTGACTCTTCAACACTCTAAGGTGCTCGGTTATTTTTGAAGCATTTTTAATTTTGAATTTCTACGTGTAGGCCCCAGAATAATTTAATCTATTACAGCACTTGGAACAAACCTAGAATAACTTGAAACAATGAAAACAATGTATCGGAATTCCGCATTTTCCGCGCAAGGCTCATATAGTCAGTCGAGTGACCTTTCATTCAGGAATTCAAAATTATGAACACCTGCTCACTGAAGAAAGACAGGAAAAGAGAAAAAAACGAGGTGAGATGATTAAACAAGTATCTCTGACCTAGAGCCCGTAAAAAAACACAAATCTGAAATTGATATCGTTACACAAATCAAAGCTTGAACATAGCCTCCTTCCGCAGACGTTGCCCACATTGAGAGTATTTTACAAGCCTTCTTTCACGTTCCGTTCCATAAAATAACAATGTTGGAGTTAGGCTACAACTAACCAAGTTTTAAAATTTCCGCAGTACGCCGACCATTAGACGAAAGTCAAATTACAAATACGATAGGCATTATGTCAATATTTTCAGGTTTCCCACGCGATAGAACCATAAATGTAAAAGAGGTAAGTATACACCACACACTTTAACTTTTCAATGCCATCAGGAGCGGCATACAAACTGGAAGTGTGGCTAAGCGATGTTTCCTTTTACAGGTAAGTAATTCAGAACACACGACTTAGGCAGTCCGGTAGGCAGAAACTGAGGAGAAGAGAAACTTCATTAGGATTCAGAAATAGGACTATGCTAGTTTAAAAACAATTAAACGGGTTTTCTTGTTCCTCCGCATCTCAAAAGTATACTTAATTAGGGCTACAGTTGCAATGACTTTTAAAAGACTGTATAATGATTAACCGAAATTTTATAAAGAAAAAATAAAATAAATACAACAACATCAGTGAAGAGGAACAGGCAATAAACCTCACTATTAACAGAATACAAGGCCATAGACTGTATCTCGACAAGGCGTTAAACAGAATGAAAAACCTAGCAATTATTCACAGAGCGGCAATTCACGTTTCTGAACCAAAAAAATAGGTAGCTCCCATTAAAACGAACGATACAAAGGGACCTTTCGGAAGAGAGGGCGGTAAATTTTATTCAGAAATATGTATACCTACAACTACAATCGGCAGACAGGCTAAAAGGAAGTCTGAACTTTTTATATTCTCACTACCGCTAGTCTCAAATTTGCCAACTACGCAATAGAATTTCAGGGAACAAGCATTGAAATTTTATTTACCTACTTATTAACGAGATGCTTATAGCCGCATTCAGGCTATTGTCCCTCAACAGATGGATTCTTGCTTCTTCATTTTTTTTTGAGTAAGAACATTTCTAGTGTTGAAAATTCCTTAACCCCTTCATTACGTTATTGACTGCAATCATTCAATCACGTAGTGGTACTGGAAAGCCAAAACATGAATCCAAATCTCTTATCTCACCTTCACAGTGATTTACACCTTGCTAACGCCGTCTGTCTGTTTTAGCTGTCGGTTTTCTCTTTGTCAATTTGTCTTTCAGTTTTACTGGGTGTCGTGTCTCGAATACTGGATAATTTTCCTCATATCGGAGGGGGGCATTTTCAGTACACGAGTTGTTTCATGTTTTTATTCTCAATAATTACTAAAATCACAGTTAGCAAGACCGAAACAAATGGGGTGTGGGGGGGGGTTGAATTTAGCAGTACTGGAAAAACTGTTCATAGCGAAGATTTTTTGAATTTTCAACAAATTGAAGTGGAATGACTTCTGTAAGCTAAATGGTCTTAAGCACCCCCTCTGGAAGAATTTAGTGTCAATCATTAGGGGCCTCAAAAAAACCTCATTGAATCTCAAGAAATCGCATAAAGTACTACCTAATGAGTGTTCAACCATTTCAGCAGAGTATTAGTAAGTTTTAATATGCCAGAAAGTGTCCTAGCGAGGCAGAAAGATAGAGAGACCGCAAAGAGACCAAACAGAAAGATTATCAGACCCACATAAAGAACGAACAGAAAGATAAGGGGCAAAATACAAACCACTGGATGTCCTACAGCCAGAGAAGACTGAGAGGTGAATTCAGTCAATTTATCATAACTATCCAAACAAGAAAGTAAACATCAAATTCAAATTTCCAATGATATTCGAATTCTTCTGCATTCTTTCTAGATTATCTACCCTTCTTTTTTATAGTAATTTCTGAAAAAGTCGCTCAGGTAGATTTACAACAAAGGCTAAGAACGGACCAACAACATAATATTACCTAAGTTATTAGATATCAAGAACTATCGGCACCTACGCAGACCGCAGAGACAAAACCATGGGGGAGACGGGATGACCCCCCCCTAGTTTGGCGGTTGAACAATTTTGAAACTGTTCATTTGAATTTTTCATTTTTTATGATCGTTCGTTCGTTCGTTCGTTCGTTCGTTCGTTTATTTATTTTTTGCAATTAAAAAATAATTTGATTGAAAAATTGGCAAATTTTCAATTTTTTACAAATTTTCTCGGCGAATTTTCAGTTTTTAAAAAATATTTACCAGCAAATTTTTCTTCTCCCCCCTCCCCAACTGAAAGTTGAGTTTCATCTCTGACCATACAAGACTGAAGAAAAAAAAAGAATTCAAAGGAAAAGAATCGAAACTTGGTCAGTCAAATTATCACGGAATCCGTAATTTAATTCAAATTTAAGCAATTTGTCGATCCTTCCTCGCCCCACTTGTATTTCGTTATCTTTTTTTTATCTTCTGTGATAAGTCAAACAAAATGCTATCGGTAATAATTATTCAGTCATAGCCCCCCCCCCCGAATAATAATTCGTAATCATATACATGAGTCTTCTCAAATCGAGGTGATTTTATAATATGGACGGCTTCTAATGACTCTCGGATAACAACAATTTAGACTTGTGTTCTCGAAGAGACTAGGTTTTTTCAATACGAAAAAGATTTGCTTCATGTACCCTGGGGGACGTGGAAAAGGTTTCTAGATGATCTCATCAGTTAGAAAAATCACCTTCAGTGGCAGACCAATAGGGCCATCAGGGGCAAAATTTGGACAGAACAACTTTTTTCTTCCTTTTCCAGACAGCAAATTTACATTCTGCGCCAGCCCTTCTCCACCTCAACGGAATCACTTCGGTATATTTCTGCGTATTAAATAATTCAAACGAAAAAAAAAGAAAAAAAATGAAGTTTTCAAGTACTGAGCACCGAGAACATTATGCAGTACTTACAAAATTAACAAACACATTTGGACGCTGTTTAACAAAAGGGAACTAACCCACATTTGTAAACAAAGTAGTATCGTTGAAAAGAGCATAAAACGTAGAATTTTTCAAAAATATGTACTCACGTTGAAAAAAACTTATCAGTAAACGCAATGCCATATAGTTTCTACATGGCTTTTGAACTTCGAATCACGTGTTCTCAAAAAGAGGATTTTGTGGGTTAGTTCCATTTTGTTAAACAGCGTCCATTTGATGGTCATTCGGATAAAACAAACTTTTAGATTTTTTCAATTTCAAGAAAAAGGTTCTTCAGAATATCCTGTCAACAGTTTTTAAAATCTAACCAATCTACCTTTATTCAATTTTTAAAAACAAATATAACCTGAAACTGAGAGTAATGCAGACATAAATATTTTCAATTTGGATTTTCGAATTCTAAGAAAAAATGTTCTTTGAATACCTTGTAAATAATTTTTTTAAATCTAACAAATTTAAAATCATTCAATTTTGAAAAACAAATTTAATCCGAAACTGAAAAATTGTCAAGTTTATCAAGATGATTTTATGGATAAATGTCATACTTTCAAAAATCAAATACTACAAGCATCAGAACAAGGACCAAAATTCGAGTACCGTAACAAAAAAAATTGAATTTATGTAAAGTAGATCTGAGCTTTTAAAGTAATAACTGTATCATTACAACGTAAAAGGAATTGCGTAACATTTCTCAATAGTAGACTATCATTGAACATCATTTTCGTTTTATTAATTTTTTGCTCGTTTTTTTAGTACAAACCAAAGAAGCCAGTGATTAGAGGAACCAAAAAAATAATTACAGATAGGTACATTTTCTCTCTTTAAATTTCAGCATTATGTGAACACGTCAGTTCAGTAACGTATTATTTGATACAAAAGAAAAGAATTGCTTTAGGAAGAATTTCAGTGAAGTTTGAAGTTGCTTTCTGGATAAGGTAAGGTACCCTACCATCTGTTTTTTTTTCCTTCTTCAAATTATTTCGAAAACAACAAAAATGAAACCAAATTTTAAATTCTACTCGTACCTGAAAAACGTAACATTCACCAAACTGTTGAAAAACCAAATTAAAATTTTTAAGAAATTAATTGGAATAATTAACTGAGATATTTTTAGTTATCTAATCCCATTATCAAGAATCACCGTCTAAAAAATTATCAAGCTTATGGTTGCCTAGTTAATAAATAATGTTTCTAATGTGACTCCGGAATCGAGGGGTGTAACCAAGGGCAGATCTGAGTAAACTACGTCCAGTAGGAAGTTTCGAGATTCACAAAATTAGGAGTTAAGTATCTCTTTTCTTTCTATTAACATTTGGCGTTACCTTTCTTGCCCCAAAAATAGAAATTCTTGCTCTTGAAGAACCGCCATATTCGAATCGGAGTAAATCGATTACTATTAATTCGTTAAAAAGTAGGGCTGGTTATTGGTACTTCAAAGTGCTTCCATTTTCTAATCTATAGCAGTTAAGAAACTGCGATTCTTCCAATTTTCAAGCAAAAAAAAGTATTCGTTAATGATAAATAAACTCCCGCCCCCAAACGGCAGAGATATTCACCAGGATGAAGAAACATAAATGCGAACGGTTATTTTCATGATACTTCGAGTTCAATTTTCAATACGGAACTAGAATTTTCAAAACAGAGCTTGACAGAGTCGACTGACAAATATTTCAGGTTCAGACCATACAATCATTTCTAAAGACCCACAGCCAAGTAGCATATTAACAGTTTTATAAGGAGATGTAGAGTAGGTTTAAAAATTACTTATTACAGCTAATAAACAGGCACCTTTTCTTCCCCAACTGCCGTGAACACGCACTGGAGTGTACAGACGGGATTTTGAACATCGAAAAAATCTGCCCTGGAGTTGGCAAACGGTTGAATGTATTCTAGTTTTATTTATGTCGTACTTCCTAAATGCGTGTAAAATGAATGAACTGTAGATAGTACACTTTGTTCATCTTGTAAAGCGTATGAGTGAACGGAGAAAACCACTGCTGCTAATCCTCATCAGCATAAAATAATTTCTTGCCCTTCCACATACAAGCTATCATTAGTCATTTCGTTTTTTTACCATGGCATTCATTTCTTTAGCCTTCTTTTCGTCGTCATCATTTGCAGCCTCATACAGAACAGCAAAATCAAAGTTAAGAAATGCCAAAATGGAAGTACAATTCGTTGGTATTTGGTTCCTACAATGAACACCCTACGCTGTGTACACATTCGTTGAACTGGAAGACTGACCCATTATCAACGACAAATACAGAATAGCTACATTCGAGTAAATCCAATAACGTGTCTTGGGGGGTCTGTTTCTTTTCTTTCTTTTTTTCAAAATCAGTATTACAAACCTGTTCGATTGTGCAGTGCCCCAGGATCTGCTTTCAGCAATCGATGACTGATACCGGAATTCGGAAATATTTGTGCAGTATGTTTAGTTCCATTGGCAGTAGCAGGAGAGGATAATTTTTCTGAAATCCGTGAAATGTAAATTAGTATTCCTGGGTACATGAATACATATAACGCTGGGTACATGTGACAGCAATCGAATCATGACTAGTACACACAAATTATAATAAACACAATTATGAAACGATTAAAAAAATAAAAAATGTACGTAACAAGTTGTCAAGAATAATTGGACGCTGCTAAGCGAGACAGAACCAAGCGACAAAATCTGTTTTTTGAGAACAAATGATTTGAAGTTCAAGAGCCATGTAGAACAATATGACATAGCGTTTACTGGTAAGCTTTTTCCAACGTGAGCACGCACACCTTTGAAGCGGGGGCCTAATTTTGAAAAATTCTACTTTTTACACTCGTTCCAACGAGACTAATAACTCATTTTGTCAACAAATGTCGCTTGGTTCTATCGCCCTCAACAGCGTCTAATTGAAGAGGTTACAATCAAAACCGACACTTGCCATTTTACTCCAAGTGCGCAAACAGGCAAAGTGCAGAAATATCTCTAGCTGCGCTGTGACTGAGCAATATGTATTACATACCCCATGGTCACAGGCGCAACAAGGGATGACATTGTAGTATTCTCATATCAGCTACCTTGAAGAAATTACTTAATATAGAAGCGTGGTCGTTACTGTACTCGACTCTTCAATTGAAAACTTGTAAAGATATTTAAGTTCCGAGCTTACATAGTTGAAATAAACAAATATCGAGACTGGTTTCATTCATTTTTGTTTCTAATTACTAAACATGGTCGAATTTATATACATAATAAAAAACTGGTGAATATGTGTATTGCCACTCCATGAATTCACTGCGCAGCGAACGATGGGTTGAGATTACAAAACGTAAGCAAGCACTTCCTGTAGTAGGTAAAAATGTTACAGTGACAGTACTGAAGTTGAATTCTAAGTAACTTAAGTCTTGGGCGTCAGACCCTCCGTGCCCAAGTTCAGAAGTTTCTTTTCTACAGTTCGTGTTTCGCGTTTCGTGTTCTCGCCAAGTGGTCGGCATTTTGACGAAATGTCAAAGGGTTTTCGTACTATACTGTCCAGACAGATAAGACGGCTATACACTTATCGTAACATGCATGCTGTGTCGATCTGGCGAATTTTTCAATTCATCTGCATTTCAGTCGGCAGTCGGTTTTTAATTACTGAAGAGGCTTGGCTCAATTTTTCTCGCTGATTTCGAATTCGTTGTCCCAATTTAGCGCTGACCCTCCGTTGGGCAAAATTCAATTTTGCGACCTATGATTCCTTTTCATAGAGCGCCCAACATTATTTAGTATAATATGTATACTTTTCCATGCCCACTTTGGGTAAGAACAAGCGCCAACACGGTATGTCGACTGAACCAGTTTCGAAGTTCGGATTATTTTTTAAACCTAAATATTTATTTATTTTTTTAAATTCAATATTAATGTCTCCTCATACAGCCAAAACTAACCAGATTAGGAGGGAACAAAGTACAGTGTATTACAGTTTTTTCACTTGATATTAATTAAAGAAAACGGGGAAAAAATTGTACAAAATAAATAAAAACAAAAACAAAAACTGTGACACATTTTCAGGGTGTCTAACGGTCATTTAAAGTCATTTATTTTGAAGGAAGGTTATTTAAGTCATTTAAAGTCATTTATTTTCAATCATGGTAATTTACAAATTTAAAAATCAGCAAATTATAACTTGAAAGAGCTATGGCGTATATTCCAGAAGTTTTAAAAGATCTTCACGTATCACAGAATTCTGAGGAAAAGGAAAAGAAAACAGCCTTCACACGGCTCTTCCTTCGAATTGATAAACAAGCTTCACTCTTCGACAGTCTCGCGACATGTTTCGCCGAAAAAAGTGCCTGATGTCCTATCGTATGGAGAAATTTTCAAAATTTTCGAATATCAAAAATGAAAACGAAAAAAAAATTTAATAATGATGGAAATGAAAACGCGCTCTATGGGGTGCAGCATGGTGCGATATCAATGAATTAAATACTTCATAGATTTTTAATTTTTAAAATTTTTTCCCCCCTTTTCGTGTGACTTAATGCCGAAAGAATAGAATTCGAAAATTGGTTTACAGGGTTTTGAGGTCGCTGTATTCGATTTTAGGGGTAATTTTTGAATCCTATCCCTCCTGGTGCGACCAATGTGGTAGCAAGAGCGTAGGACAAACAATAATAGACTCGGAATTCACCCTCTTTTAAATTAAAGTCACGGACTGGGGTAAAAATACAGTTTTATTTATCAAAGTTTTGCTCATAGAAAATAACGTCGTTAAAATTTCTCAATTGAAATAAGCACAGGGGCTTGAATTTGGTCCAGATTAAAAATCAGAAGCGATATTCGAAATCAGCGACACAAAACCACCCCTGTTTCGATACTTCATGCAATTTTTCTTCGGAGAAGCTGAATTCGTATTACGACAGTGCTCTGGAAAGGGCTGGATAAAAATCTGAGGCGATATTCGAAATCAGCGTCTCAGAGCTTGGTTGGCTATCCAGACCAAAAAATTTACTTTAGAATCTCGTAAAGAATTTGGAACTTGAGGAAAACTAGAGTAACTGGAATTAGCCCCTCTCTCGTGGAGCCTGAATGGTTTGGAGAGAGCGAAAATAACTATTAAAATGAATTCTGGAACCCAGGTAAGAAATCTGCAGCATATCTAACGCCAAATGTTATGAAAGTACAAAGGTGGTTAGGAGCTGGAAAATTATGGCATCCGGGGAGGCGGAGGAGGCTTCAATTTAAGAGTATCGATAGATACAATATAAGATTATACATCTGAAAATAATAGTCTCTTTCGTAACGCGATAATAATTACTATGAGGTCTTTAGATTTTTTTCAAATTTTGTGGATTAGTTGCTCTTTCCCCAAAACCTCGGAAGTCTCATTCATTCACCCTTATCTGCATTTGTGAAGGAGAGAGGAGCCGAAGAACAACCCGATGGCAGGATGTTCCAGAAAATGAATTCGTTGGTTTTCAAATTTTCGTTTCATTACGACTTTCTCAAAAAAATTTTTACACTGGGGAGAGGAGCTAGATTGAATATTTTTTCATTTTCGCGTCTTTTCGCGCCGATTTTCAGATTCTCGCGAACAGGATGAGATGAACAGACGAAACACGAAACAGCTGATATTGGGAGAAGTGCATAGTGATTGGTTCGCTTTTCATCACATTTTTCGCGAAACAGTTCGTGAAAAGTCACGAAATACGAAATACGCTAAGTGTATAGCCCGCCTTTACAGAGCAGCTAAAATTGCATTCAACTAGCCACGCATTAATGTAGTTAAATACTGTGATTTAATATTTTAATTTCTAAATTGAGGACAACTTCTTAAATACCTACCATTTTTGAATAAATAAAAACAAGAGATTATTTATTTATTTGAAAAATGTACGTAATCAACTGTTTATCCATTTCCCTTGAAAAATCACCACCGTTACATAAATAGAAGAAGAAAAATTTGGTTGGGAGCCGAAGGTTCATGAGATACCATAAGGTTATCCCAGTCACACAACTTCCTTCCACATTACATACAATTAAAACAAAAATACAAAAAGTAAACATTGTTTTTATCGATGCATTTTCCAGACTCGAATCTTCTTTGCTCATAGAGACAGTTATGCTTTAAAATGATAAAAACATAAAGGTACGACTTATCGATGTAACGTGTATGCATTGGAAAATTAATAATTTTTAATCAACATCGTTAGTTTATACTCACAAATGGGCACAATCAAGTGACGAACAATTAAGAATTTTGGGTAAACTGAAATTTGATGTAATAGGACACTTGAGCAAACTAATTAATGAACCGAAAGTCCTTAAGAATTGAGGGTAGTTTTGCTGGTCAAGCGCTTAAACTTACCAACAAAATCGAGTTTTCAATTTCAAGTCGATAAATATTTGTGACATTTGCTAGCAAAATCTACCTTATTACGATGACATTTTTCTAAATCGATTTTTTGATGAAATTTTGTAGAAAATTTAACGAAAAATCCAGTGATACGAACCGCAGATATCTATCTTCAAGGTTGGTGGAGATACAGCCTCCCAAATTTGAAAGACCAAAATTTCTAATTTTATATATATGTATACCTTATACCTATATTAAAAAAAAAAATTAAATGAACACTGCGTAATACTAATCAAAAGCTTCCCCTGTTCCTTTCACAGCCCTTCAGCCCTTAATGCAGAATGAGTAAGAAACAGCATACAACCGGGTGTACCCGTTCTCTGAAGAATGCACTTTTTCATTAAAATACGAAATTATGAAATTTTGACTTTACACTCGGTTTTTAGCTCTCTAAAGAAATGCTCTTTTTCATCCTAAGGTACGTTTTGTCAGTAAACGTCACATGTATTGAATCATGAATTATTTCACACGAATTCCAGACTAGATTCTCCATCGAAATGGTCTCCTGTAATCGCATCAAAAACTAAACAGTCATACCTAGGTACAAGGTGTCTACAAGAATGGAAAAATATAAATTCCCGACTTTTTCCAAACTTTTTTTTCCTCTTCTTTAAACCTTTACAGTATAGACAGTATACATTTATGTTTATGCTACATACTAAACGCTATGATTAAAATGAACTGAATTTTGAAGTTGATTTTTGGGTGAAAGCACTAGGAAGGTGTTCAAAGATAATTGTAGAATACGACTCTAGGGAGTGCTGAAGTAAAATTAACGACGAAAAAAATTTTCCGTGAGTTCATTCTTTGTTTTTTTCCAAACTTCTCAAAAATATTGTTGAATTTCCTGACTATTTACAAACTTCCTGACCTACTTTTCAAATTCCTGACTTTTTCCAAACTTTCCAAAGTTTCCAAACCTGTAGACACCTTGAGGTAGGGAGGTTTTTTTTATCTATGGCGTATGGTGTGGTGGGACGTATGGCGATGCACGCATGCCAAAGTGGTCCCTATGACACCGCACCCCCGGCCACAGGAACTACCCTTTCGAGTATCGCGTCAGTGACCAGTACACATGAAGCTCATTACCTAAGCACTTGATTCAATTAAAAAAAAAGTTTTTGTGACTCATTTTTTATTATTACCGGGTAACATACCTAATAAAAGTCAGGCGCGACTACATTTGTAAATTCAAATGTTTCATGAATTTTCCTGGTGAATCAATATGGGAAGGTTGGGAGGGGGGGATGGTAAAAATAATCTCAAAAGTAATATCACCACCTCACGATATTTTAATGTAGGTATATTTGAAGTAATTATTCGTAACTTTTAGGTTCTTACCCGCAGGGCGAGGAAAGATACGAAATATCCTCTAAAATGGATTTACAAAGCCCAAAAATCATGAAAATATGTTTTCACACATTTGTATGTATTCTCATGGCGTTGCTACGGTCTGTAATAACTGAAGCTCAATTTTTTCCAGAAACGAAACTGTGTCCAGTGACTTTTGGAAATTAAAACTAAATTCTACTACTTTATTGTTACTAAATAGAGAATAATTTTTTTCAGCCAAACCATTTTCAAAGTAAAAGTTGATTTTCAGAATCTTTTATTGTGAAACTGCATATTTTTTACCAGGAATTTTACGTTAAACTTTCCCTGAGATGCGCGTCCCATAAATATGCTCTATTTTCCGAAAAATTTCGGTTGCCAAGTAAAGCAAATTTCTCCTTTGGATGCGTACCTTTTCGAAAAACGCCTTTTTTGGACAACCTTAAATGAAGGATTATATTTAAGGCGGGGGGCGGGGGGCACTATCTAGGAATGCAAGAAAACGAGTGGAGGGCGATAATTATAATAATTTCAGTTTGCGGAACTAAATGCAACTAAAAAAGTCCAAAACTCAACGATTTTGCTCCTAAGGCATTCAGGTATTAAAATGTATAGCGGTATTGAGGGTTATTTTGAGTTTCACATTTACAGAACAATGACGAGAAACAATTGCAAAAAAGATCTTTTTACAAAAAAATTATATTTTTGTAACAAATTTTGTTGGCGATACAATGAATATATCAATTTGATATGAAAACCCGGATTTTCTTGGGTTATTTTACTTCTCGGGAGACGAATCTTCAGTTAGATTTTTGAGGACGTTCAGCATATTATAAAACAGATTACACAAACGTCAACCTATTGGGACTGTGCATCAAAAGAGTGGTCCCCTGGCGGTCAAAAATAGAAGCTTTGAAAGAATGATCAGCTAGGACTATTCAATAGAAATGATAATGGTAAAAGGAAGACCAAAACTATTTTTTTCCTATATTTTTTCAATTTTTCCAAAATTATTAAATGTGAAGGTATTCGGTAGTGTAGTAATGTATATTCAATGTGACACAAATTTTCTCTTTGTTATTTGTCATAAAAAAACATTAATCATCATGATTACTTTACCTTTGCTGGTCGGAGAAAATATAATTCTAAGAACCGTACCAAAATTTCTGAAACCTCCGCCAACATTACGTTAAATATTTTTAAAATGCGAAAAATCATGAAAATTGCTCAATTTACACATCATTTTGATTGCCATGATCATTCGTTCAAATTCTTATCACCTAGAGCGATACTAGCGCGCCAGACGTTCACCCGGTCCGAATACCAATTTTCATATTTTTTGAAATTTTTGCATTCATCTTAGACCAGTTCATATTTCGAGACCAAAATCAATCACTTTCAAGTATTGATACTAATCATAAAAGGTCTTTTCATCTCCTAAAAGATTTTCAACGGATATTGACAAGAAATATTCGAATTTCTCGTAGCTTGATTGAATCAAAACATAACAATAGCTGTTTACAGTATCTACCAAGTTTCACATTGCGTTCCCAGTTTCAGAAACACGTGACTGTATTTCAGTCGACTGTAATTTAGAAATTTCTTGAAGTTTTGTAATAGGTAGTTCAATAGAAAAGGTCAACAGTCTACCTAACAGCGCATTTCAAGAGTCAGAACGCGTTTACAAAGGAACCAGTAAACTGACACCGTTTTATACTTCGTTACGAAGTTCAGAAGGATAAATCAAATTAACTGATTTAATCCAAAAAACAATACCCACCTGCGAGGAGAGGATTGGCAGCGGCAATGTTGAACTTTCGATTACAGGCAGATGCGTTTTTCTGCAACTCATGCAGAAGAGCGACAGTGGCAGAGGTTTTGTTGGTGCTGGAGATTACATTGTTGTTGTTTTCTTCCTGCAAAAGTCAAATGTAACATAGTAAGAATGTTTCATAAAACTTTTCCAAAGCACTTCCGCATCACGGTAACCTTCAATCGATAAAAACAAAATCCGCTGAGACTACAGAGCTGTAGACTTTTCAACAACTAATTCTCCCAGGATCAATAACTCAGAAGTTGGATGTTTCGAAAAAATGAATCGGTAACATAAAATTAAGGTATTAAAGAGGACCCTGAATTTAAATTAACAGAGTTCTATACCAGCGTAAGTTCCACAGTATTTATCATCAAAATATTCAGCACCCGGTTTCATTTCGGGAAGATTTTTAAACAGTTAGGACTTAACTGAAGTATACGTCAATTCGATTTCATGATCTAGTCTCATTTCTACACAGATCAAGTTTACAACCGTTTTCAGTAAACCCGTTAACTATTTGAAGGACGGGGAAAAGGTACACTTTTTCAATAATTGGAAAATGTTTCACTCGCCTTGTTCATAAGCTGAGCATTTTACATTATTTGTCAACTTAGTAAGCCCTGGCCTACTTTCTCTGAAGACGAAACTATAGCTCTGATTCTAAACATTATTTTCATTGATGAGAGAGCCTCTTCTTGAAAGTGGAATTTAAAAAGATAGGAAATTTGAATCTCATGTGTGTTTGACCAGATAAAAATTTTCAGCTTTCTACACAAACAAAATAAGGGCAAAATATGCAAATATTCTACTGAATGCGTTAGTTACTTTTACGTCGTTGGAAAAATCGAAGAACTGTTCCAACTCGAATGAGGTATCAGATAACTGCTTAAAGATATCCTCATCTTCTTCTTGTTCCAAGCCGGTCTCCAGACCACTGAGATCAGAATGCGATAGCTCTCCCAAGCCTCCTTCGTTTTCCTGGATCAAATATAATTCACAATGATTATTATAATTACTTCAACAAATGTTTAATAGTAATTTCAGGGATCATGTACATTACGTTCTCTCTCATATTGGATGAAAGAAAGTAAAGAAGGCTGAATTCCCAAGTACAGGGTGTTTACAAACATTGAAAAGTAAAATTACTCGACTTCGTTTGATCGATCAGCAGTCCAAGTAATTAAGTAATGCTTGACCAACTATGTGTACACCTAAATACCACAAAAAGGGGGATTTAAAAAGTGAGATTTCTGCTAGAAACCAAGCTGAAAAAAAGGGGGGGAGTTTAATGAAAGAGATTTCTATTAGAATCTAAAGGCCAAAAAAAGGGGGATTTATTAAAAAAATGATTTTTCTGCTCGATACATACTCAGAAGTATTACGTTAATTTTAGATCCGTAAAATAGTGATGAGTGGGGCTAGTTTCATCAACCCTCTCGTCTCTGCCCTTCTTCATACACGTTTAATTTTAAACGCTAAGTTTTAGTGGTGGAGATGACACGGGATTTTTATACCCAAGCATTCCAATTGTTTACTTCGATGCTGATATAAACATCAGTCTTACAAAATGTGTTTGTTTTTCCAATATATGGTTACAGTTCAGTAGAGGTCGAATTTTCTTGGGACGGGACTCTAGAAAATCGTAAGTAGATTAAATCTCCCCAAGCCTTACTCATCTAACTCCACTTCTGTTAAGTTACGTAGTTTACAAAATTAATCTACAGGGAGTCTGTCGTACACTAAAATAAAATAAATTATGAAAAATTTAACCAGGCATTGTGAGATGTCCACCATTTTGGTATCGTTGTCTGGACACCAGAGCAAATCATCTTCGATAAATGGCATGCCACTTCTAGGAACCGGCGCGTTACTGGCGACAGTTGTTGAACACGTTGTAGATGCTGGCTTTAGATAAGCCAGCGTGATGTCCGCTCTACCTTTCTAATAATGACCTGTTGCAAACAGAATGCAGTCTTAGAAAATTTTGAAACGAAACATCAAACTTACATGCATGTATATAATAATAATGAAATCGCGATATTTCTCATAATTAATAATAATCTCACAATCATGGACACTATGAAAACTATATCCCAGAGAAAGTAAGACCCTTTCCCTCTCTTGAAGAAAAAACATTGTTTTCGATAAAATGATACTATTTTTGCAAATTATCGGAAGCAACCCTGTTCTCCTGACGGCATCTGTGATTCCAGTTTACTTTAATATCCTACGGAGACATCATCATGTTTCAGAACTTCAAGGAGACCTATTTACAATTTACTTGCATCGATTAGTAGTAGTAGAAACATGGAATAAAGGAACACCAAAAAGTCCCAAGTCCCAATGAACCCATATCCTCGCCAGTATATATAATACATTTGCATATTTGTCGGTGATGCTTTGCGGCCATATCTCGCACACCAAATTAAAAAGCAATTAAAAGTCTGACATAATTGATCACATACGAATACGTGTTTCGTTCACTTCTAAATTTGTATTCAAGTATTCATCTCCTCCCGTTGAGGTTAATTCGCACATTGCCAATACTGCAAGAATGGAGAAGTAACACGAAGTAAAAACTATTACTGCTTTAATAACGTTCCACAACTCACCTCGAAATATCGCGGTATTTTTGAAACTTTCGCCACCGCATGAACGTAGGTTTGACTCGAATACCTGGAAACATAAGTCAAATTTATTAAGGGTTCACGAATTCTACTAGTTGTTTCACCTTGCTCCAGTACAGTGCAACAAGTACGAAGCTACTCGATACTTATTAATTTCAAAATATTGGAATTCAATAAAATCATCAGCTTGCAAGAAACACTTGCCAGTAATTACGCAGTTCGTTGCGTACAGCATCGTAACTCTCAACATTACTGCCAAACCTTAAAATCTGTTAGCTTTACACTTGTACTCTCAATTTACTTAAGTGGATACACGTATAAGATCCGAGTTCGAAAAATATTCTCAATGAAACCAATATTCACGATTTACGAACGAAAAACAGATTACCGCATCAGCGAGAATACAATAATACAAGCTTGAACTTGAAAAACGCTTCGACAGGAAAATCCTGGAAAATCGGTATAAGCATGGGTGGCGCGGGTGCGAGAGATGTCAACAATTCATAGACACAAAATTGGTACGGTTCTAACTGGATAACCGCAACCGAAAAACAGAGGAACGAATCGTTTGAAAATTAGAAAGACTCTTAACTATTGCAGTTTGTATCCAACTCAAGTCCTTTATGGTTTTACAAATACCTTCGCCGATTCGTTTGAATCAAACCAGTGTTACTATTCCTTCAGTTCAAAAGGTTTCACCTGGACGAATGGAAATTTTAATTTATCGCTTCATTATTTTCATTGCGATTGCATAAAATTGAATGTCACCTATCGGATTATTCACAAAAAGTTACGCGTCATAATGACAATGTTTTTATGAAAGAGAAATAAATAAATAATTGAGAATTTGAGATCAAAATTATTTTTACTTCGACGTTCCGATTACTCTGCAAACATTATCTGCTTCTGTGTTATCAAATTTATGATAACGCGAATCGCGAAAATGTTAACGGCTGAACTCGAAACCTCGTGATTCTGAACAAATTCGTTAATTTTCTCGTGTAAAATTTTCAACGTAGAGTATACGCATTTCAGCAAGTAGGTTCAATTTACATGTTGATATTTGCTACTTAATTCAAACAGTACCGAAGTAATGGTCAGCAGATCCGGAATCAACTAGACGACTATACCTGTGAACCTAACGAGTGATGAAAACAAATGCTGAGTTATTTCCTGCAGGAAATCGTATGTTTTTGAGCAGTACTAAGTATTACGATAAGATAATCGCCCAGTAGAAGCAGTTATGATTACTGTATACTTATTCAGTAACATGAAATGGATATCTTCTGTACAGTTCACGTGTATTTCGTAATTTGTGAAGTAACCGCTAAACATCAATCTGTCGATGGAAGGAAAGCAGAATGAAGAATTAGACTTGAGCTCGCCACATTTTAACGCAGAGAAAGCACTCTACGCCCCCGAGGAGAGTGTTAGGATACCAAGACCAAACGCACCAATACTTGATAATCTGTCATGGTTTGTGGAGACAGAAGACGGCATATTTCCCAGGAAACGAACAGTAAATACAGCCATAATTGCTACTAAAATTATCCTGACGAGTTTTTGTTGTACTAGTAATATAACTTATTCTACAGTTCGAGAATGTTCAAATAAGAACTAATTATTCTTGCATCGTAAAATCGGACTGACTTGGAACAACGTTAATATCTTGGAAGCACATCGTACATTTTAATAGTATTATATATCGTTAGAAGATAACTACTCGATACGTTCGATTTGTCTGGTAGTGAAAACGGTTGAGATTATTGCTATCCGAGTGATTACAAGTTTTTCATTTCCGTCGACCTGATTCGAGAAAAAAATCAAGCTTGTACTCAATTTTATCAGTATGTTTGTTGTTTGTTATTTCTAGGTGCCTGCGAAGAAAAAAACAGAAGAAACGAAAACGGCAGAACCGTCCGCGGGACCATCCCAAGGTGAATCTTTTCGGAGTATTAAGTTAACTGTTAACATTCGTCAGTAAAAACTAACGTGTGAAACAAACATAGGTACGATTTGTTATTCCTACATCTTATAGACCCTGTAAGTAAACATTCGACTCGATGCAGCCATTGAACTGGTATTAATCACTGCGGAGTACCAACTCAAAGCTCCCATTTTCGTATTTCTACACTGGTAATTTATTTTCTACTCGACTGAACCTGCGAACTACCAGCAGGGTTAATAGCTCCGCAACAAATTTTCCAATAAACAAAAACTTATCGTCGCGATACTTCTGCGAATAATAATTCAGTTTTCTTATTTTTCTATTTAAATTCGAATAACTCGTACTACCTGTCATTAATCTTACAAACGGGGGGTGAAAAAGCTACGACTTGGTGAAATTAATGAAGTTTGATGCAGCGCACCCTCAGCGGGTTTTACATTAGAAAAGTTACGGTGTCGGTCGTTGACCTCTTGTGGAAACGAGCGGAAAAAAGGCGATACGTTGGTACAGATGTATAATCGCTGAGAGGGTTCATTCACCCTGAGTTTATTAACACTGCTAATTGAATTTGAATACCGATTTGTCGAACAGGTATCGTGGCACTCCTGACTAGTGTGTGCTTTCGTGGGACGATAGAATGACAGAATCGCGTCTCGAGACAACCGCGGCTGTTCGATACTTCATTCAAAGTCGAACTTCCGTACTCTCGTCGGACGCTCCGTAACATTATTTTCACTGCCTATGACGTCACTGCAATTTTCACTAACGTTCCCTTTTTGCATACGAAAGTTCGCCGGGCCGAGCCGCGTTTAAATTTCGAACTGGTCGTCGTAAATTTATAATTTCGAACGCGATCTCGATTTTAGTCTCCACCGAAAACCGTTCGTTATCGAAAGACGAACTCTGATCTTTGATTCTCTTGTCTTCGTTTTCGAAAGATTTTTATGGCTCGAGATTCATCGGTTGAGCGCCGGCTGTTTTACTAAGCGCTACACTTTCATGGGATAGTGTATGTTGTCGAAGGTTTGCTTTTAAAATCTATTTTCCGTCAATTTTTTGGACGAGGAGTATTTTCTTTCGTTCGATGACTTGTTTAGAAAATAGAAAACGAGAGAGATTGAGAGCGGAAAAAATTATTCGACAAATTTATTAAGAACGGCTGTATATATTTCAGGGGGAAGGATTCCTTCAATCTCCAGAGTTTCATCAATTTACTTAATTTCTTCTATTTTTATCATTTTATCAATTCCGATCATTTCTGTAGTTTCTGTTCGTGTTTTTTTCCCCATTTCATTTCTGTCAATTCTGTGTTTGAATTTCTCCACTTCTCTTAGTTCCATTAAAACCCTCCCTGTCTTTTGTTCATTTATAACAGTATTCTTCTTCATCGTCCCTATCATTTCAGTCATGTCCATGAATTCTATTATTTATTTAATTGTTTTGCATGTTTTTAAACACAACAGGGAAGCAGCTGGCGCTCTCTCATACCGAGGATTATCTGTGGCAAAACCACCGTCTGTGAGAAAAAAACATGACAAATTAAGCAATCAATTGTCATAGTCTAAAAACAATTTTTTTGTTATTTGCTCATTTCTAATGGTGACTATTCCTATCAGTTGGCAAAATCGTATCATATGGTAGCCCAGTTTTAAAAAATAATAGATATTAGTTTCTTTTCTTATTTTTGCCAATCGATTTTAGAATTTTTCAGTCAGAAAAATTTACTTTTCGCATTTGGAAAAATTAGAATATTTTTTCTTCCTCCATCTTTTGGAAATTAAAAAAACTCGTATTAGTACGCCTTAGGACGGTGGTCATTTCTATTATGTGATCATTTTTATTTGTTCCTTCATTTCTATCAAATCTATTATTTCTATAATTTTTACCAGTTTCATCATTTTCTCATTTAGTCCATCCAACTAATTTTGTAATATCTATAATTTCTTTCATTTCTGTGAAATGTATCAACTCTGTCATGTCTGTAATTTTGTTCATATTCATCTACTGACTCTAGTTCCCGTTATTTCTTTCATTTCCATCAATAATTAGTATTAATTATTTCTTTTATCTCGGTTTCTGTAGTTTCTATCATTCATGTCTTCCCCATCTATGCATATTCTATAATTTCAACCACTGGTGTTAAAATTCTTAACCATATTTTTAACCAGAACCGTTTGATTTCTCATTAAGTTCATCTGTAACCAAAACAACTATAACATCGCGACTAAACTAATGTAACTGAAATAACTATGTTCATGATTTGTTAATTATTGGTAACCTATAAATTGTTACCGATTATTAATTCAAATCATGTCCACAATCTATAACCATTACAGGGGATAGAAAACTGAATCTACTTTTATGGGGAAGTTAACCAAAAGTACCTATGTTGGTAGCCCTGCTTCTACAACTGGGGAATAATTTAACTCGTTCATATAGAAAACGTGTAAAAAGAGTGCTATCTTTAAACGCCTTTGGTGTGTTATGAAAATCGTTTTTGAAAGAAAGTTGGTTGAAATAATTTTAGTAATAGCACTGAGCTATCAGGATAAGAAAAGACTTACCTCCATAGACGTTTTTTAAATGAAATTGCGTGAAATTGAAAATCGCGATTTTTGATGTAGAAGAGTAGAGAAGCTGAAATAATCCCCCAAACGTTCCTAATGTGTTGAGTGTTACTTAGTTTGTTTTAGTGTGTTACACTAGCGCTACCTAGGCAATGTTAACGTCCCAATTATCCTTCGCCTGTAATTTTATAGAGCTGCAATACTGATGAAACTTAGAACCTACGTGACCGTTAAAAATTAAAAACTGTAAACGTTTGGGTATGAACCCCAGTTTCTCTAAATTCCCTGATTCTGTTCATTTTTCTATCAATTACTGATTATTTATCAATTTCTTTCATAATTCATTTCAGTCTACTTCGATTCATTCATTTCTATCAGTTCTGTCGTCTCTTTCATTTCTTCTCTGTACTTACATCAATTCTACTATTCTATGAATTCTCAATCTTCTATCCCTTCACACCTGCCAGTTCTATCATTTTGGTCATTTTAATCAATAATTCTTTTATTTCTGTCATTTTGATCAAATATAACTTCTATCATCAGTCTCCGTACTGTAAAATATCAGTGCTATCAGTAGGTCTGTGTGAATGAAGGAGGTTGTTGCTCACATGCTGACTCGTGTTCTGATTCTTTAGAAGTTGCTTTTGTCCTCTCTGATGTTATCGTAATCATATGAAAGAATTTGACCATCAGTAATTATTGTCTATAGCCTTTTAAATACTGTTATATTTGATTTTTTTTTTTAATTTAGGATTTATATCAAGAATATTATTAATCATCAATAACTTCGTAATCATGAACTCCTGGGCTTCGATAAGTAAAGGAATTGATGTGATATTACGAGATTTTGTAATAGTGATACATCAATAATAATCAATATCAACCCAAGATTCCAAATACTGCTGTTCAGTGAAAATGATAATTTCTTATTCTCTATGCCATTTCTCTCATAAAACTTCATATTATAATCAGTGAGGAATCAAATAATATTGGTTTTGTCAGTTTTCTACGAAATGAACAGTGGAGGTTATTTTTCTTGTTCTATCTAGTACAGATGATCGACTACCTACTGTTTTGTTCTTTTCGCCAGATGCCCTTTCTTCACTCAATCCTGATTCTAGAAATGCTATCCTTTCATCAATTACATTCCTGTTAATTCAATCAACTCTAACCATTTCTATCTACGTTGTAATTATGTTCATTTTTATCAATTCTGTGACCTGTATGCAAGGATGGGCAAGATCATTCGTTGTAGATAAGGTAAAAAATAATTGGAATTTTGTTCTGAATAATCGTGGCTGTTTACCTAACTTACAGATGATCTGAGACCATGATTAAAGATCCTAAAACTTGGGGGAAATTATGATCTAAATATCAGAAAGATCAGAATATCATAATTTCTTCCTTGAAATATAGTTAATACAAAAGTTCAGTTCTGTCATAAGTGCAAGAATATAGTAAACGATTATTGTTCAAGTTATTGGATTCATATTGTTAACAGTCAGGGATGGTTTGTATGGTTTTTATGTAGAAGAACCGTCATTATTATGGTCAAGTTATTTGATTTATAAGATTAACAGTTATGGTTAACGTTTTGTTATTTGATTGTATCTAAACAGTTACAGTTACGTTATCAGTTTGTTAACAGTTATACAACGGTTATTGTACTTGTAGGTTCTGTTACAGTTTTTGGTTTATCAGCTCTTGTTGACATTCAAAATTTGTCGCTTTTTGACTCAACATTGTGATCTAATTGGGTGGAGAATTCACTATGAAAGTTGAGTTACCACTTCGATATCGAGTTTCGAATGGTATTATGTATTAATGTCGATGCTAAATTCTACCCAACAGTCGATGTCAACTCGGTAACTCGATTCTTGTATCGAATTCTGTGTGAAATTCCCCTACAATACTGTGTCGAAAAAGAGACAGATTTAGCATGTCGGCACATGTTTGAAGGGTTTCTGTAATTCTTTAGATTTGTTCCTTTAAAATCATCTTCTGATCTGTGATCTGTTTTAATTTTTTAAATGATCTAGATCAGTGAATTTATGATCTTGCCTATCCGTGTCTACATTTCTCTAAGACTCTTATGTATCTGTAATTTCTTTTATTCCTTCCATTTCTATCTGTTAATTGTCAGCATTAGAGAGTGGAATTCGGGATATATTTATACTGGGATTGCAAAATCAGAAACTTCAGATCCGACAAGCTGGTGTCCCTAATCATTCTTAATCTTTCATTATAATTATTCATCAACTGAAGAACACACTGTACTTGTGCAGTGGAATGGGTCAGGCTTACTAGTTCTCTGATTCATGATTTTATGTAACTCTATAGTCCACATAAAAAACACAAATAAAACGTTTTACACGACTGCGATGTGATGAATATCCTCTATAATGAGTCATTCCGTCTACTTGAGTGATTCTGTTTGGAACCAATGATTATTTACAGTCTTTCAAATTCAAATGCTGGCGAAACAGTCTAGTCTAATGACATTCGTATGACTGGATTGTTGTACAACATGACCTTCGGCAAGAAGTACGAAACAGCAGAAGAAAATATTACCATAAGTAATCTAATTGTAAATTATTATCTGCTTGCAGACGTGCGCCAGCCACGAAAACCGAATAAAAATGTATTAACTCGAATGGACCAGACTGTGAAAGGCCCTCTAAGTTTCTTGAAGAAATGCATGGACGAGAAGTTACGAGTCAAGGTTAGAGACACCGAATTGCATTACACAAATTCTTCGTTTTGTCTCCCCCCACTGCTTTCTATTCGAGTCGAATTTAATGAGTTTTTGGTGGCTGTGTTTTTAAAGTTGAAATTCCGCGAAACCGTATTCCGTATTTACGGAGCGAAGTCGATTCGATTCGATTTGACTCAATCTGTCAGTTCGACAGAATTATATACCTGCATGTTGCTCGGCTAGGGTATTAACTATTTAATATGTTCGCCAAATTAAGGAGTCTCTTTCTTGTTCGCAGGTGTACACCAGAAGCGCAGTCAGCATACGCGGTTTCTGTCTAGGCTTTGTGGAGGCTTTTGACAAGCACTGGAACCTAGTTCTGAAGGACGTATTCGAAACGTGGAACCGGCCGCGACGGAAAGGCAAACCACCAGTTGCAGGTGAAAAAAACAGAAACAGAAAAGTGTGAACAGATTATACGAATGAACGCGGTGTAACCTCAGAGGTCGACTTCTTCCTTAAAATACCACCGTTTAAGACTAACTTTAAGTTCGTAGAATGTCCGTTTCGATAAGACCGACCTTTTATCTTTACCCGCTTAGTTCTGACCATCTGGTATTTTTACGAATACTGGTTCCTCAAGTGTACTATTCAAGAATGCCGCATCAACATCCATTTTTGTTCTGTAAAGGTAAATCCAAAACGAAACGACTCCGCGGGAGTCGTGGGACTTCAGCGGTGGTCCAGGTCATCGGGATTAACGCGAGTGCTTTCATAAAACGATGGACGCATCCGAATTACATTTCCTTAGATAATTTATTATCGCACAATAATTATTTATATTATGAGTAGATTCACGCGATTACAATAAAAACAGCATCGCTGTACGGAAATAATTACGTATGGGCAGTTTTTAATTGCACTTTCACTCGTTAGCTGCACTCGGTTTCTGATCTCTTTTTCTCGACCTTGTTGCCGCCTATCGCCTTCTACGTTCACCATTCACCCCGGCCCCATCAAATGTGGAAAATTCTTGAAGCTTTTTTCTTCTTTTTCGCTCCAAAACGTGTACCGTTTGTGCGTATCGCGGACAAGGCGACTTGCAAACTGAAAATCCGGTTTGATATGCCGCCATCGGGGAGAAAAGGTTTCGCTTTATGGTTTTTTTCCTTTTTTTTCTCTCTCTCTTTCTTTCTTCTTTTTTAATCGAAAATACTATAATCGATTTTAACAGTTTGTGTTCTTGTTCTAGGACTGGTTACGACGGTGGCCGAAGGAATGTGCGAAAAAAGCGGCGAAGACGATGAAAGTAATTTATTGCCGAGTAGCGGCTACTCGTTACATAAACATAATCCGGAAGGTCGTAAATCGGGCAAAACGCACGCATGCTGCTGGATTCCGAGGTGGATCGTGAAAAAGAGACTGAAAGGAAAGGATGTGTGCGAGCGGCACGTCGATCAGATGATGATCAGGGGCGAGCAGATTGTGCTGGTGATGGTGGAGCCGAGTTGACGCGGGGTCATTGCGGTGCCTGTGTTGCTTTTATATATTCGACAAGTTGTATGACGAATGTACAGAAACGTTTCTAGACTCGGTAACGTTGAAATGCTGTGATACCAAGTTGAGGTCGTTGCCCGGCGATCTCATTCCTGTTTCCGAAAGCTGAACGACCGTTAAAGAAGGTGTTGCGACGGGGCCGGCTTTTTTTGGTTGAAAGTTGGATGTTTTTGACCACGTTTGACGTATTTTCTTTTGACATTTTTGTATTAGGAAGATTGTCGCTTTCTTTTGAAACGAATAAAGTATTTTCGTGTTCAAAGTTAGAATTCATTTTAGCGTTCGGTCGTAAATGCAGGCAAAGCTGGTTTTAAGGGGAAGGATTTAGGGGATTACTTCCTTGACCGTTGAAAATGAAATTTGTCGTAGAAACTCAACAAAAAATTGAAATTATATCGCTTTTAAGAGCCAACTCGGAATCTATCCAATGGAAGAATTCTGGTTCCGAGTCTGGATACAGGGGTTTTGAGTCACTCCTTTTAGAAATCGAAAAATGAACAATTTGTTGCATTGAAGTGAAATGATTCGGTAGTAAAAATACTTGCTCAATGAATTTGGTTCCATGTTCGTCTGAGTAGATCATTGAATCAAAGTTCGTTCACGGTAAGAAAATTAGCTTTTGTGACTAAATTGATTCTACTCTGGATGCTCCAAAAGGTTTTTAAAAAGAGAGTAAAAAACGAGCTTGTACATAGAGACGTACCGACAGGGAGTAGGAAAGGCAACTTACACCCCCCCCCCCCCAATAAGAATTTTTCACTCAGCAGTTGGGAAAATTTACCATTTTAGTTAGACGGAGCTTTTTGTTTTGATACCTTTTTTTTCTTCTAATTTGTTCTCAACCCGAGCCCTGGAATCTGCCATTTCGAGCATTACTTCAGAGACGTCAGGGAGGCTGTTAGGGCAGTCTTAGCCCTCTTCTCTTCTGGCCGAAAAACCGGCCTAGGTTGAAATCTGGCGAGTTGCTATAGGGACTTGAGTTAAGAAGTTGGGAAAACCCAACAAGTCAAATGGTTCTTCTTCTTTGGCTTCGTTACTTAGGAATTTTGAGTTGAGTCAGTTGGAAAAATCCAACAAGTCAAAAGGTTTTTCTATTTTGAGTTGAGTCGGTGGGGACTTTTGGTTCTCCCCCCCCCCCCAGGAAAAACTCTTCGGTACGTCCCTGTTTCTACAGGATTTGAATGAACGAATGAGGTAATACAAAAAAGACGAAATGTTAACCTCGGGGGTACTTATTTTGAGCTTGAAAATTTGCCGAAATTTCACAATTCATCAGCAAAAAAAAGAAAGAAAACTAAATGCAATTTTCTTCTTCAATACTGAACACTGAAACAGGTCAGAAAATCCTCCAGAAAAACATTGAATTCCAAACGAGCAAAACTTCTGTTCTATTCCTTGAAAAGTGATCAGTCTTCAACTAAGCACCTTTTTAACGGCCGGTCTTCAATCGCGCAAGCTGACAAAATTTTCACTTTTGACTGTAATCGAAAAACATTCAGTTTTTCAGCCGGAGAATTTTAGAGAACGGTTCCGTCTTCACCTTATCGTTGAGTTTTCTGCGATAGATGTAGGGCCAGGCTATACGATGGAGAGGGAAGCACTCCTGCCCCCATGTTTTAAAATTCAGTGCTCGACAAATTCTACTAGTCAATTGGCCAAATCCGAAAAATGAAACTTTTTGTTTCAACTGAAATTTTTTATATTTTAGTCAGTATTTTTTCTCGCCTCCAACAAAAAACTTCCTAGCGACGGCCTCGAACAGATAATTCTGAAGTTAAAGGTTCCTCAAATTATAAAACAGTGAGGGGGGGAGAAAAGCTTTCAAAACTTGGCCCCCTTGCAGAAACTAATATCCCTACCTCTCCGTTTTCTAGAAAAGTAGGCGCATTAAGGATGATGTATCAATAATATTATGCTGATGTGTTCTGAGGGTTGACTCCCCCCCCCCCCAATCGCCAGTCACTAAAATTTAGAGTCTGAAGCAGACAGTAAAGCAGTAAGTCACGAAGATTTACCCTAGTGGGCAGAGGACAATTCCTACTACACACTTTTTGATGGCACAATACAGGTAGGGAATTTTGCAAAAATAGGCCTAAGTAGGGAAAAGCTGGGAAAGTTGGGCGATTAACCAGTGAAATTGAAAAAACAACCACTTACTTTGCATACTGATTCAAAAAAATATCAATTATAAGGAGGTAGCTCATCGATTTTGAAATGTTTCTGGTTGGTACATATTAAACATATTATGAAAATTTATGATTATTTCTCTCCTTTTTTCCTCAACAATGTCGTCTGGGTACGTCACTGGTCAGCCTGAAAGCAAAGCGACTAAAGCATCAGAATGAGCGTAGCAAATATCGGTAAGAGTTGGGTTCTGGAATAGCCAACAGGTAAAGCCCCCTAGTAATAATAAAAAAATTAGGGACATGTAACTACTAAGTCACCCTGTATAAAATTGCAGCGTTCAGAAGCTAAACGAAAGGATTTTCTTGTTCCTTTCAGGTCCTATTTGCTACTAACCAGTTCCGCCAGGAGTCATAAATTTGAGACAGGCGAGAGAGGAGGGCGTCACCCTAAGTAAGTGACCCTCGTAGGAAAAACATCTCTCATCTTTGAGCGCCATTCTATAGGGTTAATGAACGAACAAAAAGAGAGAACGTTATTTAATAATGTCGACTGGTGGACTTGTCGGCAGGAAAGGACACAAATCTTATATCACGATGAATTTACTGTGAAAATATTCTCGTCACCGTGATTAACGAATTTTTGTGTTCTAAAAAAATATTTCAGTGCCCTCAGAGACGTGATCACCCCCCTCCATCATTCCTCTAGAAAAACCCTGAGAACCCTAATTTGAGAAATAAAATTGCTTAACCCTGAGTGTACCCCTTTTGTTTAGTTTTGTGTTCACGTTTAATTTTGCTCTCTATACTTGGCTCCGGCGCGGATCCACGGGGAGGGGGACCCCCTCACACACCAAAAAATACGTTTATATGCTTTCGTACCCTAATTAAAAACCCATTACCTGGAAATTTCTTGAACAACCCGGCTGCAGACTGTAGTCGCGCAGGACGCAGCAAAAATCAGGATCAATGAGCACATGGCTGGAAGAAAAATTAACAACACGGCTGAAGACTGTAGTAGCGCAGGGCGCATCAAAGATCAAGATCAACATGGCTAGAAGAGAGAAAATTAATTTCCATGGAAATTTCAACCACTGAACTGAATTGTCACCATGAAGAGCTAAATCATACGGACTGGCTTCGGGTTGGGGGGGGGGCATGGAAATTTCTATCAACAACATGGCTGTAGATTGTAAATGTCAACAACTGAATTCGTGTCGGGGGAGCGTTACGGTTTTCGTTACGTTTTTCGTTACAGTGAAAGCATATAAAATGCTAATACTCGGGTTCCGGGCTGCCCCTAGGCAAACACTAATTTAACCCCCTCTAGCACACACACTTAAAAGCAGTAAAAATTTGCTCAATTCTTACGGCCCCATTTTAACCTTCCCATACGAATTAATTTCTGGTTATGCCCTAGAGTGCCCTCGCCAATTCTTGGCGAAAATTTAACAAAATAAACCCAAATGGTTCAAAATGTTTTAAAAGTTTCAAGTTACTTTTAGTTAACACACGTATTTCAAGCCTGCATGAAGATGTTGAAAAATTAGGTATTTTAAAAATTTTTATCAGTAGCGAACCGTAAAAAAATCTGTGGGTATGTAAATACGTGGGCATTTAGTTCAATCGACTCCATTCATCCTATTCTAGCTGAGTGAGCCATAATCGGTGTCGTCAATTCGTGGAATGTTTAGAACATTCAAATTAGACATTTTCGCAAGATGATTTGATATTCTCATCAGAAATTTACCGAGGTGCCGAAACGATTTTCAAAAGGAGCGAGGGGCATCCCAAGTTTTAAATCCTAATATGTCACCTTTGCTAACTGGAAAAATCTGGAAATATACGAGCAAAAGGAAAACAGCTGTTCGCAGATTTTCCCCCCTCAAGTGCACCAAGAACTGACAAAGACATTTTTGAAATCCGACAAGAAGAAGGCCTACGTTTTTGAGAAGTCGCTAACTGTGGACTAAGAATCCAATTCAGCCCTTTAAGGTTTAATTTATCCAACTAACTTGAATTTAATAGACGGTCGGGAAACAGCCCCATCTGCCCCTGGCACGTCTGTAATCCTCATTTCACTTCGTAGATCGATTGAAATTGACTGGCCTTACGATCGATTGGTTGCCAATTTCCTTCGTACGACACCAAACCCCTGGTACACAGTTCTCACTACCCCTTCCCCGGGCCACTATATATGTGTAAGAAAACTGACTTGGTAAAACGTGGGTGTAAACGTCGTTCAAATCCGGCCAGGTCCATAGCGTGGGGGAGGCAACTGGGGACACCCTTCCAATCAACGGTTCGTCTCCTTAGCAAGAATCCGAGACCTCTTTTGCTTTTCACGCTTTTTTGCTTTTTTTGTAGACGTGAAAATTGCAATTTTTGTCCCAAGTTGCCCCCCCTCTCATCCTAAAAAAGTGTTTATACTACGGATCTGCAATCGTGCCCACTTCCTCATTGGCATTTGCATCCACTTCTTTCGTACTTCGGAGTATTCTATCGGCATGTCTTTTCAAAAGTGAAAAACAAAACGCATTATCTCCGTGATGTGTGAAACAAAGTACACGGTTCGGGATAACCATAATGTCGCTGATAACGCTGGATGATAACACTGACTAATATTCCATATCGATGAGCAGCGAAAGGGAAATGGACCGTTATAGAATTCACACTCGATTTTAGCATACACGCAGCATCCTCTAGATAACGCACAGAAATGCGATCTAAAGTCGTCCATCTCTTTCTCTTCCATCGAAACGCGATATTTTCTAATAAGTTTCAAAAACTCGTTTCCAGTAGCGGGGGCAGGTTTTCTAAATTACTCATTTTGATTATAGCCGTTTCGCGAGATTACGTATAGAATGTGTCAGAGCGCCGCGGTACGATGTATCTTTATAGGTTAAAAAAAAAAAAAAAAAAAGTAGAGAGTTGATTCCGAATGACTGGAATATTACGATGAAAGGTTATTACCTTTTAGTATTTTATTATTACTTCTTCTCCAGCGTGTGCGTACACTGACACACGACCACAACGTACACACTCGCACTGTTCCAGCTCGATGAAAATGAAAACCCGATATTCTTTACCTGTATTTCAAGAACCACTTGGCGCCTATATTTCCAATATTTACTTCCTGTTGTGTAATTTGTTTACTTGAGGCGTTCCGTTCGAGAGAATGAAATTAAATGTTCTCTCTCTTTTTCACTTGCTGTCTTGCACATCCCCCAAATCGACGACAATTTCGAATCGTAATCGATTGACCGCGAGGTAATTCGACTCAGGTCTCGTGATTTCGAGGACAGGACGACAGGAAATGGCCGCCTGATAGTAGAATCGGTTTTGGGATCGTGCGGACCTTATAAAACTCGGTGTAAACGGTCGGAAAAATGTCGGTTATCTCGGGCACGGAGCAGAGATATTTCCGCCAGTGTTGACTATTAATTTGAAACAGATTCACACCGGCGTAAATTTATTGAAGGGGTCAGTATCGAGCTGGCCACCCTAATGAGTTACTAAGAAGGGAACCCAGCAAGCTCTAGACGCATGAATTTGAAGAAACTTGTTCGCGAGGGGTCCTATATGGTTTGATAGCTTAATACCCAAAGGCTCAGTTTGACGAACCCAACACAGGAGGGACGAAAATGAAACATTACAACCAAAAATTCTCCTACAGTTGAACGCAGAAAAATCTCTTTAAGATGCATGAATTTGCCAACTGAGAACCCGAAATTGCCAACTTGTCAGCTCTGAAAGATGATTCCTCCCTCCCCCTCCGAATGGTCCTGCAGATCCATTGTCTCGCTCTGATTCCGAGTAGTAGCATTAGAAATGCCTAGCATCAGTTTTGTACATACTTTCAGAGCCAACAGGATTTCCCCTGTTCGTTTCCAAGTATGCAATTAGCACTCTCGATATGTCGGTTTACGTGCAGTTGGAAGGCGTTTGGTAACATTCAACATTCATTAGCAAAAATTCTGGCTGTTCTGACATGAAACTCTCTCCCCCCGATAGGCTTCCTCATTTCTTCATGGAGTGTCTATCCCCTCTCCTCCCTCCTGCAGACCCCTACCGCTCCACGTTACTTCTTATATATTTTGTGTATTTTTTTTTTAAATTAATATATATATATTTTTTTAATGAACAAATTGTTTAAAAGTGTAGGGGGAGCTCTATTTAATAACATTCCTGCTGTAGGCCCCCCACCATCTATTAATAAATACATCTCTTTTTTCATTTGCTCTCACCCGAGCCCTGGAACCGCCCCTTCGAGCATTACCTCAGGGAATAAAAAATACATAATAATTGAATTGATAGATAACCCATGGGTAAAATCGATCCGCCAGTTTGTTTGTAGAAAAATAATTTTTTCAGTTTCCAGGGAAATTGATTACTTTTTCCAAATTTGGACTATATTTTCGGTTTCTATATTAAAATTAACACTAGACATCACAAAAAATAATGTAATACAACTACCAGAACAATATTAAAAATTTTCTTGCATTCTGTAATTTTAAATTGGTGTATTTATGAAAAATGACGAAAATTAACTATCAGAATTCGACAGTTTATAATTTTTGTGCGATATTAGTGTAACGCTGGAGCGCAGAATCCAAATTTTTAACCAAAGTTCTACAAAATTTAGTCATTTTTGTGATGTGGATAAACGAAAAAAGTGTTAATTTTTGAGCTTTATCTCTCCTGATCATACCCTAATATAAAAATTCCAAATTTTTATTTCTTCCAGCCATCTTCGGTATTTAGTAGAAAGTTCCATGGAACTTTTTATTTTTATTTTTAATTAGGGTAGGATCAGGTAGAATTATTCATTAATTTATTCTTCCATCGATTTTTTTTTTTTCATTATTTCTTGTTGAGAGTCAAGATGCGTGCTTTTTTGCCGACCCTCCTCGAGGAACGACGTTACTTGTTTTCTTTTCTCATTTCCAGTTCAGTTCAGTGGTGCGTATTGCGTGAAGCCAATCCGTATGATTTAGCTCTTTATGGTCACAAGTCAGTTCACAATTCAGTTCAGTGGTCCACATTACTATGGAAAGTTTTATTTCTTCTCCATCTTCAGCATTTAATAGAAATTTCTATGGAAAGTTTTCTTTTATTAAGGTAGGATTTTAGGTCGAACTGAATTGTGACCATGAAGAGCTAAATTATACGGATTGGCTTTATCCAATACGCACCCTTGAACTGAACTGTGATCTGAACTGGAAATGAGAAGAGAAGAGAAAACAAGTAACCTCATTACTCGAGGAGAGTCGGTACAAAAGCACGCATCTTGATTCTTGACAAGAACAAAAATTTAAACAAATCCATGGAAAAATTAATTAGAAGTCGATATTAAGCTCGATTGCTGATAAGACGATATTAAAATCGAGACATGAAAATGCTCTCCGGTAGTCGCAAATCCGTGTCCACGACATGTTTAGATTTCCTAAAATCATTTCCCTAGGAGTTTTAACATGATTCATGATTAAATTTTATACATATATAACTTTCGATAAAGTCGAATTTGCTTTTTCAAAGGGAAGAAAATCAAATTCGTGACACCCATCAGGTTCAAACCGGGAATCTGGTTGAATTTTTGAATTCAGCTACACAAAAAAACCTGATGCAGTGCTCAATGTTTTTGAGCAAAGACAGATTAGCCCTCTTGAAGGAAGAAAAGTCGAATTTGAGACCCCTATCTAGATCAACTAAAAACTTTGACCGTATTTTCTTTTAAATTGCTTTTTGCAAACAAAATGGCGGATCAATCGCACCAACGTGTAACATCAAGCCCTACTGACATGCGGTGATGCGAGATGCTTTTAATAGTAAACAAACAATGCGACGTTGCCAGATTGCTCGTCCCAATCCCCTGAAGTTTCCATCTGTAATTTTTCAATGCCCAATACATTCGGTAAATATTTTAGTTATTTTGCCCACAGTGGTAATTACACATACTGTTGTAAAAATGAAAATTTTCACGATTAAATATTTCAAGAAATAAAATTTATAGTGGAATATTTCACACTTAAATATTATATTATATCGTAAAATATTTTACGAGGATGAATTTCAAGTTTCAATTTTGAAACTTATTCATCATTTTCACAGTGATAACAACTGATAATAATGTAAGCAAGGCTAATTTATAAAACTGCTCTACGTCAGTTGCCGATTAATTGCCAGTAATTAGCGAATAAACTTCACATTTGAGAATCATTTTGAAATGTTCCATCAAATAAGTCAATGAAGTTTTCGAAAGAATAAATTACACGAAATTCAACAACACTAATTACCACCAATATACCAAAACAAAATGACAGAATGACCACTGACTAAACCTTAAACCGGTTTTTGTCAGGACCAGTTTGTCAATAACAAAACAAAAAAGTGAATCCAATGGCAAAATGAAATTACTAAAAAAAAGTTACATTTCATCAGCTTTCATATGATGAACTATGCTAAACGACGTACCAATTGATTATAGCATAAGATAAACGACATAAGCATTGCGAATATACTATGCTAAACGACATCACCATAGATAGACCATACTAAACGACTCGACAAAAAAAAAGACAAGATGACAAAATAAAACCATACAAACAACAAAATGACAGAACTCTGCATGTGACAAAACTCATGGCATAACAAAAAAATTTATGATTGTCTGACAAAAGGATAAAATGAAAAAACATTTTGCCTAACATCACGTACAGTGCCATCATTTAACTAATCAACATAATATAGTAAAAACTTGATAAAAACCCTTGCAGTCCTGAATGACCTGAGCTGGGTGCCGTCAGATTCTCTTGATGTAAACAAATACAGTGTTGCCAGATCACTCGCCTAAATCTCTTCGGAACGAAAGAAAATGGGAACCTATCACAAAGTCGAATTTCAACGGAGCCATTCTTGAAAAATAGGAAGGGAACAACCAATTATCTGAATACTGAATGGAAGATGACCGGGAGGGAGGGGGGCGAATATCGGAATTAAAACTTTCAAATCGAAGGGAGTTTTGTATATATTTACGTTTTTGAAAGAGTTTTGGAGAAGGTGCCGAAATGTAGGCGCAAAGTACAAGTTTTTGGTCTCTTTTTCTGGGTATTCTCAGGATCACGTACATCAGATCCTGCCAGGAACGGACATTCGCAAGAATAGACAGAACATTTATCGATATCACAGCCAGCCGCATTTTTCAAAGGAGCATGATAAATAGCCAAATGAAGACACGAACATGTTTAGGCTTTGCCACTTGTCCCTGAGGTAATGCTCGAAAGGGCGGTTCCAGGGCTCGGGTGAGAGCAAATGAAAAGAGGTTTTCAAAATTCATCACGATTAGTGAAGACACATTAGGACCCTGTTAAAATACATGGTCAGCTGCCCAATAGCGTTCCTCGTGTTTCCGCACCTAATCCAGACTTCAACAAGGAACTCTGAAGTGTGTTTGAAGCTCACTTAAACTTCCACACAAAACTGTTTCCAAAAGCTCTGTTAAAACTGCAATATATAAATGTAGAGAAAATTGTAACTCCTGTCATTTTCTTCATTGGGCTGGAGGAGGGGGTGAACAGTAGGCACTGACAGTACACGAGGGATTTAAGCATCTAGTGTCTTTTCTTTGATTAGAAGAGATCTTGGTTCGTGAACCTTGTATCTTTACTTCCAGCTGTGTTCTTCCTCCGACAGTGGAAGCGACGAAGGTAAGTTTGACACTATTTTACCTAAAGATCTTACCTCCCCCCCCCCCCTAGAAGAACGTCCTTGTTACACTACTTGTACCCCCTTGTTCAAACAATCCGAGTTTCAACGGTTATCCGGATACAGGTGAACGTCAAACTGAAAACCAAAACTCCAAAACTAACAACCTAGAATGCGACGCAATATCGAATAGTAATCGACAGTCATTTGATGATAAGATCACAGTGTGTATGTGATAAATAGGGAAATCGCGATATCACGTTCGGATAATATTTTGTTTACTCTGGTACAACGATTACCGTAACAAGTCATCGAATCAAAATGAATCCTGTCTCTCGAGGTCACTTATAGAGACAAATACAATCTACAGTGTAGCCATTTCACACAGGTTCTACAGAGGTCGAAGAAGATTGACTCTGATCTTAACAGAGGCCATCTCCTTACCGAGAAAATATCATTACATCAGGCCAACTTTTCATTTGATTTGTCCCTCAACCATGTTTCCTCCTTCTCCTGGCTCCCTTCCAGCCACTACACCGACTCAAAACTTTCATACCAGCCCAAATCTTCTGAATTAAACCAATTTTCCGGGAAATTTCTTGGTAACTTATACGGTCGATCTTCCCCTCGACATCTGCATAGCTCCTGTCGCACTCCCGTCATAAATTGAAATATCTAATTTCAGTGTCACCTGTGCTGAGCTACTGATTTGGTTTGATTTTGAAACCAGCAACACAGCAGCTGGGATCCGCTCTACTTTCCTGTTTATTTCTTTAATACCGTAAAATAAAGCAGAACGGCCCCGACGGATTCCAGGATGCGTGGAGCGTGGTCTGGTTGGCCGAGTGGATGGCGCGTTGGTCTCGGAATCCGGAGGTCCCGGGTTCGAGCCCGCGTAGCAGCTACATTTCGACCTAGGCCGGGTTTTCGGCAAGAAGGGAAGAGGGCTAAGACAGCCCTAACAGTCAGCCCGACGTTTCTGAAGTAATGCCCGAAAGAGCGGATTCCAGGGCTCGGGTTGAGAGAGCAGAATGAAAAAAGAGAGGATGTGTGGAGCAAGTGAGTACGCCGCTATTTTTGAAGCATACCTACTTCGAAATAAAGAATTTTGACCGGTCTAGAATAAAAATACGGCACTCGTAAACTGTAAGTTCGGTTTAGAACGACGTACTAGCCAAATACAAACCGTTTTCAGTAAACGTTTCAAATTCATTTCATGGGCCTCGATCTCGACTCTCGAGTGCCGTGGTTCATTCCTTCGAATTTCATCGGAGCCTGTTTTTCATACACTCAAATAAGTCGGATTGCACTGGTTTTAACTGGCGTGTTCGTACCACGGAATAATATTGCATTAATTTGTATACCTCTGGCGCTGATTCAGGTCCGGGCAATGCTTAAACAATTTAACCAATCTTCGGTAATCCGAAGACCCTCGCCGTCTTTCGGGTACTTTAAGTCACAATAAGTCGCATTATACTCGATTGCCAAATGGCTGCAGTATTATCGTTACACCAGTATACTAACGAGCCAAAAACGAAGCATTTAAATCATAAAATGGAAATAGAAACACGAACGTTGAGGTTCGGAAATCTCGGCACTCTTTCGTTTTCAGTTTCAGGTCCTTGTGTACCTAGCTACCTACAGGCCTTTGTGAAGCCTCCAAAAGAGGAACAGTTCTCGAAGTTTTTACACGTATATGCACCTATGTGCGAAAGCTGTGCTTTGTTCTTCGAGGGAGAACTTCTCAAACCTTTTCTTCGCCCTCTCTGTAATATGTCACACGTACGTCAGATGAATGAGAAATTTATATGGCTCTTTCGAGACATGTGTAGGAGGCACTGCACCTCGTTTCTGCGAATCAAAACCATATTCTTTTACTAGAGCCACGTAAGTGGCAAATCAGATCGGAAGCGAAGCATCCGGATTCTCAATGTAGGCGCATTTCTGAACATCCACAAATCCAAACCAGTGCCGACCTATTCACACCGAAAGCCCTAGACTGATCGAAAATTAGAAGTGGTCGGTCCAAATGGAACTAATTTTCGAACACAATTTAGGAGGCTCGCATAAATCCAGTTGTTAATAGTTCGTTTGTTTTTCTCAACATTAATTGGACACTGTTAAGCGTAACAGAACCAACCAACAAAATCTGTTTTTTGAGAACACGTGATTCGAAGTTCAAGAGCCATGTAGAAACTGTATGACATAGCGTTTACTGATAAGCTTTTTTCAAAGTACACATTTTTGAATCGCGGGTCCAATTTTGATAAATTATATTTGCTGCGCTCTTTCCAACGATACTAATAACTCATTTTATCAACAAGTGTCGGTTAGTCCTGGTACACTTGACAGCGTCCAATTATGCTAAGATGGTGATCGTCAATTATTCCATGCGCCTGCAATAATTCAGTCAGCAACTTCTTCTACACACATCATCAGCGAGTGTCCTTCGCAGATATAAATGGATATAGATGCGAATGCCCAAGAAAAGAGTTTGATAAAAAATCCAATTAAGATTTTTTCCCCATAGATCTTGAGACTGATTCTTTAATCAGCATAGCAAAATTTCTCCATCACTGCTGCGGAGCTTTTCCCCCCACGAGGCAGAACGTCTCCTAAAATACACTTTTTTCCAACCAAGAATGTTAGGGAACATCCACTTTAAGCCAAAACTTTTCAAACGAAAATCGTTCCTCATTAAATTCTACACGAACTAGCTCTTTTACTATTTTTTCGTAACTGCCCTAAAAATGCCCTAAATCTGAGGCTTAAGGTGCTGATTCTTTATGTTCCCATTATTCCTAGAATTTTTTTCTCTCCTCTCCACTGCCCATAGGCGGCAACTTTCATTTTTCTCATGTGGTGCTCGACTTGGTCCGATTCTCTCCTCCTCACTCAGAGTCTTTTGAGATATCTCTACCCTCCCCGTCCACCTTTAACTTTCCCATGTGGTGCTCGAAAACTCTCATCAGGTTCTGGAATCTGAGAGCACCGCTGAAGTTTACACCCATGTCCCTGTCTTTAGATGTAACAATTTTAAATTTGTTTTCCTTTATCTTTTTTCAGGGTCAAAAATTACTTCTTTATTATTGTTTCTACAACTTTTATAAGCGCGAATGAATCAAAATACCGACGGGCGTGTTCGATATTCACAACTGTGAATTCAAAATACTGGCACCGGCCAGAAGACGGGGACTCAAAATTTCGTGAAACACAATATGAATGTAGTTTCATAGGCTTAAAGCGGTCGCTGAACTAAATTTTGGTAATAACCCCCTCCCCCACCCACCAATTACGGCACGTAGGAAGGAAGAGAGGGCTTCAAATGAAGATTCTGAAGCGTGGGATAAATCGTCTTATAGTTGTACAGGGTCACTGAATTTAATTTTGATAACCATCAGCCCCTTTGCAAATATGGCCGTTCGGAGGGGGAGGGGTCTGGTAATTTCATACTATGCAATGTGCATGTCGTTTCACAGGGTTTCGCCGAATTCATTGCAGGTAACTATTCGCCCCTAATTTGCAAACTATGGCATTTGTGGAGAGGGAAGGGGCATAAAAGTGAAGATATTAGTAAGCATATAATATGGACATCAATTCCAAGTTTTCAGAAGTCACTGAAATCGGTTTTTTAACGTCAAACTGACCTAAAAACGGAACTACAGATTTCAACAATAAGTTGCCTTAAATGTCAGCAATCATGATAAGTACATAATATATTATGTGTAACATTTCTCAAATTTCAATATATACCCTACGACCTAGAAGAATTTGGCGGCCTGTTTCAAAATATAAAAGGTAATCGTGAATTTAGACTTTAAATAAATTAAAAAATAAAATAAGTAAACTTATTTTTTACCTCTTCCATCGTGCACATATTGAGCGGATGTTGTGAGGGGAGTATTCGCATAATCAGGAGCAGCTTATGGGTAAAATCAGCTGTACAGAAAATGTTTCCAACCTTTAGAAATGCAAGAGCTTTCGTAAATACGAACAAATTTGATAGGAAATTTTACGTTGAAACCTTTCTTAAGACAGGAGCGGATGGTGACCACGATACGTAGAAAATAACAAGGCACTGCATCAACCATTCCTCTCAAGAGCTAACGTTAAAATTTCAAAATCGAAAGCCTCTCAAGTACAGGCACTGTGTCAAGAGGGCTAGGAGCCCTGTATCTTACCCAGTATGCCAACGGGGTGAAAATTGGAATGAATGTTCGCTTACGTAACAGCAAATGCTTTACTGGAACCATTTAGGAAAATCGGCGAACGTAATTTACCGGTAATAATAATTGTATGCATAAAGGTGACCTAAATTCGCCCACGTTCCTCGATAAAGTTCTTAATTTTTTCGTTAACGCTTTAGAAAAGATTTACTGGGTTACTATCGATTTTTGGTTATTCATTGCGTACGTGAACGAATACGAGTGCACGAAGATATTGAAGTCGAATCAAATCTAAGGGTAAGGGGGAGGAATTGCCTAATCATTTCATCAGACGGTAAATTTGGCAAAATCGTGCGTCAGTTGGCTAAATGAGATTCGCAGTTGGAAAAATTTAAATATTGTCTTTTTTTGTTTTATGCTTGTCGACTGCCATTGATATGTCTCTCTTTTTCTCACCCTTCTCTCCCCCTTCCAAAAAAAGGCCCTTCGGTACATCCCGGTGAGAGACGATGTTAATTTTCAGGAGTGAAGGTTAGCGAGGACGGATCCGGGAATTAATCTTTAGAAAGAAAATTTGGAATATACCTGAGCAATAAATTTAATTTTCATCTCCCTTCACCTCTGCCACAGATATTTAAATTATTTATCTGTCCTGGAACTGGCACCTGAGCCTGTTCAAGTGTTCAGAGGGATAACATAAATATAAATAATATTCGCTGTAAGATCCGTGGGCGGGGGCTAAAGAGTTATACTGACCAAAAAGTTAATGTTAATTTTAATCCTTTAATAATAGAGTTTTAGCACATTTTCAAAATTTTCTGGACGGGGCTAAGTCAGTTTTTACTCAGACACATTCGAACATTCATACTCATTACGACTGCGCGAAGCCTCACTAAGAGACTCCCGTACGACTCAAGCGATTTTATGGCAAAGAAATGACATGTAAGTCACCTATGGACAGAATGTTACGTATTCTCTCAAAACAACAATATCGAGTACATAATGCCACGATAAATGGGGTAAATAATGTTCTTTAGTACGTCAAGAGCCCGGGGGGGGGGAGTAAAATAAATCGGAAATGCCGGCTCGGTACAGAAAATTGTTGTTATTATGCAAACTAAAAAACAGTTTTTATTTAATCTACGCACTGGCGGTCGAAAATGCTCACAAAATCATTGAATTCGCTGAAAAATTCCGATTCCAAACTTGGAAAATTCGTGAAGGTGTCACCACCACCCCGTTGTTATGTCTCTGGATCGTTTTCAGACAGTATAATGAGAGAAAGAAAGACACGATTAAAATAAACAGTAGTTTCAAAATGATCCACCTAGTTTTCAAAATCAAATTAATATTCGATATATGCATAGTATCAAAATATAGATATTTTGGGCTGAAAAATTCGAATTTGCCAGAATTTCTACCGCAGAACTCCTAACTGTGCCCCAGGAAGGAGGCCAATGATCCCGCAATTTTCAAAATTAAGTTAAAATTTGATATGGATAAGTATTTTGGGCTGAAGAATTCGAACTTGCAAGCATTGTTACCTTAGGACCCATCACAATGCCTCCGCGGGGGGGGGGGCAGCATAGAAAGAATAAAGAAAGGAGAAGGAGAAATATTCAATCGTGCACAGGCGAGTCTTACAAACATTTTGAAAAGTCTGAATGAAATTGTGAAGAGTATTAGGTAGAATTTTTTAGTGAGTTTCAAAGGAGTCTTAAAGATTCTCGAAGTATGGAAAAGTCTCGGTGAATACAAAAAAGTCTAGAAAAGTCTTAAAAAGTCTACAGGAAATATAAAAGAGTTTTACGATGTTTTAGCGTAAGACAATCGTAGAAAGTCTTACATTCAGAAGGAGGATAAAGAATCTTCAACAGTTTTAAAAAAGTTTGAGTTTGAAAATATTTGTAGGAACTGTTTCACAGGCTCTTAAACGAGTCTTAAATAGTCTTGAAAATTAATAAAGGATCTTAACAATACCTAAAGAGAATTTTGAAGTCTTAAAAAAGTCTTACGGAATTTTACAGAAACTTATACGAGTTTGAAAGGGTCTCAAATGGTCTTAAAGGATTCTCAACATGCCTAAAAGAGTTTAAAAAGTCTCAGAAGAAAAGTTTTGAGTAGGTATTTTGAAAATATTTCCGAAAAATTTCGACAAGTCTTTCCATTTGGTCTCCAAGAGTATTAGCAAGTCTTCAAAAGAACTACCTTTTTGACATCTTAATTAGGCCTGGAATTTTCTCAGTGCATTGAGAAAAACTTAATGGCGAACATTACGAGAATTCTGCTAATCTTTGACTTTTACCGATTTCACGCATTCTTTAATGGAAAATCCTGGTAATTTTCGCGTTATTCTAGAAACAATTACTTAATTCAGCTAAATTTTGACAGAATTACAATTACTGTTTCAGCGAAATATCTCAATTTTCTTTCAACGGAATAAAGAACTGGGCAGTAGAACACTTACAAGAAAAGCTCGAAGTAGTGGTAGATCCACGGAGCCATCGCAGGAGGGGCAATTCAAAATACGGAAGAATAGTATGAAGCGTTTCTTTCCAAAAAAATGTCAATTCCACTTAAGTAAACTTTTCAGTATCGATAAAAATTGTTCTATCAGTACTGGAGGTCAATTCTATTCAGTTCGTTCAGCTATACATGTAGACGCTAAAACTTGCTGTTTGCTAAAACCAGTGTTACCATTAGATCGGCCGCGGAATTTCCTATATCTGTCTAAACCTTCTTCTTGGCAGGGATGCGGAGAAGCCGGTAGCTGGAAGTCAGAAGCCGGAAGTTTTTGCAGTTTTAGGATAATTTTGAAAAGCCAGAAGTTGGAAGCTGAATGACTTAAAAGCTGGAAGCCGGAAGCGGAAGCCGAAAGTTTTTCAGCTTTCAATCGGCTTCTCACAATTTTATGAAAATTGTTTATCATGTTTTTTTTATCTTAAAAAATGGAAGAAAAAGAGAGAAAAAAGGTTAGTGAAAGTGAAATGGTGAGAATAAGTAAAAGAATCTGGAAGCTAGAAGCCAAAAACCGAAAAAAAAACGAAGTTAGAAGTCCATATACTGAGGCTGGAAGCTAGAAGCTAAATGGAAATTGAAGGCTAGAAGCCGGAAGCGGAAGCTGTATTGTTCGGCTTTCGCATCCCTGCTTCTTGGTAACTAGTCGAATTAACATTTTTTGGAAACAAACGCTTCAGTTATAGTTTTATTAATCCCCCCCCCCTGTATGTATACATCCTCTACTCGCCCTCACGATGGTAATAGGTTGGCCAGACATACTCTTTTCAAGAGTATCGTACTCTTTTAGAACAATAAAAAAGAGCACTCTCTCTTTTCCTCTGAAACTTCAATTTATACTCTTTAGATCGCATCATAGAAAAACTATATAACTAAAGATACATTTCTGCTAATTGTTGAAAATGTTTTGAAAATTTGACTGATTCAAGAGAAAAGTACCTACAATGAATTACTTATATTCGAAGGGGCAGGGGCGGATCTAGGATTACATCTCAGGGGGAAGGGGTTGGCGTTACGGAAATGAAAGGAATACTCTTCTCAGAAACTGGTCCGCTGCAAGCACCTTTCCCCTCCCTGAAAGGCAGCAACCAATCATTATCGTGTATACAGTACTAACTTATAGTCATTTTCTTCTGTTTTTTCGTGTTTTTTTGTTTTTTCTTTCCACGAAGGAATGGGAGAGGGGGCTTAAACACCCAAACCCCTCCCTCCATAAATCCGCGCCTGCTACGTGAGATACGTTTCTGTAGCAGTGCTACTCTTTATTAGCTAAAAACCAAAATATACATATTGCCAGTTGGTAACATTGATGTATCTGGAGTGCCTCACTTGAGGAGTTATCTATAAGACAGGCCTCCGCTCAATGTATTTCTCATGAAATAGAGGCCTTTTTTACATAAATGCATCTGGTTCTTCAGTTATTCCGAAGTTAAAATTGCGAGAAGTGATAACAGGTTTCAGTTTTGTGTTTTGTTCATCATCATAATGGAATGATACTTATTTTATTATGATGTTGTCGTATTTGGTTCACCTAGTCTGTTTTAATAATTATTTATTCATTTATTTAAAATAGTAATGGGCTCATTAACAGCCATATGGCCAATTACACTACTGAACAACTATTTTGCACAATGCATTTCGACAGGTGATTCTGAGGTACTTTTTAACGCTGAACACGATACTGCGACCCATTTTTCTCTATCACGTCACAATTCGGAGTTCTGAACGACTGAAATTCGTTTCCATTTTGTTTTTGCATTGGAATAAGCGGTACCACTGACTGATATTATCAGTGTTATCAGACCACAATAACAGAAAACAAACAGACGGAATACACACCACTACACACGACCGCAAGACACAACAACACGAATCAGTATGACCACATTCAGTTCCTAAACCTCTTTTTGAACACATTTAGTTGAATTTTTTATAGATTTTGATCAGAAAAACTAGACGTGATAGAGAAAAACGGCCGACGGCACTGTATTCAGCGTTGAAAAGTACTCAAGAATCACCTCCTTAAATGCGTTGTGCAAACAAAAAATTTCATTTTGTTCAGTAGTGTTATAAGTGAGCATTGTAAAGGTTAAAGTAATAATAATGATGATAATAATAATAATAGCAATAATAATAATTTCAAGCTTTTCAATAGTAATACCAGTGGTTATAACAATGGAAATAAAAACAATAATAATAATAGTAATGATATGACAACAATGATGATAACCCTAACTGACCTGCTCTGTCTCCTTATTCCGAGCGCTGCTTGCCCCCGTCTCCCTTATGTTTTTTGCATTATCCTCTGTTTGTCAGTCTTTTCCTTAATTCTACGTAGTAGCCGTTCCCACGCGGCCCTGCATCTTGAACAGAGCCCTAAGAGCTGTAGACATGCAGCACAAGAGTAGCAGACACGCAACTTAAGGTCTGCAGAAAGCGCACGCAGCAAGCCGAGAAAATTTTCTCACTCCTTTTTTTCCTGTACCCCATGTCACTGCGCTAACCTCTTTTCTTCCTGAAAAAATCTGGCCAGCCTGGTACCGTAGACTGTTTTCTTGCAAACGACGCCCTCGTTCATCTTCGCCGCTTTTGCCTTTTTGCCTCGAGCAGACGGTCAGAGGGTAACACGAATTGGGTTCTTCGCGAAACATTTCCGCCATTTCTTCGTTTCGTACCCCGCCGATTCCCGTTCGTTGTCGTTGTTGACGTCACTTTAAACTTTCAACGTTTCAACTACCAAGACTGTTCTGCGGTAGACGCTATTTGGAAACCAACGTGCGAGAGAGAAAACGACCTTAAGTTTCCTAAATTCGCTGTCGCCCATCTGTCAACGGATCGCCAACGCCTGTACAGTCGTACTTCACCCGCCTCAGCAAGGAAGGACTTCTCCTCACCCAGTCGTCGAACAACGCACAATCGAGCGAGCGATTCGGCTTACGAATGGAAACGATATTCACGAATTCTAAATATAACTCTATTCGGGAGGAAAAGAAAGAAAAAAATATATAAGAGAGAGAGAGAGAGGAAAGAAAAACGCGTTCGTAAAGCATTTACCTTCTCGGCGACGAAGGTGAGGCAAACAACTGTTATTGCTACGAGTGTCGGAGAGTGATCGGAGCGAGGGAACTTATATATTATACGGTGTATATTGTAAGTAGCAGCAGCAAGCACATCACAAGGAGAGCGGAGCGGGTACTTAATGGTGAAGGTTCTATTTAACTTCCTGTATCAGCAAGGTCGACACATTTATCGGCGTATCGTGATCTTCGCTCGGCATACGCCATATACGCTCTTACAATGTGCACATAGTAAAATTCGATCGTAGTTGCAGCCATCGTACACAGATGTGAAAAATATAGCATCGTGTTCCCCTCTCATACATGTACCATACACCCATGATACGCCATAATATCGACGATACTACTATAAGTACACAGATGGAGAGGATTTCATACACGGACCAACGACCTTCCCGAACGTAAAACAAACGAACCCAACTGTGTTTTCGACGAACTTCAACGCACCCGTCAATATCGCGGCCAAGGATTTTTCTCTCCAACCGTGCACAGCCACAGATCTGGACATAATTACGACGCACACACATACATGCTTCTATCCCGATAGGGAATTCCAAAAATGGGTTAGGAAGAGTCGCGTCGCGCCACCCCGGAAAAGCCTTTTTCCTTTGGCGGCCTTCACGTTCCATTATACAGGTCAGAAATTCCGCGTTCGCTTTTCCAAAATCTCGCAGTACCTACCGAGAGAAACGTTCCTATAAGTTCTGCGAAGACAGCCAGCCGCACGCTGGAAAGTTTTTGACGTCGGCCATGCGTAAAATGTAACACGGAGAGAGCCGCGCGCGGCTGAAACGCGAAGCGACGCGACGAGGTTCACGGTTGTGGCCTTGCTCGATTAGGCTTGAGGAGCGACCTTGGCAAAGCGGAGAGCGCACAGCCAACGAATACGATAAACTATACGTTCTCGGTGGAGTGTTACGGTGAAAAACAGAGGCGATGGCCGTCCAGGTCACTGCGAACAGGTGGGCATACTCGGAATACGGACATCCGTAGGTTTTGCACCCTGTTTGGTTATCACTGAATTAGGTCAACAGCGCTCAATTAGTGGTATGAATAAAAATGAAGAATTTGCTCGTGAGTAAAAGGTAGAGGGAAAAGCAAATGCTTTGAGAAAAAGGTAGATGATATAGTACATTACACACCAAGAGTCAAAAGTGAGTATTAACACGCGAGTGAGCAATTCCCGAATCATGTAAACTCACTTTTGGCTCTTGTTTTGTAAGATATTTTTTAGAATACCTGATCAGAAAGGGAAATCGTCAATAGCTTTGTTCAAAAAGCAACACCAAAAAATTCAGCATGTGCATTTTCCCAACTGAAAGAAAACCTACAGTTTGGACAGCGAATAATATCAAAAAGTAACTACTGCAATGATATAATAAAAAATAAAATAACATCCTCGGCACTAGTCGGCCATTCTCGGCATCCGTCGGCACTCTTGGTGTTGCTCCATCATGTCGGTTGGTAAACGTGTCTGCATGTAAAAATGTGACTCATGCTTTTACATTGAGGCACGTTGACTTCAAATCGAGGTTATGCTTGTATCTGATTCGTCAATGAAAAGTGCTGCTTTCCACTTGCAAACTCGTCTCCGTGAAGCGAGGGTTTTTCAATTTCTATGTGTGTACGGTTAATCACACCAATAGCAGTTGGGAATTGGTATTTGTACCAGGGACGAATTAACACGTAAGCATGGGAAGCATTTGCTTAGGGGGCGGAGAAAAGAAAGGCGCCATCAGGGGGCGAAAAAAACTACCCGGCACGAGGTTCCCTTTTACCGCTTCTATGCATTAAAAACTGTGATAATGGATGTTGTACCAGTATGCTTGAAAATAAAGAAATAATAAAAAATAATGTTGCCCTTGCTGTGGCCTGAACTGAACACTGACTTCTCTCCAAAAACCTCGTTTTTTTCAACACAAACACAGGCGTGTGCGCGCCGATGATGAAGCTTGCTGTGGGCGCCAATTTTGATCTTGTTTCCTATGATAGAAAAGGTTACAGACTGTTGACTAGTGGAAAATTTAATACAAACATTTGCTTGCGAACATACGAGAACAGCTGTCCCTACGTACAGTTTTCGACACTGTTGATTGGTTTACCCCAAGTTCCTCACTAACACTTTTCTGAAAGCCCGGATCAGCTAAATACCGCAAAAATATTTGCATCCTTTGTTTAGATGATAAGGCACTACCTCGCGTTTCTATGAAATCGGCCAAGAAATTTTCCACCATCCAATCAAGATTTTCTTCTTCAAAACGAAATAAACTCTTAAAATCACATACTTGAGGAGAGGTACGAGGCTTATAAAACTTTACTTTTCGCTAATTTACAACTTCAACCATATCAGCTTGATAGAAACAAACAAATTTAAAAAAAAAAAAAAAAAAAAAAACCCAGAGAGAACTTGAAACAACTGACTTACACAATAGTAAGGTTACGTGTGAGTAGCATCATCCTTTTTAGAAGGAAATGCTTTTAATTCGAAGTAGCTGCTTTCTTTTATTCATACAAAATGAGCTAAACCGCTGTTCTAAAAGCACTTGCTTTTACTTTACAAGCATTATTTGCTTCAGATCATCGACTAAGAGCCGTTGCTTCAAATTTCTATTCCTACAACTAGAAGGATTTGCTTCTTATTCTGCGAGGAAAAGCTAATGTTTTTTTTTTTTTAAATTCACACCGCTAAATCTGTCGGTCACTGCAGCTTCTTGGAAATGTGAAATATACCTTTCTATAGGCAACAAACCTCTCCGCTTGAGTTCTTGGATAATTTTCTTGTCCTCAGGATGAAGCAAACTCTCTCTCTCTCTCTCTCTCCCTCTCTCTCCTCTCCCTCCTCTCACTCCTTCTTTGGCTTTGATACTTGAGAATTTTGAATTGAGTGATTGGAACTTTCACAAATTTTGCCACCCCCCCCCCTAGGAAAAACTCTTCGGTACGTTCCTGTTCATGAATATAGAATTTGTACGTACTATTCATTTTCGCGCATTCAGTATTATAATGAATTAGCGGCCCCAAAGCGGGACTCGCTCCCCCCGACCCATGCCGGGCCAAGGTCTTCTGTAGACTCTCCCATTCATTCCTATTCCTCGCTATTCTTTGGAAGTTGTTACTTTTTAGAAATTTATTGATATCATCTTTCCATCTTAATGTTTGTTTACCTCTTCTTCTTTTGCCGTCCAGCAGTTGCCAAAAGGTGGCCCTATAGATGTCCATTGTATCTATGAATACTGTACATAGGTTGTCGCTAAGTAACTGAAACTAAAATTCGTACGGCCCACCAACGTTACCTATCGGCGTTTCAACGCAGTATGGGGATAATTTGGTTAATTAGCTATCGATTGAGACCATGTGGAGCTCATTTCATTGAAAACTCGCTGTTCCAGACCAATTTTAAAAAAACCATATGCGTTGACCCTAACCGGTTTTTAAATTTTTTTTTTAAGAAAGAAAAAGCATATGGTTACAAAATTTTTTATTAATCATCATCTTTGTTCAGTAAACGAATATCGTTTTCAAAATAAGCGCCATTCATGGCTATACAGGCGTCCATTCATTCTTACCATTTATCAAACGTTTTCGCGTATTCCGCCGCCGGCGCCGGTAAGGAGGAGAAAAACATCTGCGCCACAGCAATGCGACTTCTTGATTCGTGTTGAATTGACAACCCCGTAAGGCGGCTTCTAGTTGAGGAAATAACCAAAAGTTGCAGGGGACGAGGTCAGGACTATACGGGAGGTGGGGGTGAATTGTGATTTTTTTAGAAGTCATCACCGCGGCGCAGAGGTTTTTCTCCTCCTTACCGGCGGCGGAATACGCAAAACCCCCTACCGTGTTGAAACGCCGCTAGGTAGCGTTGGTGGACCATAGTACAAATTTTAGTCTCCGTTACTTAGTAACAACCTACAAAATATTCAGTAGTCATACGAATGCGACAGGTAATCCCGTTTTGGGTTATTCTTAGTTAATTGTCCGATTTTAAAATTCAAATTTTACCTTTTCGTTTTTGGGTTTCTCCTTTTTTTTTTTTTGTGAAATTGTCATTTAGTTATTCATAAATACATATCCACAAGTACAAATCAGAAATTATTTTTCGCGAGGTATAAATTTTTTGGGGGAAATTCAAAACACGGGAATGAGAACAGGTCCACGGACGCGAATTCTTTTCCGACGAAATTTTTCCGCTTTCCTAGTCGAATTTTCAATGAATAACGTAATTTTCATGGACCACATCTCATTCCCGTAGAAATACAAAATTATACAAAGTCCACGGGTAGGAATTTGCGAACGAGTTTCGTTTGGTATGCCTTCAAAAATTTATTAATACGTGGAACTAAGTTTTTGTCAACTTGGGTGCAGAAAACCCAATTTTTTGCATTCATATACGACACTATACTATTTACGTCTACACCGAAAGTTTTAATATTATAGTCGGGGTAAAAAGATGTCAATCCCCCCCCCCCACAAGAAAAAGACAGTTAACTACGGCTCTGACGCAGTCTTTGTTTCTAGAAGGTTTATGGGACCCTCCCCCACCACATTTTCGACTCAGCTGTGTCCGGCATTCTCAGTTAAAAAGCAAATTAAAGCCTGCCCTCACCAAATTCGAGGCCAACAACCTACCCGCTACAACTACACTTCACCCATAGATACCGCTCAGCCACCAGCATGCAATCGTACTACCGCAACACCAAATCAGCGCATCACACGGGTTGAATGTAGGTCACCTTCCTCACCGCGGCTAATGTACACCAAAATTTCCCGACCAACAGATACGGACACAGGACAAGCGGATGCACACAGGTTGTCGTGCAAAAATTTCGCGCAAATCTCATCTCCCCTGCGCCACCCTCACTGCCATTATCGCCGCGGGCGACACGACGCCGTCACACGGACTCGCTTTCAGTTGCCGGCACCCGGCGGCCACGGTGTCCCCGTTCGGCGCGTCGCCTCGCCACGCATTACGGGCACCCGCGTAATTGCGAAGCATCTCGCCGTGTTGCCTGGCGCGAGCTCGCGACCAAGTCGTGACATAAACACGCGGGCGGTCGTGCGATAACCGCGGGCGCATCGGGACTCGACGGTCGAACGGCTTGACGCGGTATCGGTCGGCATCGGCACACCGCCGATGGGCGGATGAGGCTGCCGGCGGCGGCCGGGCGAGCGTAAAACGCCGAAAACCGTTACACATCGGGGGGACAAGGTAACGGCAACGGACGGCCAATGACGCGCTGCTGCGTTACGGGACAGCGCGCGAGCGCGCGGCGACAGCTTCGAGTTAACACACCGGTTAACGAGCAGCCCAGATACGTACCCGCGCACGCACACCGACTCCGCTGCGAACGCCGGCGATTTTCGGAGTGAAAGTTCTATATACGGTTTTACTTTCACCCTCGCGCGCCGTTCTACCGTTCTGCCGTTCTGGTTTGTCTGTCTCGCTTGTAATACTTATGTACGCCGTAGCTATAATACGTACATGTATACACGATAATATAAAATGTTCGCAGTTAAAAAGCTAACGGTTGAAGTGAAAGTGGCCGACGACCGGATGCGACGCCGTGTTACCGTTTCGAGCTCGTACAACGATTTTGAAAAGCGAACGTACTGCCGCTGACGGTGGTCGACCGTCGACGTCGCCGTCGGTTGTGCGTCGAACGAGACGCTCGTCCTCGGGCCCGCTGATGCTCGATCTAATAACGGCGCGAACAAAATCGCAGATTGTCGACCTCGGCCGGTGCCATGTTGACGAGCACCGATCGCGGGTCATGCGACAAAAACGTGCGACTATCACAAGTCTAAATTTTCTTCAAATGACTCCCACCCCCTCCCAAAAAAAATTAAAAAACGTTTGATCTATTTGCAGGAGTAGATGTGGGATGAACTTGTCCGGATTATAAAGAACGAGAGCTGATTCGGACTACCAGCGCGAAGGAGTCGTCCTCTACAATTTTAGGTACGTGGAAAAAAAGGAACTACTGAAACCCTACACATTAAAAAAAATTTATCAGATTGAAATAAAAATGGTCTCATTGGAAGGAAAATTTTATGTACTATAAATTTTGTTCCATCCATTTTTTCGATAAACGCTTTCGTTTTCATAATATTTTGAGATTTCTTCATATGCATGTAAATGAAATATTCCCTTTGATCCAGGGTTACAAGGTGAACGACAACAGCGCGCCACCGCTTTGAGCAGCCCGAATGGCACTAATTTCCTGTTCTCCTATTTCTAGCAAAATCGATCGGTGAGAAGAGGAGAGAGAGGGCGTTACAGTTTTCAGTGAGTGTATCTCCTGTACGATATCTCCGGCAACAAAATGAGGTTTATGTTTTGGTCATTTTTTCTCAAATGAGGCAACAGAGGGCAGCATAACCGGTTTTAAGGAAGATCTCCTCTCCCATGGCTATCTAAAATATAATTTTTTTACATGATAGTTGAGAAAATGTTGCTCTCTACTCGCAAATGAATATATTCTTAAGAGTCAGAACCTCGAAATCCAGCGCCACAGAAAAATTCTGATACCGGGCCTGGAGGGCAGATACGAAAGTTCAAAGTGTTGCAAAAGAAAGGCCTAATAAAGTGAACTTCACAGTCAAGTGGTTGAATGTCCCATCTCGTCTAATGTAACTTCACTCAAGTAAGGTATTCATAATACATAATGTTCTGGTTAAAAATTACAAGAATTCTTGTAAGTTTCTCACGTTCAGCAACTTGAACGGAAAATTTTGGTAATTTTTAATAGATATTGATAATAATTATTGTAGTTCTATCAAAATCTAGTAAAATTACAGAAACTGCTATCAAAGTTTACTAAAAATTACCTGCATTTTCAATTCAGAAGTGCATGAAATCGTTAGACGTCATAAATTTACCAGAAATTTAGTAACTTTTACTAGAAAATTTTTCTCAGTGAGTAAATTTATTATGTTCGGCTTATAAGGATATAAGGCTCCCCCCTATTCTGACGCAGGTCCACTCGGGGCGTTTCCTCCACGGGCCAATTTGGCATGCGTGCATCGCCATACGCCCCTCCATCATCGAATAAGGATACAAGGGGAGCGGTTGGAGAAAACATACACGGAAGGTGGAGTGCAAGCAGGAGCATAGTGAGGGGATGTTACGAATTTTCGGAGTCGGCGTTTTTCGGTAAATTCGACACAGTCGGAATTTTGAACCATCAGTGAACAAAATAAGAAAACAGTTGACTTTTTGTTCTTATTCTATTTTGCTTACATGAAAAATTCTTGTATCAGTCGGCATTTTCCGGTAAAATTCTGTTCGATTTCAGTCATATAATTGGCATTTTGAACATCTATTGACAAAATATAAAAACTGTTGAGCATTTTTTTCATTGCACTTGCATAGAAATTATTACAAATCTTTCGCCGAACTGAGATTTTATTAACCAAAATAATTTTTAAAAACTCGATTAATTGAAAAAAATTAAATAATTCAAGACAACAAATTAATCCAAAAATAATTAAATAACAATCCTGGAAACTCTGAAATATCTATACTACAACTCAAAGGCATATATAAAGTTAGACATTCCAGGAGAGAAATTTAGGCTGGGAAAAGGCGTGAAACAAGGGGACCCTCTCTCCCCCAATCTATTTAACAGCGTTCTAGAGATGGTCTTCAGAAATAAAATATAATATACATATCAAAAATTAGTTTTTTTTTTGCGTTGCCAAACTTACGTTGAGCATTTTCTTCATTCCAAATTCATAATTTTGGCACTTGGGAGAGGAGAGAAGGGAAGGGACCAAAAGATATAACATGGTCTACAAAGTATATTACAGTAGTTTAAAAAGAAGCCAGGGACGTACGCAAGAGTTTTTTCTGGGGATGGGTGTGGGGTAAAAATTGTGAAAGTCTCAACTGACTCAACTCATAACTCCCAGGTATCAAAGCAAAAAAAAAGAAAAACCTTTTGACTTGTTGGATTTTTTCAAGTGACTCAACTTAAAATTCTCAAATATCAAAGCAAAAGAAAAAAAACCTTTTGACTTGTTGGATTTTTCCAACTGACTCAACTTAAAATTCCCAAGTATCAAAGCAAAAGAAAAAAAAACCTTTTGCCTTGTTCGGGTTGCCAACTTCTCAACTCAATTCCCAAGTATCAAAGCAAAAAAAAAACCCCTTTTACCTTTTACTTGTTGGATTTTTCCAACTGATTCAACTCCAAATTCCCAGGCTTTGTTCGTTTTCCCAACTTCTCAACTCAATTCCCAAGTATCAAAGCAAAAAAAAAATACCTTTTAACTTGTTGGATTTTTCCAACTCGCCTAACTGAAATGGTAAATTTTCCCAACTGCTGAGTAAAAAATTCCTACAGAAGGGGGTGGGGTGGGGGGAGTTTCCCCCTATTGGTACGTCCCTGAAAGAAGCTAGACACTATACTACGTACCAAAATGGGATTTAGCGACTCAAATTACCAATTAATCGATATTATTGCGGAAGCAGACCCCCAAAGTGGGACCTCGCGGAGGCTCAGCTGAAAAATATTCTAATCTCTCTGTCCTTAGTACTTTATTTCTAGCCGAAGTATATTGCCCAACAAAATCTTTATTTTATCTCACAATGTAGTGATGTCCTCAGAAAGGGGCACAATATTTCACCCACAACGAAGACATTTTCATCCGCAACAAAGGAAGTTTAAACCACAGGAATTTTCATTCACTACGAAGGAAATTATATCCACAACGAAGGAAAAGTTTCATCCACAACAAAAGAATGTTCATCGCGACAAAGGAATTTTATCAATGACGAAAAAATTTTCATTCACGATAATGAACGAGAACTTAGCCGTTCGCCCGTTTTATTCTGATCTTACAACGAAACGAAACTCAAATTCCAGAATTATAAAGAAAATTGACAATTTTTTTCCAACTTCTCGGTATGCAATAAATTATACATTTTCGAAATAACTTTCAACTTTCGTTTTAATTGAAAAGCAGTTCTACTTTTTAGGGTTATACGAATCACGATAAACTGACTTCCTAAAATTCCGGAGGTGAGTACAGTTTACATAAAACAATAAATTTCATTTCCAAAAAAAATTGTCATTTCGTGGGGAACTTTCCAATTTTCTTCGGCTTTAAAATTTATATTAAAAAAGGTCTATTCTGAGTTCAAGGATCTTGCTATTCTCAACTAATTAAAAACTAAAGGAAGACAGAATCAATGAAAAAAAACGGGAATATGAACCTTGCATTTTAGAAAGCTCTTTCCTAGGTCCCTGACTTAACAGGACAGGAGTTTCCAAACTCCGAGATGTATTGAAGCGATTTTCTGAGGACCGGGGAGAAGGATTTCAGTCATCATATCGGGAATCGATTATCAAAAAGTTAGTTGTCAAAATGATGATAGCTGAAGTATCGAGAATGTAGTTTAACAAACAGACCAACAGTCGGGCAAATAGACAAACCAGAACCAAGAGACTAAGAGACCTAACCCCACCCCCACTTACCAGGGAAGAAAGAAGTGAGAAATGGGATTTAGGATCCGGGAAATCTTTCCAGCTTTTTGTGAATATCCTATAATATGACTTTGTCTTGAATCAGATCGATGCGGCGTTTATGGTATGTCCCAGTCTGTCAGACGTCTGGTTGGCCGAGTATAGATAGCGCGCTGGTCTTGGAATCCGGAGGCCCCAGATTATCAAGAAGTTAGTATAGTCAAAATAATGATAGCTGAATTATCGAGAATGTAGATCAACAAACACTTAATTTTCCAAGAATAGAGAACTTTGAAAGTCAGTTCAGGGTTTAAAGAAGAATCTTCTAGTGAAATCAGACCAATAGTCGGGCAAATAGATAAACCAGAACCAAGAGACTAAGAGACCTAACCCCACCCCCACTTACCAAGGGAGAAAGTGAGAAATGGGATTTAGGATCCGGAAAATATTTCCAGCTTTTTGTGAATATCCTACATCTAATATGTCCTTGTCTTGAATCAGATCGATGTTCAACCTAAGCCGGTTTTTCGACCAGAAGAGAAGAGGACTAAGACAGCCCTAATAGCCTCGTCGACGTCTCTGAGGTAATGCTCGAAAGGGCGGATTCCAGGGCTCGGGTTGAGAGTAATATTAGAAAAGAGAAGTCCATCAGGCTGTATACCCACATGCCTGCTTATCTGTTTGACTGACTGGGTAATGATTCACCTCAGTGATTAGCCTATCTGTTAGCTCGTTGAACTGTCTATCTATCTGCATGACTGTCAAACGGGATATAGCTGACTGTTTCTTTGTCTGGCTGTCTGGTTGGTTAGTTAGAGTTCCTGGTTACAGATCCAACTCTTTTATCTTTTTGGATTTCTCTTCTACACAAACAAGTCGGTCTTTTTTTCGACATGGAAGGATAATGTGAAGGGTAATTAACTGAAATGTCGATAAGTAAGTATATCGATACCAACATCAAATTTGTACCCAACTGATGAAATTTCCCACTTGAGGCAGTGTAGGTTTTTGATACTTTCCTCATCATGTGACACTTGTGGCAAAATTGTGTCGGCTTCGTCCACTTAGAGAGGACTTTGCGGACACTTTTTTGCCAGGCGTTTTTGTATACTGAGGTTCTGAAGTTCTGTGACCAATTTTTCGTAAACGGGTATAATGCAAGTACTGATACTTGAAATACAAATAATCCGAATACTGATATACTCGTAGTCGAAATATCGACGAGAACATGCGGAAGAACCGTTTCACCTGATCGTTCTTTCGTTCAGTCTCACCGTTCGCACAATCGTTAATAACGGCACCTTCGGGAGCAGAAAATAGTAAAATTTTCCCACCGCTAAAGATCGCAAATCCAGTAGATATTCATGAGGATGTATATAGAAAGTCTTCTTCGTTCTTCCGTCCTAAGCAGGTTTCGCAGCACTGATCGTCGATGAGCTAGTCAGCCGGTGACCGAAGCGGGCAGCGGAGCAGGATGCGTTTTATTTCGACATTTATCTCCAGAATTAACTGACCACTACTTTATTAAACGTTCATCGGTGTTATGAAATTATTTGAAAAAAACGAAGAATATACGAGTCCGACTCGTTTGCGAGCGCGATAATCGTAATCGAATCTGACAAATATTAATTACCGACAAATCGAAACTTTTTCGCCTATAGAAATGCTTCTCATTCGAACACCTGTTATATACCTCGAAAACCAATTACTTCACAAACTCGCATCAAACCTCAGAGGAACCTCACCTTCGACCTCAGCACCAATCGATCTAACTCTCAGAAATGCTCGTGAAACCAACCGAGTGTACTTCGATTCTCAATTTACCAAAATTACATCTCGACAGCGACCGCACTCGATCGCACAGCGAAAACCCATCGCTCGACTAATTACTCGAATTCCTTCCGCTAATCGGGCGAATAGTCGAAAAAATATATTGCACTCGTTATTATATAGAAAATTGTAACTGGTGTGTAGTTTTCGGAATGGTACGGAGAGCTTCATGACCTCTTTTTTTTTTTCCTCTCGTCCGCATGTCGACGACAACAGCACATTTCGGTAGAATTAACGATGCCAAAAATTAATCGAAATTAGTCGGAAATTAAGCGTAGTTAAAATTAATTACAAGTTTCGCGCAGCTTCGTAATTGTTACACACATAATTGTATAAGGTGAGTCGAGCACGATGATCGATGATGGTCTGCTGAGACACCGAAAGAGCCAAATGAGAGGGCGAAGGTGAGGAACACTTAGTATGTTGTTTGTATACAGAGAGAGAGAGAGACACACAGAGAGTGAGAGAGGCTTCGGATAACCACCCGCACAAACCCTGATGGTCACAGATGTTTAGAATTCAAATCGCAAACCGTTTCGGTTTTAATTTCGACTAAGGTTTTTGAACTTGCGAGAGATGAGCTGCGAATCAGAAACTCGAAAATACTGGATATGAGACTTAGAGAGAACTAATTCATCATGTTTGATTACTGAAGTCGAAGCTTTTTCTGGCTTGAAAATGGAAGTGACTCTAATAAACGAGTTGAGATGGATATTGATTGCTTATAAACCATTTCCGACGAGGTTGCATATTGTTCTATTTGTGCGGGCGCACCAGCGTGTTTTCCAATTATAAGCCACCTCAACCTTATGTCAACATATGTGAAAACCTAGTACCGATAGGTGAAGACCGAACACTAATGTAGCGCGACCGTAAGTCGATATGTTTAATTGTTTTGGAAGAGGAGACGATGAGTTGCACATTTTTACTGTTTGTCCGACTCAACAAGATCAGCTGTTAGTCATCGATCATGGCTCAAACTCGATAAGGTATTCGATCGAAACTTACCTACTCAAAACGATGTCAAACAATTGCAGGGAATCTCGATAAAATCTGGAACAAAAAAGAAATCGCATTATTAAGCTAGTGCTTGAGGTGAACACTAAGATCAGTGGTCAGTTTCACAACATGAAGTTCAATGAATCTTAAACTGTGAACTTGGATACTATGAAAAGACTATTAGGCAATGTCGCCAACTGCGGGGACATCCCACTGGGTGGCTAGCTGTCTGTTATCAGAAACATTTACATAGTTTCAAACAGACAATTCTTTTCCAATAGTTTATGAAGTAGGCATTTACATAAGAAATCATAAGAATAAGTTTTTTTGAGATTAAAATCCTCTTCAATTTGGGTAAATTTCCAAATTTCATGTACGTTAAAATTTTTCCATTGCTATATAAGCAAATGTACACTGACTTCCACCCAGTGAATGTTCGTGACATTGTCTAATATTCAGTGGCGGTGGAATCGCGGAGTTGTACGTGGCTAGGACGAAAAACACTTTATTTGGTCAAAGTGATACCTAGATCAACAAATTTTACTTCTGGCACCCATTCGCTGCGCCAGTGAATGGCATGTATGAGATGAATAAGAGTGCGATGCAATGGCGTCTGCGGATGACTAGTGCATAAGATCAAATGAAATTTCGCTTGTCAGTTGAATAGCACGTGAAATAAATTGCGGATATGAGGTAAATAATACGAGTCAGATAGATAGCAGATGTCAGATAAATAGTACATCATGTGTGAGATTATATTGCAGCATTCATCAAAGGAATAACATGTCAGACAACACCACCAGCAGCGTCAAAAGGATTTTTTGGAGAACAAAAATTAAAAACTAGAGTAGATAAGCAGAAAACAAGAAATAAATTTGTTCCTAAAAACTGGGTTAAGTAAAAACTTGTATAAAACGTGCCTTTTTATCAACTTGTTGAATATTTTTGATTAAAAAAAAAAATTCTTGGCATGGGGTGGGGGTGCAATGATAATTTGTACCCTGCTTACTACTTTTTTTTTCCTGAGAGAGAAGTACAATGTACTGCTGTACCCCCGTTCCAACGCCAATGACCAGCACGTGAGATGAAATGAAATGACACGTATCAGTTAAATCGCTTTGTAGATGAACGAATAGCACACGAGATAAGCTGCGCATCAACAGCACGTGTCTGCCAGGAACTCAGGATAAATAGCATGTGCACGTGTGCAGATGAATAGGGGAATAGCACTTTGGCTTTGTTTACATATTTTGCCCCCAAGTTTGATAAAATTGATAAAAATCACTCAATAATTTTGCACTTTTTTCAAATTAAACTGAGTTTTTGGTAATCGGTGGTGAAAAGTTGACTATTATCACTAAATTTAATTAGAAATAACGTAAATCCGAAATACATAATTGAAATTTTCAAATTGTAATAATTCGCAAGGGAATGTTCGAAATTATATGGAAATTGCTTTATAAAAATGTGAATACCGTTTTCTACAAATTTTATTTTCATCATTTTTCACATAATTCCGCTTACTTTCGAGAAATTTCGACCTAATGGAAAAATTCGTTAACTTCCCATTAGCCCCCAATATTGATAATAAGTTAGCTGAATAGAAAAATGTGATGAATACAGCATACGTGACGAAAAGGGATGATGAAGTCGAACGCCAAAACAAATAACACAATATTTTTGATAGATATTCAAATTATTGTAATCAGAGTCACTCAGAGGAGGGGATACAGATACAGAAAGGGAATTTTGCCTCAGGTTTACCTTCATTTTCACAAGACAGACCTCTAATATAGGTAATTTTTAAAAAGACCTCAATTTTCGACTATTTCTCCCTTGAAAATCTTACTTTACCCCCCTCCCCCCCCCTTGGGAAAATCCTGGCTGGCTACACCATTGGGCGTCATATATCCCTTGTGAACATCATTAACCACAGCAATCACATCATGTGGCTACCCCTCACAATTGACTGCATTAGAGAATTTCTCTCTATAAGATGTGCGCATATTTGAAATGATCAAATGTTATTAGCCATGAGCCTCACAACGCAACATCGAGTAAGCGACCCTCAAGACACATACAACATCATATCAATTGGTACGGTGTTCTACAATCATGATGCCTTGTTACTAAGAATTTGTGAGCAACTACAGAGCACGCTATCTATCCACCTTGATTAGTACAATGATCGTTCTGTTCGCTAGAGTGTTTACACAGCCTGGGAAGGGGGGAGATAAAATTTGTTCACCACTCAACACCGCACCAACTGGTAATATGCTCTGCGAGTATAATACCATGTTTCTGAGAATTGGTGAGCGACTGCAGAGCACGCTATCAGTCCACCTTGACTGATACAGATACAGCCGTCGCTCTGTTTGCTATTGTTCATTACCCAAAAGCGCACCAAACAGTAACGTTCAAGTATAATACCTTGTTTCTGAGAATTGGTGGGCGGCTACAGAGCACACTGCCTATCTACCTTGACTTATACCGTGGTCGCTCTGTTCCCTATTGTTCATTACAAAACGCACCAATTGATAACGTGCGAGTATAATACCTTATTTCTGAGAATTGGTGAGCGACTGCAGAGCGCGCTATCTATCCACCTTGACTGATACAGATACACGGTCGCTCTGTTCGCTATTGTTCACTACCCAACACTACGGACCAGTCAGCAATGTGTTCTGTAATTATATATCTGAGAATTAGCGAGCGACTGCAGAGCACGCTACCCATCCACCTTGACTGGTACAGCGGTTGCACTGTTTCTTAGAATATTTATGGAGCAGAGGAGGGGAGATGAAATTAGTTCGCTACTGTCGAACCCGGGGCACAATACCACTCAACCACAGAGCACTATAAAGTGCTTTTCAAATCTTCGTTGATTGTCGTTTCTAGAAGCGCCACAGTCGACAATATAAAATTATCGTTCTCAGAGTCCTTCCTCGGAATTAAAATTCCTCTTTGACATGTTTGTCTTACCGAACTATTCCGCGTATTTTTTTCCGCCATAAATACAACCACTCGAACGCCACGGAGTCAATCTCACCATCAGTCATTGAGGTCCTACGTCAACACTGCACACTAGCGTAAGACGATTGCACATATGTTCGCCTCAACTGCGAACTTACATTTAGTTTTATTGAAACTTGTCACGAAATTTCTGCGCTCAAGAAGACCTCGACTTCGAAGAAAATAGAAAAAATAAAACCGATAATGTGCCAAGATAGCAGACAATAAATTTCGCGAAGAATGTAATACGTGTACGTATAAATATAGGAAGTGAATTAAGAGCGCAAATACACGCGGTAAGGTAGGATGGTGTAGAGGATGCAGCATTATATAGGTATAATGCATTTTAGTTGACATAGGCGACGCAAGAAGGGAGAACTTACAACATTTATGCAGTCCCAGTGACATAGAGTGTAACGCTCAAGGCGACTATATGCATTTTTTATTATTTCTATGGACGCGACAGTGTGCCAACGATGGTTCAAGTAAATGCACCGCATCGCTCATGTTCATTACAGACATAATGGACAAGTCAACGTACAAGACTAATACGACGCAACACCAATGCATTCCGCATCATTGAGAATCTGTTCGATGATGTCACCTTAGGTCAGTGAGAAAGTTCCAGAGGTATGAGGACGCTGTGATAACTTGGTCCTGCACAGAAAACCTCCTACCGAACCGCGATGGCTGACTTCACTTTCAGATGTCTGAGATTCAGATCAGCCCCGAGTCGATGATACCCCCCCCCCCAACAACAAAACAAGCCTACAGGTAACTGGCATTAGCTTGTACCTGCCGAACCAAAACTCTTCTTCGAGAACCTGGGATATGCAACAGTGCCAACCACACAAGTGCACAGACCATTCGAATTTAATCGGAAACTTAGTACTCAATTTCGATACAGTAATTAACATCAAAGCTAACGCGTGTCGTTCTCTATGTAATATTTGTTTATTTGTTTTCGACGAGACGCACGTTTATATCATGATTGCACTTCTTCTCTCTCCTTTTCGTCGCTCGTCGGTCTCATTTCTGCCGCGTCTCTCGCTCTCCACACACGTCCACGTGTCTTACGACGAAAAACGTAATAAGTTAATTCGTTCAGAGGTTTTCTATATTCGTCTGCTTCGAATACATGTATTTCAGTAAACACGAATATTCGAATATATTTGCACAACAATAAAGATAATTAAACGATTATTGAACTCTTTCTGCGTTAATATAGAGCACGAGCACTGAGAACGGTTCGAGTCATTCTGCCGTTAGGTAAGCTCGAGGACCGCCGGGGGCTCCGTCCTCCAGGTGAGTCATAACTAAGTCATAACAAAGTCAGAACAGGTAAAAATAATTGTGCCAATGTAACCAGTGTACTAGCTGAAACACTGAGGAGTAACTCTGTAGGTATGAGTTGCAGCACGCAGCTCATCAGCCTTGTCACCCTGTGACGTCACGTTTACTAGTCAACCTAAGCCCAACCTAAGTATTCCCTAATCTAACTGTCCATGGTGAACGACTGTTTAGTTCAGAGTTCAGATCCGGGGCTATACGCGTGTACAACGGACAAACTCGATCAGATCAGTTCGCACAAGTAGTGTAGCCAGTTTAGAGTTCGAGGGGAGGTCTGATCTTGATGTTAGAAAAACTACCATTCAACGAAGTCGCAAAAGGAGGGGGCCTAGACCCCTTGGCCCCTCCCTTTGCTACGCTACTGATTCACACCAACATACAAAAAAGAATAATGAAGAGTAGGTATGTTCTAGCGTATCCACTATTTAGTAGGATATACTGACATGTGTTCCTCGGCCATGGTCAAGAGTTAATTTGCAAAGATAGAAAGCGCCTTTTGTCTTCCTAAATCTGTAATCTGTTCAGAGAAAATCCTTCGAAACAATTGAAATTTTACTGGGGATTGGGCTTATGCAAATCTACCCAGATGAAGTCAAGACTTCCCTTTGCAACTGAAGTACGTTCACAAGACTTTGTAGTTGTAAACTGGAAGCTGTACAACTGACAATAGCAGGGCTGAAGCTTTCTGCGTTTCGATGGTTTTCTGAAGATGTCACAAATGTGGCATATTATCTTCGCAATGACACCGATAATAAGGAGGCTTCAAACCTCAGATAAGACAGGTATGCGCGATTAATCACAAATATGGCTCATTACCTTTCGCAATGACACCGACAATAGAAAGGTGGGGCTTCGATCCCCATATAAGACAGGCATATGCAATTGATAAGAGCATCGGCAATATAATGTCGTCGGTCTAGTTGCCAACGGTTGTATAAGTCACGCAGGAGTTTGGGAGCTTTTGCAATCTTACCCGGCCGAGGTCAGAACTTTCCTCAAATGTTCTGTGGCTGAACGGTGCGAACAGATTTCGTCTTGCTTCCGTAGACATACTAATGAAACAACAACCACAGCACCAGTCGAGGTGGATAGTGGATAGATAGCGTGCTCTGCAACCCAGCAGGCTCTGGATAGTCCTCAGGAGCAAGGCATTATACTAGCAAAACACGTTAGGTACCACCAGTTTCGGAAGGATTAGTCGATTGGTGATGCTCTGTTGTGTGTGCCTCATAAGTCGCTTATTGAACTTTGCGGGACACGCGCTAGGAACTATTCACATATGGACGCTGTTAAGCGTAAGGGAACCAACCAACATTTGTAAACAAAATGAGTTATTAGTATCGTTGGAAAGAGCGTAAAAAGCAGAATTTTTCAGAATTTGGCCTCCGATTCAAAAATGTGTGCTCACGTTGAAAAAAGCTTATCAGTAAACGCTATGTCATATAGTTTCTACATGGCTCTTGAACTTCGAATCACGTGTTCTCAACAAACAGAGCTTGCTGGTTGGTTCCCTTATGCTTAACAGCGTCCATATGTGATCATCCATAGGAAAAGGGAGCGTAGGGTAAAATTAAAAATTAAAACAATTTTCTTGCAATTAATTTGGTAGTTGGTACTGCTGATTGAGAGGACGGACTGATTCGCACGGAATGTCACAGGACAGCCCGGCTATGTTGTTATCAGAGAATTATCAAATTCGATTTAATCGAGCTTCACAATTGGTAACACGCTGACGATTGTTTTTTTTCATTTTACCCTGCGTACTTTTTTCCTACGGACGGTCACATTATTATGTGAACATCTTTAACATAAGAGAAGGCAATACTCGAACAACAAACCAAAGTGATATAAGACCAAGTGATGCGACTTTCGTAATCTTGCAGTTCTGCCACAATACAGATACATCCATTGCGCTAAAGTCAAGTTACCCTACTGGTACACTGGATTGCTACCCTGAGTATGTTCAACCGCCATTTTGATCCTAGCTTTTTCCGATAAAAAGCGACCATGTCGCGGTATGCATCGCCAGTGACCATCGAAGTTGCACGGAGGAAAATGGTGGCTTAGAATGGGAACCAACCACAATTTTAATTTTACTCAAGAAATACACGTTGCTATGAACAAATGAAGAGATCTAAATGTATGCAGCGTAGAATTTCACTTCAAGTGAGTATGCTATTTTGCAATTACACCGACGATAGGAGACTTCAATCCTCAGATGAGACAGGCTTGATAGATAAGAGCATCGACAACATAACATGGAAATGGGAATCAATGGAAAAAGGGACAACGTGATAGGACAGATAGGATCAATACTTATTTCACTGGTGCTTTACTGAGACTGATACAACATGAGTGACTGACTGCAGTCCAGAGAGAGGGAGACGGAGAGATTCCCCCGGGACTGGGGTTTTTCGGAGGGCCCGGATTTTTCCAACGAACGAGGTTTTCAAATGCGCATATTTTCTCGATTTTATTCTATTTTACTTGGTTTTATTTTCGTATTCTGCTTCCGCCACATGCCCAGATTTTCCCTCGACGGCCCTATCTGACTGACATACGCATGTTTGATAATGACTGATGACTAACATCATCGGTATCACTATTTACATCAATATGACTAATATGAATCATGAATAGGCCTTATATGACGCATATAACATTTCATATTTTTTATAAAAATATCATTCCTACAGCCTGTCTTATCCTCGAGGTATTGTCTCATTAATCTTGTTAATCCCATGACCGATAAGACTGATAGTATCCACTGATAACATAAATAAGACTCATCACGGCGTTTACTCTTTTTATTTCCATGAAAAAGTGTATTCATTCGTGAGCGAGACCAGAAAAAATGTTTCAATAGTACAATGTCAGTGATCAAACTCTATTTTGAGCAACCATGGCAAGAGGAGGAGGAGGAGTTATCATCTCTCTATGTTTGTTTGTTTTACCAAATAACAATATATACGTATGTCTTTATTCGTTATGTGAAGAAATTGACATCTTCATCATCATTAACAAGGTAATTATCTTAGAGAGGAAGAGATATGCAAAGTGTTTTCAGGTGTGAGAGTATTGCGACCAGGGGTACATTGCACTAGTCTTGTCGTTCTGTCAAGCCAATTACAGACGATAGTTAATTTGATTAAGGGAAAGAGAGAGATCAAGTTTTTTCACTAGAATGACTTCTTTGTTTCAAAAATGAAAGAACCTGTTTCGGATAGAGTAACGATTTTTTTGTTGAAAACCAGAGGCTAAAATTTTTCTGTGGATCAAATTTGTTTTCGGAAAGGAAGCAGTCACACCCATATATTTTCAGAAAAGCCATCAAGTATATTCACCCAAATATCCCAGGATCGCCACCATTCGTTTACACTTTTGTCTGTTTAACTGGCTGGCTCTCTAATTGGCTATTTGTATCTGCCAGCTTGTTTGTTTCGGAGTTTCTCCCTCGAGGTGGAGAAAAAGTGTGTCTGTCTACCAGTCTTGTTTCCGCCTGTCTTCTGACTGCTTGCAGATCTGCAGGAGAAAAGACTGTCAGTCTGTCTACCTGCCGCTTTGCATCGTTAGCTGCTGACTCTTGATCGGGCAAATGACAGATCTACCCTTGCCATTTCTGGACTTTCAAGGTTTTCACCATATAGGTAGAGTGAGATTCAGTAATTTTTATCTTTTTCCCTTCACAGCTTTTACCGCTAAAGTAACTTTAAGAAACATTAGGTGCAAAGAAGCAACATGAATTTGAGGATATTATTTAGTGGTTGAGATTTTTGGCATCTTCGCGACTAATTCAGTACCATATTTTATCCAGGAGAGTAATTCTTTGGTATATTCGACCTGCACTGTGTTGGACTACATCAATACAATGATCACTTTGGAAATACAAACAACAGTATCCAGAATTTCACTGTGGAGATAGATAGGTCTACACGGGGCTCAACTTTTCCAGGTTTCCCTCTCGAGAATTGGACCGCATCACAAACGTCTTATTTTCTCTGCATTAGCGGAGGAAGGTCTCAGTCTAGAGAGGGGAGGGGGTCGCTATTGCACATATCTCGTCTCATTGATGTATTCAATGTGATAGAAGGATCATTCTACCAAAACCTTGATAATTCATGTGTTTTTTTTCTAAACATTATTACTTTCTTTTTTTTCATGGAAATCATTTATATGCATATAACAGAACATATTTATGAGGTTAAACCAACAGCAAACTTCTTAGGGGAGGAGATAGAGGGGGCTCAAAATGATTAGGACCACGCTGAAGGAATGGCAGCCCACGTTGAAGGAACTGTTGGCCATAGAAAGAAGTTCCTACGCGCACGCGTGCCCATGTACTGTGAATACGAACATATTCGTCTACCCGCACATCAACGCACTCGTATCAGTGCTGCCAGATGTCCGGATTCTACAGTAAATCTCCGGATTTTTCATCCTTCGACATAAACTGTTCGAATTTCTGAATAATGTCCTGGATTCTCGTTGTTTTTTCTCGTTTTGTGGGTTTATTCAACTTCTGATTAGATTGAAATATTTTTCTGCGGCTGACTGTATTTTGACTGCACTAAACTGACGAGAAAAAATGTTTCCTCGTTTTTTTACCGTAATAATTATTCAGTTTTCTTTGTACCCAAAGCATCAGTTTTCAGAAACCAAGGTTGAAAACAAATCCACTAAAATTAGATTCGAATCTGAATCCTCGAATAACTATTTTATGTTATTTTTTAATTCGAATATGATTCGAGAATGATTCACGTTTGCTGTGATTCAAATCGGATTCGAATAAATGGAGTGGATTTGTGGATTCGAATACACGACCGGTTCTGGCATCCAAATCAACTATTCCAGGGTCGTCTTCAATTTCTTTCGGATCCGCCATTGTAATTAATTGAAAATTCAATTAAAAGTTGAAAATAATCATATTTTTCCAGCACGGTTTGGTTATTCTCTTTTTCGCCCCCCCCCCCGGCGAAAATTATGGGCTTCAAGTGTGAGATTCACAAAGAAACAAAAAAAAGGACAAGTCCGACGAATCTACTAAAAAGATTCAAATAAATTTCACGAATCCGTAACGTGTATTGGATCGAATTATTGATACGAATCCATTCTTAATTTCTCAGCTCCCATTCAAATTCAATATAATGGAGGAAAATGCTCCTGGGCCATCAATTTATGCATGGTTCCAAAATGAAAATAAAATGGTAAAATAATTTTCAGTTTCCCAAATCTTATGCTGGGTTGCTACACTGTTCATCTGCGAGTAGTAGATCGCATACTAGAACAGAAAAAGGCCGGTAGATCGCATACTAGAACAGCACCATTCAATTTGGTCTATAGTAATTTGTTGTGTGAGATTTGAGTGATTTTTAATAGGTCATTTCCTTTTTCTGTTAATCTAATTTTGGGGCATTATTTGGTAAAACTGGTAATAAAACTGAATTATGCATGATTTTCTATAAAAAGCATTAATCTCCTTCTATTCGTAATAGTTTTATCATTATTTTTTAATAAATTGAATTTTAAATGAATTTTTTTTTCACCATTACTTTTTTTACTGGTTTGATGTATTTTTTTCAACTTACGAAACTCGGGGCAAAGAATTTTTTTAGAATAATTGATAAAACTGAACATGGATTATCATTCAACACTTAATTCTATGCCAGAAAAACTGAAAAAAATATTTTTTATTTTTTCACTCTAAGGTCCCTTCCCTTTGGACATCGCATTTGTGTCCCGATTTTTCCGGATTTCTCTTTCTGGACGGTTCTCCAGATTTTGGTAAAATAAATCTGGCAGCACTGACTCGTATTCACAAATTTCCGGTCTCTCGTGGAACCAGACCTGGTAAATTCTTTCATAGTGGTACCGGATTCCTTCATCGTGGCTTTCATAACTCCTGTTGCCACGGTGATGGAAATTTGAAAAAATCTTCACAAAATTGATAAAGGTTCACTGGATCTCTCAATTTTGACCATAGGTATTTTAAATAGTGATAAAACGATAAAGTGTGATCTGATGTACGTACCTATACATTTAATGGCGATTATCAAAAATTTGAGTCGCTTGCGGCACTCATCACAATGCGCCACGTTTAAGGAATTTCTGTAGGTAAAATCTCTTGTTTTCAGCACTTTTCTTAAATTCAGCAGCAGTCCATTCAGAATTCGCAAAAAATCATATGTACACACCAACCGACTGATAAAAATACTTCAGGTTGGCTATTCTACATTCAAAAATATTTGCTCTGTGTCTGTTTTCTGATTGGTTCAAATTTGACCACGGCGAAGGAAAAAAAAGCAAGGGACTCGTTTTCAAATATGGCTGCACTGATTTTGATCGAGTCTGAAACACACACTGCATTGCCAACTTGTACACTGTACTTACAAAAACGATACACGCCCATCAGTTTATCCAAACACGCAGCGATAGTATTAAAAATAAAAATTTGTAGTGAGGGACAGCCACGATGAAGGAATGTTTGAGCATTTAAATGGAATTTCTACAATAGGGGCGGGGGGCACGATACTTCAATTTAATAAAAAAGATACAATAAGTTCTCCTCTGAGGCTATACAGTAATGGAGGACCCTATTGTTCATACATTGCCAGATATCTAGCTGGGACAAAAATAACAAGGTTTCGGTAGAATGACCCAGAATGCATTCTGAAATACTGTTTTAAAGCGTTGGGGCGGGGGTTCCTATCCTCCTCCCCGTCCCCACGCCGATGAGCATACATTGTCTAGTAGAGTAGGCATTTCAAAATAGAGAATTGCTGCAATTCAAGGGCTTAAGTCTCCCCGGACTCCTTACTCGCTCGTCATCTGATCGACTCGTGTCAGTCCTAATGCGGCGACACCCTGAACATGAAATCCGCGAACATTTTGCGTACGTGGTTAGGTGGTTTTTACGTGCCACCAAACTCAGCATGCAGCGCGACCTAGAAAACTTGCTCGAATCGCAGACTTTGTTTACGTGTCTGCCATTTCAGGTACTGCTTTTTAAAACTTTGAACAAAATACAGTAAACACACGGTCGCACATCGCGTAAGTGTATATTCTTTTTACGCACTCCAACTAGCGATAATCGATAATCAACGCCAAGGTTTCGAAAAAGAGAGAGAAAAAAATCAACCGATCGTGTTAATTACTCTTAAACATTGTTTATCCTCAAGAGTTCTGTCACCATATGTACGAAAGACGTACGATGGAGCATTTTTGCGTCGGTAATACGCGTCTCATTGAACGAACACAATGAAGATGGACGTTAAAATGCGTAATATAAGCTAAATTTCGAGAAAAAAATGGTGGTTTTAGCTCGAGTCAAAATGTACGAAGGCTGATTCAACGATAATGGCCGATGTATCTGCGACGTCTGCTGCTCGACGAGTACTCGTTGGTTCAGGAACCCGCGTAGGCATCCCGCAATACCGAGGCCAGACCTTGAAATTACCAGGAAATTCTCTCTCTTTCGCGGGCACACCGTTACTCCCCCTTCCCCTTCCCATGACGTTCTTACAAACTAATTCATCTCTTCCTTCTTATTTTTTACTCGCGTCTATCCTAACCTATACTAACATGGTGCTAATGCGTTTGTCGACTTCTCTCTCTGTCTCTCTCTTCCTCTCTCTCTCTCTCTCTCTCTTTCTCGTTAGCGCAATCGTGGACCAAAGTAACGCATTCATATTTTTCGTCCTTCAAGTGCGGCGCATACTTGGTCGCTGCTTTTCAACTCCAGCATGCAGCCGAAAACACGCGGTGACGTCATCGGCTAACGGAGAAAACTCGCGAAAAATTGGACACGGGATAGCGGCGATTATAAGTGTACGAAATTACGATGCCGCGAGCACTCGAATTACGATGCACGAGAGCCGGAGTTTTCCCGCGCTAATCTAATGGCAAATTAATGGACACGTCTGTACAGGTGGTTTTCTCGAATAACGGGATAAATGATTCTTACATGACGGCAGAAACTGGCGTCGAAACCAGTATTGTGATTCTGAAGTAATGGGATACAGTAATCAACTGGTAGAGAGAAGGCAGCAAAAGTACCGAGGTCGAAAAACGCGACGATTGCGAGAATAATCTTTCACGCTCTTGTTGAATCTAAGGGATCGAAATGCATAAATAAATCAAGCAGCACCGATAATTCAGGAAAATAGAAAATAAAGTAGCCCCAGGAATCCGAACCAACAACCCTCGACACAGCGGACTCTCCACTATGCCCAGTACCGTCTGGGAACCATAGCCAATGATTGCAGCGCATTTAGTAAACCGAAGCAAAATTAATGATTTGTTGTAGAATTGAAGCGTTTCTTTCCAAAAAGCAGGGCTGATAAGCCGAAACCGATGAACGGCTTAGCAGCATCAGCAGCCGTCTTTGACCGGCTTTTTAAGCTAGCCGTTAGCCAGTTTTTCCGAAAGCAGTAAGCCAATCTTTTATTTTTTATTTTATTTTGTGCTCATAGGCTCAGTGAGGCATACTATTACTACATACATATATTTTAGGTAAATGATGTACCTTGTTCACGTCCCTCACTCAGCCACCCATTTCTGGGTATAAGCGTAGGTCAGATCAACCCACATCGTCTTGTTGGCGGCTTTGTTCGCCCAGTTAGGGCCCGCCACCTCGACCACCTCATCGCTCCACCTTTTCCGTGGCCTCCCGACTTTTCTTTTACCATTCACTGGAGTCCAGAAGGTGGCGACCCTATTCCATTTATTTCTGGATTCCCTCGCAACATGCCCTGCATAGTTAAGTTTTAGTTTTCTAATGGCCGAGACTATGTTTTTTGTTTTTGATCTTTTGAAAATTTCCGAAATATGGACTTTATCCTTGAGTTTTATACCCAAAATACTCCTAAGCATGGCATGTTGCGTGGTCTCCATTTTTCGGACTTGTTTTGTAGTGCAGGCCCAAGTTTGCGCTCCGTAAGTCAGAACAGGGTAGACAGTACTCTCGAGGATTTTTATTTTTGAGCTCAGATTGAGCTTCCCTTTGAAGATGGGTCTTTGAGCCCAGAAAGCCTTCCAGGCATTGGCTCTTCGGATTTTTAGTTCCTTTTTGTATTCTGTTTTCTAGAGACATTATCTGACCCAAATATTTATATTCCTCGACTACCACGATTTTGTTACCATCTACGAAGATATCCCTAAATTGATTAATATTTGTTATAATTTTGGTTTTGTCATAACTGATTGAAAGACCCATCTCCTTGCTTTCTCTCCTCAAGTCCTCCGCCATTGCTTCGAGTTCCCCACTATTTTTCTCGATTAGGACAATATCATCTGCAAATCTTAGATTGTTTAGGTATTTATATTCGCCGGAAGTGCTATTTTGCCCCATTACTAGTCCCTTCCCTCTCCAATCAGCTTTTCTAAAAATTTCCTCCAGAACCGCATTGAAGATATTGGGTGATAGTGGGTCCCCCTGTTTGACCCCTCTCCTGATTTTAAACTTCTCCTCATTCCCTTCCAGTTTGATTATGGCTTCCGATTTAGCATATAGTTCTTTCAGTAACCTAACAATTTTGAAGTGTATTCCTTGTCTCATAAGACTAACCCAAATTTTATCATGATATAAAGAATCGAAAGCTTTATGAAAATCAATGAACATCACTGCTATTTTTGATTGAAATTCGGTAGTTTTTTCGAAAATTTACCCTAAAGTGTGAATATGGTCAATAGTACTAAAGTTTTTTCTAAAGCCGGCCTGCTCGTTTGGTTGCTGTGCATACAGCACAGGGTAAATCTTTTGTTTTAGGATTTTCATAAATGCCTTACAAACATTAGAGGACAAGCTGATAGGACGGTAATTGTTAATCACCGCTCTATCACCCTTTTTATGGAGAAGAATAATCTCGGAGAGATGCCACTGCTCTGGGGACAGACCCGAGGAGAGCACGCAGTTAAATATTGAAGCAAGTGGCCTTGACAGAATTTTTGCAAATGTTTTCAATGTTGTGTTGTCTACCCCATCCGGACCCGGCGCGCAGTTGGCCTTAAGGGCCTTGAGTGTTTCGTATACTTCTTTTTCTTGGATATTCGGGGTATAGAATTGATCATCTCGGTGTAAGCCAATCAAAGGCCGATAAATATTCGAAGCAGCAGAAGCCAATGGAATTTTTTTCCCTTCTTGAACTCATGCAGCGAAAGTGCGAAAATTTCATACAGCGAAAATTATGTTAATTCAAATTTAATGTTTCAAGATGAGATTTCTGTGAATCAGTGTAATCTATGATGCAAATGAGAGACGTTTTTGAACTCTGTGGTTTATTCTATACTGAACTGATGCATAATTTGCCAACTAAGCCGTTAGCCAATCATGAACGGCTAGTAGCAGCTGATAACATGGGGGAAAAAGCCATTCGTAAGCTAATTCCCAGCAGCCAATGCGGAAGTTTAAGCCAATCAGTAACGGCTTATCACCCTTGCCAAAACGTGTTAATTCCACTCGAGTAAATTTTTCAGTATCGATAAAAAATTGTTTTTATCAGCACTGGAGGTAGAGCTTCTAGAAATACCCGAGTACTGACGCCCGCCATTTTCTGTTGCTTGGTCCCCGATGAGATTCATAATTCGATACGCGGAACGTTCCGCGAAAGGAACTGTGAATCGTCGGGCGCCAAGCGACGGAAAATGGCGGATATCAGAACTCAAGTGTTCCAGGTGCTCTACTGAAGGTCGGCACAGTCAAAGCTTTCAACTATAAAAATACAGACGCTAAAAGTTGCTGTTTTGCTAAAATCAGTGTTACCATAGATCGGCCGCGGAATTTCCTACAGGAATCCATCTTAACCTTCTTTTCGGTAACAAGGAAGATTTTTTATTTTTTAATAAACATTCATTTCAACAGCCCAGAGAGCATTAAGAAACATTTTCAGAAGTAAAGATCACAGCTATTAGTTCATGTCCCACGACATTAAGTGAATTATTAACGATACATATTAAGGTAATATGAAAAAACGTTTAACATGGAAAAAAATAGATAAATAAATAAAGATAAGTAATATATGTACTAGTTGATGACTACGGGTAACAAGAAGGTAAATCGAACTGATGGAATCGTCTCAGTCTTCGGGGTATCTGACTATTGTCGAGCAACTCCAGGGTGGCATATTTCTTTTTTCTTAATAGCGATGCACGCATGCCAAAGTGGCCTCTATGACACCGCACCCCCAGCCCCGGAAACTACTCTTTCGAGTATCGCATCAGTGGCCGGAGCCAGAGGGACGTTCCGTGGCCTGTCCGAATCCTCATTTCGCAGTGCCGCTTCAGCCGCACGCGTCCGGCCAGAATCACCGGGTTCCCTACTGACCGCAAGGGGAAGCAAAACCCGTTTTGCGACTTAGGGCATTCTTTTCCTCGTTCACGTCCTGCACATTAGCGCTCCTAGCGGGAGGGACTAAAGCGAATAAATAACGTAAATTGATTGGCTATTGTAAAAAACTGAACGATAATGATTTCGTTACTGTTCAGTTTTGAAACCGCGACCTAACAAATTAGTAAATTAAGTCTTTTTAGCTTGGAAAGTGTTCGTTTACAGTGTGCTTTTCGAGTACTTATATAAAAAAAAGATAATTAAATAAATAAATAAATGTCGCGACCACTGCATAAGCAGGATACTCTTGGTTTGCCCAACGATACCTTACCGCACTGCTTGAATTTTTCTATTCTGTACCGCAACCATAGGTGCCATAGTTTTGAATTTCGAACAAATAAACGTCGGAATCGAATTCGTGTACATAGCTCCTCACTCCTGTGGAGCCACAATTTCGGATTTATAGTCAAACAAGCATCAGAAATAAATTCTGTGAGTTTGAAATTCCTTCGACGAAACCTCAATACGCGTCTTCTTTTGCACAAATAAAAGGTATAATATAAATATATTTTTAAGAAAACCTCTCCAAGACTAATAAAACATCAGAATAAGAAAAAACAAAAATTTACAGGGGCGTAGCCAGGGGGGTTTTGGGGGTCTGACTCCTCCTGGCATCAGCCGAAAATGTAAAAAAAATTATTATTGTTTATTCTGGTAATAGTAAGTATTACACCTGTAATGCTGTAAAAGTGAAACATTTTGTTTATTTCTTTGAAAAAATATAAAATTATTACTTCTAATTTTTTCCCGCAAATCGTACTTCGCACCTCCCCCTAATATCATGCTATTAGTGAATAATTTTTTTGTTTGAACTGACCCCCGCCCCCCTTTATACCAAGTCTGCAAATTTTCATGAGCTGTATGTAAGGGTTGAGAGCGAATACTTATACCTGCTCAAAAAATTTACTTCTCCCCGTCCTTCCGATTCTACTGTAAAATTGTCTCCACGAAATGAAATAGTTCCCATTAATCATTTTCTACTAAAAATCCAACACCCCCTGTCATATTACCAAAACAAATTCTGGGATTCGGGACAGAGGCATATATAGTCAGTCAGTCAATATGTTAGACAGACAGCTAGGATTTAAGATAGCCAGCTATCTGTCCATTGGTTTGTCTCTTTTTCGACAGGTAGCTGCAACTAAAAGATATAATAGGGGACAGTTTATGCCAGCCGTTTAGTCTGCTGTCTTTACTTTCTAGGATCTAACGATCTAAGACGTTAAGCTTGCTAGTCTTTTAGCCTGCTGTCTTCTCTTCATCTCTTTTAGGTATTGAAAACGAACCTCATATCATCAGCAGGAAAGACCTCAACATCTAAGGCAGACAAATCGTTATAGTAAGTCAGAATCTCAAATTGGCCGAAACTGAAGGAGTCGATATGAGGAATATGCCAATAGGCGTTGGCCTTGAGAGGCACAGTGGCCCCGACTAAATTTATCTAGTCTCCCTCACAGAAAATAATGAAGTACTCTTCATTTATGCAGACTTTTACCAACCACCTAACCTAAAATATCAATTACGTACAAATTTAATGTTGCGGAATAAGCTTGAATAAACAACTTGACCGTATACTTCGTAATGCTATTTACAGAAGAGAACAGTTAAGTTTCTATGTATCTTCGAGGTACAATACAAACTACAAGGGCAATTATAAATATAAACCGGAATTTTTGAAATTAAAATATATAAAGATCTACCTATGTTAACAAAATAATTAGGTTTATTTTTCAACGCAATCTCCATTTCCTTTTACGTCAGAACAGACTATCGTTACTTTTTTTTTCCTTCGCTGCGAGAAGCTTTATTACCCTCTGTTCGTGGAAGTTTCTGAATCCCGGACAGCCCATATACGCGCGGAACTTGTAAACTTTTCATTTCCTCTTTTTTTCTTCCGTGTATTCTTCTGTTTAAAAAATTTTAAGGAAATGGTTTGCGGGTAGATCCGGTGATCCGGAGGTATACTTTGTTGAAATTTTCCTGTATCTGTTTCGATGTTTCATTGGAGTACCTAGCTTCGTAGTTCAGTATAGTTCAAAGTGCAGATATGTATATTCCGAAGAGAAATTACGAAGAACCATAAAGGTTCCTTAGCCTTTCCCCTCGGCACTGATACGATGCCCGAAAGGGTAGTTTCCGGTGTTGGGGATGCGGTGTCATAGGGGCCACTTTGGCATGCGTGCATTGCCATACGTCCCACCACACCACTAAGGTTCTTTAGCCTCGTGATTGCGTGGGGGAACTTTTTTTGAGAATGTAATTGATTTTGTACGAGGACCGGTGCGAACGGAGGTACGGGCAGCATACCTTCCTCCCTCACAATACTTGATGTCCGCAAATTTTTATCAAGATGATGTCATTTGGTTAATCCATAGAGATAGGATAGTAGTCTCAGACTAATACTGATTTATGATATTATTTTCGGTATCAGCCAGATATCACTATTCACTGAGGTATCCCCGTTGAATACCCAGAGGAGATACCGTCTTGATGTATCAATTTGCGGACTTCAAGGTAACTTAGGCGATTATCGTACGATTCCCTTATTCTGTGGCAGCTGGGCATGAGAAGATGTGAAAGAACCGTTAGCGAAACTATGACCTTTAGAACCCTACGAGGAAAGCTTTGAGTATATTCTCAGCTAGCATGAAGAGGGGAAATTGTGAAACAATATCAGCACGATACTCAGATGGTCGCGGAGTGGTAGCGATCTGTACTTTTTCTAGGGGGAAGGGAGAGAGGCGGGCAAGACTTTTTAGATTGACAATATCAAGGAGATACCTTCTTAAGGTATCATATAAATAAGTCATTCATATTGTATCACAGTTTCCCTTCATAGTGCTAGCTGGATTACTCTACGGGTTTTGAAGAAATTCCTCTTGGGCAGTCTTAGAATAAAGATTCTGGAATACAACAGACATCTACTGTCAATTTTACCTATTAATAAAAACCGAAAAGACAAATGGAAAACTGTGTACAGTTAAGACCTTCGAAAGTTACGATGGACTCATTATGATGTTATCATGTAACCACATGTTGGACCCAATAAAGATTAACTTATTATATTGTCACCATAAAGTCGCGTCTTTAATTTGTCTTTTAAAAGAATCCTGTTGTGTCATCGAAACTTATACTGCCAGAAGACGGATTCATCTAGGACAAATTATTACTACAGCCGCAATACAGACGATTGATAGCTGAAACTGAGTCGGCAGGAAGCAACTACAGGTGACTGGACTAGGCAGCCTTTGATTGCTCGATTTTTGTTGCAGTTCTTGCAACAACATTTAAAACAAGAAGAGTTTCAATAGTGATTGCAATGTTAAAGGATTCTTTGGTAGTTCCGGTTTCAGATTTCCATACCGATTCCCATCACTGGCGTAACAATGTCAATCTAGTCAATATAAAAACCAATTTTGGCAACTAGAAAACAAATGTAGAATGATTTCGGTGGTGCTCCATGCCTCTGGATAAAAACTATTACTTTGTATCAAATACCATGATCTATTTTGCCCAATGATAGATCTAACAGGGTACCTGGGAGACATTTGCTGTGTCCCGTCCAAAAAGGACCCTTTAGCTAGGGTACTAGATCACATGTGGGTATAATCAGACGCCATCTTGGTAGCAAAAAGAAGTAAACAGAAAACAACAGGCCGCTCGCTCGTACTCGGTTTACTAAGTACTCCTTTTTTGCTACCAAAATGGTGTCTGAGTATACCCGCATGTGATCTAGTACCCTACCCCTACTCTACTCAGCTACTGAGGAAACAAAACATTGCCCAAATCTATGAGGCCGAATCCACACCGCCTGGCTTTTTTTGGCGAGCACCAACTAGAATCACAGCACTCCTTTTTTTTTAGACATAATGGACCCTTAATAAAATTGGTCTGGGAGACGGACGAGATTCGTGAGATTTTTAGAGATTTATGAGATTTTGTCAACCTCACTTTTAAGTGACAAAGACCTTGTGCTCTTTTGTTTTTTTTTGTGCTTCTTGAATTTTAAATTTTTGTACCGCCTAAAAACCGAAAATATTTCCGTCACATTTCCGTCACCACAGCTGAAGTAGAATCCTCGTTAGCAAAATTCCCTTTTATTCTTAAACTATCCTTCATGACATCAGTTTTGTCTTCATTTCATCGGTTTTAGTTTTGTGGGCCAGAGCTAGTGTCGGCACCTGCAACACAGAGTGTAAGAATTTTCTTTGGGATATTGCAGACATGACCTTCTGCAAATTATATACGTTCACGAATTTCGGAACCCAGCATGTACTATACTATTAGAAACTGGAATTCATTTTATTGTTTACTAATGCGGTTGATTTTTCTCTCTTTATATATACAAGCGGTGTAGATAATTTGAAGAGTACCTTATACAAACCTAAAAATAAACCGTGCGAGAACCCGATCAGTATTCTGAACCATTTCATATTACACCTCACCTTGAATTGCAGTCATTCCGAGTGTAAAACGTTAAAACTCGTTTATGTACGGCGTTACGGTAGTCATGAAGGTAAAATTTCATTGTTTCAGAATTATTTTATTCCGTAAGGAAATAAATAAATAGTTGGGAGTTTAGTTGTGGGGGACACTTTGAAGTAAAAGTAGAAATATTTTTGGTGTACTTAGCTGACATCAGTGGCATAGCCAGCCTAGTGTTTGAGGGGGGGGGGGTCTGATCTTCACCAAAGCGGGAGAGGGTGTAGAGGGGATACTAGAATTAGAAAAACAATTGCTTGACAAAAACGCAAGGAGGGACCAGACGCACTGGACAACCCTTAGCTACACAACTGGCTGATGTTGTTCGTCCTGAACACTAGTCAACGATTTAACCAAATTTGGTGCTTTTCAGTTCTTCGCCTCTGGTTTCAATTACGACATAGACGCAAACAGGAGGAGCATGGGCCTAGCTCCCAAATACTCTACTCTACCCCCCCCCCCCAAAAAAAAAGGAAAAAAAAATTATACGAACGAAAAAATTCTTAACTTTCATACATGTCAGCCCCCTCCACTCTCCAGATCGGCTATACTTGCGCTTATGAATTACAAACAGATGGCACTGTCCAGTTCAAGTAAACAGTCTCCACCCAGGGGTTGAAGGGAAAACTTGTTGGAAAGGGAACGTATCAATTTTCACCATTAAATGGTATGCAACTTGAAAATTCTTCGATTAATCATCCTTCGGACATAGGCGAATGCTACTTGGAATATGTGTTTCGGTTCGAATTCTTGTTCTCTATCATTCCCGTAGGCCCGTTTCACACGATGCCATGTAAACGGTTGTTTTTAAACTTTTGACGTAATTGGGACTGTGCAAATTGTAGAAGCGCTAGTGTAGAGTAGGTATTTTTTGATAAGCGAACGGTGATTTGACGTCACACAGTGAATTACAGTTCTTGGTTACTGTTAGCAAAAATACCCACTTTTAACCAACGAAAGTTTTGACTTCCATAAGAAAAACACAGGGAGCAAATATCATTATGTTACTACTTGAGGATAAGAACTTTGTTAGTAACCAGAAGTAAATAAGCAAATGCTAGAAACCTTCTGGATTAAAAATGTATACCTTTGGTTTCCAAGAAATTTCTTATTCTCAGGTAGTAACATAATGATCTTTACTACGTGTATTTTTCTTATGGGAGTCAGAGTAACCATCACTGTTCGCTTATCAGTTGGGTTTAGTTCAGGCGTTGTTGTTTGCACAGTCCGAATTTTTAAATGCGATTTGTGGAAAAACTAATGAAGATAGGAAGCTGTGATTTGATTCGTGATTTTTTTCTATAAGAATAGTCAAGAACGTGAAAAATGATTTATTGACACCAGAGGCACGTTTCATGATTCCAGGTCACATATATCAAATTTCATCAGGGCCGTAGCAAGCCAAAATTTCTGGAGGGGTGCACGTAGCCAAAATGCCGAATGGCTAATAAATTTTGCCGAATCAGTAATTACAAAATATTTGAATTTCGTTTGATGTCGAACTGCTGATTTTGCCGAATAACAAAATTTTTTCGCGATTTGCCGAATGGAAAATCCGCTAGGGGTGTCGCACCCCCCACACCCCCCGTTCGCGACGGCCCTGAATTTCATTTGCCTGCGTCAGATGGATAATTAAAACATTTTGAAATTACGTATATTTTAATGGGAAAAATTGCGTAGCCCCTTCTTCAATACTCATACTAGCGCTCCTAGCGGAACTTGGACAAGCCAACTAAGCAAACGAGAAGGAAATCGAGATACAGTATACGAGAAGATGAAATACAGGACACCGAATACGTGGAATCGAATATCAGTAGAAGGATTAAGGGCTACTGAAATCATCCACATAAAGTTGAGAAAACGAGCGATTTGTTTCTGAAACTACCATATACCTGAGACTGTGTGAGCCTCGGGATGGTTAGTAAACTCATTTTGGAACATTTCTGATTTCAAAAAATCAGAGTCAGACTCCGTGCGAGTCATTAAAAGGGTAACAGTGAGTTCGAAAATGTACACGTTTGCTCGTAGAAAATTCATAAAGGAGAGGGTAAAGGACACCTAATTTGGCTACTTCAACGTTACAGAAAATTATAAGCAGCGATGGATTTATACAAAAAGCCAAAAAAGCCACTGATCCCGGTACGCCTGGCCGGACGGGAGCGCCTACAAAAGTAAAATAAGAAGGGAAAATGCAGGAAGGACGAGAAAAAAATGTAATTAATTGACTGTTACCCTCTTCCAAAAACGTTGGTTCGGAATATAAAAAAATCTGAAGACTTTTCTTAATGGAGAGGGGGGGCGCTCTCATTGATTAACCCCGGGGCCCAATTTCTTTAAATCGGGCACTGCCTACAGATAAGTATGACCTCTACTACAGATCTGCCCACTATACGGTTTTCCCACGTGAATTTCAAAATTAATCTTGTACAGTCCGCATAGCTGAAAGCCACCTCTAAATCACCTCATTTTTCAAAGGCTATTTTGGTGACTATAAATAAATGTAAAGCAGAGAGTACTGAGTGATTGTTGTTTCAAGGTTTTCGCTATTGTGCTGTGTATCAAAATCGTCCTTTCATATAAGCGGCGGCTAATACCATCAACGTGGATTAATTAATATTTTTTATATAGTAATTAAATTTTCTAATAATTATTGGAACGAATAATAGCGCTAATTTTCGCAGTTTTAATTCCTCATCTTTTAATACTTTTTTCTTTTTAATTAATTTTCATTTCTAGGACGTTAGGACGATTACACGCTGGTAGTTATTAATAAACTCCATTTGTTTTAAAAATATATAGGTAAAATCGTGTGTTCGGTAAACTCGTTTTAACGCTCAGTTTCCGGAAATTTTCGACATTACAAGATAATTGACCTTGCAGGAGATGCGCCGTTATTTACATTAATCACTCGGATAAAGCGTGGTCTCGTGTATTTCATTTTTAAACAAAATAAGTCAATCTTTATAGTCCTCATGTTCACTTATTCATTTTTTGTCTGTCCGGAATGTGCGTTCGACGATAGCTTGAGTGGTAATTGAGTTAGTTTGCTGAAATGTGGGTTATCCGCGATGACCAAACAAATATCGAGTTTGAAGACGGGTCCAATCGGACCATTGGGGCGAGGGTGGAGAGGCTAAACTATGTTTTTTGACTGAAAGGCGTTGTCCAAAGCTTCAGTCCAGTAGTTCTCGGTGGGGGTGATACCGTCCCCTGGGGAGCAACGCAGATGTACCGAGAGGCTCAGGCTTGTTTTGGGCTGTAGGAGGGTGACTGACATGTTTTGGACGGTCGGGGAGTGGAACATGTTTTCGCATACAAGTGCGGGCTTCAAACTAACATCGCTCACCTCTACTTTGGAAGGTGGAGCGTCGTGAAAAAGTTTTCGATTGTCTACGTGATCTCATATTTAGATCACGATTTTGCACGATTTATTATTTTCGAATTCAGAAAAAACATCATGATTAGGTGGTACACAACAACCCATAATTGCAACGAATCGCTCTACAGATGCCTCAGATTTCAAGAACACGAGCATTATCCAGGCAAAGTAAGTGACCTTGGAAAATGATGACATTGTAAATGCGTCACAACACTATCCGTTTTCAATTTCACCCTCAATTATCCCTCTAGAATTCCAAAAGCTTTATTTGAACCTTATGAATTAAAATTTTATCATCAGTCATACCTCACATTTCTCACAGAATTTCAGTTTGAATTTTCTAGATTTTGCCCAAAAAGTGCCACCTAGTGTTCTGTTTACCTTAGTTAGTGTCTCTCTTGAAAGTAAGCTGCATCCCCAGAGCTCCTCTACAAATGCCTGACCCACACTTCTCAGGACAATAACGTCATCAATTTCTAATGATCAAACTTTCCAGCAGAATTTTCGAACTACAAAATGAAGCGCACAACTTACATTTACAACTAGAAATTGAGATTACAGGAACAGTCCAATCGCACTTACCTATAACAAACAATAAATAAAAATTCAATTAGTTAGGTTATAAATTCGTATTTGTAAATTCTTATTCGTATATAAATTTAATTGAGAACGAGGAAAACGGCCAACAAGGAGTAGCAACCCCTCCCCTCGGAACAATTTCTATCATTTCATTTTAAGACTACTCTAGGTTATTCGAGAAGTTGCTGTGTGACCTAAAAGGTAACGTGCTCGCGTCGCAATCCTTATGTCTCGAGTTCGAGTCCCACTAACGCTGGGAAGCTAGTGATATTTGAATACGCCCACGAACAATTTTACAACCCCATCATTAGTTCGCTACCTTGGCTTACTCTCCTACTCAATCATGTCGTGGAAAGCCCACATCGTCCACTTAAAATAATCCTGCCTCCTCCGCCTGAACCTACTGAAGAAGCTAGCCCACACTACTTATGGAGCAGACTTCACCTCTCTACTCTGGGTATACCGCGCCCTCATCAGATCCAAATTTGAATATTGGCTTCATATTCTTCAGCGTCACCCACACTTTTAAACTCGCAGAATATTATACTTTACATCGTACTCCAATCCAGTAGTGGGGCACTCCGTTCCACCCCATGCCCCAGTCTGTACACCATCGCAGGCGAACTTCCACCTGACCTACGTCGCCCACTGACCTTCCTCAAGTCTTGCCGCGAATTGTCAATCGACCACGCACAATGGTTACAACAGCAACGTCAATTCCAAATAATCGTCGTCATGCCCGACTCATACTACACTATAGGATTGAAGCAGCCTTACGCTCACTCGACCTGGAATATGTAACAGACTTTCAACCTAGATCATCCAGACTACTTTCTGAAGCAGTGTACTCTATAAGGCACGGCCGATGGTCTACACTTCCTCTCAGAAACCAGCTTCGAACAATCATCAAGACCGATTCCAAACAGGGAAAATCGCCGCTTCGAAGTTGTACTCACACGCCTTCTTACTCGACATACTCGACTCACCCACGAACACCTGTTCCTTCGTACCCCTTCCCCCGTGCCCTACGTGCCATGTTCCTATCACAGTTCCTCACCTCCTCCTCGAATGCCCTATCTCTGCTCAACTTCGCTCCACCCTTCTCCATCCACCCACACTTAAAACCGTCTTTCAAACCTCTAACCTGCATAACCTCAACTCCTTTCTCCGGTCATCCAGCCTTTACTCATCGTGTTATTCGCTAATCGCATGTACGATACACAACTTAAAAAATTAGCATAAGTTGTACTACTAGCCATAGATGTTGTAATGTACAGGGCCGTATTGACTGGGGGGGGGGTCACCCCCAATCGGCCAAAAAAAACAATGGGTCGAGACGGAGAGGAATGTGGATCTGTGACTGATTATACCCCTCCAAGAAATAATATTCATAATATTCATCTTAATCACAACCCCCCCTTATTTAAATCCTAGGTACGGCCCTGGTAATATATAGTCAATATTCATCTTAATCGCAACCCCCCCCCCTTACTTAAATCCTAGGTACGGCCCTGGTAATGTATAGTACAATAAAACAATAATGACTCCTAGCAAACACAATGACTGCAGTACTAATCGAGATAGAAACAGAGCATGCCCTGTAACCCCCGCCAGTTCACTCGAACAATGCATTATAATCGCAGGGCGTGTTACCACCAGATCAGAAAGATTGGTACTGTGCGTAGGCATGTCACGGACAGCTTACTCAACGTCGTGAAACATGTGGCTGTTAGGCAGACTATGGTTGCACAGAGAAGGAAAACTGCAACGAAACTGTGGGGAAAGCAACGGCAAACTACCCCGACTAACCTGCCCAAGAAAGTCGCGCACCAGAAACCATGACCGCCGAAGTCCGGCATCGGATATGGCGCCCGAAGAGGAAGAAGAATAGACCAGTACTGTTAGCCATCATAGATGGAAAAACTGATGGGAGACTAAATTTCAGCAAAGATGGTTGGATACAAAGATGGACAATATCGCCGGTTAGATGACACAGATATCATGATATTAACTAATTCGGAAATCTGCTCAAGTCGTAGGGTGTTTCAGCTGAATACACCCAGCTGGTAGGATGCCATAGAAGTGTCAGGTAAATTCTTTGCTTGGCGGTAAGTTCTTCGCCGGAAAAAGTATTCGTTGGTAAGTTCCTAGCCAAGAAAGCTTTTCGCCGGTAAATTCTTCGCCCAAAACATTCTTTGCCTAAACTACTCTTCGCTCAAAAACTGCTTTGCTCAGTAAACATGCTCCCCGTTCAAAATTCTTTACCGTTTCCACCTTCACTAATGCTTCATCGTGGATTTCAGTTCCCTCCTCCCTTGAACAGACTTTTGGGACTGTCAATAACATCGCTGAAAATGTATTCTGGATGCCCATATTTCTTTGGACCAGACAGGAAAAATAGTAATCCCCTTTGGTTCAGAGGAACATAGGCACCCTACGCTGGTGATTCTGGAAAGTTTGAAGCGGACTACCCCTGCCCCTCGCCCAAGGAAAAATTTGGAGAGACACTGCTCCTATACAATTGGACCATGAAAATGTTTAGTGTTTTTCACAAAACATATACCGAAAACTGGCGTCTCTGTTTCCGATAACTGATGATAGTTCTGTTTCCGCAGTGAAGCTTTTTCGCAAAAAGAGGCGTAGTCCACTTAAGCAACCCATTTGGTAAAATTAATGACGAACTTTTTTCCACAATTTTGACCCTCGATAAATACGAAATTGTTGGTAAATCCACTCCCTGCAGCATCAGTCATGCATTCGCGGCTGGCGAGAAACGTCCTTCTATTATTTAAGTTTTGTAAAACTCAAATCTGTTGATAATAAAAGTAGTGTGACTCAGAAAAAAATGAATCACTAGCAGTTTATCTGTACACGTTCACGCAATTATTAATCTATGGATAAAAGAATGTGCTTGAAGTTAAGATCTCGATATCTGCGAAAAACAATGATACGATGATACATGATTCAGATCTAGAAACAAGCATTAGATGGGAAAATAGAAACTTAAATGATGGTCAAAAATGGTCACTTCTTGCGTCTGCGCATGAGCAGGCATTTACTCATGCACTGCTGTAAGACCTCATTTTAAATACTGTGTCCAATGTGTACCATAAACCTCTTTAATTCAACTCTCCTCGCAAATTTTAAATTCGTTTTACAATATTTTTTGACAGTGATTACAAAAATTGTAGAATTAGGAGATGAAAACTGTTCAGCCCCGTAGAGAGAAAAAGAGGGCCGGGTCCACGGGCCCCCTCTCCTTCCAGTTAATTTTGTTCTTTTGTCAGATGGGAAAAAATTATAAGCATACTCGTACATTCAAAACCAGAATTTTTTATTTTCCTTTCATTAAGGAGTGATTGCTGATTAGATTGATGTAGCCTGAAGCGTTGAAATTCAGGCCTTTAAAAAATATCGGGCCCTCCGGAAAGTCCGGGCCCTGGGTATCCCCCCCTCGGCAGGGTTGAAACTGTTCTGATTCTAATTCAATAAAAAGTTAGGGATTTTTTTGATACTGATCAGACACATTCACATCAGGGTATGTTTGTTAATGGCTACTATTCCACAAAATTGTAATTAATTACCGTACAATGAACGAAGGTAAATAAATGAATTTATTTCCTTTCCCCGTAACGATGCCTATAATTATTTTCTCCTCTTACCTTCAACCTTAACAAACAATGTTGTATATGTTTCCAAAAGGAAACAAAACAGAAATGTTTACGAACGAACTTTTTATAACTCAGGGTGGCCTTATACAATTTATTTAAACGTACAAGAACCGTGTTTTACGATATTCTCGATGAAAATACCTACGTTACGAAGTATGTACGAGAAAATCGTGGTAGAATCGTAAATTTTATTTTAATATATTGTCTGTAAACCTTGGCGCAATGTAATTCAACACGAAATTATCGCGTGAGTTATTTGACGCGAACGAGAAAGGCAATTCCTTCCTCAAAATTAATCAAATTAGTTAACGAGCAGCATACGATTGCAAATTTTTGCGAGTTGCAATAATATTCCGAGGTTCTAATTTGTCTCAATGTATAGGTCGTGAACTACTTAGATCGTAGATGGCATACACCTTATTTGTTTACAGTTATCTTACTGCAAGGATAAGAGTTTTTGATGTGGCCGGTTCTTCTGAGTGATTGCTCAAAACAAAAGGAAGTATTCTGCTCGTATACTCTTACAGTTGAAATTTCTCAGTTGAAGTATTTCATTGTTGGGGAGTCTACCTTGTATGATCTCATCCTCACACGAAAGTGAAAACAGTTCTACGAATAGGACCGTAGCTAGCCATCTGCAATAGGGGGTGCTGACTGTTTATCAGGGGGGGGGGGCTTGAGGATACACATACTATGTTATGCGAGGATTTCTACGAGGCAGTGGTGTAGCTAGGGGGCGAATTACCCCCGAGGTACCTGAAATTGAATTTAAACTATGCAAAAATGATCAATTTTTCGCCTTTAAGACACGTTTTTTTGAAAATTCCATTTCCAATCCAAGAGTCCTAAATTAGTTAACCAAGTTTTTGTTCTAAATTTTAAAATGTTTCTGTGATATTAATTCTCTTCATCCCTTCTTTCTTTCTCGTTCAGCGTAATGATGATGTTTTAAAAATGGTGGTATCTTTGCCTATGGGGGGCTCAAGATACCTTTAGAGGGGCTTATCCCAGCTTGCCCCCATGGCTATGAGGCTGGTTACGAATATTACCAAAGTTTAGAGATAAGGATAATTTAGAAGGGTTTCTTTTTCTGCTGAAGTAAATTCAACAGTTTTCTAACCGGCACTCAGGATTTATGCCATGCCATGGAGCACTGGTTGGTTAAGCTGGATTAAACCCACATTCTGACAACTGACCTTGAAATATCTATTTCCGTGTCTTATCCTGCCTGTGCTCAGCATGGTCAACTTTTTTGTGTGTCACAAGATTACAATGTGTATTTAATAACTCCACATGCAGTCGAATAGCTCTGTCTTTTTTCTTTGAAAGCCATGCGTGGTCGAAAAAAAAACATATATATTGTCCTTTCAAAATCCGGATCGTCCGGTTGAAAAAAAAATCTCCTCTCGTTGCGGGCATATAGAATTTATTTTCATTGCTAGTATTCATTCCTGTACATTTGACCATGCACGAAATAACTATGCCATTGGTAGAAATACAAGTATACATATGTAACTTACGCCGGCATTTTCCCCAGAATTCAGATCACGCTCAGGGGCGCTGGTGAGATTTTTTTCCCAAAAGGGGAATTTCTTTTACAGGGAAGGCTAAGCGGAAAATTACGTTTTATCTGATACAGTAGGTCATGCTACCATTTTATCTAGTGTAAAGTGTACAGTGCATAATCTCAGGGGTAATTATATTCAACACAATTCGTGTTTTCCATTCAGTTATGCCCAAGCGTCGATTTGGTCTTCTCAAGTTCTGAGACGTAATTTTGTCTTCTTTCTGTAACTGGGTTATTAGAGCAACACTGCGCCCTACCAGATGATTACATCGAAGACTAGAAACCGAACTCAATTGCTGAAATTCCAATCACGTGGGTAACTGTCTGCGATCCAAAGATCGAATTCTGGCACCACGTTGTACATTCGTTTTCTAAGAATAAATTTATGTCACCGATCATGGTCGGAAGGTCGTATTTGGCCGCCGAGATCACACCTGCAACAGATCTATGACGACAGTCAGTATGACTGATTTACCAAAGTCTTTTCATTCTATGACTCGTAGGCCAAATGTGGGTTGTAACTGAGATCCGAGATGTTGTATTTCAATACAAGATCTCATAATCGATAAAACCTTCTTTAAAACAAATATGGAGCAAACTCGTATAGGTTTGAGGAATAAGGAAGGGGGTAAGTTTCTGTATGGTGGTGCGACAAAATTAATCTGACGCAATCCTTTCACCGTGTAGCAGATGAAGTGAGTGACAACGCAACAAAATCCATGGTGTAGGTAGGTGTAATCTTAATACTGTTTCAGAAGGAGCAATCCTTTTGGTGCATGGTAGACCAAGAGTGGGAGATGACGCAACACACAAAGCAGGTAAATGTAATATCTTAGTATGTAGTAACCACATAGAAATTATCCTTACCATTGTTCAAACCTGTATATTTGTTTTACTACAAAGATTGTATCTACCAGTTTTGTGCGTTGCGCTGTTGCCCACATCCTACAACGCACAAAGGTTGCATTTACAAGTTTTGTGAATTATGTTGTCACCCACATTTTATAACAATGATTGCATCTACCAGTTTTGTCCGTTGCAATGTCACCCATATCTTACAACAAAGATTACATCTACCAGTTTTGTGTGTTGCATTGTCGCCCACATCTTACTACAAAGATTGCATTTACCAGTTTTGTACGTTACATTGTCACCCACATTTTACAACAAGGATTGCATCTACCAGTTTTATGCGTTGCGTTGTCGCCCACTTGTTCTGCCGCGCACTGCTCCATGTTAACTTTGTCAAATTATTCCAGGTTTATACCTGCATGCAACGCGGGTTGTGCGTTGTCACCCACTGGGTTTACTACACACTGAAAGAATTGCTTCAGGTTAACTTAGTCAAACTGTAATCAATTTACAAATTGTAGAAACCATTACCAAGTTTTGACTACTGCACAAGGGAACCAGTGCTGGCAACACAAAAGCAGAAGAAGGCGAGAGATACAGGGATGTGTTACTAGGAAAGTGAAGTTAAAACTGAAGAGTTGTTGGGGTAACTCGAGTCGATAGCCACATAATAGGTTCCATTTGACAATGGTATGTGATACAACGAAGTCAGATGAGACCAATACAACATAGTCAAACAAGACTGTGGGTCTTCCATCCGAGTATCGCAATTCCAGATCGACTAAAATCATGTATAATCATCGGCAGTGGACGTGCCAAGCACTGTAATTGAACGGAATTCCGTGTACAGCGGCTGCTAATGTGCAACCTATACCTTCCAGAGACGACGATGAACAGCACAAATATAAGTTTGCTGGCTGCATACGAAGAATATATACGCGAATCGCGTACAGATGAACTAGTCGCGACTAAAAAAGGAGTTATGGCGATGTACCGTTACATAAAAGTATCATAGGTGTGAATATACGAACTGAGAACTATGTTCGCCACAAAGGGGAGGGGGCATCAAGCCATCAACAATTGCGAGTTCAGACCATATTCGCATTTCTATTACATGTACCGGTAGTGGAGAAAAATGAAAAAATATATATTATTATACAAGGCAAATACGGTTATTGTTTGGCGACGAATACATCAAAATCTATTCTAGTAGGTTACAATCGAAGTGGCAATCGAGGTGAAGGAACTTTCGGGAACAAAGACAAGGTGTAAAGGCGAAAATGCGGTGTCGGTGTATCGAAGCTGGTGCGGCGGAGTGTTCCAGTCGGCGAGAAATTAATAAGATCGAAAAATCAATTACTCGCGGGGTTTTGCCGACTGTATAGCCGAAGATGCTGGGGTAAGTCGGCGCATATTTAAGAGAAAAATGCGAGACGCTGGGTGCAGCGGCGTCTTTTTTCTTTTGTTCTTCGACTCGAAGACTAACAATTTACTATATCAACGTCGCGTCGCTGGTCGTGAAAAATCGACGCTCGTCTATTCGCAGGCCGAGCCCAGCCAAGGTTTTCGCACAACGCCATCTGAATAATTGTAACGAATACGCTCGTCGTTAACAAGGTTCTTCGAGCGGTTATTTATCGCGATAGTAATTATCTGGAAACTTCTTCTTTTTTTCCTTCTTCTGTACGGCTGTAAGCTCTTCTCACCTTCGACGTAATTAACGATGAAAATAGCGTTGACAAATTAATCCTAAGTCGATTTGGAAGCGTTTCCTGTGCTCCGGAATACCTAATCTGGTTGGGACTCCAATTTGTAAACGCTTTACAGAATCATATTGCGAATGATCAGAGCTAATTGCCCCGAACTCAAGCGGCCGCAGATGCACGATGAAAGGATTAGGGAAGATTGCCCCTAAAAAAAGTGGACTCGCGAGAAAACCAATAGAACAATTGGATATGTTTGGTAACGTCCCGAAATTAAAGTAAGAGTAATATGTTTAGATAACGTCGAAGAAACTACCAAATGGTCTGGTCACTCGCAGTCTCCCCCCCCCCCTTACAACCAGCAACCGATATGAAAATAGAAGGGGTACACAGAGGCGTTGTCAGTCTGTAGAGAAATGTACGAATGGCCGAACCCCATACACCAGAAGTAAGCTTTCTTAGGTTTTCAGTTTTTGATTTATTCTTCCTAATCCACTCTTGTTTGATTGACTAGTAAGACTGCAACATTCATGACTTCGCATGAATCTGTCAAATAGAGTATTAAAGAGTCTTCTGTTACAATCTTACGAAATATTAACGAGTTCCAAGGAATCTTAATCCAGTCTTGGCACGCCTCTTACTCTGTCAGGAATTAATAGGAGTGCACTGAGGAGAAGGTAAATTTTTACAATTGGGAAATCCCGTATTTTGCGAAAAGAGTAAGGAAAACCTTAAAAACAAAGGAAACGTTTTAAACAGGGTTCTGATTTTCCAACCGAAGCTAACTGTCAAACAAATCTTCGAGGGGGGGAGACATACATCTTTCAGTACTAGCCTGACGAATTAGCAAGACTGTATTAAGACTCTATTAAGAATCACTAGATTCGTTAAAAGTGTAAGACCATGTCAAGATATATGGGCAATGGAGCACTTCTCTTTAAAGAAGGCGGATTTTCAAAAAATAAGAAAATTGTAGGCTCAGTCGTAAAAACGGGCCAAATGTTTTAACTCATTCAACTAAAGGCAGATTCGTAGTAGCATGACCACTTTTCCATGGAGGAAGGGAGAACAACTCGTGATCAAACTGAAAATTTCACTCCAGAAAAACAAAGAAGCAAAAAGACATGATCTTGGTGTTCCTGTTTAGTAGGGGGTCTTCTCATTTACCTCCCAAGTCTACAGGCCTGGCTGAAGGCCTCTGATTTTCCAACAGAGGCCACTTATCAAACAAACTTTTGATGGACGGGGAAGACCTCGTTTTTCAGCACAACCCTGGCGAATCAGGAAGACTGTATTAAGACTACTAAGAAACGTTGGACTCGTTCAGAGAGCTTAATACCATATCAAGGTTCGCAGTAGATCTCATTTTTGAAGGGGCGAGGATTCAGATAATTGGAACACTGTTAATACTCGTAAATTCTGAAGACCATAAGCGCAAATAGCCGACCTGAAATGGGAGGAAGGCTCATGGGGACTGGCCAGCATCAAAATAATACTAAAGGTTCCTTCTCCTATCTCGTTTTGTAATAAGTTTTTCTGAGGGGGCTTTCTAAGAACTTTGGAGTACTTTCAGAGGATGAAGAGGGGGCTAATCCCTCTAAGCCCCCTCTATTTGCACCTATGGTTAAGAGTTTTTTTTAATTGGTGAATAAGTTGAGCTTATGGACGGCAGAACGCTTTTCTTCAAAGGTGAGAGAGATTCAGAAAATTAGAAAAATTGTTAGTTTGGTTTTGTAAAAACAGAAACACGCCTCACAGATTCTAACTGAAAGCAAGCCCTTAGCGCGACCACTTTCTAGGAAGGTGGGAGTGCAATTTAGGTCAAAATCGTAAATTTTACGCCTTCAAAAGTAAATGAAATCTATAAAAAAAGGTCTTGGCCTTTCTGCATGAGGAGAGTGAAAAAACCATCGGCCTCGGGAGGTGAACAATATCTTGATTTGCCCCATGTTGCAGGCCTGGATGAACGTCTCTAATTTTTTGAATGAAACTAACTGACAAATAAGCCTTACAGGGGGGCTCTCAGTACAACCCTGGCTAGTAAATTAGAAAGACTGTATTGAGACCTTTAAAAGCCCTTGGACTTGTTGAAAGCTTACGACCACGTCATGATTCACGGGGAGGGGAGGGGGCCAAACGCTTTTCTTCTTTGGGGTAGGGGGGATTCAGAGAATTTCAAAATTGTTGGTGGCAAAACGTCTTAGGTTTTCCAGTGGAAGGCTTTCGATTTCCCAGCTGAAGCCAAAATTGTCAAACTAACATTTGAAAGGGTTCCGTATTTTAGTACAACCCTAATGAATTAGCGAGACTGATTAAAACTCTCTAAGAATTGTTAGACTCGTTGAGAACTTGAGTCATGTCAAGATACATGGGTAGTGGAACGCTTCTCTTATAATCTTGTAAGGTAAAGGGGGATCAGAAAATTTAAAAAATTGTTAATTTGATAACTTTCGTCATGACTAGAGCTCGGATTTTTATGATTTGTCATGTTTTCCTACATTAGAGAAGATCGCGCATATCGTGTAGATCTTGGCGAATCATAACATTCTGAGTAAAATGAGCCCAATTTGATAGTGCATATTTTGCATATTTTGGGTATAAATTCATGTTTTTGCATATTTTAGACGTTTTACGCGCATATTCGTCATATTTTGACCTTTTTTTTTTTCATTTTTCAGTCATATTTTGGAAATATTGGCCAACATTTTTTTCACTTTTTTTTTTCCCCCACTGAAAATGGTAAACCTGAAAAAACCAAGAAATTCTGAAAAAAAAATTTTGATACTGATACATCTAAAGCACTACAATTTAAATCTGAAAATCAATACGAAAGTGACTGATTCCAGAACACCTTCTGTTTTAAAAAATGACCTTCAAATTGAAAAGTCCTTTCAAAAGATACCCATATCGATGTTGCATAAAAGTGCATTTTTGTTACATAAGTGCATATTTTGTCATATTTTGACGAAAATAAATGCATGTTCTATGCGCATAAAACAATTTTTTAAGCGCATGAAAATCCGAGCTCTAGTCATGACATTTCTCAGCGAAAATGTCATGGCCCAACAGGGTTCATTTTTTCGGAATTTCGAGGAGGGAGAGTCAAACTGTCCATTTGACTTCTTTCCCCTGTTCCCCTCCGTTATGTTAAGATCCGTTCACACTGTGTCTCGCTAAGATTTTGTATTCAGGCTCACGAAGCACACCTGCAGACTGGTTATGGTTCTGCCGGGACTTCTTCAAACTCGATCAAGACTTTGATGAAACTCATTAAGATTCGTTAGGCCTACGTTAAGACTCATTAATATTGAGCAGACTACTGGTGGGGTGAGAGGTTTTAGATGAAGCATAGAGCCCCGTTAAGACTCATTAATATTAAACAGACTATGGCTGGGGTCAGAGGTCTTGGACGAGGCAATCTCACGAGTTGATCAGGTTCTACTTCCAGAGACGTCATTTTTTTGGTGCGAGCTGAAACTTCAGGCACTCGCAGGGCCGTGAGCAACAATTTTTTGTTGGTAGGGAAGGAGGATGTAGTACATATACAGCAAAAATATCGACTAAACTACATGAAATTTCAGTTTAAACCTGAAGAAAAGTCCTTACGTTTCCAATGTTGACGATTGGCTACTAAAATTTGTCGAACTCCGACTTTCAAATTAACATTAGAGGGAGGTGGCGGTTTCCACGGCTCTGTGATCACGAATAACAGTGTCTGGCTGACTTTTGAAGGGTACAATGTTTTACAAAACAGAGTATCCTAGTTTTACCCCAGCAGACATTTACGTTGCCTTTGGCTCGTGTCTACGTCCTGCTCCTTCGTGCACCTCTTTCCTGACGCATGCAAATTTCGGATTAAATCAATTCGCGACTCCATTGTCGCCTTGCCACCTCCACCTCGGCTCCGCTCACACAGCATATACAATACGTTTGCTCGAGCGTGTACCTAAATAGGTCTCGCCACGCCGCGTGTCCCACCCGCTCTTTCGAAGCGAAAAGGAACGACTTCGAATTCCGCCAGCCAAATTCTGGGCGAAAATTTTCGCGCCAAGTTGAAAGCTCCGAGCGAAGGAACGAATAACGAACGAGCAAACGAGTTCCCGATGTCATTGCCCTCAGACATAAACACGCTGTACGGGACGCCCGCGTCTCGCGATTCAAATTCCACGGCGTGAAAATCCCATCGTCGAATACAAGGTCGTCCGTCAACCCCTTGATACTGTTGCCTAGTAACAATCATTGACTTCGGCCGTGTATTTGTATACACAAAATGAAAATATATTTGCGTTTGCACTTTACATATGTGTATAAATTCGGCGAATGGGGGGGGGGGAATTGTCGAGAACACGGGCGATGAACGGCGACTAGATGGTAATTTTCGATAATGATAACTGGGCCGCGGGGGCGTATTCTGAATAAATGATGCTAACGAGGCTTTAGCGGAAATTGTATTTTTGTTATTAGGTGAGTCTTCAAATTCATTGGGTCGACGAGTTTTCGAGTAAAATTTGAATAAAAAAATTTCAAATCGCTGTAAAATAAGCCTGTTTTCTGTTGCTCGTCAATTCCGGATATTTTTCTCAGTTTACATTTTCCTAAAATCTGCCTCACGGCGCATTTCACCTGAATTCGATACTCGTCTTGGGACAGGATAATAAAATCTGAATACTTAAGTTAGCTTTGTTGGATTGACCTAAGGTCATGTGATTTCTTAAGCAGTTTCTCGAACTTTTTCTCACTTTACATGCTCTTGATTCTTTACCTCCATAGCTTTCCATTCCTGGAAACTCTTGTCCCCCTTCGCCCTGCTCAGATACTACACATGCGAAATCAGGTTTTTTTGTGTTTCAATTACTTGAACAGGCAGCATTACGGAGGAAGTTTTCGAGCTGATGAAGCGTGCAGTAATTTCATCGTGATAGCGGTTGTGGGGTATTGGACAACCCCGAACTCAACTGTGTTATCTGTTTGCACTTATGTTAAGAACTGTGGCACCAAAAGCAGGGACCAAGGTCAAAAATGTCACAATACTGGTATCGAATGAAGGGGTTTCATGTTCTTTAAATCTGGGGAGGGAGAGGAGCCAAAATTGAAAATAATGAGAAATAAAATATCCACATCAATTCCAGAGTTATGAGGTTACTGAATTCGTTTTTGTTTTTCTTACACGGCGCTTAACTTGTTCTGACTCGCTCCTTCCCTCTCAGAGGCTTTAGAGGTACCTCTACTCTCTCCGTCCACCTAAAATATTAATTTTCCCATGTGGCGCTCGAGAACTTTCATCGGGTGCTAGAGCCTGTAAGCACCACTGAAGTTTCCGCTCATGTTTTCGATAACACGAAAACTGATCGCGCGAAATTGATCGCAGGAAAATTGTTCGAAGGAAAATTTATGCACAAGAAAATAGATCGCAGAACAGTTTCGCCTCGGGGCTACAGTTTTGCCTCTGAAGGATGGAACTGGCAAATGTCTCAACGGGTATTCGTATATCGTTATAACTTGGGTTTGTATTTTTCGTGAAGCCACTTAAGTTTGTTCTCAATGAACGAGGGTTTCCGCGACTTTGTGAAATTAGGCTCTTTTATTATTGTGACAGAAAAGTTAACAATGACACTACACACTTAAAGTGTCTGTATGTAAAGAGAATACAATGTCGATCTCGTGTAACTATTGTGTGGGGGAGGGGGCGAAATCACCAAGAGATGGAGAACTCACATCCACTTAGGTGATGCGGCAAAATGGAATCAACCAAAAGTGACGAGCGAGCTGAAAAGTAAGGAGCAACAGCCAACATCAGCCATTGCTCAAGCAGTTATCGCGGAATGTCTTGAGAACGCCTCACAGAGTGCCATAGCGTCTCTACCAAAAATATGTCATCTGAAACGCAACATTCAGAACGTGCAAGTGAAGAGTAGTGCTCACCCTCCTTCTCCTCTTCCGAAGTCACGAAAAGGTATCTGTCTCCCAGCTAAGGATAGGGCGACCCCGCAAGGCGAGAACTTTATTTTGTAAGATTCCGGCGTTGACAAGCGAATGATAGTATTTTTTGGAGTTTTGGCACAAACTATGAATTTTTCTCTTCTAGCGCGATCGATTTTCTGTTTAGACAAATTTCGCGCGATCAATTTTCAGTAATACCAATTTTCTGCGATATCTATTTCGCACACGGTCAATTTCGCGCGATCAATTTTCGTGGAGCCCATGTTTTTGATGTCAGTTTGCCTCCAAGTTGAGAATCTTCCTACATGATTTGCATGTATAATTTTCCTTTATGATTACAGTAGACTCCGGATTACTCAAATTTATCCGACCCTACCCTCCGACTTATCTGACCTACTAAGGTCGGTTAGTCCGAATTTCTACATTAGACACCTAATTTTTGATTTTGGAATGTATGTAGATACATTACATACGTTGTTCGACCGGCGCGACAGCGCGGCGTTGCGAAATCACGCGGCCAAAAAAAGAATCGCGATTAAAAAAAAAAAAAAAAACTTTGGTCACTGACGATTTTAAAAAAATATAAATTGTGATTTATTTCTACATTGAAAATATTCATTTCGGAATATCCGACCTTTCTCGGCATCCGACCAACCTTCAGCCCCGATAAGGTCGGATAACCCGGAGTCTACTGTGTGTATGACTTTTCCATATCATGATCCCTCCGTATGGTTTTACCGTATAATTTTTCCATAATGTGATTTACCTGTATGTTTTCCTTATGTGACAATTTCCAATGGTTATATCAAATTATTTATTATAATGATAATTTCCCATGATTGTATCAAATGATTTCCTCATATGATTTCTTCGTATATGTATACTGTGTAGGGAAATCGTGTAGGAAAATAATACAGAAAAATCACGAAGTAAATTCACGCAAATAGGTAAATCATATGAGGAGGCAATCGAGTAGAAAAATATTATAAGGAAATCAAGAAGGAAGATTTAATCAGAAAATCAAGTCGCAAGTGGCGGAGAAAGACCAGTTAAGAAAATTGTATAAAAAAATCACAATGTGAAATCATGAATTCCCTGAGTGAGTTCTGTAACATCTCCCAAAATTGAAATCAGTTGAATGTCAAAAATGAAATTTTCATGGAGACAGGAAGACAGCAAAAAATCCGTAAAAATCGATATTTGTGAGTCACTAATACATAGAGCGGGGAAATATAAATCAAAATTTTGATAACACTGCTATTAAGGGTTAGAAAACTTGCAGCAGTTGGAAAAAATCATTCTGTTTCATTCAAAATGCTTTTCTGCTATTAATGAAAGCTTTAAGGTGGATTTTTCAGTATCGGTAGGTATCAATGTTACCATTTCCCTACCAAATGTTACCGAAAAGTTACTTTTGTTGGAAGTGGCACACTCAGCTGAGTGATTTTGCAGTTAAGGAGCAATGTATGATATCCCTACATGAATTTACATTCCGATTATCTCATAAGATTTCCTCTATGACTTTTGTACACTATGACCTCCCAACATGAATTTGCTTTATCTATAGGCTGTGATTTATCTTATTTAATTTCTGTCAGTGAGTTCCCAACATGAATTCACTTCATGATTTTCCTGTATGATTTCCCTAAAGGATTATCCCACATGATTTATTCATACATAATCTTTCCGCGTGAATTTATGAATTCCCTACTTCATTTCCTTCATATTACAGCTAGGGATGTGTCGATGAGGGCAAGGCCAGGGTCAGTCCTCTTCCCTCCAAAAATGAAAAAATAGTCTAGTTTTTGGACCAGAGTTGTCAATTTGACGAAGACTTGTTGGCAGAATAGAAAAATGAAGCTTTATTTTTCTGTTTGTAGATTGAAATTTTGGTACAGAGTTGGCAAAATTCAGTCGATCAACTGACATTTTTCAAGTTTTCAGGGTATCTACAGGTGCTGAAAAGTCCTAAAAGTGCTGAAATAAAAAAATAATTAAAAAAGTCCTTCATTCAAAAATCAACGTTCGTTGTAAAAGATTAGAATTTTCGATAAAAGTAATTACAGATATTAAATTTGTTTTCAATATTCAAAAATAAATTTTTTGCGATTCCTATGATTGATCATGAAAAGTGTAGCGCAGGATCTATATTCACAAGGAGGGGGGAAATGGGAAGCAGAAAGGACGGAGGGGTAAAGGGGATAAAACAATTGGAAACAAAAAAGATTTGCACACTCGGCGAAAATATGAAAAACATGCCGCCTACAGTCCTGCAAACGGTCCTGAAGTATTTCATTTTTACCTTTCAATTTCTGTAGACACGTGGTCCTTCCCTTTTCTAAGAAAAATTGGTATACTTAAATCTAACGGTTGCATCATTTTGAATGAAAAGACAATCATGACGAAGAACTTGTAAAGTCCTACCTTCTGCCAATACGAGTATCTCGGTTCCTAAAACCATTCTTACGAGGTTTGTTCAGGAAGTCGGTCACAAAACGCTCTCTCTCTCTCAGGAACTATTTGACCTACGGCAATGATTTTGTTTCGAGGATGTAGTCTGATGTCTTGTGCACATTTCAGTATGTGTTTTGATGCTGGATGTTGAATGACGTCGTTTTTATAACGTTTCGCGATGAGCTCTAAAAGTACTTCGGCTCGCTTGACTATTCTCGAACAACGTGCGTTTATAAAAGTTGAATTTTTACGAGGTAAAAAAGCACCTGAAATGTATGCCGCCTTATTTGAAGTTTGTGGTGAACATGCTATGCATCATACCACAGTTTCGAAATGGTGTAGGAGGTTCAGACAGGGAAGAACGAGTACTGAAACCGCTCCCCGCCCTGGCAGACCCTCCACACCAAATTCGCCCAACGAATAAACTAACCAGATGCTTGTGAGCATGGCAATGGAAGAGGACAGGCGTATGACGGTTAGATTGAATTCTTCCGGAAATTTTTACGGCCAGAAATCCGAAAGAAACCCCCGGAGCTGCTCTCGCATGGCGTCATTATCCTGCATGATCCATGTCGCGAGTCCTGTCATGAATTTATTCAACAGCTGGGGATGGGATATCTTGGACCATCCCCGTACAGTCCCGATATGAGCCCCTGCGACTTTGACTTATTTCCAAAGCTGAAGGAAAACCTTCGTGGAACACGTTTTGTGGACTTGAATGCACTGAGTACTGAGTAGTGCAGTGAGCTGGTAGATCAGAGTTCTCAACAGAAATCGAAGATTACTCGGAATTCAGAAGCTGCCTGACCGTTGGACCAAGGTCATTTCGAAGGAAGGGGACCACATTGAAGGCCTTTAAATTTTTTAACTTTTGAATAAAAACTTTTTCGAGTTATGGTATTTTGTGACCGACCTTTTGAACAACTTACGTAGAATATCCGAGTGACTTTTATGTATTATTGCCATTCTCTCACTACAGTATGTGTGAAGTTCACTATCCGCCTTTGTTACTCCGAAGAGCCGAAAAGTTCGACTTAGCTAACAGTATCGTTTGTAAGAAAGTACCGAAAGTGGATCAATGATTTATGTTTATGAACTTATCCAAAAAGCCGGGTTAGAGTGGAGTAAGCGCAACGGCGTCGTGCCCTTTTTCCTGTGCGCGCGTGTACTACGAAACGAAGCCGTAAAATGGTTCCCATCATGCCCGGGTGGCATGATAAAAGGTTAAAGAACCTCGAAAAACACTGAAATTCGGCTGTATAAAAAAGGGCGTCCTTCTCAGTAGGAGGACCGGCTCACTTCCATTGTGAACGCAGTTGCTGAGGGACCCAAAGGTCCACATTCGAGGTATGAGTCCCAAATTCAGATAATCTGAGGTCACTAGAACTGGCCATAAATTCAAAAATTATTGTTTTTGTTTTTATATGTTGGAAACTTACGTCGGATGTACTCCTCAATACAAAAAATGATCATTTTTGGATATTTGACGAAGAGATATTAAGGTCCAAAAGAAATTGATCCAAGTTCGGTACTTTACCTCACTCCGTAAATACGCATCCCTGAAGATGGCTGCGCAACGCGGAACGACGTTATCAACAGGTTCATTGAACACGGCGATTATAAATATTTCGCGGGTGTAATTGAACAGAAAATGAGAATAATTGTTGTGTGTTTCGCTCGTCGTCTTCGACTGCCAATTGAAAGCTTCACTGCTTGGTCAAGGATTCCAGTTTCGAGGTTATGACACACTTTTACAACCAGCGTTATGTACAAAAAGGTTAAGTATTTTGAAAATTTCTGATAAGATTACAAGTAGTGTCGGTTGGCATTCGTCCTTCTGGTTTATTAAATCGGAACCGTTAACGTTTGCGATTAGCAGTTCTTCCTGATATTACGTTTATTTTCAGTTAGCTGTATGAGTGTGTAGATGTATATAGCTTACGTTATCACAGACATTATCAGGAGTAGCTGCAGAGAATCGAGTCGTTTTTGCTGAAAATGATAGCTCGTCAAAGTACAGTACCTCGTTTTCCGATACTACTCTTACATTCCCCCATTTTGATCAAATCTGGTTAGTTGTCTAGTTGATGGGGCGTTTGTGCAAACAGTGTAAGGTTGATATAGACAGAGGAGTTGGTGGGGCCTTGGATGACTTAGGTCGTCGAGACTTTCGAATTCCCCGCAAATGATCTCATTTTTTGCCGGAACTCTTCCCATACTTTTGGGAAAAGTCAGAATATGGTTCGCATATTTCGGCATAAAATGCTATGCTGGAATCGAATCAACAGCATGCTCATGTCACATGAGAGGACTTGGAAGAACTCAAAACAAGCTCTGACCTACATCTCAGTGCTTGTATGAGGGCATTTGATTTTGTATTGTAAGCTTCAGTAAAGCACTTAGCTAACTAGGTATTTCCAATCAACAAAATCCTTTAGCTATTAGCTTGTCCAGACAAGGGCGAGTCTGTAGGGTAAATAGAAACTTGTTAAATGAGAATAGATTATAATTTTATGAGTAAGTACTATAATAGAGAGTGGAGCGAAGGAAAATGGTTGGGGTTTTCTAACGATTTAAATTTATTTTTTTCTTGGCTTAAGTGGGGTGTATCCCCGTATCCCTATCCCTTAATGTACGCCACTGATAGGAGTTAAGATTTCTACTAGTTTATTCTATAGGTTTAGTTTTCAATTTTTTCCCCTACGCTCGATGATATGTTGCATAACCTCGACCACCTCGCGGTCATATATTCGCGCCTGAAAACATCGACGGCGAATGCTGGAAATATTAACAACCATGTGACATTGACGACCGTCTCTCCTGATATGTACACGACACACAACCTTCTTTAACCTCGTTTATAGTCGCGAAGACTAGACACCCGACAGGTATAAGAAGCTGTTAAGTATACAGAATCTCTATTCTGTTAGGAACTACCTCAACTTTTGCAATCATGCGGATTTATGGATCCAGATTATGAAATAGGCAAGGCATATCGAGGTACGAACCTCCTTCTATTCTGTGAATAAAAACGATTTCTGATATTTAAATTATAGATTCAAAATGCATTTGTACGGTTTACTCTTATTCTATTTGGTATGTCCCGTAAGGGAGAGGGCATTGTCCTTACCATCAAATAGAAAATCCAAGGCTATTTTGATCTTTTGGGCTGAAGTTGGTAATTTTTCTTCAAGTTGCAACCCCCTCTCCCTCCATTTGTGACGTTGCTAGACACGAAAATTGTATGAAAAGTACGAAAGACCATTTTTATAAGGAATTTAGGGTAGAACAATTTTTAGTTGAAATTTTTTATACTCTTCAGTACTTAAAGATTTTGGGAGATTGGACTACCCTAAAGAATTAACAGAAGGGTAACAGTGAGGGCTTTTCAGTAGATTGGTAAGGACACTACCCTCAACAATTTTCAGTAAACTCTCGTTTGTTACCCTGTTTTCATCAAAACCCTTTTTCTAGATCTAATTTGTCTAAACAATAAGGGGAAAATGCGGCCAGAGAAATGTTTTTGAAGCCGTTGAATGAGTTAGAGCCGGCGAAGGGATAAAAGCAACCGGTTGCGTGTAACCTCCAGACATATTTGAATGCATTTTCGTTTCGTGGTGGAAATGTAGAACGCATACGAAGTTTCACTTTTCAACAGTGCTGTTGTACCTATTCACTGACCCTGCGATCCGGCTTATGCAGTCGGATGACCCATTTTTGCGAATCTCGCGAGTTCAAGTTTTGAACAATTTTTAACGAGCTCCCTTTCCTCCTCTAAATTTCCCCATCTGCCTAGACTACCTATCCCATAATCCAGTTTCAATTTCGCCAAGTTGTTCGGCGCTGCGGCGCGGTCATTAGTTCACCTCTGCCAAAGTCGACACCCGAGCACCGAGTACCGACCATCGAACCTATTTTTAGCCGACGTTTTGAATAATTATCCAGTACTATTTACACAACCAATACGAGCGTACGAGCAGGACAGTCACAGTCGCATGGGCAGGTACACGCACAGGTACAGAGACCAGGCAGGTAAGCGCACTTTATCTAGACGAACGTTATAGTTTCCAAGCGAAAAGAAGGCGGCGCGGCGCTTTCACTTTTACTGAATATCTCCGTTATTCATGGTCGTCCGTGTTGCACCAGGTCGCCTTTGACCTTTTAATTCGCGAGGAGAGGCGTAAGCAGTTTTTCTTCTCTCCTTCTCTCTCTTTCGTCGTCATATCGCGCAGAAATACTCGCGGACGCCTCGGATCGCGCATTTTTCAGCTAATTGCGAGTGGAAGTCGCGACGAGGCTCGAACCGCGAATTGCGATCCGCGAAGTGTGAACCACGAACCGCGAAGAGCCAACCGGAATCGCGGAATCGGTCTAATGAGAGGACGGAGAACTCCGCCGGCGAATGCGGCACGCCGACAGCGGCGGCGTCGAGCGCCCGGCCGCGTAAGTGACTCCGAGGTTCCGCTACTCAGTTTTACGGTGCCGGTGATGGCGGATGGAACGAGACCGGGACGGGGACATCGGGGACGCCGTTAGCTCGGCGAGAAAAACGATATCGATATAATTTTTATTAATGGCGACGTTTATTTAATAATGTCGCATCGCGACACGTTGTTTATCCGAAACTACACCATACAATGCTATCTCATCCCGTTTATGCATCACGTCGAGGTGAATAACACTTCTATTACACTGCAGTTCCGACCGAACATCCGAGGGTCCGACGTGGTATGGCTTGCAGGGCCGGATTTAGAATCTTTGGCCTCCGGGATCCAAGCTTGGTGGAGCCCTCTCACTGTGGCAGAAAAACCCTCAACATATACATACCTCCTACAAAAAATAAATAAAACTATGAAATTTGAGCGTAGCACAGTCCTAGCAAGAATAAAAGAATAAAAAACGATAGTAGAAGACATCAAGAATCGAAAACCGAAGTACACAGCACACGAAATCCGGAGAAATGGCGTTTTCATGCTGGCAATACAAAAGGACGAATTCAGGGAAAGCCCATCAGAGGTAGAAGAAGATCGGAGCTGGTAGCCACGAATTCGCCGATGAACTCTTCATGCAAGAATCTACGTGTTACGATCGATTTTCGTACACATGGGGAACCGATTAATGATCGGCAATCAATTTGTGTTTTTATTTCTATTTTTCTTTTCATTTGGTGGGGGACACGGGACCCGGGTCCAGTGGTCCGGAGGGTACATCCCTGAATCCGACTGTGGACGTGCTATTACCTTCAATTTCGCAGAAGTATGTTCAATTTACATCGACTCCTCGATTCCTCCGACGAGGCTGCGGGGCTAAACCCAAGGTAGACCGACTAGGGGAGAGGGAGTCAACTCAAAAACGTTGAAGAAATGCCGCTCGAGGTGCGAGAATCAGACCTCACAAGCGTGACTCAGACCCACTTTTCCTTATTTTTACAACTCCAAACAAATCACTGAAAAGAAACATTTTTTCGTTCTCCTCGTAGAAATTCTTCTGACTTCCTCCAATACGATTCGCTTTGTTACGTGCTTGTAGCAGACGCGGATATAGTTAGTACTGGACAATCACCGTCCCCAGGGAGAAAACCCGAATGCGAAATGTTCCCACATAATTAAATACAGAGGGAATCTAAAGAATTAAGGACAATTCGATGGAAGCTTTGTAAGTTATGGAGATCAGACTGAGAAAAATAGTCAGTTGAAAGTGTTGAAAACAGTCAACGTTTTCTCACGCGCCACCTCCTCTCCATTTATTGAATTATACGTGATGAGTATGAAAAATTGATGTCATCCGATCGGAGAATTGAGGAATAGATTAAAAGAAGAGTGACAGGGGAAATCATTCCTCCGATTATAATCTCATTCTGAGAACGAGAGAGCTTTAGAAAGTCTGAATTAGTAATACAGAGGATAAATGAATTTCAACTAAGTGTGAATTATTCTCATTTGACCAGAATCTAAACAAGTCCACAAAATCCAAGAGTGTTAGAATGCGTTAACAGTTTAACGCCGTCTAACTGTTATAGAAATCTTTACAAGTCTTATTGAGTTTTGTTAATGGTCAGAGAATGCTAACTCAGTACAAATGTTCCATACAAGCCACAAAAAAAAGTCAAGACCAACGATTTTTCTGCCAACTAATATCCAAAATGCCGACCTGGTGAGAAACGTGGCATCACGCCCCCACTCGCTACAGCCTTAGATGAGGCTTAAAATAGTCTGAGACTGGAATTCAGCGAGTCTTTACAGATTCAGAATGAGACTGAGGCGTCTTAACTAGTCGTGATCCAGGTTGGATGAGGTATAAGCGAGTCTGAATGAGTTCAAATAGAGTCAGAAAGAATCATAAAAGTAGTCTCGATAAGTCTGATAGGTCTTATCTAAGTGTTAATGAATCAAACTGAGTCTTGATAAAATCTGAATAAGTGACTGTTGAGTCCTAAAAGAGTCTAAATCAGTTGGAGTTTGGACAGGCTTTATGAAAAATAAAAAATCTTTAATAAATCTTAAAAAAGTCCTAAGGTGTCGCAAGTAAATCTGAATGAATTGCATAGATGTAGTAGAAGAGCCGAGTTGGGGAGCTTCCATCCTCAACATTTTCGTGAGTTGGAAAATTCTGCATCATTAGCTTTAAATTGACGAAATCGTGTTCTCACTGAAGTAAAAATTAAAAATGTGTTCACTTGTCTCCTTTTTTTTTCTAGGTATTTGTTTTTTTCTTAATTTCCATTCACGTATCATGAATTGTAAGATGTTCTGAGAGTGGCTAAATGACTTTTAAAATATCGCATTGTATCTTATAAGCCTGAGTGAGTGCTAAGAGTCTAAATGAGCCATAACAAACTATACTACAGCTAGAGCTCTGTATACTTCGTGTAAGTACGATCGTCCGCCATTTCAACTTCAACCGTGTCCGTGGATGCCAAATCCGGCTACGCGGAGCATACCGCGTAGTCAATTCGGCATCGACGGGCGCGGTTGGATTCCAAATGGTGAACGATCGTGCTCTCCTATCTAGAGCTTTAATACAGCCTGAGTGAATCCCAACTGGTCTGAATAAGTCTCACTAGGTCCAGAGAGAATCTGTAACTGTAAGTCGTGACTGTATTAAGCTCCAATACTGCATCCTTTTCATGGCGTTATGTTGTCCCTATCAACATTGTAACGGACCTAGTCACCAGCTTGAGGGCACTAAGCATAATCTATATTTGATGTGGGGGAGGGAAGATGAAAATTTGACTTCAATCCCTATACTCTCCGAATCACTTCTCCTATGATTGATTCCTGGATTCGCAACTATATGGGCATTCGCGGATGCAGTGATCTGATGAGGGCCGCACGCCATCAAAGCCACATAAACACTGCACACTTCAAATTCCGATTGAAATTTCACTTACTCTACTATTATTTCGACGTGGCAGAGTGAAGAAAAGGGAACTTCACGGTCATTTTTCGCGGTGTTCTCGCCCTCGCCTCCTCTGGATTCGGTTCAGTTCGTCGACGCTGACAGGCGTTGCCGCTTGCCGCTGCCGAAAGACGGGAACGCGCCGGAGCGTTAAAACGACCGATTTCCTGGTTGGGGTACAGCGGCGCGAAGATGCAATCGCCGGCCACGTTTCGTTCGAGTGCCGCACACCGAAAGCGGCGAGATGTCGTAGTACGGCGAGGAGAATCAGCAACCGGTATTGAAATCTGGACGCGAAACTCCGGATCACGAAGAGGTTCTAACTCCTGAACGCTGAGACGCTTTCTGGTGATTTGTTAGATACTAAACTATGTCTTAGCAGAATCGCATGATGTAGTGTTCAAGACCCTCTGAAACCCTCAAAGACTTTTCTACAGTTGCCTAAAATTCTTTAAGATTTAATACCGGACCTGTTTAGTACTCCTCCAAACAAGTTTAATACGTTTTATGATCGTTCGAGATTTTCGTAAGACTCACGAAGGCTTCGAGACTAGTTCAGAATTCAGATTCTTCAAGTTTCATTCAAAATTGTTTTCAACTTGTTTAAGGCCCTTTAAAGATCCTTCAAGACTTCCAGAGGACTCGTTAAACTCTTCTAAATTTGGTTCAGATTCTGCAAGACACGATAAAAAAACTAGCAAAACCAAAACCAGGATATACGCAATTGTCAGGAACGTGGCGGGGTGGAGGTCAAGAATACTGCCAGAATGTTAATTTTGCCGGTTTTCAGACTGAGAAGCAACAAAAGAAATCCGTTTTTGCAAATCGATTCACATTTTCAAACTCAACAAGTCCAAAAAAGTCTTCGCTCTTTCCGTCTCATCAAAAGAAGCGTTTGGGGGGAGGGGCTTTCTTTGACACTCTTATGGATATGATTCTGTTGCTTAGATGTTTCAAGATTCGTTTAAGACTACTTAAAACTCCTCCAAGCGCGGCGAAACGTTTTCATCCGGAGGGGAGGGGCCAAATTATCTTCTGAGACCATACAAAACAGCACTCACTTCCAAAATTCGTCATTTTGACGAACAGGATAGGATTCTGATTTGGCTCGATTATCGTTAATTTCGAAATCGGCGTGTAAAAAATGGTTTAATAATTCGATCCGTGATGAAAATTTGTTCCGGGAGGGATGACATCTGTTGACTTATTCTAGAGCATCGTGTTTCACCATTTTCACTTCTCGGTCCCTAGTTAGACTATGTGACAGACTTGCTGGCTGCAGATGAATTATACATATGTGTGCGCAATAACTGCGTTAAAATCAGAGGTATATTTGCAAGCGAACTTTCAATTTGAAATGGGATACTGTGTTCTCAATATAATGTGCATAAGTATCGTACATATAAGAAGTTCACGGATTCAAAACTTGAACTACTCTCATGTAATTAATTGAATATTACATAAGTATTTACAGTTTCTTCTCACAGGTCATAGCTTGAAGACCCATATCCTAGAGGAATAAGAATTGTTCTCAACAAAAAATTAATTTTGTGAACAGTCTCCGCTCACTGCTTTTTGTTCTGTCACTCTTTTAGACTCATGCACACTTGTTTAAGACTCTCTCAGGCCTAGGCCGAATTGGTGTTTTTCGTTTTCGTTCATTCTTTCCTTCTTTTTTTCGTTCTTTCCTGTCAATGTGCTTTATATCCTGTTTTCCCTGACACCAGATAAGCGCCCTGGAGCACTGGTCTCTTTCATCCTAATACACAATTTATCTCTAGCCTCCGACAAAATCTTCGCTGGAAGTTCACATCCTAAATGAAGAAGAGGATCTTTCAAGACCTCCACAGCTGTACATATCACATATGTCCCTGTCTGTCGTCTCTTTTTCTTCTCTCTCAACTGAGTAGATACCTGACATCCGCCGCCTCCGTCATTACCCTTCGATACGACTTGGTCGAAAAGCGAAGATTCGAGATCTGAGAACTTACACCACCCATTCCCATTCATCTGAGGATTACTTAAGTGAACGAAACAGAGTGCCGCATTCGTATTTCCTTACAAATGCTACTTCGTACGCCCTCGAACTATAACATAATCTTTAACCTTCCCTTGCCTCATATTTATAAGAAAGCTTATACGTTTTTCTTTCCTTTTCCTGTCGTATTACATTATCGCACGTATCACTGAACATCGAATGTTGAACATGAGTCTCTAACGTTTATTTATAGACCCTTTCAATGTTTCATGGAAAAGATGAAGATTCGGAGAAACTTTCGAGCACGCAATTTCGATGTATTTGACAACCTTCCTACAAACAGACTCCAAGGTAAGCATTTGGAGCAGCAAAAAATGTTGTGAACATCATTGCTAATACGATGCGGACGAGAGAACTCAGGTACTGCAAGAGGAAATACCTGCCTTACTGTTGGTCAATAATCATTCATCAACTCGAGCAAAAATGTACATCAACTTGTTGCACGGAGGAATTTGAAAACATTTTCATGCAGATACCGATAATACTTCGAGCAACCGCTTTTCCGATGTGATTACCACGACACCGACATGGACATATTTACATTTTTAATGGGGCATACAACAAATACATTAATACTTTTTTTTTTCATTTTTTTTAGAAAACGTCATTACTTTTTTCTCTTTGTGAATTATGATAATATACGAAAATATTTTTGCTTGTACGCGTCGCTGGCGTCGCAGTTCGCAGAATTATGATTCAGCGAAACGGAGAAAAACTTGAGTTTTCTGTTTTCTAATATCAGGAGGGTTAAACTCACGGTCGTCGAGAGGAAATCCGGCCCTCGAGTAGAAAGCCATCCGGCCAGTTACGCTCGCATTAAATTTTTCCATCCTGTATTCTCTTTTTGAGCATGTTTCCTCGAACAACTAATCTGAGGTAATCTACTTCAGCGCCTTCTATATGAGACGGACGGGCTGAACTCCGGAAGAACTCAGACAAATAGGATCTGAGGTAATCTACTTCAGCTCTTTCTATACATGGCAGATGGGTTGACCTCCGAAAGAACCCAGAAAAGTTACGAGAACTCTGAAACTCTGAAATTCAAGGCGGTAAGCGCCTGCAAAACTGAAGGAATCACTGAAATAGCAAAATGTTCGAGTGCAAACAAACAAAAATATTTTTAAAATCCTCAAATCAAATTCTGGAGTTAGTTTTTCTTTTCGATCTCTAAAACCCAAATGGGGGCATCTTTTGAGATGGTAGTCGATCTGTAAGTTTCCAAAGTCGATGAATTCGATTTTGTGATTAATGCTCAAATAGAACAAAATCGATTTTGAAAATCTGCAGGCTATGATTTCAAAAAACCAGAATAAGATGTCAGCCCCTGTCGCGGCACCGCCTGAGTTTGGAAACAAGAACTAACCCCCTCCCCCAGTTAAAAAAGGGAATTTAGTGAACCGAAACCTATGAATTAAGATTCATATCGAAAAAATAAGTGATACTTATATCGTTGAGCCCCTTTGCAACTTCTTTCTTTCAGGAATAATCAACTCTATTATAAGGGCTTAAAAAAGTACTTGTTTGCTGTAGTTGTATTGAAGGGCATATTTTCAAAATTGAAGGAGTTACAAAGTTCTCAAATTGAACAAATAGCAAATTTTCAGTACCTATTTGGTGACAAACTTTTATTTGCAAAATGCTTCATAGAGTGACAGTCAGCAATAGCATACGGTAAATTGCTCGTAATATTACGATAATTTTTGTAATATTACCCAGGGACGTACCGAAGAGTTTTTCCTGGGGAGGGGGGGGGCAAAATAGTGAACGTCCCAATTGACTCAACTCAAAATTCCCAAGTATCAAAGCAGAAAAAAAAACTTTTGATTGACTTATTGGATTCAACTGATGACTCAACTCAAAATTCCCAAATATTAAAGAAAAAAAACCTTTCACGTGTTGGATTTTTCCAACTTCTCAACTCAATTCCTAAGTGTCAAAGCAAGTAGAAAAAAATAAAAATAAAAAAAAAACGTTTGACTTGTTGGATTTTCCCAACTCCGCCTGACTGAAATGGTAAATTTTCCCAACTGCTGCGTGAAAAATTCCTACATGGGGGGGGGGTGAGTTGCCTCCCTATCGGTACGTCCCTGATATTACCGATGTCACGGTGTGATTTTTCGTTTGTAATTATTGTGTGCATATCACAGACACACTAACACACATACTGTTTCTTAATTTTCACTCAATATCCCAGTAATTTCGTAATATTATGGTAATTTCTGTAATATTACCGGTAATTTCGAAAATTACCGTAATTTATCAAAATTAATGGCAATCAATAGAGAAGTGAGCATGTAAAATAACAACCTTTTGTTTATCTTCCAAAGTAAATGAGTTACACAACTTCGCAATTTTAAGTAAAAAACTTTACACAAAGCCTTCAATGACATAAAGTTTTGCGCTGGTAGTTTCTTTAATATTAAATGTAGAACAAGAAGTGTGAACAGTGTTTCTTGTATTTTTAAACAGCTGTGAAAGAGCTCCTGTTAATAGAGTTTAGTTTCAAATTTCGAAATTTTCCTTCAATTTTCCATTTTGGAGTAAAATAAATAAAAGAGGCGAATTCCGCTATTATATAAATCTGAATAATGATGATTATATCTTAATTTATGGAAATTTAACTTTCTGCCCTCTCCCTCATTTTGTTTCTCAGCCGTGACGTATCCCAGTTTTCCACTGCGGTGTCGAGGGCCAACTGATACGATAAGTAGTTCCAGCCATCTTTAAATCCTGAAAAAGAATGTGGATGTTGTACTCCCGGAGTTTTCAAATTTCGAGCCTCTACCTCTTCCTCCTGCCATCCTTCTTACACCTAAATTTTCAAAATAGAGTCAACATAGCATCCAAAATTAATGTAATGTCACTAAAGCCCTTGAGAAACGTAACGAAGGATACTCACATCAGATACTACAGAAATGTTGACTTTACTCCCTCCCTCTGAAAGAACCCTTATCTTCAACTTGACTGCAAATGAGTATTAAAAGCAAATACAGCAACTTCGAAAACTGAACAGAATTTTTCTCGATTTCATTTTTTCAGTAAATGAATTGTCGACAAGCCCTATTATGAAATGTTTTTCCAGGACCCAACTGTACCACACAATAACGTATGAGTGGTGCCGGAGGTGTGACAGGTGAGAGGTGAAAAAATTTCCAAAAATAGAAAAGCATACGGCGATAGGGCAGCTAATCTAAGAACCTCTGACAGATTTTAAGTCCGCAAAATATAGTGGAAGAAAGGAAAATATTCAAAATTTTCCAGGGTCGACGCAAATGATAAAAAATTGAGGTTTATTGTAAAAAGCAAAAATACCGACATATATTCCTAAACATTTTAGCAACAAGAACAATGAAAAAAAATAGCCCACTTCTTTAAGTTTTCCGTATGGTTACCGGATTTACCAGAAAATTCCGAAAATACCGAATTGGAAAATATATAATTGCGAATCACACCCCCCCCCACTCATAGCGCTGCCCTAGCCCATTTCAGAATTACAGTAATTGACGCAGGTATGAATAATTCTTTACTGAGCCAATGTTCTGCCAAGGGCAGCACGAAGAACATGTGTATGGGTGCGTGTGTGTGGGGGGATGAGGTCGGCACGAAAAATAAATTCCAAGTAAAAGCTTACAAATTTCAATTGATTAACCAAAAAAAAAAAAAGAAGAAATCCTCATCACAGTGGCGTAGCTGGGGGGGATTAGGGGGATGAATCCCCCCTGAGATGAGAATCACAATAAATGCGCGAAATTAAATTAAGATTCAAATGCATAATTGAAATTGAAAAGCACAACATACTGATACGTCAATGTAAAAACATACAGTTCATATTAGGGGCACCCCAAAAATTTTGCTGACCCCCCCCCCCCCGGAAAAATCCTGGCTACGCCATTGCTTCATCATACCAGGTCCCAGAATTTTTCAATTATCCCAACTTTCTAGTAAACAATAACTAATGTATTACAAAATTTGGCAAGCAAAAAAAACAACAAAAACACACAACACTGTCTAATTTTTTTGACTGAGTGTCAGGATTTTCTGAATTTGAGTATAATTTCACAGATGGGGCAGAGGTCGCCCCCTATGCACCGGCTCTGATTTTTGCTATTTTTATAAGTATCCGAAATAAGCGTGAAAAACTCAAAACGTGAACGTGGTTACCGCCTTTCAGGATGAAGCCGAAGGAGTAGGTGATTACTTGATCAGGGGAGCATTTCGAGCAATAATCCATTGTGAAAAAAGTTGATGTATTTATTTTCTATTTTAAATCCACAATATGTCCCCGGGTCCGTTTTCCATCCCACACAATATCCCCGTTGATTGATAGATGTATGATTTTGTACAGTGACCGGGGCAGGTTCACCGGCATTATACACGTGACCCAAAACTTTTGACCATTCTGTAATACGACAGATCGTTACATACTGTCCAAGTTGTACCCTTTGGTAAAGATGTCTATACTCACTACTCAGGGCCATAAAGGCGAGGGAGGAGGGGCCTACAAAATACATACACGTAACTTGAATTTGTTCGTTAACTTCGCTCCAAATCTGAACCATCTTCATGGACTATTCCCGTGAACAAAAGCACTACCGAGCTTGTCGAAAATACTACTGAAAAACTACTTGAGTAGTATCGGGTAGTTTTCCAACAATATTTTCAACGAGCTCCGATGATACTCCCCTTCCCCATGTTAGTCACTTCGCTTGCTTCCTTCTTGAATCGCAGGGTTCAAGCTACGACCCAACACCACTAATGAAACATATTCAAGTTTCAACACTTACCGAAACTATCGAAAAGGGTTTGTAGTTGTAGAGGACATCTGATCGCACAAAAGTTGTAGGAAACATGCCATTTGAATGTTCCCGGAAAACTCTGTAACAAAAATAAGAAAGCATGGTATTAGGAAACGCTTTAATTGTGCCTTCAGCAATTGACAATATTCTAACAAATCATTAAGCAACTTGCTATCTTGGAGTTCTGAAAGAAGCTTTACTCCTCGCGAAATGCAAAAGAAACAACGCATTTCAACCCCATCCGAGTTCGGACAGTTTTAGCGGAAAAGATTACATAGTCAGAGGTCTTCGCACCTCCATTTTTCGAAGAGTTTTCGGATCAAAAATTTTTAATGCACCTTTTAGGGAAGAAAAAAAGATTTCCATTGCTTATGCTCCGCTGGCATAGTGTTCTTTTATTTTTTCAAGGGAATCGCAGATCAAGCGCACACCGGCACATCGGCAGAGCGATCGAGTCCAACTCGATGAACTCAATCCGGACTCCGCCGTCGACTGCTATTGTATTCCTCCCAGACCCCTTATACAAATATGACACTCAGACTTGGCAGTGGCCAGCCGTCTCAAGGGCCATGCACCGAGCATACGACAATGACCTCTACCCTGCACTTTTACCTCGATCACTTTTGGGGACGCGACGTTGACTAGCCATTGACATCATACATCCCGCCAAATACCCCCGGAGGTGCTTCCACTCGCGGCGAGGACCGGTTCGGTTCGCGAGTACGACGGTACAGACACGACAGCCGAATTACCGAATTACTGACCTTAGCTACCAGCCGAACTTACACAGTGGCGTGGCGTGGCGAAGGTTTTTTCTTCTTTCTTTTTTCATAAATGAAATATACGAGTAACGTGAATCAACCATCGGCCATATACGCCGTATACATCTGCTGGTACAAGTAAGGTCAATCTATTAACCTTAACATTTACTACGAGTTAACCTTGCCGACTATGCACTCTGCACACTAACCGCGACCGTCTCCGTCGTTCGCGAACACGTATATTCATGACCGATGCGATATACGTTCATGTTGCTACCGCCTCAGCCCTCACTACCGGCCCACCGTGCGCCGCCGATCGTCTCACCGGCCGTGCTGTTCCTAATGCGAAAACGATGACTATGCTGGCTCTCACCTTTACACTGAATTCGAGAGCCACGTTCGAGGACATCGTCGCTGTACAAATGGCGGCTTGTCGAATCGTAATTCGACGACCCTGAGGCTTAAACGCAAATTTGCTTAATTCGACGAGAAAATAGGCTCGAGCTCGATACTCGACGCAGACAATGCGATGACGTACCCACCGGCTGCTGATCAGCGGATTCGTGGAAACGCAAACGGTGACAATCATTTTTAGCCGGCAAAACAGCTCTTTATCTAGTCTACACGATGTCCTATCGTGAAAACGTGCAACTGATAAGATAGACACCAGAGGCGATTCTTTGTTATTGCGATGACCGATGAGTAACGAACGAAAGAGATGACGATGGTTCAATGCTCACGTCAAAAGCCACGAGAAGTCAGCGACAGGGAGGGAGAGCGAATTGACATTGTGTGATCTTGGTCCCGGAGATCACAGTTAGAGGTTTTGGCACGAGGCTTCACCAACTGATGCTTCTCCGCTCACATTCTTTCCGTTTGTATCCTTCCAAATGCAAAAATGACTGCCACTCGAAGTCAGCAATAAAGAGGGACAGCGAGCTGACATTGTGTGATCTTGGTCCCGGAGATCACAGTTGAGTTTTTGGCGCTAAAGCCTCGTGTACATTACGATAGTTTGTGACAGCACCTGACAGAATTGCTGTCGCAGTTAGTGATAGTTTGTTTACCAGCAACTATTGCGATAGTACTATCGTAATGTAAACGAGGCTTAAGCTTCACCAACTGATGCTTCCCCGCATGGGTAGAGAACTAGATATAGCAGCTGTAGCACACGCTACATTCAACCATAAATTGCTACACCCGGACTGCACCCGGACAAAAAATTTGCTACAGTAACTTTTGTATCAAAGAAATGCGACAAGAAAACACATGAAGAACAAGCTACCTCGCAGATAGCGAGGTAATAAGAGGGTGTTTGCTACCGCATTCATTGACTAGCTGATAAGTTAAAGTCAATAAAATGAGTTTTTCGTTAGCTTAATTTTTAAAAGGTCGGTTCAGGGTATCAGGGATGCTGAAGCTGAATGATACAGCTTCCGTTTTCGGCTTCTAGCCTCCAATTCTGATCTAGCTTCTCCCTTCTAGCTTCCAGCCACAGTATATGCACTTCTAACTTCCAATTTTTTCGGCTTCCGGCTTCTTTTATTTATTCTCACAATTTCACTTTCATTAACCTATTTTTTCTCTCTTTTTCTTCTACTTTTTTAGATAAAAAAAACACTTTTCATAAAATTGTAAAAAACCGATTGGAAGCTGAAAAACTTTCAGCTTTTGCTTCCGGCTTCTAGCTTTTAACTCATGCAGCTTCCAACCTCTGGCTTTTTAACATTATCCTAAAGTCTAGTCCAGTTAAGAAACATAATTCTTTCACGGCGCTGATGACTGATAACGTCCCGATTGACAATGAGGCCAACTGTGAGTACATTTGTGAACATCACTGAGTAACCACGCTAATGGTGAGCGATCACTTCACACACACTATCTTAAAATGATGAGATGTTGAACACTCACGAAAAAATGTCATAGGCCAAAAGTCTCAAAACGGTAGTGGTTTGTGACATGTTGCGTGAACGCTCACCAAATTGTCAATCGGGGTGTTCTTGAATTCGTCCTTTCCCTCCAACTTTAAAATGCCCATTATCGATGACTATTGCGCGTTACAAATTATGTTTCTTAACAGGACCAGAGAATCAGAATTTAAAACTGCAAAAACTTCCGGCTTCTGACTCCCAGCTACCGGCTTCTCCGCATCCCTGGTGTTGTTGCGCTAACTTCCTACACTTGTATTGATAAAACAAAACCAAATCTGAAATGTTGAAGCTTTGGAGCTAATATTCAGACACAGTACCAACATTTATGCGATAAAACAAATATAAGCCAGAATGAGAATCTTTTGTTTTCATCTTTCCAAGTTGCATTCGTAACCGAGAGGACATATTCATAATAGTAGACCGACTTCCTGATCGATGGCAGCAGTTGACGGAGAATCTGTAAAGAGGTCGGATTCTAACATGAAACTGAACTAAAACTGAACTATGATCTGTAAACTATTCACTCGTATTTATTAAAAATTGGATTGCAATAGGGTGCTTGCAGCGCTGCGCGCGGGCAAACACCCTAAAAATTATAAATTTTCAGAAATTGGGAATGTATAATATGAGATAGTGCAGTCTGCAGACTGCAATAACAAGCAGACTTACACCCAGTGGCCGGCGGTCTCCACCTCTCATGATCCACTGTGCAATTAGTACCACACGGCGGAGTGTTGTTATGGGCGCTAAGAACGCTAGTAATAGCATGGTTTGGAGACTAAAAAAAAATGATAAAACATGGAATAAAATAACATATTGAAAACTGAACACAGCGAAGGAAATTCGCAGGATTTTGAACCATACTTACGAATTTTAAGCGTTTTGGCAATATAAAATCATCACATTCAATGATTTTGAAATGTGGTGCAATTTTTAAAAGTGTGGTACAATTTTTTCCTCTTAGTGGAACATTTTTGAAAGTTTCATCTGGGAACACTGTTAACTGGTGATATATGGTGATTCGAGGTATTCGTATAGAAAACCAGAGAGCCCGGTAAAGCGAAAAAAAATTGAAGATTCAGAAATTACTAATCGAGATGTACTGAGAAGAGCCGCTGCAAAAAATGTTCATGATCTCATTACCAATGAAATGACAGAGATTCAAATTTGCTGATAATTTTTGGTGGCAGCAGCTTTATTTGACTATGAACTTTTTTTTTTTTTAATTTAAGAAGAAATTCCCAGATGATGTTTTGGAGCATACAATAAATTGAAAAAATAATTCCCGATGTGCAAGATCCCACCAGTTACCCGGGTAACTAAAGGGGAATCAAGGGTAACCGACGGGTTTTTGGGGTAATCTGAGGGTAACTGAGGGTTGCAAATTGGTAACTTTTCCGCGGGTAACTACACGGTAACTGATTACGTAACGGGATGCGCAAAATCCCGCCAGTTACCCGGGTAACTAAAGAGGAACCAAGGGTAACTGATGGGTGTCTGGGTAATCTGAGGGTAACTGGGTTGCAAATGGGCGATTTTTCCGCGGGTAGCTGATTGCGCATCGGGTTGGATGTCATATACGAAAGAGATGATTTCAAAGCTGTATCAAAATGCACACATCTACTTGTGTTTTTTTTCGTGAAAATAATTTAACTGAATGCTTTGGTGAGGTTATTAAGCTCCTGGAAATTTTGATAACAATTCCAATGACATCAGCTGAAGCAGAAAGATGTTTTTCCACTTCAAAGAGAATAAAAACTTTTCTGAAGAACACGTTGGATGAAGGTAGATTATCTGCACTTGCCATGTTACCCACTGAAAAAGGACTGATTCGCGATCTTCCAGACTTCAATGAGACAGTAAAATCGACAAATTTGCAGCGAAAAAAGAAAGACGTATACAAAAAATTGAGGAAAGCTTAAAATTTATTTTACAAAATTTGTTTCTTAGTGAACAGATTGAACATTTCTTGACATTATAAATTTTGATCAGTGTGTTATAACTTTTGTTATGTATTCTAATTTTTGAAAGTCAAGATGTTGTAACCTCCAAAACGTATCTAAGGACTATCATTACCCATTGAACCGCCTATCTGAGTAACATACAACGAAACCTTTATTATTTATCCTCGCCTCGTGGCAGGGTAGGGAACAAAAATACACACTGGGTAATGATGCCCAAATCATACAACCTTTCTCCTCGATTACCTGCAAACCTGTTAATTATTAGCTTTTCCTAGTGGTAAAATCGGAAACTAATTCACCAGTAGTTTTCAATCTTAATGCCATGAAAAGCTAATAACTTACAGATTTGCTGACAGTCTAGGCACTTTGGGTATCATCACTCCACATAGGAGCATTGAATACGAACTCATAAACATTTTCGTGGCTTACTTTGCCCCCTCCCTAGGAATTAATGTTTGGTTACGCCCTACATTGTGGTAAAGTTAACTGGGCAATGTTTTTTTTTCCTGATCATGTTTTCCAAGTTCGATCGCTCGCATGCACCAGGCAGCATCTTAAAAAAATAATTTTTTTCAACTTTACGCCATACTTTTACTAATAGTTTAGCCCACCTCCAACCGGTTGAGCTGATTCCAGGTATTTATAAACGGTTTCAGGTAACCTCTATCATTTGACGTGAAAGAGAATTAAAACTTATGATAGTATTATCTTATAAATTCATACGTTTTTAAAATTATTACACTCTCGAATTCGAGGTATTTACAGCTTACTTATCTTCACGTATAGGCAATATGAAGTTAATTTTACTAATACTTCTGGTTTTTAATGTTATTGGCTCCGATTTGTAAAACCGCTGTCTCGAGTTATTCACGAAATGCTACTTTGGGTGTTCGATTTCAATTTTATTCCGATTGATTAATGAGTTAATTAGTATGGTGGAAAACGAGCGAGAAACCTAATCAAAAAATTTTAGGAAATTCAAAAGGTATTTTTTACTTACTAAACAAGTCAGTACTGAATTAAAGTTCGCAAGAAATGTAAAAAATTTACAATCGATAATTTTTTTTTAAATTAAACTGTACGCCTTACCAGAAAGCCAGAAATATTGAATTCGCAAGAAAAAGAGTTAATTTTAATGAATTACAAGAAAAACGGAACAGATAAAATATTAAAAAGTTATCATACTTCAATATTGCACAAAAATTTCTCAAGAGCGAATCTTACGGAGGGGAAGATGGAGGAGTGGAGCGACCTCCCACGGAAATTTGTGAGTGTACATCAGTTAGTATGAGTACTTCAAACAATGCTTGTCAGAAAAATCCCAATTTCCGGCTAAATTTACGATATGGAAAAGTTGAAATTTACAATTTTTTCGTCAGGTATTTTCGGGATAGAAAATGTTAAGCTTCCTACAGTAGATACCTACTGATTATATTGGCAGGGGAATTTTAAGCTGAAACGCAAGTTTGAAACATACAGAAAATTTTTAACAAATAACAAATTAATTGGAAGCTTAAGGTGTGATAAGTTACTTTTCAATTTTTAATTCCAGAATCGTGTCACGTTTGAATTACCTGGAACATGAACACAGAGGTGAACAATGAGAAAGTCATATTAAGTGACTTCTCTATGAGAGAAGAGAAGGAATTCCTTGCAAATCATTCCAAAAAGAAATTTCCTTGCATGTGAAACGGAGGTCCAAACTCAGATTAGCCACCTACTAAATTTCCTAAGGTCGATTAAAAATAAATGTAAATGTAAATGAATATAATGTTAAGGGATCACAGCCGAATGGGACAGTGGGAATTTTGTTAATAAATAAATAACAAAATCCCTGGTCGGGGATTGTGGGGGGGGGAGTTGAACTCCTAAGAAATGTAAAAACCGAAAACATATAAACGATGAACTTCAATTATTTCCAGAAAAATGTTGTTTAATATGGTAGCTTTTTTTATATTTTTATTTTTAGATTTTAGTTTTTACAAAACTGAGTAGCGTGTTTTGGTATGAAAACCCAGAAGCCAAAATTTTTTTGAAAGAGAAAATTTTTAGGCTTGTGCGCAAGGGGCTTGAGTTTAATGAAGAATTCCTCATCAGAAAAACAAAACAAGAAGTTCCTTACAAGAGTTTTTCAAAAGAAAGTGATCTGATGCAAGAAAATTATTCTTCTTAACATAACCAAAGACTTGACAGGAAACGTCTTGAGAAAAAAGTTCGTGTAGAAGGTGCACGAGAGCTCCAAAATAGGATTGTTTTAGGGAGTCTAGTCATGAAATGATATCCTTCATTGTTAATTGAGTAAATATCGCGTGATAACCTATTTCTATGAATTTTAGATTCACCAAATCTATTACTATTCTTGAAGTGTTTTTCAGAGCTTCCTTACCCTCAAAGAATCCACACAGGACCAACGCATACAAACTGGGGTGAGTAGATCTCAATATATTCGTTGTAGGGTTTCTTGAGTTGCCAAATTCATTTCTGAGGTCACTTTAGATATAACCTCTACCGAAAAATCTCCCTCTTCCCCACCCAACCTCAATACATTGACGAAGAAATCACGAAAATCGAATAAATATTTGTATTGTATAGCTCATGTTAATCTTACTTTTCCAGTTCTGCCACAGGAATGCAACGAAGGGCGGCACCGCTCCTTTTCCAGAATCACCAGGTGGCGAAATCGGGCCTGCTCTTCCACATTTTCAAACATGGATCCACTGATCCTTCCTTAAAAAAGCTCCGGTCCCTGACTCTCATGGACAGAATAGTTTACAAAGCGACGGCGAATACCCTCAGGACACGCGGTATACAAACAGAGCAATATCGCGGACAGATGACGTTATTATCTCCTATTGACGAGAAAATAATTGTATAGAATAGAAAGGAAGGGCAAGATCGAGGTCTTCGCTAATACGAAAATTACAGCGTCCTTTAACGATAAGATTCCATGGTGTTCGCGACCAATTTACACGTTATATGGTCGCTTCCAACAGGCTTAGGCGGGAATGCACTTACACATCTACTAGAAATTAAGCGAGCCTGTAATTAGATTGAAATGATGATTCGGAAGCACACACGCACAAAAAATGACTTATAGGCGGAATTTGTATGCCTAAAAGAGAAAGGAAGAAGTGGGCAGAGAAAGAGACGCACACACAAGTACATCTGCCGATGTGAACCGTCGACATTATTATAAGTACATCGTGCTGTACGGAGAATAAACAAATTTAGGCATTTATACAGTCAAATTCAAGGCAACCGTTAGCCTGATGCCGAAAACCGAATCATCCGGCGTCGCTAAAACGCAATTGTAGCTGGCGGGTAAAATTGCCTCTTAAAAAAGCAAATCAATTTATGTGGTCGGCACCAAGTGAGGTCGCAGTTACCTTGGAAAAATACACAGTCGAACTTAATTTCTTTCGCTGGCGGCGATCAGATGCATTCTCGCTACCCCAGATCTTGCAAGTAACAAGTATGCCTAAAAAACTGCTGGTGTCTTAATTAATACGCACACATATACACTTACAGCCTACACATCGTAATTATCTCAAAAAATCTCTATTTCTTAATTTAAATTCGCGTGCCTATAATGAAGATGTTCGAGACTTCGTCTGCGTATAATCCCCGCTGAATCTAAAACTTATATCCATCTGAGTTACACGCAGGTGCTCGTTATCTCATTCGAACTGATGACAGGTGACGCGGGGATACGTGGCTCTGTTTGTAGGTCGCGCTCCTTCACCCATTTGAGGCCAAGTAGGGGTCTCATACGAGCTACGAAAGAAGCACGATCAACACCGGACTTTGAAATTCCTCTGCCCGAAGTGTATCTTCTTTGAGTTCGACATAGATTCTATTAAAAACTCTTCAGACAAGATGTGTCATAGAAAAGTTACATCTTTCCTTATGGGGAATCCTATGTCAAACTTCATCCTCCTAACGCACTGGCATAATTTTTTCTAAATCTGTCGAGATTTTCACACCGAAAAATCGAAAAAAAAAAAAGCAAAATAAATGCCACACTACTGCTGCCCAATCCAAAGCTAGTCAAAAACAACCAAAATCGATTAAAAATTACGAAATTCGGACCAAACATGATTTTAAAAAACAAAAAACACATGCAGCCAAAAACGATCAAATATGAACAAATTCCTTCCAATTTTTATAAAATTGATCAAAACTGACTAAAATCGACTTAAATGGATACAAAATCTTGACCGATTACAGAGAATTAAAATTAATGTAAACTATCAAAAATTACAAAAATCGACCAAACAGGACTACAGCAGCAGTCTAAGCCAAACACTGCCAAAAATTATGAAAAACCAAAAACGACTAAATGTGACCAAATCTGATCAAAAGCCGCCTAAAATAACCAAATCCATTCAAAAACGACAAAATCTGTACAAAGTTGACCAAAACAGGATTAAAAAGAATCTAAATCAAACATGATGAAAAGCCAAACATAATAAACACACAAAAAATGAGTGAATTCTATAATGTAATAAAATTTGGATCGAGAATGACTAACATCGCCCAAACGCGACCAAATCTGACTGAACGACCAATTTTGATCAAACCTGACCAAAAACAAACCGAGCTCACAAGAGACGAAAAGTGACGAAATGTGACGAGAAAATTCTTCACTTTGCAAAACTGATCATAAATGACAAAAATCAATTAAAATGGAGAAAAGCAGTCTTAACCGAATCCAGAGGATCGAAATTGACAAAAAATTACAGAAATTGACCAAACAGGGCCAAAACAGCAATCTGAACCAAACATTGCCAAAACTGTTAAGGCCAAAAACAACTAAATCTTGTGAAATTTATCAATTGTGGTCCAAAATAACCGACGAAAGCTGTTCGAAATTAACCAAAAAGAATGAAACAGGATCTAAACCGATGAAGACAGATCAAACAATTCAAAACGACTAGAAATAATCAAAACTACCAGAAATTACCAGTCAAACCGAAAGAGACCATGACCCACCTGAATCAAACATGCACACAACCAAATCCGATATAAAAACCAAGAACAACCTGAGTCAAATACGACCAAAATGTGCTAAAAACAACCAATTCTCGCCACATCTGATCAAAAAGACGGCACACAACCAAAATGAAGCAAACGTGACCAAATTCCATCAAATCTCAGCCAAAATTGATGAAAATGAATTTAAAAAAAAAAAAAAAATTTGACCGAAAAAAGAGGATCCAAATTGACCAAAAACTTCCGGAAATTACAAAAACCGACCAACCAGGACCACAACAGCCACCAAAACAAATACATAGTGCCAAAAATATGAAACGGCCAAGATCAAAAATGGTCTAAAATAACAAAATGCGTCTAAAATTGTCGAAATCAATTGAAAATAAACCAGAAAGGATCATAACCAAAAATGGAAAAATATATAGCACGCAAAGATAACAGGTTTCGCACGCAAATCGAGGACCTACAAAAAAGAAAAACCTAAACGCAAACATAATAAAATTTGCACGAAATAAAAATATATTGAACGAAATCGGTACAGTGACACTTGCACAGAGTTAGCGTGATCGATGGCGGATCTATAGGGAGGGGGGTCGCCCCCCTTCGGACCGAAGAAGAAAAAAAACCGCTTGAGTTTTGAGTTTTTCTCCTGTTCTTGAGTATCTGCAGCACTACAGTCTACAATGTTCATTTTGAAACGATTTAATCACACTATGAAACTTGCCTTCAGAAATTGTTTAAAATGACATCCATCTCGGTTTTTTAGGGGGCGGAGGTGAAAAAAGTTTTATTTTCAAAACACCCTCCTTGGAACATTTCTAGATCCGCTACTGAGCGTGATATAATAAATATAATCCAGCTGGACACTCTCGACCTCTGTACTGCTTGAAATAATGATTCATATACAATACATGTCGAAAATGGATGTGGCTCGAGTGCTTATCAATTTTTCGATTTCTATTCGACTGGGTTCCGTATATTTTTATTTCGTGCAGACATAATCATGTTTGCGTTCCTTCTTCATTTTTTTTTGTAGGGCCGAGATTTCGTGTAAAATTATTATTATTTTTTTTTTGCGTGCTTATAAATGCATGCCACCAAAAATGATGAAGACTGATAAAATGAAAAAGCACACCTAAAAATAACCATTAGGTACTAAAAATATCGAATTTTACCAGAAGAGAACACAAACTGACTGAACTAAACATGATTTATTTCCAAAAAACACTACACATTCTATCAAAAGTAATCAGAATAACTAAAATGACTAAGTTCGCCAAAACATAACCAAATTTGATGAAAACTGACTGAAAATGATCTGTTAAAAACGACCATAAACAAGTGAATAGAAGAGATGGGGGGTACAGTAGCGGCGGTGACCTTCGTGGCGTGTAATGAGTGTACAAATCATCATTTTTATTCCTTGTTTTCCTATTATTGCGTTCAAAATATTCAACCAACGGGGGAGGCATGTACCCCATGGCCCTCCCTTGGATCCGCCACTGAATCTGATCACATTTGAGTTGGTTAAAAAGGTTAAAATTGACTGAATCTTACCACAGTGACTAACCTGACCAAAACTACCCAATCTGGTCAAACTTGAGCAAACAGGATCAGCATAATCTAAAGCAAACATATTCAAAAATACCTAAAGTAACTTAGGGGTCTAGGTGCAAAAACAAGACAAGTTTCAAAAAGCTTATTTTTCAGAAACACCGAAAAACAGATTCCCAAAAAATATATAGGTATCTCAATATGAGGGGAAAATTTCTTCAAGTCATTTCTCATAGGTTTAAAACTTGACGAAATAATAATGAAAAATTCCTTCAATCAACGCGTAAATAATTCTGTTATCATTCCAACAACGTAGATTAAGAACCTTTTACACAATGCAACTTTGATTACAGCAAGCAGCCTGCCTAAAATGCGATCACCGAAACCCTAAAATCCCGAAAACTCACATGATCCATTGGAACATGTCACTTTTGCCTACAACCATGACATGTATTTTGAAGACCTTTTTTACACTGAAGAAATGAATTTCGCAAAAACCTGTGTACACCATTCGATTCGGCTTGCAATGCTCTATCCAGTACCGTGCTTAACTCGATTTCGTGAAATTTGGATCTCGTCTTGTTTGCACCTAGACCCCTCAACTTTCGTTAGACCAAACATGATCAAAAAAGTGATCAGAAGAAGAGACCACGAAATTCGATCGACATACCTACATCCAAATCTTATCAAAATGGACCAATGACACTGGAGAACCAGAAATAACCTACATTACAAACAAGCTGAATCAAATAGTCAAATTTTTTTCGAAAAAATCGGACTGTTTTTATTTTGTTCTTTTCCACTTCTCGATTTTTCTTTTCCTCCTTTATTAACGCCATCTTTCCGAGTAATTCGCTACAACCGAGCGCTTCGGGGCCATGGCTCCTTATCACTTACGTAAAAAATCTAGTTCGGCTTTTAAAAAAGCATGTTCTCTAGTTTGAGAGTTTTATAAGATACGCTGTATATCGCAGCAATAAGAATTTCCGGAGAGTACACGCGGTATACCATAATATTTCTTGGAAAATCCTCTTTTCTAATTTTACTCTCAACCCGAGCCTTGGAATCCGCCCTTTCGAGCATTACCTCAGGGACGTCGGGGAGGCTATTAGGGCTGTCTTAGCCCTCTTATCTTCTGGCCAAAAACCCGGCCTAGATCGAAATGTAGCAACTTGCTAAGTGGGCTCCAACCCGGGACCTCCGGATTCCGAGACCAGCGCGCTATCCACTCGGCCAACCAGACTCCTATTTTGGTAAATCCTGGAGAGTATACTGCGTTCACAGAGTAGAATGTATATAAAATGTACTGTGAGCACAAAGAAAGTAGGCATGGTCTCGTACAGGCTTCTTAAATTCTAACTCTTCAATTTCTACAAGTTCTCATTCTTATCCTGTATAATGTGAATCATCAACTGCTTCCCGAAATACAGTCGGATCGCTTATCACTTTTATGCAAAAATCCCGACTTCGGCAACTCTGCTCCGCGATAGCTATATGTATGTACCTTTCTTATGCGGAAGATTTGGCTATCTGAAGCTCTTTACGACCAATTCTATAAAAGCTAATAGGTAATACCGAAGTCAGGTATGCATATGAGAGAAAAGCACCCAACTGGTTGCGAATTCCTGGTTTATGTAAATTACCTACGTAGCGTAATTTATTCGTGAAATTGTCGAAACCAATTGTCACCGTTCTATACTAATTTGCATCCACGACTACACTACAAGCACATACAATCCATCCGATTAAAAACGAATACTTATTAGTGAAGCAGAGGCACAGTCCATTATAAATGTATTCTCGCATAGACTTCTTCGTTTTATGATGTTCAACCACCCTCAACACTCACGTATAATCTCACAAGGTTATTAATAGCACCGCACCGTTTCACTATTCATGATCTTCGCCATGCTCGTTTACACTCGAGGTCAATAAGATGTGTAATGGAAAACCGAATGACCGTTCCGATGATTTATGAATGAAATGAAATAACTTGTTATAGTATACGTAGATGCATACCTAGCTAAAAGTGCAAAACGGATTTGCAAAACCGCAGGCAAGAAAGTGAATGGATAAACCGATTTCCGTGGATGACATAGAATAACTAGCCGAGAAAATTTGATCTGTGCGAAAGAAAATAACATAGAAGCGTTCAGCCGTGAAAGCCAAGATTACTGATACGTTAAAAATGAATGAAACAATAATAAAAGAATTTAATAAAATTCCAAAAATTATATTTTCGGTGCCTTCCGCCACTGTTCTTCAATATTACCTGGGGGCTCCGCAACTTTATCGATTTTCAATCATGAGGCAGAATTTTCTATTAAAGAAACGAATAATTCTCAGACTAGTCATTCTCAGCCCCATTAGAAGTCGAAGTAGTCAAGCAATCAGAATTCTGGCCGGATTAGTGTCTGCTCACTTGTTTGAACGAAAAGATCACTCAACATTGTGTACCGCCAACTACGCGTGGCGGCCATGCTAGCTTTTGGAATTGTAATGTTGCAAAGAAAGTTGATATAAAGTAATGCACTGTTTCCATCAAGAACATTATCCTTTAAAACATTCTTAACAAAGTGTTTTTTGCTGGTTAAAAGCTTCGAAGCTGCAGTAGCTTATAAGAAGGAATATTTTCTGCACAAGTCAAAAAATCTCGGGTTACTTCTCTACTTGGCTCTAGGAGTGTGTGTCCCATACCCCCCCCTCCTAATAATCCTAATGCAAAGCAGTTGATACTCTTTTTCTCCAACCTACATTTAATTACATCCATATCACCATGGAGTGATATAAAACGGCCTGCCAACTTAAGTTAGCAATTTACATTCTAGGAGGCGAATATTTCATACTTGGACGCCGGCACCGTATTTTCGCCATTTACAAATTTGAGACAGTCGGAAATTCTTTTAAGGGACTCATTGACTATCGGCATAGCACCCACGTGACGCTCCCCGATGTTCGCGCAGTTTTAAGGATTGTGGGGTGACGTGAAATTGTAGGATATCGATGATAGAGAGGCGTATGGCGATGCACGCATGCCAAATTGGCCCCGGGACATCACACCCCCTATCCCGGAAACGCCCCCGGATAGGCCTGCGTCAGAATAGGGGGGATTTCTATCGATGATACAGAGGCGTGTGGCGATGCAATAGAGGGATGTATGGCGATGCAGATGCCCGATATCCTAAAATCTTACCGACTTACTTATTCTGTGGAGTAAGAACTAGGATCACAACCAGACGGTGGGGTTAATCCATTTTCACCCAGCCATTGCATCCACAGCAGACCGGCCAGAAATGGCGGTGATGGTAGAATAGAAATCTTCTCTTTATATTCTAAGATCTAAGACTCTGGCTTTCGCTACTGCCTCCAGGAGGAAACCCCCAGGATCCAAGACAATCAGTAGCCAGTCAGCGCAGGGTTGTAAAAACCGTGTGGTATATGGGTGTTACTTCTCGTACTTAGAAACTGGGCACTTGGCTAATTTTAGCACCTAGTCGGTGAAATTGAAAAACTGCGGACTTTTTTTAGACGTCACCTGACATTTGTTGTACTCGTATTTCAGCCGGTATTCTCGCTGGATACACCCCTCCCCTCCTCTTTCAGAAGAAAACTTACTAGTTACGGCCCCGAGTTAGCCGGCTAGCTGCCAGGGAAAACAGTGGCGTGAGGTGATTTTTCCTAGGAGGTAAGCGATAAGCGTAGAGGTGAAGTAAAAATCATAATAAAAATATGAAAACATGCTACTACAAAACAGCATTGATGAAATTATTCAAATTGTCATATTCATATCCCTGTGTAGGGTCAATCCATGGAGGGGGGGGGGGATTGTGAAACTTCCAACTGACTCAACTCGAAATTCCCAAACATCACATCAAAATAACCTTTGACTTGTTGGATTTTTCCAACTGACTCAACTCAAAATTCCCAAACATCACAGCGAAAAAACCTTTGACTTGTTGGATTTTTCCAACTCCGCCTGATTAAAATTGTAAATTTTCCCAACTGCTGAGTGAAAAATTCTCATGGGGGGGGGAGTTGCCCCTCCCCATTGATACATCCCTGAATAGACATGGCCAACAAACAGTTTTGCACCATCTTCACAACCGGTTAACCACAAAATGTTTTCATATTGCGATACGTGGCAATGTCTAGTAAGACCATTTCTAATTGTTCATTCAGAGTAAGTTACAAAAACAGTTTTTCAATAAGATCTCGAATATGCATTTTGTGGGCAAAAAGACACGGATCATTCAAACATAACGCGTTGACTAGTAGAAGAACATAATCATGTTTCACTGTCAACTTCGACGTTTTCTGTGTAGCCAAGCCGAGCCGGAAGCGCTTTAAGAAGCGCTTCCAGAACGCAACCAAACGCACAGGTTTCGTCGCGTTGAACATGCTAGTGTGTTTTAGGGTAGGTAATTAACACGGAGGAGGAGCGTAAGTCCTGCAATGTTACGTGCAGTATGGAAAAGAAGCATTAGATCCGACACATACCTTGCTGGCTTATACAAATATACATGTACAAGAATTGCCAAATGCCAAACAGTATACATCTCTCATAAATTTATTATATTTCAGCGTCAGCGTCATACTGTCATTTTCAGAGTAAGTGGCGTTTACCTTGCTCGCCTGGAAGGCACGCCACTGAGGGAAAATCAGACAGAAAGCCAGATAGTTACTTAGCTGGCTATATGCAGATAGACATACACTCAGAGACCTGCCTCAAAGTCAGCCAATCAATAAACAGGCAAACAACCGATCAGCAAACAGAAATACTGGCAGCCAGCAGTCAGCCAACATGGCAGGAAAATGGACAAACAGAACCTCAGACAAGCAAGCAGGCTGGCCTGTCATGCAGACAAACAGACTAACGGGCAAGCAGGAGCCCGAAACGAACAAAATGGAGTGTTGGAATGGGAGGGAATATGACCGTGAAGCGGCCAAGCAATGAAGCCCCCCCCCCACAGGGTGAGTGAAATGTATTCAAGCCATGGGCCAGGGAGTGGGGATTCTAATTTCTTGAACATATCAGTTTTACCTACCGATACTCGTAGTATTTCAGGTCAAGAAGCGAAGAAAGAACGGATTTTTCTTTTTTCATACTGGGATCCTAAGCTCCAGATGATCCAATTTTATCAACTGATGGAAATTTCCGAAATTAGTGAGCAACAAAGAGACATTTAATCTTTTGATTGCGCAAACTGATGCCCCGAGTTTTTACAGCTGATCCTGCTGAAGACGATTTCAGCGTTTGACTAAAAATTCTGAGGGAGTCCCCCTTCATTAGGTACGTCCCTGCCCTTGCATTTTACCATTTACAATGTCTACTTGACGTCTTCATAATATTCGACCTTGATTTAGTATTTATAAGGTGAAATAAATAAATTAGCCTTCCATACATGAGAAAAATTGCTACCTATAACGAAAGTACATACAATTCTTATTAACAGGACATGGTCAGCTTAATTGTATTGACTTTGGATTAGTGTCCAACACATTCAGCAGGTGTACCTAAGAGCGTTACCTTATAACCCAACGAGCCTTTAAATTTTGTAAACAAACTTAATCTATTAAGTTTCAATTTTCAGCTTCGATTAGCCTCGCTAAGTCTTTAGAATATAACCAATGATACTTCCCATGTCTGCAAGAGTACCAATACTTTTTCCCAGTTGCTATTTAGAGTCTTGTATAGATAATTTTCCGCATGTGCACAAGTGTTCGAATTGATCCTACTGACGTAGTTTTATTGTATAATGACCCTGGACTTGAAGTGAGTTTACATTTTTGGTAAGTAAGGTAAAGATAGATACTATAGAAGAGGGGGTGTCCATATTTTAAGAATTTTATCAACGTTATCACGTCCTAGACGTAGTTTCAGGTAATTCAGAAAGAATGTGAACCAAGTTGGACGATTTTAACTGAAGCCGTAGGAGGGTCGAAAGTTAGGGCTGTACAATGGCGGGTCCAGGGCGAGGGAGGGGGTGTCAGAGTCCGGACTCTCCTTCAGGTTTAAAAATACATATTTGTCTGTCGTGAAAGTTCCGTAAACGCTCATTTTTATTTTTAATTTATTTTGATTTTAACACAAAAAATGTACACAGGAACCCCGAAAAATTGTTAAAATTTGCTTATTTCGTACGAGTTCTTTTTTGTTGATGCGGAGAATCTCCCCCCCCCTCCCACGACTGAAATCCTGAATCCGATACTGAAGCTGTAAATATGACATGGTTCATAAGTTTACCATTTATACCGAAATTTCGAATTCACCACATGCAAAAATATGCTTTCTAAGGTCGGCGACGGGAAATGGAATGAGTTTACTCATGCAAACGCACAAACATATTCAGTTGCAAAGTAAGAACCTCGTTCTACATCGGATTGCATTATATCATCTCATCTCTTTTCAATACCCGATAAGGCAGCAGACATTATCATCGAACGTCTGTACTCTTCTATTAATACACCGATACAAATTCTACGATAACTCGATTATAATACATGGTGTCTATCTGTCTATACAGATTCTTCAAAAATTTTTTCCTGACTTTTTCCTGACCTCTTCTTTTGTATTTGCAGAATTCATACATAAGTCTTCGGATTATTTTTAAATTTCAAACATAACGCCATGAGTATAAATTTAAGGACAAAGGTTTCCTGTATGAATTCATTACATTCATACAACATTATTTCTTTCTCATTTATTCATATTGTGGGATTTCCTACGGAATCTTCCATTGAATGGTAATTTGCTAATTTTTTCCTAACTTTTCGGTAAATTTCTCGAAATTTCCTGACCTTTTCCAGACTTCTTGACCTATTTTTAAAAATCCTGACTTTTCCTGACTTCCGGACCTTGTAGACACCCTGTAATATTACACTGCACCAACACTCCAGCGTCTGCGGATATAGATTGAGAAGCCCAATCTTCAGGGGCCAGAAACACGAACAGACAAGCTTTATTCGGTATTTGTTAAAATTCTCCTATCGAGTACCACAATTGTTTCTATAACAGATTAATTACTCGGTTGAATCGATTTCCATAGATTGACATCAGAGTTATCAATAATTATAATTGAACGCCGAAAAATTAACCTCGGTTCCCCAGCGCTTATATCTGCATAGCAGAATAGAAAGGACAGATAGCACGTCGCTGAAAATATTTCCGCCAGTAAAAAATATTCAGTTTTTTGTTTTTCACATAAGACATTTTTACGTTCGATATTACCTTGATTTTTTCTGGATCCGAGGCTAAGTTTTGCGTAGCCAAGTTGTTCGACTTTCTAAACTTAATTTACAGGAGAGGGAGGGAAAAAACAAAAAAGAGAAAGATTTACAAAAGATTTTTTTTGAATTCGCTTTTTGGCTCGGTACATTTAATTAAACATTTTCGTTAATCGATTTTCGGCGAACTTGCATCTCCTTTTCGTTTTAATGTGTCGTCAAATTTCTTTTCAACTATTTTTTATTCTCTCTCTCTCGATCTCCGTTTGCTGCTTGCCAAAATTAGGTGCTTCGCTATTGCTCGAAAATAGTTGTTCATTCCCCGCTGTCCGGAGGGACTGTTTTTTTTTTTCTTTCATGACTTCATCCTTCTAGTTTCTAATTGCACGATATCTCTGTGACGAAAGTTTTCGAAATTCTGAAAAGCTTTGCACAGAATATAGACGATTACATCAACATGCTATATGACTAGCTAGAGAATATCGTTTGTGCAATGTAGAGCGAATATTCGCATTTTCAGTGAACTGACTTAAGAAAGCCAGAGTCGTAGTCAGCAAGATTTTTTGGGAAAGGGTGCAAACAGCAAAAATGTTTACTAAAATATAGGGGGAAATTTTTTTCTTACCTGCTTCTTTCCCTGCACCCTTCATAATATAGTCTTTTTAGGAATTTCGAGACAATTTGAACAACTCTTAGCACTTAACGAAGTCTGCTAGAGTCTTAGCAATTGGCTTGTGGAGCAGAAGGGAGGTGCGGTATCTCCAAATTGTGCCCTTAATCCAAATTTTTGGAAGCTTAGTCAACAAGTTACTCGACAGAACTGTGTGCCATTCGGTAAATTTGGACATTTTCGATTACCCCTACTCCTCACTTCTCGGTCGCAAAGATTGTGCAAGGTCCCTGGTTGTATTCGAATAGAACCACGCAATGATGAAAAGCACTGAACTTTGCTGATAGCTGTTTTTTTTTCACACCCGGTATACGACCTCGCTGAAGGCGTAACTCGGTAATTATTCAATTGATTATAACACTTTGAAGCTGAGAAGATAAAGAAATGGTTGGCATTACGATTATCAGCATTCCGAGTCTTGGGAGTTGAACTGTTCATTAGGGGCGCTGCAGTCGACTGTAAGATGCACATTAACACTAGCAAACACAAAAATTCATTGTGGCATGGAAATATCGATTTTTCTGTTTTCCCGTTTATTCTACCTTCTTTATATTTGTGATGCAGCTAATGAAAACGTACTGTAAGATGGAAAAATCAGATTTTAAGTGAGGGCGGAAATTCTGAAGAGTGGAAGCGAATGGAATCGGGTGTCGGTTCTTGTCTCAACCATCATGAAGAAAGTGATGCAGGCAGAGGGCCGAAGAACAAAGTTCAGCCCGCACTGGACACAGCTCTGTTCACTAGACTGTGCAGCTGCTGGAGATCCCCTGGTAGGTTAGCCCGCGTACCATCTTCTGCGTCGCCAATATACCAACGAGAGGTCGGGGAAGAAGGACGCATCAGCTGTGGTGCACCGAATTCTAGGTTAATGGGTGACGTTGCTCGAAGCGCGATCCGAAGACGAAAGCAAATGAGGCGGGCAGCTCAAGACGTCCTCTGGTCATGAACGAACTCACAGAGAGTTCAGGCTTGGGGCGGTGGGGAGCCATTGCATGTGTGCATCGCATACGTTCCACCAAACATCTCATGTATGAGGCATTAGGAGTTTTAAAACCGACAAAAACCCACCAGATTAGTTGAAAAATTAGGGAGATGCAGCATTTTAAAGATAGGTTCATCTTTCAGAGGCGGCGGAAACCAGATTTTCGGTGCAGATAACGGTTCGGCGAAGATGACTTTTTCGCTCTAGGGCATCGATATTCGCAAAAAGTTGGTAACAGCCAATAAGACCACCAAGATAGGGCATGAAATTACTTTTGTAATTCGAGGACATCGTGTTCAACATGAAAAAGTTCGATTCGTGGCAGTGGCGGATTTAGGATTTTCTTAAGGGGAAGGGAGGGGGGTTGAAAAAAACATGAATAATAATTTATCATATTTATTTTTAATTTATTTCGCAGCATATTGATTAATATTTTCAGTGTTTTATTGCTGATTTTATCAGAGCCTAGAGCTTTATTACTTCTTAGTTTTTTAAGGGCGTATTTTCTACTTCTCTTTTTAATATTTTGGGAGCATCTTCTTCGTTTTGTTCGTTCTCCCCTTCTTTCTCTTTCTCGTTTATGTTTTCTTTGCCGTATAGTTTTTCCACAGAACTGCGTACTGCTTCCACAATTTTTTCCCTGTCCCTAATTTCCTCCCATTGTTTGTTTTCTACTTTCAATACCAGCTTTCTCCCTTTGCACAGTTCTTTTGCTGCCATTTTTATAGATCCATGGTCTCTCAAACTGCTTCCCACTTTCGCTGCATCAAATGTTCTTATGTCTGTTGTCGGGCTGATTTCTTCAATTCTGTTAATTTTATTTTCCCCCTTGGTGCCAAAAAGTATTTCTTTTGCAGTTGCTCCTTTTCTTCGATCATCTTTCTCGCGTGTTCTGCTAGTTTATCATCCGCAATTTCTTTTTCTCTACCCTCCCTCCCCATATTCGTTGTTACCTTCTTTAATTGCTTCTTCTATAATATATTTTTCTTGCACTGAATTTCCGTTTTTTTGTCTCCTTTCAATAATTTCTTTGACCCTTTCCCTATTTGCGTACCTGTGCACTGGGATCAGTGGCATATTTAGAAATTTTCCAAGGGGGGGGGGGTGTTTTGAAGATAAAACTTGTTTTTTGTATTTTCATTTTACTTACTTTTATTTTTGCTAGTCGTCATTTCTCAGTTGATTCTTGATATATTTTGAAGTCCACACAGGACTACAGCACTCCAAGTGTAAACGTTCACTACATTTTTATATAATGTGCTTTCGCAATGTTTTTTTTTCTTTTTCGGTCCGACGGGGAGTGTCCGAACCCCAAAAACTCCTCCCATGGATCCGCCACTGACTGGGATGATTTTTATTGCAAACTTCTCGTTTTTCTTATAATTGTTGTATTTTATCCTCCTTCCCCAACTTATCTTTGCTCGTGATATTCTACGGTCCGATGAAAAGCTGAAATTAGTCAATGTGGAAACGTCTTGTATTATCTTCATATTATTTGTCAAAATATGGTCTATTTCGTTTCTGGTTTTTCGATCGGGGGGGGGGGGAAGGCATCTATGTGAATTTTCTAGCTTGTCATTTTGTAGAAAGTATTTGCTATTTTAAGAATTTGCTGAGATACAAATTCTATTAATCTTTTTCTATTTTTGTTTTTGATTCCTGAATAATATTTACCAAAGATCCCCAACCCTCCCTCGTTTCTGTCAATTTTCGCATTCCAGTCCCCCATTATCATAATATAATATTCTTTGTTTTGCTCCAAACGCTCTTTCAGCTTTGCATGAAACTCCTCCCTTTCCCCTTCCTTAGCCTCCATTGTTGGGGCATATTGGACTACCAATGAATTGACTTTCTTCCACTGAGAGTATTATGTATCAAATCCGTTCAGAGACTCCTCCAATTTCTTTGATTTTTCTCATTATTGGTTTTCGGATATAAAACCCCACTCCCATGTACCCTCTTGTCTCCCCATAAAAATACATGAAATTTCCGTTCTTTCTTTGTGTTAGTTTTTCTCCCTATTTCCTTATTTCCCCCTAATCATATTGTATTTCATTTTATTTTTTCAATTTCCTTTTCAAATTCGTATATCCTGTTTTCCCCTACCATCCCCCTCCAATTATAATACAACAAATTTGGACCTTTTTCGTATTTTTCTTCCTGTTCTTTTTCCTCGGAAACAGGTAGGTATTATAGTCTCCCCCCCCCCCACGGTGGCTGCCTCCCGTCTTGGAGGAAGTGAATAATAATACTAATATTAAATTAAAACCATCTAGTGGCCGGTTATTTTGTACTTTTAAATTTGAAAATTAAGTTCGAAGGGGGGGGGTAACCCCCAACCCCTCTGGATTCGCCTGTGTGCACGGGAATATTTCTTCATTGCAAAATTCAATGTATGTAAGTGGATTGCGCTTGATTTCTCTACCACTACTACGAGCTAGAATCTGTCTGACGTGTCTGTACCAGAGAGATAATTCTACTGCAATTTCTAGAGAAGAGCCTAGGTCATTTTTATAGAAATCGCATAAATTTCTCAGGTCATTAATATCCTCATCTGTGCCCTTCTCACTTTGGTTTGGATTTAGAAGAACAGTGAAGTTTTTCCAGAATTGAGGAATGATTAATGAAGCGTTCTTCCAATTCATTATTCATGCATTCCAAAAAGGGTATGAAGATTGTTATTCTATAAAATTCTTCAGGAGTTGATGCACTGGTCGGGTGAGTTATAGATATCGTACATCATTCTTTTTTCAGAACTGCAATTCTTCAAAAGTCTTCTTTCTTTTATTTCGGGGCGTTTTAACCCAAAAATCCTTACGCTCCTACGCCACTGAAACACTGAATTGAACTTTCTCGTAGGAAATTTTATCTACATATTTTGTGATAAGCATTTTTCCAATACGACCTGTAAGAAGCCAGATATCATCCAAACCCAATTCGCTCCCTCCTCTCCTGCGGAGTCGTTAATTAAACCTTCGACCGTGGGGGAACTTTTCGGGGGGTCATCATTAAGGCGGGAAAAGGCGATTAGCCGAACTGGACTATAATATGCTTTCTGTTCAAGGAACCTTTGACTTCGCCAATGATAAGACTGGCCGACATCCGTCATGACTCGAATCACCGGGTGAACATTACTACTAATCCACTCGCTATACCCCCTCCAATCATTTATCGCGTTAATTTTTACACCTTATTTGTTTTTTGTGCAAAGAGCCAAGGTCTTCGCTATCTCCCCTTCGACGCAACTATGGTTAACCTACCTCGTCGTCGTGTCTCATAAATATTTCTTTCACCTCGAACCACAGCAATCGTTTTATCAAGCGGTTACCATTCGTATTGTTCCCCTCCCCCTCCCCCAAGCTCTCATTCATAATTTCTAAACGTACCAACCGCCTATATCCTGATCTTTGATCCGGCAAGATGAAATACCTATACCTACAGCTTCGATTATCGTGTGATCGACTATATTTCCTCAGAGTGTAACGGTGCCCACTTCTCGCTCCCAACATCCGAGCGAGTAGATAGGATAACGGCCGTATAGTTGTCACCGGGAAATGAAACGACCGGAGTACGTAAATTAATTCGCGTTCGGCTTTAATCGAGGGAAAAAAAAAAGTAAAATATAAGACAGAAAGAGATAGAAAGAGACAAGCTGAGACAAAGACAGAAATAAAAAAACGGTGATCCAGACCTTGCTATAAGGCTAACCTTCGATCGAAGGCTGTGGACAGTGTTATGTGCGGATACAAGGTCTTCGACAACATTTCTCATTCTCATTATTTAAATACGTTTCGGTTGGTGTGTAAAATTGTGCGTGTATTTGTGTCCGCGCGTATTGTGCGTGCATCACATGCCGACGACGCACACGCGTGCCAATGAAATTATATCTAAATACTTTTTTAACGAGTCAATTTTCGAAAATGTTATATATTTATATAATCGAGCGCGCGAAGAAGACTTTTTTCGTTCGAACGGCGAAACAAACGGCCGCGCAAATTGACTCCGCAAAATACGCCGGTCGCTCGGGCGCAGCGGGGCGGGGCAGGGTAAAAATTTATCGTTCAAATAATTCTCCCGAATGCATTAACGTTATTTTTGGATATACGCTTTTTCCAAGGAGATGAATGGAAATGGAAATATTAAACCAATAACCGGATCTCGACGAAATTACCTAATTCGCGTAAACCTGTTGGCAGGTGCACCGGTAATGGTTTCGCGTGCCCTCCACCCCGTGTACACTGATACGAGTTGGACAGCTGAGCCTACATGAGCACCACTGAATGCAATTTCGCAACATTTTAATGGTAATTCAATAATGCCAGTCCAATTTGAGTCGTACTTACCGTATACCGAGTCTAATTAATTATGCACATCATGGATTTTAAACGAGGAAGGCTGTTACATATTTGGAAATTTCCATTGAGCGGACTAGAAAATTAGCGTTATTTCCTGGACGAGAGTGGTACACGAGGTTTACCGCCAGTACCGACCTAGTAGTAGACGTCCATTCAACCCAAGAATGGGCACCATCAGAATCCACTGAGGTGAGATCATGATCCGCAGATGCAAATCAGAAGGTAATTTTAAACGGAAAAAAGCCTACATCGTGAAAACGATCGTGATCTTACTTTAGATCACGATTTTGCACGATTTTTTCGACTATTTTAATTTTAGATTAATTTCGAAGTCAGAAAAAAAGATCAAGATTAGATGGCACATAGCAACCCATAAATGCAACGCAGCGCTCTCCAGAGGCCTGAGATTTCGAGAACACGAGCAGTACCGGACAAAGTGAGAGACATCGGAAAATGACATTGTAAATGCGTTACAACACTATCAGTTTTCAATTTCACGCTCATTTAGTCTCTCCAGAACTCCAGAAGCTCTATTTGAACCTTATGAATTCAAATTACACCTTGAGTCATACCTCACAACTCTCACAGAATTTGAGTTTGAATTTTCCAAACTTTGCTCAAAAAGTGCCACCCACTGTTCTCTACGCCTCAGTTATTGTTTTTTCTTTCTCGGTTAACTACATCCCTGGAATTCCTCCACAGTACCTATCTAACCCAAACTTTTGAGGACAGCGACGTCAATAATTTCTAATAATCAACCTTTTTATAAGGCTGTGACATGACGTCACCAGAACGCTCGTTATCAATATTGAAGGAAAGAACCAAATACATGTAGTGTAATGGGAAGTTAACGAATTTTTCCATTTATGTCGAAATTTCTCGAAAGTAAGTGGAATTACGTGAAAAATGATGAGAATGAAATTTTTAGAAAACGGTATTTACATTTTTATAAAGTAATTTCCGTATAATTTCGAACATTCTATCGCGAATTATTACAATTTGAAGATTGACTATGCTAGTAAGTAGCTCAACATTTTGAATTATGTATTTCAGATTTACGTTATTTCTAATTGAATTTAGTAATAATGGTCAACTTTTCACCACCGATTGCCAAAAACTTGGTTTAACTTGAAAAAAGCGCAAAAGTATTCAGTCATTTTTTTCAATTTTACAAACTTGGGGGAAAAACATATAAACAAAGCCAAAGTGCCATTCCCCTATACCCTGTTCGCCGAAAGTTTGAAGCGACGTCACAAGATGCTGTAACACAAGTGAGAAAGCAATGACGCACTTGCCGGAAGCATTATTATCTACAGTGTGTCACTATCACGCGCGTTCAGTGTGAATCGCTCTCCTTCTCTGGCTCCGTGACAGGGTTGGGCACGAATCAGGTAAAATTGGATTCGAATACGAATCAACGAATAAACGGCATTTTTTGGATTCGAATAATGATTCGAATAAATTTGACTAAATGTCGATTCGAATCATTTTCGAATCAATTATACTGATTCGTTGATTCGAATCAATTTCGAATCAGCATCCTATCAATTTTTTTTGTTTGTTTCTGATACTCAGTGCGCCAGACGTACGGAAGAATCCGTATTTGTACGGATTTTCGTGAAACTTTCGAATTTGGTTACAATTCCACGACAAACGGTCAAACCGAGAACAAAACAAAACGAACAGAAAAAAAAAGTTGAAAAAAATCGATTCGTTTCGAATCAACGAATCAGCTAATTTTGATTCGAATAAATTTCAGAAATAATGGATTCGAATCACAAATTCGAATCAAATGAAGCCAAAAGCTTCCAGATCTGATTCGAATAAATTTTCGAATCACAAAATCTGATTCGAATCTTGATTCGAATCATGCCCAACCGTGCTCCGTGAGCACCGAAATGTCAATTCTCTACTGCAAGTTATGACGTCACTTCAAACTTCTGGTGAACAGGGTATTGGGGTAGACACTCCTGTAGATGCGCTAGTGTCGTGGACGAAAAGATAATCAGGGTATTTTTACCATAAATACATGTACAAGCAAAATGAGCTCTAACATCTTCAATATTGTTTTTTATAGAAAACTGAAGAGAACGAAAGTGTCAGCTCTTATAATTTCCTTTCAGATGAGTCCATCTTCAGTTTTTTTAGAACATTTTTGTCACTGATTATCTTCTCGTCCAAATACACCAATCAACACGCCGCATTTCGTTAGGCCACAAGAGAGCGACTCTTTAGCGTCCAAACGCGAATAGCCGAATTTTCGAACTACAAAATGAAGCGCACAACTTACATTAATAACTGGGAATTGAGCTTACTCCGAACAGTCCAATCGCACTTACCTAAAACAAACAATAAATAAAAATGCAATTAGTTGAGTTATAAATTCACATTTGTATATTTTTATTTATATAAATTTAATTGAGAACGAAGGAAACGGCCAACAAGGAGTAGCAGCCCCCCTCCCCCGGAACAATCTCAGTCATTTCATTGTAGGACTATTATATTCTAGGTTATTTGGGAAATCGTTGTGTGGCTTCTGAGGGAAAAACTTCGGCAAGAGGGACGAGAATGCCTGCCCTTATTTGCACTACTCTGGTACTATGGTCCAGTCGCTGTGTAGCGAAGTGGTAACGTGCCCGCTTCACAATCCTTGCGTCTCGGATTCGGGTCCCCCCAACGCCGTTGAAAGCTAGTGATATTCGAATACCCCACTAATATCCTGGCGAGCATAGCGACTTCAGTATCAATCGAGGTGGAAACATAGCGCGTCCTGTCACTCCCGCCATTTCACAAAAACAAAGCATTACAATCGGAGGGCGTGTTACCGCCAGATCAGAAAAATTGGTACTGTGCGTAGGTACGTCGAGGACAGTTTATTACTCAATGTCGTGAAACACGTGGTTAGTAAAAGCAAACTGTGGCTGTACACTCTTTGGTACAGAAAACGAAAACTCTAACGGTAAAGAAACTGTAGAAGAAGCAACGGTAAACTACCCCGACTAACCTGCCTAGGAGAGTCGCGCGTCAGAAACCGCAACCGCCAGCGTCCAGCTTCAGATACGCGCCTGAAGAAGGTTATCCGAGACTCTACCACAAGTTCCTAAGACTCAGAAAGATTTTTCAGCACTCTTCAAGATTTTATATTACTCAAAGGACTCGTTCAGATCCATTTAAAGATTGGTCTTTTTGGCTGCTTCTTCCTTATTTTTCCATTTTTATAATCAGATCACGAACCCGATAATCTTTTAGTAATCTTAGATCATGGTATTTTTGATCTAAAGATCATACGATCTTGCCTGTCATTTATTCAACCAATAGTTTAAACTCTAGTGCAGGATGTCTACCAAATACAAATCTGTGAAGTGCATGACTTTTTCGTAACCTTTGCATGACTTTTTTCATTGGCTCACAATACTCATGTTAGGGAGCCTACGTGGCAAAAAGAAAAACTAATTTTGACGTTTCAATGATACTTGTTCTATTTCTTCCATTGCTAATATTTTGGAGTTCACATTTAAAAAGGAAGATTATAAAAAAATAAATTTAAGAAAATGTAAAGTAGCTGAGCCAAATAAGGTTCTAATTCAAGGTTTTGGCTCTCTAGGCTTCCAAGTGTTCTCATTTTTTGTCCGTTTTTGTGGTAGGTAGTCGACGACTGGAATAACTACAAATTGGAATCTTGATTTTTTTTTACACTGTTCCATGCTACTCAGATCCTCTACTAAAAATAGTCCTTTTTAAAAACTTAATAAGGCCTGGTGCACTCAAGAAGGCCCGACCTAAAATCTAATAACGTTCAACCTAAAACATAATGAGGCTCGACCTCAAATTCGGTAAATATGGTAAGTATGATTTAAGTAGGAATTTATGAGTAAATTATAATTAAAATGATCATTGAGTTCACCAGATTGTGCCTATTAAGTTACATACCATTATTTTTTTGAACATCAGATACCTCGGTTCCAAACTGTTCAAATTTCATTTTTCTGTCGTCGATCGTTAACCAACTATACCACTACAACAATCATCCAACGTTTGATTTCTAGATAAATTCCACTTGAGTAACGTAATAAATCCTCCAAATTACACGAACAACATATTGGAGAACTCTTTTTATTCTTGAAAAAATACCAACCGCCTTATCTAGCTAGCACCAGAAAAACAAGTGGACAGTGTTGCCACAGCATAAAAGAACAACTGTATACATTGTAATGCAGTCTGAAGCGTAGCAGCCATGATCAGTACATTGGGCCTTATTGAGATCCGGGCTTTATTAGGCTCACCTATCTTACATTAAACATTTATTAATTTTTTTTCAATGAGAGAATGAAAAAGAACGTATTAATGAATGTACTGTAGGAATTTAGGGTAAGAAATTATTGAAAAGTAAACACAGACCTTCTTCCCCTTCCACCACTACCACCATTGTTCTATGGTTATTTTTATAAATGTAATATTTGCGTGTATAAAATTTCAGAATTTTCTCTTTTTCCATGGCTACGAACACACCAGCAAAGAGGGGGGAGGGGGAGAAAACGAGGATAGAATATAAAAAAGGCATATTTTTCAAAAAATTGTACGACTTTTCACCTTCCAAAGAGGGGTCTTCTTCTCTTGCCCCATACCGGTGGACAAATAGTGCATACTTTCAATATTATGCCTTTATTATTTCTTACGTTGTATCAGTTCACTGTCACTGAGTTCTGGCTTACACAAGACATGAGACCTAATTACATAAAAACAGTAGACCTACAGAAGCAAGACATAACAGTCTGACTGAAAACATAAAGACAATAAAGACATGAAACATAAGCACGTAAGACATACATAGTGGTGTTGGAACGGAGGGGGGGGGGACAAAGTATCACACAAAAACAGTTATTTAACTAAGGTTAGTACAGCACTACGATAGAGACTGTTCCCAAAACAGTTCATTAAATGAAAAAAAAAGTTATGACACAGACCATAAGACATACTTCGTATCAAAACAAAACATGTTTGACAAAAAGACGTTTAAAGCTGTTATATGATTTTACTGAAGGTTGAGCCACGAAGCGGCCAGGAAGTGGAACCCCCTAGTAACTGAAAGATTTTACGAAAATTCTAAACAAACGCATGATCTTGGAGTGCGACAACCCCTCTCCGCTGCGGCCCCTAATTACCTGGCCTCTGACTATAAACTCTAATATCTCATACGTTTTGCTGCATAAATATGTTAAACTGATAGGTGTTTCACATCCGTTCAAGGGACTCTAAACACTATACTCTGCAATTTTTTTATCGTTTAGTTTTAAAAAGGTCCGAAATAAAGGTCAATAGATTTACCAGAGTCAGCAATTCTCTTTGTATTCTCTCTCCAGAAAATAGTTCCTTCGAGGAAGAGGTACAAAAGCACTGGTTCAAAGGCCCTGGGTCGGCCATTCATTTGGCTTTTCCTTTTTGCTCCGGAAAATGGTTACTTAAGGAAGAGGTGGCAGGGTAGAGGTTTACGGTGCAGAGTTAACGGAGCGGCAAAATGCTAAATCCGGCCCTGAGTCGAAACAAACACTCGGCCGTCAAGAGGGGGCCGTAACCGTATGCAAGTGTCAAATGATATTTTTAAAATGGTGCGTGTAGCCCTGTGCACATCGTTAGTGCATTCTGTCTAATTAATGTGGTCATACATGGTCGAGGTCTCCGTGTGTGTATGTATTGGTACACCTCCTCGATGAGTTATCTTCTTACCTTCCATGCTTTTCCGAACTACCGTTTATCTGATATATTGTGTTTTAATTAACGAAATCATTTACGACTGCGAAAAGAGAAGAAAGAAAAAAAAAGCCGGCTAAACCTTGCGTTAAATTATAGACGTATTATATACGTTTAAGTATTTATACAAATTAATTATCGGCTAATTAGAGTGTAATTACAACATGCGACGTGTACTTCCTCGTATACACGGGGCACCGCAAGGATCAATCCTGTGTCAAGGATCCAATGTGGAAAAACTGAGTATCATGTTGAGTGATGGCGGTGTTCGAAAGCTCCTGTGTCTTACCGTCAATTCGTAAAGAATGTAAAAACTAAATTGAAAGTTCGAGAGTGCTTGAATTCTAAAATATCGAGTTCAGATTCAGTTATACGACTCGTTACGGTTAGGGAATCTCTGTTAGACCTTGTTTAGAATTTTCTGAGACTCTGGTGTAAAATTTTCTCGATTCTGTACTCACGAATTTGTCGAGACTCTTTGAGAATATGTCAAAGCTCTCCAATACTTATTTGGACTAGAATGAAAGGAATACAGACTCGGTTTCAAAAATCAGTGCGATGGTGCCTTTGTAAGATTAATTATTTCATTCAGACTTTTCGCCAATAGGTACCACAGGCTTTTCAAGGCCTGCGAACATTCATGAAGATTTCTTCAGAAGCTTTATAATCAGAGGCGGAGATTGTGCTATTTTTGAGAGAGCGGTTTAAGCTCCCCAGAAAACTTGATTTTCCGGAAGAGGCGGGGCTCAGCAGGTTTGTGGCTTTAAGAGTTTAAGACTCACTAACCTGACTGGTGTTCAAGTATGTTAAGACTTCTTAACGTTTTCTAACTTTGGGAGCCCCTGGTTCGGAAACTGTTGAATCTGTGTACAATCTATAAACATGTTATAAGTACACATCGACTGCTCGTTTGCGATCAAGTAAGTTAGAAAGGTAGAACTTGTAGGTCAGGAATCATATTTAATCATTGACGGTCGACAGGCGCTTCTATTTGACAAACTCATCAATTTCCTGGACAAATCACGCACGTTTAAAATGAAGTTTCGAAAAAAAAAATGTTATCATGCAAATGCGAAGACCGAACAGCGAAGTTAACAAACCATCTGCGCCCGTGTTCACTAACACTTACCAAGATACCATGATGGTTCTTAAAGCCGGCAAACTGTGACTTGGTCCTACGACCAAGTTGAGAAAATCTAGGTCAGGGGCCTAGTTGTCGCAGATTAAAATGTGCGCCAAGTCTTATACGAAAAGAGATTTGGACATTATGTTCAATAGGTTTTAGTTAATATCCAGTGACCCCACTATTCATCACATTTGCAGACGTATCGCATTGAACAAAGGGTGGCTTTTTACCAAGTTCTGCGACATACAACTGCGTGTTGAAATCAAAAAAGATACCACTCATCTATTCACTAAAACGTAACTTCGCTTGGAAAAATGAAACTTGCATCTTAGTTCTTGGAAATCGGTGGTGGAAGAGAATTGAAACGTTTGCGTGGTTACTATTGGAAATGTACCTAAGTGGAAGTTCTTTTCAGGGATTAATTTCGGGTAAATTTTCCAAAATTCGTGCATTATGGAATATAAGTACGTTCGGACACTCAGGCTGGACCTGAGGGCAAAGCCCCAAGCTGCTGCTTTATTACGTCTGCTCCTATAGCATGAATGCACCTTTGTGATTCCGGAGTTTCGCGTTCAAGCTAAGCTATTCCCTTGTATCCTGTTACAAGGGTCCGGGGAGGACAGTATTCCCCTTGCAAGGACATCCAGTACCACAATGATTATGACCCTTACTAAGTGCAGCCTTCCAAAGTCGGTAAATTCTCATTTGTTTTTCAAGCGGTTGTTACAAGAGATCTCTTCTTTCGATACCGCACGTGACCGTGTACATAATGCCTTCCCTTCTGCGACCACACAGACTATGAGAAAGTGCACAACCGCACAAGTCCCCAGTTTCACTCGACTGCCACTCATGCTTACGAACTCGTACCGCGAATTGCGACCTTGGAGATTGGAGATTGCGACGTGTTCGCAACGCCGACGGAGATCGTCTCGCATGCCAAATTTTCGTCTGCGCGAACGCAGCTGCAATTAGTCTTTAGTCGAGCACCTGATGTCATTTCCGAAGGACCCTCTGTCTGGCTACATTCACTTCTTGCTGTCACACATGTGCCTAAAAAAAAAAAATAACAAGTCAGGAGAATTATAAAGAGGTAAACGAGAACGGAATTAGTTTCAGTTCATCGAGCACTGACACTTTTGGCAGTCTGCGGTGCCTCAATGAATCGGCTCTGCAATGGGACCACTGTTGCTTCCGCAGAATTTACGCACGTGGAACTATCCTGAAATACAGATGAACTTAATACTCATTTCTGTAGAATCTATATGCCTAATCAATCAGTGGTGTTGAAAAGCGGCTCTCCCGGGCAGACGTTCGATTACGCCCTGCAGTGCCAGAGTTTCTATAGAGCAAACTGGGCAATTGCTCTAGGGGCGAGCCTTCGACAGGCGCCACATGAATGGGCTTTCTTATAACTTCACTGAATTACGTGTGGCTGATGCTATACACGGAGAAAAAAGAATCAGTGCATCTTGAAAAGAAGAGCCCCACCTTGGGTCCAATCTGGCCGAGCGACAAAAAATAGCCGCCACTTCCTCTTTTGCCCATTACGCCGCTACGTGTGAATTCGATACTGATGCCCAGCTCATTTCAGACTCACCAACTGCAAAATTTCGGTCTGTTGCCAAATTCCCGAAATCAACCAGAACTTGAGAGATTTCGTCAAATAAATCCGTCGACTAGGGCTTGAAATTTCTCGACTGCGCTGAATGTGTTCCCTTCTCTCTTTTTCCCTTTCCCGGTTTAGAATTTCAAACACGTCTCGTTTTACTCGTGTCTTCTTTTACCCATTTTCGGTAACTAAGTTCCCGTTAGCATACTGCACGTATTTACCCAACTTGATCCATTATGCTGAGCTGACGCTATCTCATCGTTTTTATAATATCGCCATTACTATGGAAGTTCAGCTGCACGCGAGACTCCCGAATTAAGAAGATGCACTCGTGCAGCGGGACCTGATCGCAGATCACCGGCTCTGAGGATCATAAAACGAGCCGTACTTTTCCACCGACTGGGTATTCCCACTTCTTCATGATTCTTACAGCGTATTGATTTGAAAAGTGGCCATAATAGAACCTCTATACGGCTACACTTGGCGTGTCCAACGTATCAGTTTTCAATCCGCTGACCAACGTTTTCGGTTTTCTACTTTGGTGCTCGTGATTTGTCGTCGAAATTGATAAATTGGTCGCGAAACGAGCGCACATCAACTGTCGATGGTTAGATAAGATTTCTGAATTATAAGTCCTACCACTCACTCGCCCGATAGCATACAAATGAGCAGTCGGTGTGTACCTTAGAGTCTGTACACAAAGCACCATCAGCGAGTACTTGTAAGTCACAATAAGTATTTACCGACACTGATGGCTTGTGTTATTGGGAAACAGTATCGCATTTTATTGCTTTCGTCTTCGAGCATCGCAAAGGTATTAGTGCATTATCAGAATGATTAAAACCAATTTTCTTTGTTGGCTGTCTCTTTTTGACATACGCCGAGTCGAATCCCAGTGCGATTGGAATGGGATTAGCCCACGATGTCACAAGCCCTGCCCCACAAACACATAGTAGAGATAAGGAAAAGCTGTGTGTTTCGTTTGCACTCCGTTGCAATGTTTACTCACCACGCGACAGAGATACATAATTAAAATCTATCACTCAAGCTAGTGCATTGTAAATTGTTAACTTCATTTTGGGCACGTAGCTAACAGATAAGGACCTGGTATTGGGATCAATAAATGAGTACTTGTAGGTGTTTTGGTTTCGACAACGTGACAACGGACGAATATTCTGCCTATTCAATGTGCAGTAGACAACATTGCATTTAGAATGCCAGATTCCCTCCATAACGCAGTGGCAGATCCAGGGAGGCATCCTGGGAGGGGCAACGCCAACTATGTACGAATAGTCTCAGTCTCATCAACCCAGTTTCCCTGACGAGTATGCAGATAATTTTCTCGCCCTCATGATAGTAATTGAGGAGCCCCTTTCTGAACTGCCCTTAGTTCATTCATGACTTTTGCTTCACTACAACGTTTATGTCTAGGCTACACTGGTAAATAGTTTTCAAAGTAGCATCATATGAAGGTACATTCAGGCAGCGGTGCTGAGAGCTATTTTGGGCCCCGGGGTAAATTGTTGTAGGGGCCTCTAATTCTTTACTTTATAGTAGCAATAGTAGTAATGGCGGCATCCAAAAGTATTTCAAATATTTGCTTCATCTGTTCATCTGTTTATTCATAATGTACATATGTAACCCTGTATCACGTATTTGAAGGGCACTTGGGCCCTTCAAATAGTTCGGGCCCGGGGGAAAGCTCCCCCTCCTCACCCCATCTCGGCGCCATTGCATTCAGCTTCGCCGCGTATCAAAAAATTATGGCAACTGCATCGTGTGCGACGCAGTTTTTATTGATTTCCCATACTTCTAATTTTTTGGACTAGGGGCAGTTCGGAATAGGGTTCCTCAGCACAGAGTAGGAGTGAAGTATGGAGACGTTTGAATGATTTGTGCTACTGACTCTGTTTTCTTGCTGTTGAAAGTAAGAATTCCTTTCAAAGTGTGAGGCCACATTCTTTCAACTCAACTGAGCGATGATTTCCGAGAATTTTCAATACTCATTAGAATACCATTTAATTTTCTCCCTCTGAGAGGAGCTCGAAACTAGCTAAGCTTATTCAATCTTCAATGCTAGTTACTTCATGCTCTGTATGACTTTTCTGAACTCACTTAAGACTCGCTAAAATGGTTCAAAACTCGTTGGTGATTCTCTATAACTTTTGCAGGCTTGATTATGGCTCTTCGTGGCATGATCAAGACGTTCTTGATTCGAGACTCTTCCAGACTTATTAAAGATTTTTTAGGGCTTTTCTTAAAAATTCAACAGTTGTTCAAGATTTATTTAGGATTTTTTACGGTTCTTCAAGACTCGTTAAAACTAGTAAAAATTCTTCCAGTAGATGCTCTTGAAGACTCTTCTATACTTTCAAGATTCGCTTAGAACATGCAAGACTCGTTCAAGACCTTTTATGAATCTTTCGGACTTCTCTAGACTTGATCATGACTGTCTGAGTTTCCTGAAGAACCTTTAAAACTTTTCAAGCACAAGCTACTGGACGTGTATTAAAACTTGCTACGACTCTTGAAGACTCATTTATGACTTTCGAGACTCTTTTACTTGTATACAGAATTTCTTGAAACACATTAAAATACTTTAGCAGGAGACTCCAGCGCTCCAGAGACATTTTGTTCAACACTCATTTTCGCCCCAAGATCTTTCGTCCAATGAGACATAACGTCCACGACTCATTTTGTTCAAGGTAATAATATCATCAGAAATCTGTTACAGAAGGAATTTTTACGGGCAATTATTACACCCAGTGACCCAGCATTTATGTTGAAAAAATCTCAAAATAGGAATCAGACATTGAAAAGTTCCCAATACCTACACTTCTTCATCTAAGGTAATTGTACTCTCAGAATAACGAGACCGTTCAATTTAGTATTGCTACATGGACTCGGAACTCGGAATAACAATAATAAGAAGGCAGTGTGATGATTCACCTTGCACGTAGTGACGGGCTTCTTCTTTGCTCATGCATACACACTTCGTATGTACATTTCTTTTCTTTCCTTATCACCCTCACAATACTATACACATTTTGAACTGAACTCACTCGATATTTTAATATTTCATAACGATTCGAAGTCGTTATTTTGGACCGACATGGGCTGGACAAAATGTGCGTTGGACAAAAATTGACTGGACCAAAAACAAAGTAACTTCGCTGGACGTAGTGTGCCCTGGCCGAAACATCGTGGAGCCTAACAGGATCGTTTGAGACTCCGTATCTCAATTTTTAACTTTAGGTCAACAGATATCAAATTCAGCTCCGCGTCTTCATCAGTAGTCTTAAAGTCAAATTCAGTTCCGCGGCTTCATGGATAGACTTACACGAGACATGAAAAGTTTTAGCCACTTTTACACTAGTCCGGAAGAGTTTTGAACAAGTCTGGTATTTAGCGAGTCTGAAAAAGTGTTAAAGAATCTGGAAAAATCATGAAGAATCTTGAACGAATCTTGAAGAGTCTTGGTTTTAAATTGTATAGGTCTTAGACGAGGCGGCAAGAAATCGGGGGTACAAATAACTCTTGAACGGTTCCAAAGAGCTTTGAACAAGTCTCAATAAGTCTTAAAGGTTTATAAACGAGTCAGGAAGAGTCTTAAATACGAAGGTTTGAAGAATTTCAGGGTATCTTAAGCAAGTCTGGAAGGGTCTTACACGAGTCTTGAAAAGTTTTCAAGAATTTAAACCAGTTGTGAACAGTTTTGCTCAATTTTAATCACTTCTGGAAGTCTTGAACGAGTTCAAAGCCGGTAAACAAAACCTGTAGAGTTTGAGAAAATTTTAAGCATAACTCAAAGTATCTGAAAGGATAAAAGTTTAAAAAATTATTCAGCAAGTTCAAGGTAGTAGTGGAAGCAAGCATTGTGGGCGTTGGAAGTTGTAACATCCACCTACATATCGTATAATACAGGCGATATCTGAATAAAAAAGGTGAATAGAAACATTTTGGGGGCTAAAAGCGAATTTTGTTGAAAAATGTCAGGCTAGGTGTCATATTAAAAATCCCGCCCCAAAAATATAGCTGCGCTAATTTTTCTGTGGCACATTTTAGCCCCATCCCCAATCAGTTTTTGCAAATATTTCAAAAGTTGAAGTTCTAGGAAAAAAATTTTCAGACAAAAAATATTCCTCGTGAAATTTCCTTTAAAATCGTGTACTTGAAGTTGAGTATAGGCCGCATAGGTAGCCTAAAAATCTACTTGAAATTTGTCACATTTTCAACTTGTCATAAAAACCGAACAGATTTCCGCGAATATCTCGAAATTATCAACTCCTATAAGAAAGTGTATGATTAAAAAAAAAGGTTTCTCGTGAAATGTACATTACGGACAACCGCTCCTACCTAGGCGAAAGACTCTAGTCGTTAGACAGGGCACAGTAAGGGAGGAGTTAGGAAACAACAATCCAATCCACCATGAAAGCAGAGTTTGCAAGGCGATCAAAGTAATCTTCAAAACTTCAAGACTGCGAATAGAAATGATAATCTCAATGTACCTGCGCACCAAATCCTTCCTGGAAAATGTATGTACAATTGTTATTTATTTTCAATGTAGTCCCCTCTCCAGAGCATTTGCATTGCAATCTCTGTGGTGAGAAGTCTAATCCTACCCTAATCACGTTTGTGAAGATCGTTTGTCCATTCCGAGAACTGTACAGAGACTATGTTCTAATTATATTTATTACGCGTAATACACTTGCCCCACCAAGTACGTTTGGAATGGGGAACCCTCAAAACAAGGGGGAAAAGTACACACAAGAGTTAGTATGATTCTTAGTGAGGGTTAAAATTATTTTTATCATAAACTTTCTTGTAGGAGTTGATAATTTCGAAATATTCGTGGAAATCTGTTCGTTTTTATGAAAAGTTGAAAATGTGACTACTTTCAAGGACACTTTTAGGCTAACTATGCGGCCTATACTCAACTTCAAATACACCATTTTAAAGGAAATTTTACGAGTAATATTTTTTGTCTGAACATTTATTTTCTAGAACTTCAACTTCTTGAAATATTTGCACAAAACTGATTTTGGGGGGCTAAAACGTGCCACAGAAAAGTTAGCACAGCTTTTTGGGGGCGAGATTTTTAATATGTTGTTTCTGACACCTAACCTGACATTTTTCAACAAAATCCGCTTTTGGCCTCCAAAATGTTTCTACTTCTCATTTATTGCCTGTACTAGTCTACTCATTAGCATTAACTGATGAATAACTGAGCCAAATTTCTTCTTTGCGCATACGTGTTTCAAAAGCCACCATATTTTGATCAAATTTGTCAGTGTTGGGTAGGTAAATTGAAACGCAGTGGCGTTGCCAGCCTAGTATTCGAGGGGGGGGGGGGAGGCCTAGTCTTGCTCAAAACGGGAGTAAGTGTTACAACGGGTGCTTAAATTATAAAAAAAAACACTATCTGAAGAAGTTGCAAAGTGGGGAAGGGGCGCCACTGTTGAAACCGTTTATACTTCGTTTGAAACCTTTCTGTCACTAATAACACAGAAGAAGAAACCGCCTTCGGTTGCCTGTGATTATTGCGACCTCACTGCTTGCCCTGCCGATTCCGTTTAGTCAAAAGTACTATCGATTTCAAAATTCAGAAACTGAAAGTTTCAAATTTGAAAAAAAGCGGAGGCTGAGCCAGCAAATTAACGCTCGTTTTCGATGATTCCTTTCTCTGGTCCGCAAATATGCAAAACATAACATTATATTTTCTCGGCGAACAAACGATTTGGCGAAACTTCGCGCATCCATCGCAACCGAGTTAAATCACAAAAGAGCTGTTAAATATTGAAATTTCACTTCGTTTAGGCTTGAAAATGGTATTCGCTTTGTGTATAATAATCGTCAGATCAATGTTTCTGTTTGCGAATTGATTCTACATATCTTAGAGTACTTTTTCTCCTTCGCGAAACTCGTATAAAACCTCCACGTCAGGTGACTGGAGTCCAGGACTATTCGTATGTACTTTACGTATTCTCGTATTCGGGTCCGCAAATTTTTTTCGAAATCGACTTCGCCCCAAAACTATATCGATCCGAGTTGATGCGACCGTCGATTAATGGTCGAAATTCTCGAAAAGTAATTATCGAAACGTTTGCGACGCAGCCTTAAGAATTTTTGCACGACCTAATTACGGGCGCAGTGTTGACCTACATTAACGTCAAAACAAAACTGATCGAATTCGCGTTCCCGTAGTACTTTTTACGTGTACGCACACAGTTGAACACCCTCGCTGCGCCAATTTCAGCGGCTGTTAAACTTTTTAGTGTCGATGACGTCATCGTTTTCGTATATATAGCCGTCTAATCTCCGCTCCAAACGTAAATAAAGCGATGAAGAGATAAGCTATGTACGGAGGGGGGCGCTTTTCGAGCAGACTCCAAGTCGACGGAAAGGGGAGAGAAGGCTGACTGAAAAATGTTGATTTTTTAGTTAGCACTGTTAACGAAGACACTTTTTTGGTAAGAGTACTTCAAGGACAAACCGAAACGATGTCGGTAGACGAGGGGAGGGACTAATTTTCCGAAACTGCAAAATGTTACTCATTTGTTTGTTTAGCTGCTTATTTTCTTGTTGTTCGTTCATTTAACCTTCTCAGATTTACTCATTCTTTATTCGTTCTTTCTTTATTTCTTAAGTATTCACTGGTTATTTATTGTTCATTCGATCATCGATTCTGGTTACTTAACGTATTACTTTCTTTGATAAGACCAAGTTACCTTCATAGCAGGGACGAAACTATAAGGGGGGTGGGTGGGGGGTTGAAACAACCTCGCCTCAATCATTTGGCAGTCGGGAAATTTTGAAACTGTTAATTTGAATTTTTAATTTTTTAAGAACGTTTGTTTTATTTATTAAAAAATATTTGGATTGAAAAATCGGCAAATTTTCAATTTTTTACAAATGTTATCGACGAATTTTTAATTTATAAAAAATATTTGTCGGTCAATTTTTCTTCTCCATCTCCCCCTCCCCCCAAACTGAAAGTCAAATTTCGTCTCTGTTTCATAGTACTGTTTTGCTACGTATATCACAAGTAGGCAACTACTTAAGCCATGTAAAACATAACTCTTTATGCTAAAACTATAAATTAATGCTCTAATTTGAGCAAATCCCACAATACAGTACCAAAAAAAAAAATTTACAAGAATTCTTCTACTAGTTAATGTTTTGTGTAGTCTTCAACCGATCCGAAAATTGGAATTACTGACGTTTAACGCATGTACTGATTCTAGGGGGAAAATTTCCGATTTTTCTAGCCTATATTGTACAACGTCAATGTTACACATTATGTAGAACGGAAAAAAAGCAACGTTCTATGATTAATTTTTTCGGCTGATTTTGAACCTAAATTTAAAATGTTGACGAAGATTATTTTTCATTCTAAAAAGGATATTTTTAAAGGTGAAGAAGGTCATTTTCAGGGTGAAGAAAGGTCGTCATTAAAATTTTAAAATCAGATTTGAAATTAGCACGAAAATTTGGATTTAAAACGCTGTTTTCTCCTTCGATGTGTACGTCCTATACTTTCACATTTCAGACCTCTACAAGGTCACGTCCAGGGTGACAAAAGCTTTCATCAAGATTTTGGGGTCAGATTCGGAATTAGTATAAGATTCACGGTCTAGAAATAGTATAGTTTCTCAGTGACATAAAAAATGAAAAATGGACCTTACTTTTTTATCGAAGGTCATTTAAGCGAGGAAAAAGGTCTATATTCAAATTTAAAAGTCAGCTTCGGGATCAACGTTAAAAATTAAAAATATGCTCTACAACCTGTAACTTTTAGTTTTTTACGTTTTCTATACAGTTTTATTTATTATTAGAAATAAGTCTGAAGAACACCCAAATAGCCTTTTCAGCCATTTCGAAGGCCTTTTACAAAGCAACAATGCCTGATGAAATATTCTTGAAGCTAGATTCGTAGTATTCAGCGTAAAAATTATATTGGAATGATGTACTGAAATTCCAGAATTAGGAAAAAGGTCAATATTTATTCGTCAGTGAAATCAATCATGCAAAACTGTGGAAACGTCCCCAAAATAAAAATGTAGAGTTCCTCCAGGTCTTCTCAAATCTGTATTTTTAGTTTTCGAATCAAAAGACACCATGATTCAAAATCCTCCGATCTCTTCTTTGGTATGATCTCACGGTAGCGAAAATCAATCGTTCAAACTGGAAGAAAACCCATCCAAGAAACTGAGTCCGCCCAAGTCTTCCCAAGCATTACTTGTACTTTTTGAGCTCAAAAAGGACCCTTAATTGAAAAACTTTCCATTTCTCCATCGTATGATCGTAGGATTTCACTAGCATTTCCATCAATCAATTATAAAAAAATAGAAGTAATAAAAAAACGGGCCAAGGGGCAATGTTTGGTTCTGGGGTAAAGAATGACAAGCTTGGACCAATGCGACCACAATCAACTGAAAATGACCAGAAATTATTTGTTTGTTTTGGTCTGTTTCGATGTTTTCAATGATTAGTCGACTTTCTGTAGTTCGGCAGCTTTAGCCTATTTTTCAGATCTTGGGTGTAAATCTATCGAATCAGTTTTAAGCCATTTGTTAGCATCCAGAATGATAACAGTCTCGGACGATTCACCGGTTTTGGGCTGAGTTCTAAATTTAGACAATTTATCAGTTGTTTTGAGTTATTGGTTATTTAAGGCTCCTCATCAGTTTAGGACTCACTGAAATATTCAAACCGGGGCAAATTTTGGGTGTTTTTCAGTTCTGGACTGTTTGTCAGTTTTTACTTTTCGGTCAGTTTTGGACTGTTAGTTATTTCTGAGCTGGTAATTGGTTTTTGCATATTTTTCAGACGTGAATTCTGGACTGCTGGTCAGTTATAAATTGGGGGTGAATTTTAGGCACTGCAGTAAACTTTGAACGGTTTGTCAGTTTTAGGCTAGATGACAGTTTCCGGATATTTGTAAGTGTTGATTGTTTTCCGGTCGTCGGCTGTTCGTGAATTATGGGCCATTTGAATGTGTGTCTGAAATAGAAGCAAATGATACATATTGACTTTTTTTTTCTTTTTTCGTTTCTTTTTCGCGGGAATTTGGATCCATAGATGATGCAGAAAATCTCTTGACAAGAAATTATTGGTTTTAGAAAACCACTCCAAAGGTGAGGAGCTTCATACAAGCCAAAGATGATCAGCGCTACAAAAGTAGAAGCAGGGCGGGAAATCGCTACATCCTTGTGGTTTGAAAAGTCAGCAGTCGGCAAAATTACAAAAGTAAGAATTGTTTTTTCTTTCTTAGTTTTTACTGAAATGTCTTATATTATAATTTAAATTTCCATTGTCTAGGCCCCAAAACTTTAGCAGCTACAGCCCTGCATACGCCCTTCTTTTAGACACGCATGCATTCCTGTCAGTCAGTTTTGGACTGTTCGTCAACTCTGGGCTGTTTGTTGGAGTTTAGGTGATATTATGCCTATCACTTTTGGACTGTTCGTTAGGTTTTATCACAAATGACTAAAATACATCAAATCGGAGTAAAAATGCCAAAATGGAAACAAATCCGGTGAAAAAGAACTACCAAAAAACCAAATGTGGCCAGAATGAGATTGATCCAGACTTCTAGTGTGATCACTTTTTTGATGGGTGGAAGGGGGCGGGGCGACAGAATTGTATGAATCAACTGCAGAAGACAATAAAAGCTCAAGGTGTAGGGCAACACGCTGATTCAGAAGTCTAATGCTTCCATTTGACCTCGACGGTATCGGCTTGACTCCAAAACTAACTTTTCAATTTTCTAAAATCATTACCCAGCTTATCAGATAAGATTTTCCCTCAATTACCGATACAAATAAAGTCAGCACTCGAATTTAAACAATCCTACCACTTCCAGAATATCTGTTTTCTACCAGCGATGTCGGCAGCTTTGTCTCTTCTTCAGAAAGGTGTAAAATTACCCAATTAAAAGTAATAAAAAAAGTTCACGTCTCAAGTCAAGTTAACCAGTAAAAAATCTCGTAAGTCTGATCTCTGAAATCTCACACAACGAACTTTCACCAATTGCTGAATAGTTTTTGAAGTTTTTCATTTGGTTGTGGTGGGGGAGGGGGGTGGAGAGAGTTACAAATGGTACTCTGAACCCCTCCCTCGAATTTTTTCGCCGACATTCCTGTTTTCCACCGCGCTCCTCAATGGTTCCTATTTGACGCCATCCCAACAAGTGTTACACGCTGTTAATTGATAACGATAACCTAAAACGAAAAAAATATACGAATTCCGGTAGAGTTAATTCGCTTTAAACCGGTTCCATCGCGAAAACATTTCTTTCGATGCCCGTAATACCAATAGCGTGTACATACATAGTTACGTACTACTTAGTTACTAAGTCGTATAAATTCGCACAAAGTTGTTTGCCCCCCTTCAAAGTAATGAACCGGCGAACCACGAGCACCAATGTACTATTTAATTGAATTCACCCAAGTTAACGTTCAACTCAATACTCGTACGAATGATTCGAAAACACGTGGAAAAGCGAATGACGTCGCGAAAAATTCATTGTAAGCTCGTGTTTTCTTGATCGAAAATTATCGCACGTGGTGGATTTGCATTCGAGTCGGCGACATGTCGCGGACACACTTTTAGCATTTAAAGTTTGTCCGCGACGTGTCGCCGACTTGAATGTACATTCACGGCGAACGTCACCAGAATGACTTGTGAATTCAACACCGGCTGTTAAACGGGTCGCCAAATGTTTTCCTCAGCTTTCTCGGGTCCAAGTTAGCGACGATGGGAGAGCTGGTGCAGTGGCTCAGTATAGGCGGTACTCAGGGGGTGGGGGGCTTGGGAGACAATCCACCCTACAGGGACGTAGCGAAGAGATTTTTTAGAGGGGCAAAAATTTTTAAATTTCCAACTGACTCAAGTCCAAATTTCCCAAGTATCAAAATTTGTAATTTGTTTGTATTAGCAAAAAAAAAAAAAATCTTTTTGACTTGTTGGATTTTTTAACTTTTGATCCAACAGACTCAAGTCATCTAAATTCCCAAGAATCAAAATTTGCTCGTATTAGCCCAAAAATAAAAACCTTTTGACTTGCTGGATTTTCCTAACTTTTGATTCATCTACTAAAAGTTAACTCCGGCGGATGCTTGGAGCAGGGGTTTTGTCCCTACCTCCCTATAATCTTCCAAAAAACGAATTTTTTCACCGAAATTTTCCCAGAAATTGAAAAGTTTTTATTAGCTTTACTCGCGAATAAGTTTTAGCATTTTTGGGCGTTAATGACATAAAATCCAGTCCACAGAAAAATTCTGGTACGGGGCCTGAGGTTTCGTTACATTTTTCAGTAAAAGATGCGTAGAAAACCGAGAGTGACAGACTATATTTTAAGTGTAATAACACTTACAGTAGCTACTTTTTGCACTCATTTTGAACCCTCTCAAGGTTAGAGTGGTGCGGTTCTCAAATATTTTTGAAAACCCATTTTTCAGTTGGAGTAGTTTGTTGACAAGAGACCTTTCCACTGTTACCCAACACAAGTTGTTTCACCATTTCAGTTACAAACTCAAACCCACTCATCCAGTTGTTGGTTACAGTTGTGGACACTGTATAGTGAAATCCATATTGTATTCTAACCGGTTGCTTGAGTAAGAATATAGCAATGAAACCCCAACCAGCAAACAAATAAGTCCAGAGTGCTATGAACACAAGGAAAAGGAAATTACAAAAACAGGAAATAATAGAAAAAAAAAATTAAAGAAAATAAACATAACATTTTAATTGTTGGAATAACAGCACTCATTTCTATAGTGAGCCACTACTTCGACAAGTGACAGTGTTTCAGCAGTGTAAATAAGTTCACCTGAGAAAGACGGGGTCAGGGCGGTCCTTATTTGAAAAATTTTTTGAAATTGGGGAGACGATCCTTCTACATTTTTTCCTTATGACCTCAAAGTACCATCACCACATTTTTCGGAAATTCAGAAAAACATTAACCTGTTCTCTGAGGGCCTTGAAATTTAACATTGGATTTACATGAGGATTTTTCCGAAATCTCTTTATGGGTTGTCACTAACATGTCCTAAAAATACACAAGATTCTTAGCATAATTCGAATAAACTTTTCTAAATTCAAAATTTAAATTTTGAGGAAGTTTCAAAATTGGAACATTAACGAGTTAATTTTGAAAAAATCTCTTTTCACCCAAAAATTCTCATCACTTTTCTCGAGGGAATTTTTATAATTCCCTTCACTCTTACAATTCTCTCATAAACAGCCTGCAACGTCGCAAAACCTACAGCTTTGGACTTTTTCCCAGGATCACTCAACAAAGATAAACAATACAGCTAAATTAAATTTTGATGGTAGTTTTTAAATCGGATCTCCTCAGGGTCCTTTGTATGGGGTTTCGACTACATAATCGCCATTATTGATACTGTATCTAATTAATTGGTAATGAGAGTCATTCAATTCTACTTTGAGGGTGAGTTTTCGATTTGACCAATGATGGTGCGACCAAAGGTAGTTCGAATTGAAAAAATATCAGTATGAAGGTAATCTAATCGGAACCCTTTTGTCTCATGTACACTATTGCTCCTCAAACAACTTATCATCTTTCAGTATTTGGATCGTTCACGCTCTTTCATTCTTGTTAAATTTGAGCTTTCTTTCTCTTTCTCCGATAATGTAGTTAAATATCGATCTAACTATGTCATATTAAAGTTATCACTAAGACTGCTCTGTTCAAGATGAGAAACATCCTACATCAGTTTGGCGACCCAATGACCCAAAGGCTCAATTACTAATAAGTAATAACGCATTCCGTAATGGACAGACTTCGAAGTTGATTATTCATTTTCTATCCACTGCTTCAGTTAAAAGACAAATGCACTGGCTTGGCTGAAGTAAATTACTCAGTTTACTTAGTATTCTACATTGTTAGTTATGTTTCACGTGCACCACAACTGTCAAGTATTCGTAGGTTGATTTACAATTATTCTCAGTAAGGGTGAATACCTAATCATAATTCCTCAATAAGTTATAGATATACTTTCTCAGTCATTTCTGCTGAGAAATCTGCACGAGTCGATCCAGCGAAATGGTATAAAACTGTGCATACGATGATATTCGTATGTCGATTATGTCCTACCATTATGCCCTCAGGCTCAGTCCATCGCTTCATCCCATGTTATCCAATATTTGTTATTCGACAGTCTACCTCATTGTGTATTTGCTAACGCTGATCTCAGTTACCAGCTATTACCACATATACCTATTCTTACAATGAGGAAAAAAATAATAAACTACTATACAGCATCGTGAAAGTAAACTTGTCATTGACACGTGTAAGCTTCATTTTTTTCATTTTTTCACGTTAAAAACTCTATTTAACTGGTTATACCGTATAGGAGAGGACAACTTTAGACAAGTTAACGAGCAGTATGCATTGACGTGAATTTTATCTTCGAAACGTCGAGCTGTAATAAAACACTCGGGAATATTTATGCCATTCGATTGCGAATTCATAGAAACTTTAAGCACAATATTTTCCATCTGCAAGATACAGTTTGGGAAGCTGCGGCGCGTAGAAGTATGAACAGATGAAATTTATCACATTTGCCACAACAAAATCCAAACAGGTTTCTTCTTCTCGACTAAAAAGTGCACAAGGTGTCCTGCTACTTGGGAAAGTTGCGAAGAATCTTCAGACAGAATGGACAGTACACCTCGAACGCAGAAGTTTTAGGTTTTCTTTCCATTGGTTGTAGAGCTAGTGCATAAGCTAGTGTTACTCAAAATGTAAGACTACAAGAAATCACCGTCAAGTATGCTTAGGCCAAGGAAGTGTATAGTCTTGTGCAATAGTCGCGAACTATTTTTTCGATTCATCCTAGACATACGTTGGACAATAGCGAGAGATGTAATTGTGTTAGGAAGCTAAAATTTTGATACATTTGTCGCGATAGAGAAACAAAGGTCGAATTCGTTGATGAGCCTAATCGGACCATGGCGGGGGTGGAGGGCCAAAACGTGTGTTCCGGAGGAATTGCCTTGTTCAAGTTGTCCGCAAAAGTGATCTACGTAGTTCGCTGGAATTTTTGTAGAGAACTCTCAAAATCCAAATGTAGTTCTGGTTCAAAAATGATTCCAATTTACCCGTTAGGTCAGGAGTCCCGGGTACTCATAAGTCAATTTTCTTTCAAACATTTTATCAAAAAAGCAAAAGAAAAATGAATTAAACAGAATTAAGAATGAAAGCAGGAAAAACTGATCTGGCATCTAACAAAGTAAAAAGATATTTTAGAGCAAGAGGAAAGAGAACAAATAATTCAATAGATGAAAAAGGAAAATATTAGACTCCAAAAGAGACAAAGTAAAAAACTGGGTGAGATATATTGAAAAACTATGTAGGAATGGAGCAGGTATAAGTAAATGTATGGAAAGAGAAGATAGTGTGGAGGATGAAGAAAAAGGAGATCCTATTTTGTGATCAGAATTTAATAAAGTCCTAAAAGAAATGAAAGTAGGTAAAGCACAAGGAGTTGATGAAAGTGTTGGTGAGTTATTGAAGAATACAGGAGAAGTAGTTTTAAAAAATGTATACGAATTAATTTGGAAAATGTATGAAGAAGAAATGCCGATAGATTTCCAGGAAAGTAGGTTAATTATGATACTTAAGAAAACAGGAGCAAGCAACTGTGAAGATTATCGCGCTATAAGTTTACTTTCGCATGCATCAAAGATTCTAGCAAGGAAAATAAATAAGAGAATACAAAATAAAATGGAAGAAAAGGCGGGAAAACAGTTTGGATTCAGAAAAAGTAGAGGAACTAGGGAAGCAGTTTTATGTTTGACGCTCTCACTAGAAAAGACTGAAAAAAGATTTGGTTACAATTGTAGCCTTTGTAGCAGTGTTGCCATCTCTCTCGAAATTTCGTGAAATCTCATGAGTTTTTGAAAAAACTGGCACATACCGATGATGTATAAGCTCCGATTTTGTTTTGGTGACACAACCAAATCTCAAAAATTTTCATGAAAGGGACCAGGCAACGCTGTTTTGCAGTTCAAAAATGTTTCAAATATTGAAGGAAATATGAGTCATGTATAAAGGAAGAAGAGTAGAATCAAAGGGCTCAAATACAAATAGAGGATGAAGTGGGAGAAGTGAGAATCCAAAACAGAGTGAGACAAAGGTTGCTGTTTTGTTTACCACCAGGAGTGTTTAACCCATGTATAGAAAAAGTAATTGAAGAAATGAATGAAAGGAAATCAAGTTTGAAAGTACATACAAGAGGAGACTGTTAGAATGATAAGGTTTGCACATGGCATAGCAACAGTGGAAAGAAATGAAGGACTAAGCAAAACGCAGAAAAAGTTGGATGAGAAATAATTAAAAATAAAATATAAAATGAAGATGAATAAGAATAAAACAAAAGTGATGGTAATCAGTGGATGGGACGAAAATCCAAGAAATGTGATGCAGTCTGAGAAAAAGTACACAAAGTCGGCAAACTCCAATTTGCTGTAGAGTAAGAAAACGAAAATAAGGTCAACATTACCGTTTTCCAGTTTTCGACGGGAATCGATAGGAGTACACTTCGAGAACATGTCTCAGAAATAATAGAGAATGGGGAACGCTTCTAAACAGCGTTATGACTCAAAACGTAAAGTACGAAAAAGGTACCTCAAGTCGGAAATTAGGTAAGTGTGTCTATTTGATAATACGCGTCGCGTTTATGATATCGGTCACGTTATCACTCAATCCTTTGATATCTAATCAAAGTCGTTCCTTAAAATTTTCGAGTATAAGCATAATACTATATTTCACACAAAACTTGGCGTGCAACGCTGTCAACAGTAGAAGAAAGAGACTTTTCCATGTAAAATGAATCACAGCATCCTGTCGGGCGGTAAAGAATACTTCTAGAACACTTCTTCCGCGAATATTATCACGTTCTAAATACAGCCCCGTAACCATGGGGGGGGGCAAGCTGGGGCGCCATTTTTCAACCTCTTGGCCACTTTTTTTTTGAAATGTTTATTCGATTCTTAGCTTCCTCATACACTACTATCTCGAATTTCATGGTTGCCGATTTAGTGTACCTTTTCTCAGATCTCATCACAAATATGGAAATAGGGGGTGAAAAAATAAAGTACGTAAAGGAATTTAAATAGGTACTTAGTAGGCGGATAAAGCAAGATGGAAGAAGTATGAAACAGAAATAAAGAGTAGAATGGAACAAGCTAAAAGGTTTTTTTGTTATTTCAAAAAGGAGACATATTTAGGGTAAATATAGATTTAAAAATAAGACTGAGATTTCTTCAAACGTATATTTGGCGTATAGCATTATATGGATATGAGACCTGGACAATTGAAAGCGACTGAATTTCTGTACATTTTTTTTTTGCTAGGACTGGATTTATTTTGGATTTTCTGTTTTGCTAGGGGGACGAATCAAATGGACTGATAGTTACCCCCGCTGCTCCTCCGGTTATAATCCTGCGAGAAAGCTGGCTGGCTTCGCCAATGCCCACATCAGTTCCAGGTTGTTTCAGTGTTGCGGCTGGGGATGTTAACCCTCAGATCGCACACGTCGTGAAATTCACTACCACTGCACTGAACTCCACGCGCTGCGACTGTTGGCGAAAACTCAGCCTATGTACGCTTGGTGTTGGTGCGCCTGAAATAGAACTTCAATTTTGGCCACAGAATGGTTGCATACTTTCTATTTTGATGGGGCAACTTAATTTTATTATTTCTTTTAATTTTAAAAGTTTTAAAATAAAAATTTCAAACATGGTATGTCATTGTTCATACTATTTGTAACAAAATACTTTTTAGACAATATTGTCTATCTTCAATATTGAAGGCGCAAAAAATTCATCGAAATATCAATTTTGTAAATTAATATATGGCCCCTTCAATTTTAAGAACAGGTAATTCTTTTTAGAGAGATTTCTTGTATTTCTGTAAATGAAGTAACATACTAAAATGCGAGTTTCCCCCATTTAGAAATATTACAGAATATTCAAAGTAAAATACTATAATCGACATGTGTTGCTTAAGGGTTAACTACAACTTTATTTTGAAGATGTAAAGGTATACAAAAACTCTTGAAATGAAACTGAAAAATAAAAGAAGAAAAAATCAAAGTTGAATCTAGTTCGGTGTATTCTCGTATCGACCGGCTCGCTGAATTTTTCTCCATTTCGAGGTATTTACAGTCGAGTTGGTCAAAGTAGGTTACATGGTAACCTTGCGCGTAATCTGATCGCTTCCCAACATCCGACGTTTTGAATTTCTTTCCTCATTTTCCTCGACTAATTACGAGCAGGGCGACGGTTCCAGAGGAGTTTCTTCGTCTGCTCTTGTCTTTTCCCGAACGAGAGACACGTCGCGTCGGTCAGCAGGGGAGACGAGGAAAAAAAAAAAGGAAAAGACCACCGTTCACGCATGGTTTGTTTGCTCACAGGGATGCGAGTGAGTGTAGCCGGAGAGGGACGCTCTTCGTCTTTCTTCTTTCTTTCGTTCGTTCAATGAAAAAGAGCAGACGTCACGAGAGAGATAAGTCGATAAGTAGGTCACCTACATTATTCTGTAAAGCTCATTCAGTTGCACTTTTAACATCTTGGCCGTCGCTGCACGTTTGGCGGTTCACCCGCTGTACGCGGTTCTAGGGCGAACGAAGATGCGAATTTTACTGCATCCGTGGTATGCCCGCGATGGCAACTTCGTAAACTGGCGAGTGAAAAGTAATTGTGCCGTCTTGGTGGGTCTGTTCATGTGGAAAGCTTTTTTTCTGAAGAGCGAGACCTAGCTCGTTTTGAAAGCAAACAAAGTAATACCAAACAATCAGGCTTGAATCTTCAACTCACCTCTGATTAACACATGGCCGCAGCATGAAACTTGAAAAAAAATCCTAGCGATACCATGTTGGATAGTGGCTTTAGAACGAGAAGGGAGTTACAGACTACAAAGTATCATTTGTACATTGAAAAAAAATAAAATAAAAAAAAATTATCAGCAAGTTAATGGAAATGTGCCTTTAGGGATTTCAGAGACAAAATTTACGAGATATTTGGAAATTTCCAAAATTTAAAGATTTCTGCTAGTTACACCTTCCTTTTTTTTTTTTTTTTTGCTTCCTTCTAATTTAGAGAACCTGTCTCCTCTCCGCCATCTTATATTAACAAAATAAAACAAGCAAGCAAACGAACAAAATTAAAAAACTAAGTTTCCTAACGCGCTTTAGCAGCGACACAGTTTCTTTTCACTTCCTTTCTGAAAATCTTCCCAATACGGTTTCACAAAGGCGTATTTAAAGGGAGGGGGTCCAGGGGGTCTGGACCCCCCCTTCTTGGCAACTTCAACTTTTTTTAAATGTACGAATAAGCTCATTTCCCCCTCTACCACTCTGCCCTATCACCCATAATCATTTTTTTCCAGTTTGGACCCCCGCAATTTTATCCTGGATACACCACTGGGTTTAAATTTGGAAAAACTAGCCTCCAGCTGTGGTCCTCGCATTTTCAGATTTGATTTTTGATTGAATCTTCAACTCATCTCTGATTAACACATTGCCGCAGCATTATACTCGAAAAAAATGCTAATGACACTCCGTTGGACAATGGCGTCAAAACGAGAAGGGGGGAGGGTTACAGACTACAAAGTATCGTTTGTATACAAAAAAAAAATTATTCAGCGAGGTAATGAAAGAAGTGCCTGCAGAGGTTTCAGAGACAAAATTTACAAGATTTTTGGGGATATCCAGAATTTTAAGATTTTCTGCTAGTTACTCCCCTTTCTTATAAGAGATAAGGAAACCGTTTCATTTTTTGCTTGTCGACGTAAGTTTTCAATTTTTGTACTCCCTCTCCCTCCTTCCCAAAAAAATCCTTCCAACGTCATTGCTGGTGGAAAGACGCGCATTCTTTGGTTACAAATGCATTTTTGCGGCACATGAAATGTTGAGAATTCCACACATACGCCCCCCCCCTCTGAACAACTCCCCATCTTCGCTACTGAAACATACGTCTAGCATTACAGAATATTGGCGATCGGAAAAAATATTTCCGGACTTAAATTACCGTATCGTCAATCGCCCGCTAACTCCAGGTGACCTGTACATTTTTATTTTTCAAAATCAGTTGGGACACCTCGCTGTTTATTTTTTGTTTCATGCTTCTTTTGTTATCTCAGGCTGCAGGCGCGGATGGGGGTAGCCACTCCCAAACAAAAAAAAAAGGAAAATCTATGGGAGAGGGGAATATGTGGGGGGAGAGGGCAGCAAAAAATTTACGCATGCAAAGCGCGCGTTTCGTTCTGCCATCCCCCCCCCCCTAAAATGATCGTCTGGATCTACGCCTGGGTTGTCTACTGAAACTGAAACAGAGAAAAAGGCTGCTATTTACTTGTTTTGCTTGTCAGTAGCCAATTTGCATGTTTTTGTAGGTTACAAGGCATTAGCACGTGTACGACAATATGCAACTGGGATCGAGGTCTGGGTGCAAGAAGCAGTGGCGCAACCAAGGGGGGTGCATAAGGGCTAATGCACCCCCCCCCCCCAATTCTCAAAAAATAGGTACCATAGGCTTACAAGTTGACGAGTTGACAAATGAGATAAATTCGATATGAAAACAAAAATGTTTATTTCGACTGTTAAACAATGAACGAATAAAAATAAAAGGTTGAGTTTTGTACTAACTTTTTCACCCCCTCCCCTCCACAAAAAATGGGTAGGTACTAAGTCAACTCGAAATTCTAGCACCCCTTAAAGAAAATTTCTGGTTGCGCCACTGGCAAGAAGAACGTACACTGCGCACAAGCCTTTTTCCCATAAATGTGAAATTTGAAATCCTCGGATATCTTATTATCATACCCACTACATTTTTGATTCATATTTACTAAACATACAGCACTAGTGACAAAATAAGAGGTACTGTGTTAGTTATGTGATAGGTATTCATAAGACAGTGTATTAGATTTGTTGTAGTTCTTAGTTCATGACGCGTGATATTTTTGTTTCTACTCGGAACAGAATGTCGAAATTTTCGAATGGCTATCGAATAGTGTTGCATATTTTCTTTATTCAGCCACGAATATTGCACATACACTCGCAATATGTGGAAAAGACTGCAGAACTTGTTGACTGGAAGACGATATGTAGTATAACATGCTTCCGCGTTACCGTTATAGTCAGGATTGAAACGGATCGAATTTTGTTCGACCAACTCAGAAATGTAGTTCAGGATTTACTCTATTGAACGAGACCAATCGCAATAATGTGAAATCTTGGATCGCCGAGCTGTGGCAAAATGAAAACGTCAGTAGACTACCTTTATGTGACGTCACACAGTGAGTTACTGTTAGCAAAAATACCCGTTTTCGGGCTAACGAACGTATTGACATAAGAAAAACACACTGAGCAAAGATCATTCTGTTACTACCTGAGAATAAGAAATTGGTTAGAAACTAAAGGTATATATTTTTAATTTAGAAAGTTCTTAACGTTTGCTAATAAACTTCTGGTTTCTAAAAAATTTCTTATTCTCAGGTGGTAACGTAATGATCTTTGCTCCGTGTGTTTTTCTTATGGGAGTCAATACGTTCGTTAGCCCAAAGACGGGTATTTTTGCTAACAGTAACTCACTGCTTGACGTAGTTGTGCGAGGGGTCTATAGCGTTTTCTTCAAAAATATACTTTTTTTTACACGCCTTTCTTCCAGCTACACACTCAATTCGTCGTCACATAGGTATATCACCCACCTTAGTCTACACACTAGTTCGCCCAGGCGAAGAATAGAATATACCCATCAAACTGAAATCACCTTTCAAGCAAGCTTCCCGACTACATATTATCTATTCTTTTCTCCACTGATACAGAAAAAATCGTATCTGAGAAAATACTTCTGTGTAGGAAGTTGTTTTCAATAGAGCTGTCGTGTCCCCCGCATCAAATTCGGACTATCTTCGAGCAACGTAATCATTCCTGGTACGCGAAGTGAAACGACGAAAGCCGGAAAGATGTAACCGTACAGATTTTATAGGTCTACGCGGATTTATAAAGTTTTTATATGATTTTTCCAAATCGGTTCCCGTTTTACAACTTCTGGCTTCCAAACAAGCGCAAGCCCTCAACGCTCACTCTCCCCGGCTCGCTCTCCGCTTTCCAGTCAAATAAGACAAATCCTCTCTTATTTATCATCCCGGCCCAACAAAATCAAAAGTTACCTTCATGGTTTTCATGTTTTTCGTCTCTCTCTTTCTTGTTATCAATTTCGCGCCGATGAATACGATATGGCGGAAGCATTCCTCTAAATAACCTAAAACCGAGTGCAGACAATGAAGTTCATAATCTATACCTCCATACATCGTATAGAGAAGAACAGATACAGGCCGCGCGAATGTAACCAAATGAAGCGCGTACACAAAAAGCGAAATAGAAAAAAAAAAAAATGACAGAGAAGCAGGAAAAAAATAGATACGGATAAAAGCTAACGGTACTGGAGGTCATCGTAATGCCGACAGCCATATTCAACAACAACAACAACAACAAATAATGGTAACCCGTTCCGTTCCGTTCGGTTCAGTTCGCGAGATCGCGACATGCAAGTTGCAACTCGCTGGCACCTCGGTGTGTTCGCCGTCGTGACGATTGCGGTCGGGCCGACTGGTCCTGGTTTACGAGAAGTCACCACTCACCAGTCACCGCGCCGCGGCATCGCCAGCACGATGGCTGCACACGCCAGCGTTGGATGGGACTGAAAAAACGCAACTTCTATCATGGGAATTCGAGAGAGTTCGCCGATGCAGGAGAAATCGAATTCACGATAAAATTGTTGGTTTCGTACGAACGATATGTAAGACCTGTACATTATACTAGTGGAATAAATTTACACGTTCGAAACGAGCGAACATTATACAGCTGGGTCATTCCATGAGAAATCGGGCAAAAAAACGTACATTTTTACTCCGGCATTTTTTTTTTTTTGTCTCACTTCGAACTTTTTTCACGTGTTGGGGGCCTCTACTAGAACAATTTTTTGCGAAGTGTATCGCTCCGATACACTTTTGAGGGGAGGGAGGAGGGCAGTTGTAGCGTTTGGTAGTTTTCATCGAGCGGCACTTTCGTCATTTTCAGCCTAAACATCTCGGATACAGATTATTGTGAAAAACTGAATTAAACACGACTCGAAAGTAAGAGTATAATGTATGCACTTTTTATATGGTGGGGGTCAGTAACATAGGCAGCGATTTGTGGCGTGTGTGTGTCGAGGAGGAAGGGGGTGGGCGGGAATCTTCTCGGCAGTTCAATTAGTACGCTTGTAATTTAAAATTTGATACAGAAATTTTTTATTATCATATTGAACGAAGAAACACAACTTCAAATAATGAACAAAATGTTAACAAGTTTGCTGGTATCAACAATCAAAAGAATAATTAGTAACTTCAACTAGAAAAAGTGACTTTCAACGTTTCAACCATGAAACATAATAGTATAATTTTTGTACGTCAGGAACGTGCACTACGGCATTACTTTGTGAAAAAACATGTTTGAGAAAAAGGACTTTATAGTAGTCCACCTTTAGGTCTTTTTAGACGAGGTTTTTTCATACTCGATCTTATGTAAACAAGGTAATTTTACTGTAAATGGGCCGACATTATTACTTTTTCGTGATTAGAGAGCGTTCATGTGCTTTAAGAATTATTAAGACGAAAACAGCAATAAAGGAATAAATGAGTCCAAAATTTTTAGTAGAGGCAAAACGATATACTTGTCCTTAGGCCCCGGCTCGGCTCCTCTACAGTGGCCGCTTATGGCTGGTGGAACAAAGCATCGATTAAAAGTTTCGTGTATAACACTACACAGCAGCATAAAAAACCATGTGATGCGATTATATGATTTCAGCTATATTTTTAACAGGGACGTACCGAAAACAATTTCCTGGGGGAGGGGGGGGCAAAGATTGTGAACGTCCCAACTGACTCAACTCAAAATTTCCAAGTATGAAAGCATCAAAGCAAAAATAAAAAAATAAAAAACACATTCGATTGATTTATTGGAATTTTTCAACTGATGACACTCAACTCAAAATTCTCAAATATCAAAGCAAAAAAAAGACCTCCTGACTTGTTGAATTTTTCCAATGTCTCAACTCAATTCCGAAGTGTCAAAACCAGCAAAAAAAAAAAAAACACTTTTGATTGACTTATATTTTTCCACCTGATGTTGACTCAACTCAAAATTCCCAAATATCAAAGTAAAAAGAACCTTTTGACTTGTTAGATTTTCCCAACTTCTCAACTCAATTCACAAGTGTCAAAGCAGCAAAAAAAAAAGAACTTTTGACTTGTTGGATTTTTCCCAACTCCGCCTGACTGAAATGGTAAATGTTCCTAACTGCTGAGTCAAAAATGTTCGGGGGGGATGCTCCTCCCCTATCGGTACGTCCCTGATTTTGAATGCTGAATACGATGGCATTAACTATTTTTCTCGAGAATCTCTCGTTTTCCATATTTAAAATTAAAATTTTATCAAATTTTTCACTTTTTATTCCGTTTTGGCGCCCCACGAATAGTTTTACACATACTGATAATAATACGGAACACGTAAATCGCTATTTGATCAGTGATATCATCAACAGTGGTATCATCTTGATGATACCAAAATTCGCATTTAAGATAGGAGATAGGGTAAAATGAACCATAACCAAAAAATTAACAACAGCATTAAATTCCTCGTTGAAAATATGTACATATAAAATCATATATCCTCACCAGGGACCTACCGAAAAGTTTTTCCTGGGGGAAAGGGGGGAGGGTAAAAATTGTGAAAATCCCAACTGACTCAACTCAGAATTTCCAAGTATCAAAGCTAAAAAAAAAAACTTTTGACCTGTTGGATTTTTCCAACTGACTCAACTGAAAGTTTCCAAGTATCAATGCAAAAAAGAAAAACCTTTTGAAAGCAACAAAAAAAAACCCCTCTAACTTGTTGAATTTTCCCAACTCGCCTGACTGAAATGGTAAATTTTCCCAACTGCTGAGTGAAAAATTCCTACAGGGGGTCAGTTGCACTCCTGCTTCCTATCGGTACGTCCCTGATCCTGGCGTCATTGGTTTCTTAAAAAATCTCAAATTTGTATATAGTGTAATTGAAATGTTCAGTGCTGATGTCCAACTATTAGCCACCCTTTCAAAATTCTAGGGAATTATATTTATGGTTTTCTGAATAAAATGCGATGAAAAGTAAAACGCTATAAATTGAGTCTCGAATGGGTAGCTCAGCGGCATATTGAGTCTAAATTCAGTGAAAAAATTTCAAAACAGTTGTTTTAACGCAATATTGTTGAGAATGATTCTCTAATCGATATACGAATAATTCACTTCCCCATCTACTCTATAAAATGTGGAGGGGAGCTCAAACTTCTACGTCCGTTTTTTCCGGTATTCAAGAACCATCACATGGATGAAAAAAATCTTCAGAAGTCGAAAACAAGACCGGGAAAGTTCAATAGAATCCTCAGCAAGTATGGAAGAGTAATAAAGGTCACGAAATTTGAATAGTCTTAACGAATATTAAAGAATTTTGGAACCAGAATGGAAGAATTTTCACGATAGTCTAGACCCATAGCCATGAAAAGTCTTACAAAAGTCTGGAAAAATTTTAAATTAGCGTCTCAGTTCCAAGAAATCTTAAGAGTCTAATACGAATCTTTAAAGCTGTAAAAGTTCTCAGAGCCGGCGATGTTTCATTTTCTCACCTGGTGCAAATACAAAACTTCTAAATAAGAAACCCTGAAACATTCTCCCATCCCAAGGAAACTGAAACACAAAAAACACCCAATAAGTACCGATAAGTTTCCAAAAATCGAATTTAAAAAAATGTGGATTTTTCCACCTGGTGCACATGCTTTAGTGCAGCTGGACTTTCGCCGGTTCTAAAGGTTCTAAAAAGTTTTGACTTTATCTTGAAGAACCGTAATGAAGTCTGGAAATGTTACAAAGAGTTATAAATGAGGTTCAAACAGTTTTAGCGAGTTTTGAATAAATACGTTTGGTATACTTGAACAGCATGGACGGAGAGGATTAAAAAATTCTTGCATAGGCGCTGAAACATGAAAAATCTTAGTACTCTAAAGAATTGTCCCATTCCTTCTCATAGAAATAAACTGGACAGTATTGTGATGAAATTCGCTCAATTAAGAATTTAGTGATCTGAGAAAATGTGACGAACTCAGACTATGGAAGCCATCAGTATTGTCAGCGTAAACAAGAAAAGAGTCAGCAGTCCAATCATTTAAAACTTCAAGAATTTTCCCTTATTTACACACTCAATTACTATTGTGAGAGAGAAAAAATTATCCACGTACTGAGGAGGGAGTGATGGGGTAAACATAACTCTCACACATTTTGAATTGCGCCTCCCAGGATTGTCCTCTGGATCCGCTATTGCCCGGCATCAACTACTTAATTTTGCATAATGAAAAAAATATTTGCAGGATTTTTTATTCACTAATTTATTCTTGATGCATTTCGTTAACGATGTACGAACTTACAAATCAACGGATTTGCCGAGAATTCAAAACAACTAGAGAAATGATTGATGGGAGAGGAGGTGATAAACGCACAGCGCCGGCCCTCTGATCACAAGGGGTACCATTTTAAATTTATATTTCCACTGAAATATTATTTTACAAGCGATCTATCAGTTAGTTTTTTCCGTAATGCAAGACTGAATCTTTCTATGTATAGACTTTATTTGAGGGGAAGGGGGCATTTAAACATGTTTTTTTGAACGATAAAATTATTTTTTAAATTCAAAAAAGGTAAATTTGCCTGCCACCCATATATCTTTCGCAGTGCTTTAAAAATTTACGCGAAGTTCAGTTTTATTTTGTTTGAACAGCTTGATTCATCGAAGCCGCTTTTATCCTCCCCCTCCCCACCCAAAAAAATTCTGGAATTCGGTCATTCAATAATTTGGGATTGGTTGGGTAGTTTGTATTGCTATTTTAGAGTTGGAGACAGCGAGCGGTCGTGTATCTGAACCAACCTTAAGAACGAGAACTATTCAACCATTCTCTGGTTATTGGTCAACACCAACACACCTGAGGATTTTCACGTTGAAAAGTAACGGAGACTGCTTAAGAAAACCAGGCTTTAGGTTCAATGGAAACAGCTTCTTTTATCTGCGATTGTTCAAACTTTGAGCAGAAGTAAAAGAATACATTGTGATCAACCAAAATCAAGATGCAAATTCGAAATTCGGCGAGAAGGTATGCAATCGGTTGATGCCATTTTACGCGCATGTAAGAGCGATAGCCTGCCAAGAAGTTAGAGGGAGGCGGCCGAAACGAACAAGTGAATCTGCTTTCCTCAAATTTTACTAGTATAAATTTTCAGAAAACTGAAATTATCTAACGGAGAACGGTGATCTTAGAGAAAAATATGAAAGTAGACTTTGGTGACTTGCAGAGAAGTTTTTACGCACTTCGTTGAAACGTTGGTGGTATGAACTGGTTAAATGGTTGACGTTGTACGCATCTTTAAAAGCTTTTCGGTGTCGTGCACAAAATTCCGATGCGTGCATGACCTTAGCTTTCGATGTTTTTCTCCATAACAATTTCGAGTACTTAGTGTTGGTAACTGCCTACATAAATTGTTATTTAGCGTCTCCTCTTTACAACTTCCTGCCTGCTCCATGGTCAAGGATCAATTTAATGGTTAGTCTACCCCAAGGCAGTGGGGGTGAGTATTCGGACTTGAGACAAAATTAATCTTTGTTAAGCCTCCATTTTAGTAAAATACGTAGTATACACACAATAAACATTCAAGAACGAAGCTAACGAAAAATTATTTTAATAAACTTTTCCCAAGAAAATACTGTTTTTGCCTTCTTTTCGATTGTTTTTGTTAAAATTTGTAAGCTCGGGCCTTTTCATGGAGGCCAAGCCCGTAGCAAATATACCCAGTTAGATCATGTCGTTTCCATTAACTATAGACAATAGATACCCATACTGAATGAATGTCAAGCCTAACCTCAGAAATTGAAGAAGAACATGTACAAATGAACTTACCAATTATTGAGCGTACGCGTTTCGTTACAATAATTGAAGAATCATCCTCATTCCTAGTCTGCTAAGTCAATATCTTGAGTACAAAACACTCACCTGTAACAAATGAGAACAAAATTAATTTAGTAAACTGGTACGTAGATTGATGAATTTTAGTTGTTATTATTTTTGAAACAGCATTGGTGAATTACACCATAACCAATTTGATCCCTGTTCATGGCTCCTACGTGCTGAGGAGACATCTGAAATGAGGACAACGTTCTCAAATATGTACTTTCACATACATATATTTCATAATTTATCGCCAATGACGCATCAAAGCGACTTCTTCAGGAGCAGAGAGGGAGCTAATTTTTCTAACTGCGATACAAAGTGTATATTTTTACCCAACTTCAAAAGTTTGAAACATAATCAGCAATGAAAGAAAGAAAACCGAAGAAAAAGTTCTTCGACCGACCTCAAAATTAGTGATTCGGTTACCCTCTGTTCACAGACGTATTTGCAACACTTGAATTTCTATAGAATAAAAAAAAAACAAAAAAAACATTGTCGATCTTTAAATAACTTAGCCCAACCCCCACCCCACCCACCGATGAAAACACTGTGAGTATGCTCGCTGTGGCAAACAGTTATTTTGATCCTGAGCTTCTTTCAAAGAACGTTCGCATAATTTAAAGAGAGGTATGAGAGAAACAATCTTTAGAATTGTTTACAATGAGAAACAATTAACAAATTCTGTGTTTACATTCACTTTGGCTCTCAGCAGCGTCTGAATTTATCTCCTCTCCACTTAGGGAACATAACAGCGAAAAATTGACTGCAGTTTACGGATTGGAAAAATTAAGGATTTTTCATGCGTTTTCAGAAGAAACACTGCTCCTCCGAAAAAATATGAACTGTCATCAGTGGATAAATTTTGGCTTTTCACGATTTCAGTTAGGATTGGTCACCATCATCCAGGGGTACCAGTAGGGGAGGGGGAGCTCCTCCCTGTAGGAAATTTTTTACCTAGCAATCGGGAAAATTTACTATTTTAGTCAGCCGAAGTTGGGAAATTTCGGTGGACTTAGGAACATTTTTTTTGCTTTGAAACTTGGGAATTTTGAGTTGAATCAGCTGGGACTTTCACAGCTCTCTCCCCCCAGGAAAAACTCTTCGGCACGTCCCTACTATTATCCTCTATCCTCCTACCGTTAAGCAACTTTGTTCACGCTGATTTTGGTAAAGACTTGATAACTGATAAATTTCTCGAATTTAAACTCAAGTTGGAAATTCTCGTTCTGAGTGAAGCCGACAGCAGCTGAAGCCAAATTGCCGTTTTACAGTAAGTCAGTTACGAATTGGGGCGCCGGTTTTGGTGACGGTGTAGTGATAGATGATTCAAGAATCAATGAGAAGGGCAATTCAAAATGTGAGAATAGATAGTTTCATCCTTCTTCCACCTCCAGGAGCCAAGAAAACTTGACTGCGGGCACTTTTTTAAATGAAATCCAAGACCGTAATTTTGGAGGGGGAGGGGATATTTTTTTATGTGCCCAGAATGATAACTTTCTCTTAGGAATACAAAGAAATACTGAATGCTATTGTTTCAAATATTTCTTCAATTTTATCTGTTATTATAATGAAGGAAAACTTGTAATTCAGTTATTATTAACTCATACACAAATAGTTAACTAGGGAGTTTTGAGTACGTAACTACAACATTCGAAATTCTGAATTGCACACTAAAAGTAGGGTTATTCACCCATTTATGTCTGTTGTAAAATCCCCCCCCCCCGAGCAGTGTAATTTTTTTGATTCGTGAACAAATCCTTGGAAGTGATTCGTGATTTGAATTATATTTTTCGTTATACTCTGCTCATTCCTACGAACAAGAAGTTGAGAAGGCTGCCATTTACATTCGTTCATGAAGTGTGCTCGCTATTCGCTATCAAGGTTATCATAACAAGAAGTCTGATTTTTCAATTTTTTGCGAAGAGGCTGGCTGGGGCCACAGGCTTTCAGGGGACAGGCCCCAGTGGTTCCACTCTTGATCATAGACTACGTCAAGTACAAAGTAAAGTACATATACGCAATTCCCACGTACATTATGTGGCAGTGCAGGGAATACGGTCCCACTTTGTCGACATAGAGTTATGAGAACCGGCATATACGATAAAATTTCTGATAAAATGAGATCATGCGGAGCTATCCAGCTCCAAAATTCGCCGAGATATGGCTGTTTAAAGTTGAGATATCTAACCTGATTCAGGTAAAAATGCAATTTAAAAAAAGGTTCAAAAAGACGAAAAATTACAAGTTCAATACGACATATCTCTGAGATAAATAAAGCTAGAGAGCTCTGCAAGATCTTATTTTGCTAGAAATTGCATAAAAAATTGGGATCTTTTCAGGAAACTAATACGAAATGAAAACGTTCAATTTCCAGTGACAAAAAAACTAATTTGGGTGGGAGTAAAACAGAGAGGAGGTGGGCTCACGTTTTCATCTGTAGTAGACGAAGGAAGGCAGACAGATACAAACGGATAGCGCCATTCGAAACAGGAGGGTCTATTCTACCGAAATCTTCCCGAAACCCGATTTCGACAGTTTTGACCTTAATTCACAAAAATCGCCGTATCCAGAAAAATAGGATCGACAAAGTGGGACCTTATTCCCTGCACTGCTACTGCTCTTTGTACGTCCCTTTACCGCAACCAGGCTTTCACTATGTGCCACGGTTGCCATCGTTCAAATTGTACAACGCTGTATACACCCTTGCCACTTAAATCAAACACAAATGAAAAGACCGTGAAGACGGTGACTCGACGTTGAGTCGATTGCTCACGGTGTACGCCCAAAATCGCGCATAGCAGATGAGAGGCAACCAACTGCTCAGTATTCAAACACAGAGCCAAGTTCAAAGCCTCGGCGACAGCCTCCACCTCCACCCTTGGTAACGTAAACGACCCTGGCAGCCTGGCACGCCACTGACGTAGATCGTGCACGGCGTGGCCTGCACGCTCACACACACACACACACACACTCACACTCTCTCTCTCTCTTCTCTCTTTTTTTGATATACGTTTTAAAATTGTAAACAAATTTTCAACTCATTGTCGCGAATCGAAGGTAACTAAAATCCTGAAATTCCGGTCCGATTCGTTGAAAATCTCCCGTGTTGCCTTGTTTTCGATAATATCGTTCGAGAGCACTCACTCGCCACTCGACGATTCCAAAAAAATTCGTACGTATTCGTAAAAAACCCATATCGTGTCGCCGTTACCACCGCGCGGCACTTTCTACAAATGTATCTATTGTTCTGGAATTTTTGTTACCTCAATTTCCCCCACCCCCATTTATTGACCGTATTACGATTACAACGAAGGTGAAAAATGAGAGTAAAATAGCGTTACAGTATTAATTGGCGTGTTAAAAGAAAGACACAGAGAGGAGGGGAAAAACAAAGTGAAGAAAAAGCAAAATGATAATTTAGTTAGGATGTTTTGTAAGATTTGCCGTTAGAAAGAACATTACTGGTACCGTTGTTGCAGTACATAGATGTATTTACCGGGGAAGAGTGCAGAAAGAGTATAATAAAAAAAAAAAAAAAGCGACTGAAGGTGGGAATAAGAAGAGAGCACGATTCGGATGTATGGGAGAAAGAGAAAGAAAGAAAGAAAAAAATCTGTAATAATCGACGAGCGAAGTAATAACACGCTGTAATAGATCTCGCTGGGCCGGAGATGTGAAAGTGAACGTTTTTTACGGTGAAAGTGAGCGCAGCGGCGGTGGGGTGATGATGTGGGCAAAGGGGTGTAGGTAAAATGGTTAAAAAATGCAGTCATCTTCGGTACGCTCTTCTTACGTTTTTATTAAACAATCCTAACGGTATTCGCCGGAGAAATTTCCATAACTGGATTCGTACGTGGTATAGTAGGATAGCTAACGGGAAAAGTTACAGAAAAACGAAGCGCGACCTGAACAAGGCCATTCTCGATTAACCGACAGTCGTTTTCGAACCAACCCAGCGAATAGCGATGTACGAATACGACTTTTTTTTTCCCTCTCCAGCTTGGGTTAGTTGTTTTTTTCTCATTTCCAGCAGACTCCTGTACACAGCGTGATCTCTCGCAGAAAAAAGTATGCGACAGGACAACAGCCCTGGGAGCAAATAAAGAGGGGATTCGGAGTTTAGCCCCTCAATGCACAGAAAACCCTCAAAAAATTTGAAAATATACGTATGGAAAAGACGGAGACATGCTCTTATCTTTCCTCTTGAAAAACTACTTGTGCTTATGGCAATAACGTATTAAGGTTTTCCGTCACCACGAACTTCCTCCCTTTCCAATGCACATACAAATTTCATAAGCGTCTACACCAAGATTGAAATTCAAGTCTTACGAGCACGTGAAAACCGAAAATATTCGTAATACACTGGCCGAGTAAGGAGCAGAGTGATAAGGAAGACCACCCTCTTCACAATTTTGATTTTATGCCACGGTATAGATGATTCTTACCATTTACCAAGGTCTAAATGAGGCTTAACAAAGTTTAAAGACATTCTGAAGAAATTTTATCCAAGTCTGAAGTAATTTTCAAGAGTCTGAATGAGTTTTATAGTCCATAAAAATCTGAACAAGTTTAAATATGGGAAAAAAGCAGCGGTGGATCTATAAAATTATCTTAAAAGGTGCAATTCAGAATGTATAAAAATAGAATAGTTTTTTCACTCCCCCTCCTCAAGTATCTCGATCATTTCTATGCCTCCAAGATGGTAACTGAGTGAATCGATAGAAAAGAAATACTCGGTGTCTTAAACGAACTGTGCTGTGATCCATTTTCGCATTTTAATGGCGCAAATAAGAACACCTTCAAAAGATATGTCCCATCGAAATTACTTAACTCACTTGGATATCAACTGAACAACCATTTTTGAAGAATTATTAACGATAAACCTCAACAGGATAACCATTTTCGAAGGATTATTAACGATAAACGAAATTGGGACTGCAAGCGCGAAGGGGTCGCCCTCTATTTAGGCACGTGAAAAAAAAAAAGGAACTGCTGAAACCCTACACATTTTAGAAAAATTTATCAGATTAAAATAAAATTGGCCTCAATGGAAGGAAAATTTTATGTACTACAAATTTCGTTCTATTCATTTTTTCGATAAACGCTTTCGTTTTCATAATATTTTGAGATTTCTTCATACGCCTGTAAATGAAATATTCCCTTTGATCAGGGTTTCAAGGTAAAGGACAACAGCGCGCCACTGCTTTGAGTAGCCCGAATACCATTCAATTGTTTCCCTCGGGGAGAGACAGATCAGTCTTTGAGGCCAGCTAAGATTTTTCAATGTCCATTAAAGAATCTGTAGAAACTTCCAGACTTATTTAGAAATTTTCAAGACGTTTTTAAAATGTTCAAGACTTGCTGAAACTGCTCAAAACTCATTTAAAACTTCTCGTGACTGTCAGACTTCATCAAGATTCTCCGACGGTGGACGAAACGCTACACGATTCTTCCATGTTCACCTTAGGACCCTTTTTAGACTCTTTAAAGCTTTTCCACACTTGTTAAAACTCCTTAAAATTATTCGAAGCTCGTTTAAAATTCTCTTTTAGATTTGATTTAAAACTCCTCAAAACCCGCCCAAGCTTTGTTAGGACGCTCCAAGGTTTGATAAAGCTATTTTGAGACGTCTCCAGACTCTTGAAAGTTTTTCAAGATTTGTTTAAGATTTTTGAAGAGATATTCAAAACTTGGTGAGACAACCACCTCCTTTAGGATAAAACAAAAATCATAACAAACATCAAACATCTTGACGAAATCAAAATTGACAACATAAAAATAGAAGAGGTTACGGAATACAGATATTTGGGACAGATTTTATCAACCAAAAATAAAACAGAAAAAGAGCTAAAAATCCATAGAGCGAATGCCTGGAAAGCATTTCGGGCACAGAGAAACATACTGAAGAGTAAAATGAAATTGAACACTAAAATAAGAATTTGGGAAAGCACTATCCTCCCTGTCCTGACCTACGGGGCCCAAACCTGGGCCACTACCATAAAACAGGAACCGAGATTAATGTGACCCAAAACTTAATGCTGAGGAGCATTCTCCAAGTGAAATTAAGAGACCACATAAAAATAGAGGAAATAATCAACAGGATAAAAGCCAAAAACATCTGGGTTGCCATCAAGCGGCTAAAATGGAAGTATGCTGGCCATGTAAGAGAATCGGGACTCAAATGGAACAAGATCCTGACAACATGGATCCCAGACCTAGGCAAGAGGGAAATAGACAGACCGGTCAGGAGATGGTCTGATGAACTGGTGCAAGGCGTGGGGCCTCAATGGATATACATGGCCAGAGATAGGGACAATGGAGGGAAGTGACGGAGAGCTATACCCAGAAATGGGTAGCCGAAGGAGTAGTCATTGAGATGTGAATTCGCCTACCTAATGCAAAAAGACCTTGTTAGCTCCTAATTGGGTTAAGCTCAATAAATAAATAAATAAACAAAATAAAATAACTTCCAACCATCAGTTGAACAAATAAGTCGACTTCTGTCTCATAACTTAGGTTTACATTAACTGACGGTTTGATCTACGCATTAGAAAATGAAGCGAACGAGGAACAAGTATGGCAGTGATGCAAACAGGCTCAGGAAACTTCACCATATGACTGGACTGATGTTGGGAATATGACTGGCGTCACTGCTGTCTAGCGAAACTCGGTGGAAACTGTGAAAAAAGGAAGGAAGAAACAAGCTATAAGCTATAATAGGCTCACTGTAAGACCGTTTTTGATAAAATAGCAAATCAAAAGGCATTAACATCAAATAAGGTGCCAACAGCACCCAACTGGGCAATTTACTAATTCTTTCACCCGTCGCATCATCAGTAAAGTGAAAGAAATTAGGTATAGTGAAAAATAAGGTCCTTCAATAACATAACTGTAGCAAAATGTTGCGCATATGGTTGCTGTGTATCCAAACCGACTATGTGATACGTGTTGTGCAATAAAAATACTACTACGACGATAAAAGATAGTATAAGAATCTCATACTGCTTAAAAAATACTGCTCGTGTGACATTTAAATCATATATTCAGGAACCGAACATTTGTCCACTTCATCTATACCCTAACCTAACCTGCGAAATCAGAGTTACAAAATCCTATCTACTGATTAGTCATAGAGCTGGCAATACTAATCTGGCAGTTCCTTCTGTTTCTATTGGGATACTACAAAATTAAAACTAATATACCATCAGGGGAAGAAAAATACAAATTTTCCTAATCATATTCAGTGTTATTTACTTTTAAAAGCCCATTCTATTTCAGTGAAAGGTCTTCGAAAAAATTAATAAAGGAATTGCCCTCTAAACGAAAAATAAAAAATAAATCTCTTTGAAGAAAGAATGATACATAATTGTGTTGATAGGTCCACTCTATGGATCTACGTTTTTAAAACTGATCGTCCCCTAGATTCATTTTAACTATTTTCTAAGCGGTAGTGTTGCCAGTATAATTAAATAAAAATGTATAATTGTTGGAAGTGGTCTTGAAAAGCTAGCTCAATGATAAAATGTGAATGAAGTTCAAAAAAGTGGATGGAGACACTCCATCGCAGTTTTCCAGTTCGTAAATATAAAAAAATAAGGTATTTTTTTCAGCTTATGATTTGGAAACTTGGAGAAGGATAGTATTTTCGGAACCAGCCCCCGGTAGATCCGTGCACAAATGCAAATTCACTAAATTTATGCGAATTATTTTTCTTCGTTCGAATTCGAAGAATTGCATCAGTAAAAAATAATCAAATCAGATTCTATTTATCCCAAAAGTAAATAGCAATAAAAATGTTTTACGGTAAATGTATATAGATAATTATTTCTGAAGAGTAATCTTCAACTAGACTCGACAAAAATATAAAATAATCGCTATGTGAAGTGAGAGCTAATGACATTACCTTCAGTAATGAAGACCTTGATGCTGTTTGCTCGCTTAGAGATATGCATCATTAATATCGAATGTCAAAAGCACGGGTAAAACAGAAATTGGTCTCGCTCTCAAGCTTGATATCTGATTCTAAACATCGAGTTTTTAAGGTATTAGTTCATGAAACCGCTTGCCACCCTTCTCATAGCAGAAAAATATCCGTTTTATCTTTCACAGCAAAAAACTGTACAAACTGTTTCACTCATTTTGCTTGTATACTTTTAGGTATGTAGTACAAGGAAAAATTACACTAAGTTGATAATTCACGAAAATTATCAAATACCTATTCGAATTTCCTTATTCGAACGAACCGGTTGGTGTTTTGTACATGTACACTTCTTTACACGACACCAACATACATTGTGATTTAAATGCAATCGCAGAAGCGACTTGAGTTAGTAGAGTGAGGAGGTATAAATTTTCAGACTAGAAACATTCTGAGCTCAAAAAACAGAGAAAGAAAAAAAGAGGTTTCACTTCTTTGGTGTTGCAACTAATAATTTTCGAGGAAGAAGGGACGATGAACTATTCAAATAAAAAAAATTCTGACGACCACAAAGTAACAAGACAAAGGCAACTTCCAAATTCCAAACAGTGACTTTCGTATACATTTGTACTTGTGTGGTTATATGTATCAAAATATTTTAAATGTAATAGAATCGGCAAAATGTTATACATCGGAGCGAACAAACATTCGATCCGTGTTAAATTTTTTGGTATGGAAAATGAGAGAATACGTTATAAATCGGCTCCCTTTGGCAATTTCGATTGAATTTCCCTTCATAACCGAATATAGACCCCGTGAACTATGTTTGCTTCAGACCTTGGACGTCCATAAGACGGCTCTGGTATGATTCCGTTCGCTCAACACAAGTCTACAATTTGTCCTCGCTGTTTCCGATATAGTGTACCAAAAAGCCTATCCCGAGTATCGAATGTACGTCCTTCCAGCTGAGTCACCAAATTCACTGGCGCGAGATCGATTTCGAGTCTTACATTATAATTCTTCAAAACGAAAAATCGGATTTTAGGTGTTTAGCGTATTAATCTGGCTAATTTTTTTATGGTTGGAAGTACCAGGGCTTAATTGAAGAGCCATACTGCTGTACAACCTAAGCTATCTAAATGAGACTCGTTGAGTCACAGATCATTGTGCGACGCTGCTGCATTCCTCATCGCCACCGAGTTCACTAAATAATGAGGCGATCTACTCCGTGTATAAACCTTTTCCATTCTCCGGAAAACGATTCACTTACATAAATAGTCGAACGGTAAAACACCCTCAGTTTTTTAACACACAAATTATACGGAATTGAGAAAAGACACGCACACTTCCGATAAAATAACTTCGATTACGCCGGCTTAAAAGGCACTTATTCTTCGGCGTTTTTCATCTTTCTCTTCCTCTCTTTCTCTTTCTCATCGGATTAATAATTGAAAATCGGTATATGCTTATTCGCACTGCACTCGATAATTATTTCTTAATTAACATACCTTCTCTGTATACCTGTGACCAGCGTCGAATGTATGGATATAATTATGATGTAATGTTAAAAAAATTAAAATGGCTGTACGTATACGTATAGCCTACGTATCCGTTAATTACTGACAAAGTTTACAATAATCAGAGGAAAACATACCGTCGTAATGATTTAATTAGGCTTTTTTTTTTCTTCTCGGTTTTTCATGTACCATGCATACTGTACAATGCTTTCACTTTCAACACCTACGCTAGTATATGTGTATACGGTGAAGCGAAGAAGACGCATGTTTCGAAAGGGAGAGGAAACTGATAGTTGATTGTTTGACTATACAGCTTGGGATTTGGACGCCCGGTAAACTTTCTACGCCGTATACTTTGCCATTCGATAACTCAATGTACTTCCAACTGTTCGTGTATCCTCATTATATCAGTAGTAGTAATGGAAAATCTAAAAGCAATGTGTGTGGGGTGAGGCGAAACTTAGGAATCAAAAAATCTCATTATCTTCCCTCCAACTTATTTTATATTGTACTAGAAAATCAAAATCGAGGGCCAACCAGTGTGTTGGGATGAGGCGAAATTTAGAAATCAAACACCCCATTATTCGTTCTCCCTTCAACTATTTTCGATTTCTCGTTTATAATTCGTACTTCGCTGCAATTTCTCTGATTTGAGCAACTCAAATTCTATACAGCTCTTCGAACGAACCAATTCCGTTGTTTATTTCTACACAGATACGTAACATCAGTCCCTTTAATTATAACTTCGTCAGCTCATAATTTATCATCATAAATGACGCGACATTGTTTGAACGAAACCATTGCAGAAAAAAGCTCATAAAATTACACCGAGCTGGCTGAAAGAAAATTTCCTAGTTCCCTCCTCCCGCGCTTGGGTCAACGAACTCCGTCCGCAGTCTACTTTGTCGTTTCGACCAGATTGTGTTTTACCAAACTCCTCGGCTCGCATTGTTTTTTCGAATCAGTTTATTTTTAAATTGTGAAGCATTATTATGGCAGTGTATATTTTCGAAAAAAAAAGTATCGCAAAAATGTAGTTTTTTTCTGCTTTCTTCTTTTTGTGTTAAAAGAGAATGTAGCGAACATTTACACTGTATACATCGTATCTTGGGTTCATTAGCCGGCGCGTGGGATCACTATGGACCGCAAAGAGGGACGGAAGATTGCCACCGAATCGCGTGTGGAACAGTTCAGTTCCGGGTCTTGAAAATGTTTCGCACTTTGCAGTTGCAAACGTGAACCGGACGAGAAGAAAAGTTGGACGTGGTCTCGCGATACAAGAACAGATGAGGGGTACCGAGTGATGAAGTCATTTACTTGTGAATGTTGAAAAGCTCAAAAGCTCGTGAAGTTGGAAAGAAGAATCCACACGAGTGCGTACTAGTCAGGGACGTGGCGAAGAGTTTTTTCTGGCGGGACAAAAATTGTCCATTCCCAACTAATTCAACTCAAAATTCCCAAGTATCAAAATTTGTTTGTACTGGTAAAAAAAACCTTATGACTTGTTGGATTTTCCTAACTTTTGACCCATGTAATAAAATTTCCCAACTCCGGCGGAGGCTTGGGAGGGCAAGCTGCCCCCCGTGCCCCCTGGTATGGACTTTGGAATGATAGATGTTTGAACATAATATTGCTGGTATAGAAACAGCGAACAAGTAGAAATTATCGATAGAGTGAGAATCAGTTCTCTGGCATATACAATACGATACTACAATTACCAGTAGTTTTTTGGAGTGAAGCCACAGATTTAAGGTCCCTATCCAAGCTGAGGAGAATGTGTAACTCTCATTTCCTTTCAGGAGAAACTGCAAGATGGAAAGGTTTGCACACATCAGAGGAGAAACAGATTATGTTATCTATCTGGTGATGAACATAAGGCACACTTTTTTCTGCTTAGAGAATCTTACTCGTGCGACGAAGGACCAAAAAACGTCGTTATATTTTTATAAATTTGTTTCTCTCGAATATTTATTCCACAATACGCCCATGCTCCTGGGAACAACAGATGAATTCGTTCAACAACGCAGCCTTGAAATGCAGTTTCCAAGATATCGTACCAGAGTAATACAGTGAATATAAAAGCTATAAAGTCTTCTCTTCGGAAGTGAAGGATTGAAAAGTATCTGTAGGTTGAAACTCGCTCTCCTTAAAATTTCATTTGCCACTTCTGACTGCACCAAGAAAAATTAAGAGGTGTAATCGTGTAAATAGCATACGGACATATCGAACTAATTCGAATTCTATCTAAGATAAAGTTTCAAGTTTGCCACTAGCAATTATTTCTGGGTGAACCATTCACAACGAACATGAAAACGACAGTAAAAAGATCATCGTGCTGTTCCAATTTTGCCTACGACAGCGAAAATACTCGATGCTGACAGTGACGTAGCCAAGGGGGAGGGGCGAATGGCCTCCCCCAAGCATCTGAAATTGAATGTAAAATATGCAAAAATGAGCAATTTTTCGCCTTTAAAACACGTTTTTTCGAAAAATTTTTGCTCGAGCAGTTATGTTACTTTCATTTTTTATAAAATAGTCCTATTGGTAATTTAAAAAAAATTATCTCAATTTTCGACTTTTTCTCCCTTGAAAATCTTACTTCGCCCCCTCTTTGGGAAAATTCTGGCTACGCCACTGGATGCTGACACAGCCCCGTAGAGAAAAAAAGAGGGTCTGGGGGAATTTTCACGGGTCCCCCTCTCCCTCCAGTTCATTTTGTTCTTTTGTCAGATAGGAAAAAATTATAAGCTACGGGATAAAAGGTTTCTTTCATTGTGTAAGAAGTGATTGTTGATTTGATGTACAGTGTGATGTATCCGTAAGCGTTGAAATTCAGGACTTTTAAAAATATTGCCCCCCCCCTGAAAGTCGGGGCCCGGGGTATTTCCCCCTTTCTTCCGCTTCTCTCTCGTCATAGGGTTGCGCTCACACAAATTTCAAAACGGTCTCACGGTCTGTGCGAGTCTATTTAAAAGTGTCTAAAGCAGTTTCTGAAAAGCCTAATGAGTCTTAATATGTGTCTCAAGTGCAGCTGAAATAGTTTCACATTGAATTTCTAAAAGAGGGTAAATGAGTCTTCAAAGAGTCTGAATAAATGTTAACATGAGTCTTTTCAAAGTGTCTGTATAAATGTTTAAAAAATCCAAATAAGCTCTAAATGGTCACTGAATGAGTTGCATCTGAGTCTGAACGAGTCTCAAAGTCGTAATAATTCTGAACGTACGAGTATCTTTACATAATTTGAATTAATCTTGATGAATTGAACAAAGTATAATTCAGTTTTTGACAAAATTTTAATGAGGATTAACAGAATCAACATGATTCTTGTCCTCACTGAAGAACAAAATTTTGTTTGAACTTATTCTACTGAGCTTGCCGACAAGTTCAGCGGTACTATTTTATGCGCTTTATTCGGAGAAGGTGGAGAATTTGTGTCCCTGGTTTCAATTCGGGTTAATGTTATTCAGCAGACCCACTAACATATAGGTATTTTGAAACTTGGTAAAGAGTACTAGCTCCTTTAAAAGATATATTTTCATATAAATTAACTTGTATAAAATTTCGCCGAAAAATTGTAATACCTGTAGGGCTTACCGAAGGGGCTCAAGGTTTGAAAGAATTATTAAACACTTGGTAAGACTTTTCCACGCTGAATTACAAATATGTATTAAAGGCCTGCAGATATATATTTTTTAATTTCCAGACATGTTTGCCTGCAGATATATATTTTTTAATTTCCAGACATGTTTAAGATTCTTTCAAGACGTTTCCTTCTTTTTAAAAATGTTTGATACTTCAAGACATTCTTTCGCTTCATCAAGATTTTCTTAACTCTTAAAGCTTCGATGAAAACTATTCTACACTTAATACTTAGTATTTTTTCAAACCTGCTCAAGACTATTTATAATACCGAGACGAATCTCAAATTTAAAATAAGGTCCGAGAAAGTCATTAAAATGTCTTCAGGAATGTCTCAAAGAATCTTACAAAAGTTCGAGAAAGTCTTGAAGAATTTTGAAAAGTCTGGAAAAGTGTGGAAGAATCTTGAAAACTGTAAAATTGTAAGGCGTTTTAAAATAGTCCGGAAGAGTCTTGAAGATTTTAACCAAGCTTGGAAGTGATTTACTTAAATCATTCAAAACTTTAGCTCCTTAGATGAACCACAAAATAGTTTTCAATGAAATTTTGCCCACGTTAAATTTCTACACAAAATGCAGATTTTTAGTCAGATCCATTATCGGAATTCCAAAACCTCTCTCTATTCGTTCCACTTACTCTACACGTCAGACGATCGCAACCAGCTTCCTTTTTTTTTTTTTTTTTTCATAGAAAGGCAAAATAGGCTCTCTAAAATTCTTATAAGTAAAGGAAGAAGTTTTTAAATTATTGAAACTGTAATTATCTAGCAAAAAGTGAATTTAATTTTCTGGAAAGGCCTCAGAGTAATCCTCACCTCACGAAGTTTCGAATTTCGAAGCGCAGGCTCCGCCATTTTGTTTCATCTTCTATATTTCAATCAAATGGGATAATTTTCACACGAACTGGATTGGGGTAGAAGTTTCATCGAAATATTAAGTCAGCAAAAAAAAATAAAAACGACATAATATTGATCAATCCTCCCAGCTCGTGTTGTTCTAAACAGTAGTGGCGATTGGTGTTTCCAGGGGAGGACAGAGGGGACAGTTGGCCAAACTAGAAAATGGTCAGTATAAAATACGAGTTTTTCCTTTTTCCAAATCAAGTATACAACATAAAAGATTGAAATGCCTCTTCTAAGAATTTTTTGCCGCTTTTCAACCAAAAATCAAGAATGCCTTGTCCCCCCTGGAAGAATTACAAATCGTCACCACTGATTCCAAATAGTTAAGAAAACCACAAAATATTTTGAGCTCGATCAGATAATTTTAGGACTCGTTAATGTCACAGTGTGGCAGGGTTTCTGTTTAAATGAGCATGAAACAAAAACGGGGAAAAAATAAGGAAAAATTGAAAAATATTGACTTTTTAACAAAATGTAACTTGAGATAATCAGCACGGGGTGAGGTGTACTCATGTACTCAGAATTTCATTTTTATATTTTCATCAGTAGCGTAAATATAGGACGCTCTTCTGGGACGGGGAAAAGGTAAAAATTCTGCGGTGGATCTATACAATTTCATCCAAATCTTGACTTGACAAGAACAAAAAAATTTGGGGCAAAATTCTGTGCCAGGTTCGACTTGCCAAACAGAAAAAACCTCAAGAATATAAAATCTTACTTCACAAGTTTTAAAATTGTACTTTTTTCAAAGATCTAAAAGAAGGGATACACTCCTATACCTCTAGCTTATTTTTTATGCTACTGGTTATCATCAATACTAATACAGCTAACCCTCTACCATCTTCTGTTTTTTTTTTAATCGAACTCTGATACAAATCGATATATGTTAATGCCCCCCCCCCGAAGAACAAATTTTCCCTCACTTCCAATATGAATATTATTCCCTTGAAACAAATCAACGGATATTAATCCCTCTCCCCCATCCAGGTTTGCCAATCCGTGGAATTTATTTTTAAATTCAAGAATATTTGTGCTCTATGAGAAAATTTAAAGCTTTTTTCGAGGATTTTTCAGGTTTTTCGTCAAAAAGCTCAGAAAATGAAATTCCTTATAGGATTTTACATGTTAAGGGAGTGTAAATAATGTACATAAAAAATTTAAAAAAAAATGGTATATTGCATTCTACAACTTTGGTAAGAAATTTGAAAAAAAAAAATTAAATGAGGAAAACTGAAACTGGACAAGGAATGCAGAAAAATGATGTTGGGGGGGGGGTCCAACATGTATTCTGTTTTTAAAGGATTTTCCTAAGGATATACTCGAGGATTTTGCGTGATTTTTAGAGATTTTTTACGGTTTATTATCGCATTCAGGATTTTTCACCCTTCGAGGTTAGCAGGTCTGCCTCGATCCCATCTATAAAAACATGTACTTTTCATTGCTTCGGTTAATTTTGATGGGGAATAATAATTTGGCAAACTAGAGATTTGAGTTGGCAAAATGGCAAATGTGAGAACCAACAGAGATGCCTCTTCTTCTTGAAGATTGAAAAAATAAAATCTTTCGATGCACCTACTTCCTCGTTAGTATTTTCCACCAAAGAATACACATTTTCTGCTTCCGTTCGGTCATGCCTGTTTCCTCGGCAGTATTTTCTATTCAAGAATACATGTTCTCTGCTTCAGTTTTAATTTTAGATGATTTGCAGTCGAACAGGTAAAACTGCGGCCCTAACTAGCACTAACCATTAAATGGACCCCACCCCTTGTCCTATAGGTCGGTGATACGAAAGCGAAGTCTTCTTCGCGATTACAGCAACACTAATGTACATGTGCGTCGATTCGAAGTGTGGTCAGAATGAAAAATCAGACCTTTAAATACTTATCAGAGGTTATTCACCTCGGTGCCAAGTAGCCGGTATGTTATACCCGGTCCTTCAACCCATCTTATCAAATCAACGCAATTTTTGACTTGTAAAAGCTTCTGGATAAACGATAAACACTTTCGAAGTTCTTGGCCCAGGGCTGCAGCAATGAGGAAGCGGTAGTGGCTCCAATCACTTTCAGAATTAAGTTGCAAAACATATGATTTTTTCGCTTCAACGGTTAGAAAATGTTTGATCTCCAAATAAATTTGCTTCGCTTCGGTCATGTTTTGGCCTCACTTTCATACGGTCATTATTCATTATTCAAACCTGAGCTGTACAACAGGACCTAGAGAAGTTGGAAAGGTTGAGCAACAGAGTGCGTACGATTTCCTCTGGATAGTGTGGATTCTGATCGAACCAGTGGATCTACTCGAGCCTGTTTTCGGGTTCAGGTTTGGGGCAATTGCACACGAACGAGATAGATACGGAACCGGCGGCGTCTAACGATTTCGACGAAAACTTTTTTTTTTAGTCAAATTCGAGAAACGCGATTCGAAATTTGATTATTGGCCGAGCAACAACCACGCGACCGTTTCTTCGAAGCAATCGAACGGAACCGAGACGAGTGCGAGTCTGTATCGTCGGTCATACGACAGTCATATAAGAACTGTTGTAATGAAATGACAGAGCATGCTAAGCGACCAGAACTGCGTCCTCGCTTATCATACTTTTCATATTCACTCTTCATCGCGATGGCATTTACGACTGTCGTACAACCGATGATATACTCGTACGTCGATTCATGATCGCCAGCTTTCGATGCAATCTCACGCGATAAGGCCAATCACCTCGTTGACACGTCCGTCCATTACAAATGCGCGAAAATATATGTGTGTACACCTATCGGGATTCATTTTTTTTAAATATGCTTTCGGAAACGTGCTAATTGAAGAATGCCCGAACGAGAGGGAAAAAACAGGGCGACGTTTGTTTTCTATATTCGTCGGACAGGCCGGCGATGGCCGTGTGTTACGCCGTCAAATAAACATCTTATATTATAATATACTTGGCGTAATCCGCACCGGCCAATCGGCGACCAGACCCATGTAGGAGCGAACCGGGTCAATGACCGGTCTGTGTGTATCGCCGTTCGGTTCCTTTTAATATCGACGTCATATTTCCGAAGGTTATACAAGGTAACAATTATTCACCAACAAACATGTATAATGTATTATGTATCCGCGTTCGTGTATGTACTCGTATGTATTTATACGAATGCACCAACGAGTATATTGTACATGCGTTTCGTAATCATGTAAATCCGATGCTCGAGCCCCCCCCCCCCCGAGTGCAACCCTGCGACTGTTGCAGTCCGGCGAGTGCAAATTGCGAGCCAGCGAACACGCTCGCTTATTAACGCTCGAGTACGCCGGCCGGGAGCCTTCGATGCTCGGGCAAAGTGAACAGGCCGGTCGGTAAAGGGTGGCTCGAATTATCGAAAATTGGCGGGAATATCGGGAACGATTTGAGATATTCAGCGCGGAAAAAGATCAGCAAATACTCGGCGCGATTCGAAAAGACTTTGATAACATTCACGATGACAGGACATGGACTTCAGAAGGCTTGAAAAACACCGAGAAATGCGAGTACAGACTTGAGAAAATCTGAGAGCACCACGATGACTTGAAAGCACAGCCCCGGAACACAAAATATTCTTTGGTTCTGAATAGGTATTCAAAAAACTTACATATCCACAGCTAACATGATAGGTATTTACACCCCATGTAAGTCGCCACCTATTCCACCCACCGCAAAGCATAAACCTCCGTCACCCACTTCCAGTATTTTCTTGTGCTGGCTGAGGTCCTCCATCTGAGCCCCATATAACCTAATACCTCCCCCCGGCCACTGAGGCGATGCCCGAAAGGGTAGTTTCCGGTGCCGGGGGTGCGTCATAGGGGCCACTTTGGCATGCGTGCATCGCCATACGTCCTACCACACCAATACCAATGCAAAAAAAGAAGAAAAAGCAACTAATATTTCATCGCACCACCTGGCGGACGAGACATAACCTTCGATAAAGATGTTTTTCACGAAATTCTTTCGACTGGCTCCCTTGCCAACGTACTAGAAGTCTTCAGAAATCCCGGAGTGGAGGCTAGATTCTCAGAATACAAAGTATCCCAGTGGTAAAACTCACTTGAAATATTACGAGATTAATTCACCATTAGCATTTCTCTATCAAGACTGATTTTGACCTCGTAAACTTTCAAAGAATTTCATTAAAACTTCGATGTAAAGAGCTACAGAGATATGTGTTTATTCTTGGGGCCTCGATCTACATGTGATTTCTTGTTTGGGAGAGGGGTTCGCTGACAGGTTTCCTTTACGCAGAAAGATTTCTGTATCGACTTATTTCTGTCTTACAGCTTGAGAAAAGAATTGAAAAGCTTGCAAGATTTTCAGAATACAAAGTGTCCCAGTTGTGATAGTTAAGCCAAAAAGACGTTGTAGACCTCGTCGAGTGGAACAACAAATTTCACGTATACATATTTCAATTTCTTAAAATTGAAGGGACTGCAAGCAAGGCCAGAGCGACAAGAGGATAGTGGTTATCCCTTCCTCCGTATTGTTTTATGAGTCGGTACTCGGTAAATCCTAGTAGCCAGTCAGAAAGTTTAAAAAGTTAAGGACTTGTAGACCCTTTTTAATTTTTGTTTTTCAGGTTTCAAAAGAAATTGTTGATATTCTGGTCGAAATTTTCGCTGCTCTCTCCCTCACAGCTCCAATTTGAACTACAGCCCTGGCTACAAGGTTCTGAAGTTAGAAAAGAGAGAATTTTCCCAGGGCGTCAATGGACGTTAAAGCAAAAATGCAACGAAAACTCGCAATAACTAGTTATAGTCTAACCTCAGTGTTGAAAGGCCTGTAGGAGTTTGAAAATCTAAATCATAAAGTTAGAATAAAAATTGTAGTCACAGAAATCTAAACTTTGACACTCCTTCAAACGAGACTTAGGCAACCAATAGCAGCATCTGTTTTTGTTGTATTTTCAAAATACTGTCCGTTGTTACCCTTGAGAAAATGCTGTGCAGAAATTATCAACAAAGTTCGATTTCAAGACTTCTGCGACATTTTGCTGAAGTTCTAGAACTTGGAAGAGGAATTTTTCTGAATAAAATTTACTTGCTGCATTTTTCAAGGTTAGCTATAAATACTGAAAATTTAATGAAAGGTTTAATGTTATTGGTCGCCTGTTTTGAGTCTTGAAGGGGCTATTGAAATTGAAATTTTCGCTTAAATTTTGTGACTCAATTCTTGTTGCATTTTCACTGTACTACTCGTATCAGCCCCCTTGGAAAATTTTCGGAACAATAATTGGCGATCGAATTCTCATGGAAAATCAGCTAATTATTCAACTTCAACGCCCTGCAGCCACTTCAATTTTAATAGTAAATATGCCCAGTGACCTAGCCAGGATTTTCCCTAAGGGAAGGTAAATTAAGATTTTCAAGGAAGAAAAAGTCGAAATTGAGGTATTTTTTTAAAAATTGCCGATATTAGAGGACCATTTTATAAAAATTAGGTAAAATTACTGTTCGAGTGAAAATTTTTCGAAAAAAACGTGTTTTAAAGGAAAAAAATTGCTCATTTTTGCATATTTTACATTAAATTTCAGGTGCCTGGGAGGGTATTCGCTTTTTTCGCCTCCCCCCTCTGGCTACGCCACTGAATATGTCATATGTATTCCTAATGTTTCTTGTTCCTTTTGACCAGTACTCTAACTCACTTCTGGTTTGCCCAACAAAACTGGGACAACCTATACAGAGGGTTCTAGCTGTGTATTCTTAGCTGATGAGAGGTGATAATACTGGGACTTGAAATCAAAATGCAGAATTGAGAATTTGCCTAGTTTAAGTGATCAAAAATTAATCGCTTCCATAAGATATGTACAGGCGATGATTCGGTATTTTAAATTTTGAAGAATTTAGAGTTATTTGAGGGAAATGCTTATTAAAACATTTTTTTCCAATACTGACTACAGGTTAAAAGAGTCTTCGAAAGAAACTAATAGGTGGAATCCTCATAAGATGAAACCGAGTTTGGCTCCCCTTGTTAAAGGATAGGAAATATCGATTTTGATCACTCAACCTATTTACATGTGTTTGTTAGCTTACGTCCGTGTGTGTAGCGCCACAAACGTTCTCTTCATTTCATTCCACATCCTATTTCGCTGAGATAAATTAAAAAACATTCTGTATGTGGCCTATATATGAGATTGAAGGGGCTACACGTCCTTAGAGTTCGATAAATTGCCAGTTTTTAATTATTGCGAGTCTGATTACCAATTTTGATTTGAAAATTTTTTGATGGTAATCAGCAAGTAGAACACTGAAATGTAACAAATATTAACCATGAATTGCCTACATTTGATATTGAAGGAGCTACATAAGTTTTAGATTTCTAATCATAAAATTTGAGCTTAATTTTTGAAGTGTAGAATTTTCAATTTTTGTAGCCCTTTAATTTGTGGCGTAGCGGTAAGAACTCGGCTTCATAACCTGAAGGCATCGGGTTCAATTCCCAATGCCGGCATCGTTATCAGTAATGCAAGAAAGAACTCGTCACACATTCTAACACCGCACTCTGATAACGTACACAGAGTCACAACCACTTACAGCAGACGCTTCCGAGAAGTGTGTAATCGGTCGCCAGTATCTGAAAGCTGTAAATGGGTAAGGCGCTACCTGCCAGTGCTCGTTGAACTCATCGTCATAAACCAAGGGGCTAGTGATACGGGTATTCGACAAAAAGATAGCGCAGTTGACCTAGGCCGATTCCCGGCAAAAAGAGAAGAGGGCTAAGGAAGCTCTAAAACGCTCCCCGATGTCCCTGAGGTAATGCTCGAAAGAGCGGTTCCAGGGCTCGGGTGAGAACCAAATGGAAAAAAAATTGCCCTTTAATGGTCGAGATAGAAAACGGGTGTTAATATATTTTATTTTCAGTGCACTATCTATTGCTATCCTTCAAAACAGGTCGCCTGGAAGTTGACAGGCTAAATTCAGTTACAACCTTTTGGAAATTTCATAAAACTTTGCAAACCCTTACCATTTTGAGTGAAAGTTAGCTGAGAAAAATGTAATTTTATGTCAGAGATGGCTATGAATCGTGGCTTCTTCGAAAAGAAATAATAATTATTACCGCTTCTTGCCTGTCCCAAAAATTGAAGGCGCTACGAAAATTGAAAGTCGCGCGCTTCGACTATTTAATTCTAATTTCATACTTGAAGATTAACTTTTCCAAAGTGCGTTAAGTTCATTTTCACAATTTTCGTGTTAAGAGCGGCATCTGGTGGTGGAAGTGGGCATACAAATACCTAGTAACGACTAGGAAGGCTGGAAGCCATACGCATTGCGCCTAAATTACGTCATCAAATTACAAAAAGAAAAAAGTATTTCTTCCAAACTACGTTAATTTTATGAATGTGTTTACATACATATGCCTGTCCAGCCTGAGAGGGATACTTTTTTATTCAGACTAATTCCCATAGAAGATTTTTTTTTTTTGGGGGGGGGGTTCTGTAGTAAAAAGGGTCCTTATTAACATACTAAATGTTTCACCCCGTACCCCGTGTGCGCCACGTGTTATAGCCTGAAATGTGTCTCGCCGCGACGTTTAATGCCATTATCTCGCGAAATATCGTTTTTTCTCGGTAAAGCTATTACTACATAAAATGTTCCCCATAAAATTCTCTATCGAAATGGTCATTGTGATTTTTTTCAGAAAATTCGTTTTAACCCCATAAGATTTATGACTTTTATGAAATAATATAATATTCGATTATTTAGACTGCAGTGACTATGCTCTGGTTATACATACGTTTTATTTTAACACTCCAGTTTAAAAAAAAAGGTATTTGAAGTGATGTTTTTCAAGGTCAGGGTGCAAACAGATAAGAGAAGTGCAGATTGAAATAGAATGTAGGTACATAAAACGTAGAGCATAGTCACAGCAGTCTAAATCGGTACGTGCATCTAAAAAGGTCCCACTCTGTCGGTATGAGTTATGCATGGTGCGTTATACTAGACAAAATTTCTGATCAAATGAGACCCCGCGGAACTTCTTAAGTTCAAAATTGGCCGAGATATTTGCTTCCAAAGACAAAATTTCAAAAAACATATTTCTGAGAAAAACGCGTTAAATGTTTTGTAACTAATCAAATATATCGGCACGTGAAATATTACTTTATGGGGTTACAACAACTTTTTTTTAGAAAAAATCATAATGACCATTTCAATAGGGAATTTCATTGGGAACATTTCTTGTAATAACTGCTTTCCTGAAAAACACTATATTTTGATAGATACTTGCAAAAAACACCGTGACGGGACACATTTCACGCTATAGCATGTGACGCACGCGGGGGACGGGATGAGACTTCTAATATGTTAATAAGAACCCTTTAATCCCTTCTATAGGAATTAGCCTGAATAATTGTACTTTTTTGACGAATATCTCCCAGACTATGAAGTTCAGGAAGTGGTCCACTTGGAGACCTTTTACGGTTGAAAACGAATCCACTTGAATTGAATAGCGTTACGCTATTTATGTGACCGCACCTTTATTACTGAAGTCTTGCTCAGACTAACGGCGAAATATGAACCGTCTCCCTTAAATTTTGTAATTTGGCAAATGTTTCTGGTTCTTCCTGAAAACTTAGATTCTTATACTTAACGCATTCTCGAAAGTTAATCTTCATTTGGAATTTCAAAACTGCCGGATCCCCTTTCATATAGAAGGTAGGCAATTTAGTTCGGTAAATTCCCATCTCTGCAATGAACTACCCATTTTACCTTCGAAAAACGTTCCGAATGTAATGGGACTCGCGATGAAAGTTCGTTATTTTCGACTTCTGAAGACTTGTAACCCGTTCAATCTTGAGTGTGGGCCAAACTTATGCGCAACATTGTTCATCCTCTTACCAAGTACTACGTGCCTGGCATACAAAGCTGAAACACTCTGTATAATTTTGAACCTGCTGATAATTTCTACTTGGATTCTGTAATTTCAAATCAGTGGATGTCCGCCCACGATCCTCATTTTTTTCCCAGTTCTGTCGGTCCAGTATAATCAATTGCTCGGGGACGGTACTGTTTACATTGCAAACGTGCTCGTGTCCACCGCTCGTCTGAACAATAACGAAGAATGAAGTGAAAGCGATCGCAGCACTCGATAGCGATCGTGACATAAACTCAAGCTCCAGCATAGGTACCTTATACGATTAAAAAAAAAAAAAAAAAAAAAAAGGAAAAGAAATATACAAATAGCGAAATGGGAAAAAATGTATAAATATTTATCGTCGCGTGTATAAAAATTCGAACAGATATTTTAAAAATAGTTACCATCGCATCGGCAAGCAGCGGGCAACGGGCAAGTCGGTGCATCGTGGGCGAGAGAAGAAAGTAATCGACCTTCGGAGTGAAAGAAATCGGCATGGCAGTCATGACCGGCTTCGAGCTTGCTAATTTAACGACCGTTGTTGCTAGTGTATTTTTTTCGGCGTATAGATATTCGAGTACGACCGACCGACTCTATGGTCATGTAGTAAGACGATGAAGACGGATGTTAAGGCAGGGTGAAGGTCGACAATATGTGTGAAATTGACGACATGTACCCAGACCGGACAATTCCAAGCGCATAATGTCGTTTCACGTCTATAAGGTTCTTGTAGTGTCTCGATACACCTAAAAAAGTATTGGTAATGATAAAATTTGACGGTCAGCCATACCCTCTCCTGCTTCCGCTCACCCGGCCTGTCTGAAGTAGAGGGCTAATAACTTATAGCTTCGATGGTACCGATGAGCAACTTCGAGTATTTTCGAGACGGAATCGAGTTCGTTAATTCATTCCAGAGAGTGCTAAAACACGTACAATGCAGGTCAAGGGCGAAATCTAGTATTTTTCCAGCACGCTGTCGCGATAGTTTTTATCGTTCTGAAAATGACTTCACGTTACTGCGACGGCACCATAATCTGTTTACAGACTGGCGTTGCGGTCAGTAGTATGCTAAGTGACTTTGTCAGGAGGGGAATCCCTTTTTCTCATACTACGAAGTGTAAGCTAAAAGTCGAAGTTTCTGAGAACCGTTGACTTTTCAATTATTACCGATTTCAAAACCATTTATGGAAGGCACTCCATTCCTCAGTCGGCACAGGTGCACTCTCAAGGTTGGACAAATTTTCCGGTAAAAATCTTTTCACAAACGTTTTTGAACTGCTCGCTGATCAATCTACTAAAGGCGTTCAGTAAGTTCGGTAAGCTCGTTCCTCCTGGGGCCTAAACATCCATAAAGATTAGCTTTCCCCCCCCCCAAGAAAAATCGAGGTTCATTAACTATGTAGGAACAGATTCTACTATAAAAAGATCGCTGACTATAATTTTTCGTTATCACAACAGAAATATTTTAAATGGGAGGGAGAGAGGATCAAAATAACCACGTATTCTACCATGCCTTAATGCAGACCTTAAGAGCAAGAGCACTCTGAATTCGAACTTAACGACGTCTATGACCAGTAAGGATGCAGATTACCACGAACCCTTCCCATAGTGCAATATTTTTTAATTTTCCTCGTTTTAATTCGAACTCGTCAGATCGGTGGCGCGCTAGCGTCGCAACTCTCTCTTATCATGTTATCAATTCTATGCAGGTAAAATGGATTGAACACGATAGTTTCTGCGAAGATTGATAAGAGCTGCAGGATGTGTGTGTTAGTAGTAGTGCGTGTAACAGGTGTAAACAGCGCTTTGTTTCACCTACATACAAGTTGCAAAAAAATTCCGCTAGATGTCAGCTATTTTGCTATTGAATCTTGACGAGTCCGAATCTATCAATTTTTTACATTTCAAATTATTGGGGAAGGAAGTAGAGACAGACAGAGGGAGGAGAGACAGAGAGAAAGAGGGGGGAGCTCCCTTATGCCTTTTCTACGGCTACGGCCCTGAGAGAGGGCTCGAAAGTCAAGATAATAAGTTTTACATGAGTATATCAGGAAGGCCCTGATTTTATTTCTCTACTCCTCCTCTCCTCAGATCGGTGCCAATAAATATGAAAATATTCTCCTCAATGTCTGAGGAAAATTAAAGGAGGGAGATGGAGTCGTGCCTCAAAGAGTAGGTTAACCTCTTAATTGCCAGTGACGGATATATCCGTTAAATTTTTTTGTCTCTAAAAGTGCATAATGACGGATTTTTCCAGAAACTTTGTAAAAGGACAGGTAAAAGTATTTACATGACGGAAATATTTTGCGTGACGTCAGATATCGTGTTTGAAACATATCACGTGCTGTAGAATTGAAAAATTTGGCACGAATGATTTGTTTCACCCAGCAGTTTATCCAGAAAATTATGAAAATGAAGTCCATCTTCCTACTACGCATTATCCCCGATTTTTCTTATCCTAATTATATTTGCATTGACATTCGTATACATGAAATTTGTTGTTTCACTCAACGAGATCTACAATGCCCTTCCGGCTTAACTGTTACAACTAGGTCACCCCATATTCTGAAAATTTAGCCTCCGCTGTCCTCACTTATAAGCTCTTCAACCCTTTTCCTGAAGCTGAAACACAGAAATAGCTTGATACAGAAATCTGTCTGCGTAGGATCAAAGTATTTCAAAGCACTTCAACCCCGAAGTAAACAAGCTTATAAAGTTCCGCATTTTTCTCTTTCTCCACTTTTATTTTTTCCCGTTCTTTCCGTTTCCCCATATTTTTGATTTCATTTTCTAGATACCTCCTGCCCACCAGGCACCCAAGGCCAGTGATTCCCTGGTTATGAAAATCCATCGCTGTTGAACAAAATTTTAATAAGTCTGACGAATCTAAAAAAAAATTCAATGTATCTTATCAAGTTCTTGCTTTTTTGAATGTGTTTCAAAACAGCTCATAAGGTTTACAAAATATTAAGATAAATTTTTAAGGCGTCCAAATAGTCTTATCGAGTTCGAACGGAACCTGAGAGAGTCTTAGCTCCGAACATAATCTGAATCGGCTTTAACAAATTTGTGAGGCCTCTCCCATTCTTCTCCGACGACCCCTTTATCTTGCGTCTCTTCCCCGGATGTGATGTCTGCACGTTGCTTTAGCTAATCTTCCCACCTCAACGTGAGTCTCCCTACCTTCCTTTTTTGCCTTGTACCCATTCTGAAACTTGTCTCTCCCATCTCTTGTCCTCACTCCATGCGACGTGTCCAGCATACTCGAATTTTAGTTTTTTCATGACGCACCTACAATCCTTTGTTCTCGTTTTTGCCTCCACATTTTTTAATTCCATTAGAGGTGCACATGTGGTGGATGCAGGGGAATCCAGAGTCCGTTCTAACACCCACTTCAGAATAAGAAAATAGATAAAAATAAATGAACTTGAAGGTATTTACTATTTTTGGCCAGTGAGTGAAGGTACTGGATGTGTAACTGGATAGAATTTGCATTCATTACCTACATTTTTCAAGTTATCGCATTCTATTTTTTAAATTTTTATTTACAGCCCGTTTGTGCTTATTAACAAATAACACTAAGCTTATAACTAAAATTCAGGGGGCCGTGCAAAGGAAATCCGGGCCCTGGGAGGGATGTAAAAAGTAGGTAAGAGCAAAAAAAAAAAAGAAGAAGGAAACACATGTTTTTAGGGCCCTTTTTGTAAAATCAGATTTTTTTAGCACTGGCGGGCCCTTATCGGGCCCCTCAAAAAAACTTGGGCCCGAGGGAAACCCTCCCCCCCTTCTGCACAGACCTGCTAAAATTAAACCTGCTTCTATTTTAATGCGCCCATAATTGGGCGTAAGCCTCTCTCACTCTTCTCCATCGACCTCTTTCTTTTCCGTCTCTTCCCCATGTGATGCCTGCACGTCGCTTTAGCTCATCTTCCCACCTCAACGTGGGTCTTCCTACCTTCCTTTTTTGCCCTCTTTGTATCCATTCTGAAACTTTTCTCTTCCATCTATTGTCCCCACTCCTTGCGACGTGTCCGGCACACTCGAATTTTAGTTTTTTTCACGACGCACCTACAATCATTTGTTCTCTTTTTTGCCCTTACATTTTTCAGTTGCAGTGGAGGTGCACATGTTGTGGATGCAGAGGAATCCAGAATCCGTTCTAACACCCACTACAGAATAAGAAGATGAATAAATAAATGAACTCGAGGGTATTTACTATTTTTGACCAGTGACTGAAAGTAATAGATGTGTAACTGGATAGGATTTTCATTCATTACATTTTTCAAATTCTGGCATTCTAACTACTGTGGTAACCTTCGAAGCTCGGAGATTATCAGGCATCTAGGGACACCCGGGAGAACAGGATAATACCACTGCTTGGCCGCGACTAGCTTTGGACGGATCTGCAGGGTGTGCAGGTAGGGATGCGAGTAGTACTCCGAGGTAACTTACCTTGATGAGTACCTCGAAGTTGAAGAATGTCTTAGACCAGGTAAATAACGTAAGCGAGATAAGATACGTTTTTTTTTTGCGTCAGTTTATTCGCCGACAAAAAAACAAACTTTTCCAGTACCTACCGACCACCCTTTTCCCTCGCGAAGCGCCGTCCTCACCTGAACCTTCTCCCTTGTTCCCCTCTTCTCGAAGTAGATGATCAGCCGAGTTCACTTCATAGATATAAGAAAATTACATAGATGGGACAATAAATAGATACTTCGTCAAATAGAAAACGAACAGGTGATAACAGGAAACGACAGGATTAGACATGTTAGGAAAGAAAACAAGTGAACTCACACTGCCACCGACGAAAGGAAGGAAAACAAGGGAGACTTGGACTATCTAGACCCCGCGATCGAAGTGTAGGATACCATACTACTACTTATGTAAAGTTGAAATATGGAAGTTGTTGCGACGCCATTTTCATGCGATACGGTATCACCACCGAGTGAAAAAGTATAATGCCTCCTGGATATAATTTCACGAGGAACATTTGGAAATGTGATCCTTAACTGCTGAGAAAAGTAGGAGGAATAAAATTGGGAGTACCCCCCCCCCCCACTGTAAAAGTTTACAATGCGCTGCGTCTGGAACTGCATAGAAAAGCAAGCTGAACAACTGAACCAAGCGAATCCATTTGTTCACCAAGGTTCGACCCTCTTATGATTCTGAGCGAAGTTCAAAACTGAGGGAACCATCTCGTAGCAGCTACGAGTACATTTCGAAAGTGTCTGTGAGAGTCCTAATTAGCCTTAATACAATCTTATAAAGGGGCGAGGGCTTTCCAACCGAATTTGAAACTCAATATTCCAGGTCAGGCTAGTGACATGGCCGAGCCTTCGGTGTATACTCTTCGGCTTCGCGCATCGCGGGTTGACGCCTCAGTACAAGAGTGAACCGGCACACACATACACACACACACACACACACACACACACACAATACCTGACAGTAAACAAAGTTTTAAAATTTACAATTAGATAAGACGGCGTGCGCTAACCTGCCTCACCTATAAGTTTCAATGAACTCTTCGCATACCGTTATACTTTTTCTTCTATTTCGCGCTAAAATTGCCAAATTTATTGCCATTTTACTGCGAAACACAAGGAAACGGTGTAGGAGCAAAAAGCGAAAGAGCACGAGAGAGAGAGAGAAAGAGAAAAAACTTATCTCGCCGATAAAGATGTCAAGTGGCCAAAGCGGGGCGATATACAATGTACTTACATTCAATTTTTCCTCAATTTTTTTGTAATGGCGCGAGATGACACAGATCATGTGTGTTGTTAGCTTTGATAACAGGCCAAACTCGAAACGGGCTGGCGGCGTATAGTTTGGCACACCGATACGTACATTTTTTTTCGTTTGCGTTCGCGCCGCGCCGGGAAAAAGGTGCGAGAGGAGCGCGCACGTATGTATAAGTATACTTGAGAGAGCGTAAGTATAAATTATCATTAACTAAAGGTCGTTGACTTCGGGAACGGGACTGGTCGTGGTCACAGCCGAAAGTATTCTATTTAATGTGATTTGCTTTTTACATATTCTGTTATCAACGCCGCCGCGTACTCCGCGAGCAGTTTGAACTCCTCGCGCACACACACGAACACATCATAGTATTTGTGCACAAGTATATAGCTTCAGCGTCAGTAACACAAGTTCGTTGTCTTTATTTTTCGTCTTCCTCGTTCGCATATTCTCGTGTATGCGCTGATAACGAGCAGAATGGGAGCTTCCTCGATCGCGACCAAACCAATGAACAGCGGTGGCGAGATAAGAAGATAAGCTGGTCTCTACGTAAGACGCGGAATAGCGGGCAGAGTTCGCTCCGCGCAGCTTCACTCAGATTCGCAAAGGGGCTGCTGGCAAATGCGCCACAATCGTGAATATCTCGAAGGAAACTAAAGAAAGTGAACAGAATTGACGAGTCGGCTACTTCGACTAGTCCAGGGATTCGAGCTTTGCGGACCAGGCTCAACAGCTTGCAGAGTTATAGAAGTTCTGGCACACGGAAATGAGCTCAGCCGGATTGGAGGCGGTTCGACCCTTAAACAGTCAACAGAATCAGGGGATCTGCCGTTCCGAGCTTTGCGGACAGGCTCAACTTCATCTGTACTCAGACATGGGCCCCGGCCAGGAATGTCTCATGAGCAGTTGACCTTCGCAAAGTAAACAGATTAGCGGGTCTGTCATTCCAACCAGTCGAGGGCTCCAAACCTGGCGGACAGGCTCGACAACTTGCACCAGAGCAAAGTACATCGGCGATGGAGTAGTGACTCGGTGCGGTCCGCACTCATACCTTTTCCGCCCTACGGTGTTTACATTTCGGCAGTGGCAGTTGACAGTAAATTATTTGTATACATATTCGTGGTAACAGCAACAGAGCAGCACCCAGTATACGGATCCAGTCGATACTTATATCGTTCACGAGGACGTCACAATATTTACACTCGCCGAAAGCAAAACAATGGTCGGTCTGGACGCGCGAAAGTAAACACCAGCTTTATCCTGCTGACCTAATAAATTGCATAACGCCACCGCGGCGGCCAAAACGAAAATTCGGAAATTTAGGAAATAGCAACGCCGGCATTGTTGCTTGTGCCGCTGCGTCTGTCCAATGTCAACCGTCAAACTCGTCAAAGTTGCTGAAATCGAGAACATTAAGCAAATAACTTCGGGAGGGGGATGGTATTAGTGGTGGTGAATTTCATACAGGGGATGTACCAAGTGCTGAAGAGCTGTACTCTAGACATGCGAAGTAGTAGCGTAACCAACCTCGTGTTCGAAGGGCATGGTCTCGACCAAACGGGGAGGAGGTGTTAGAGGGGGTGCTAAAATTAGAAAAACACTATTTGACGAAATCACAAAGAGGAGGTCCAGACATCCGCAGGCTACATCACTGAAGTGAAGTATGAAATTGACATTTGCGGCGCACAGTACATGACGTCTCTAACTGATTACATGAAACTTGTCAAATTCTGACACATTTTGGATGAGGGAGGAGGAAGTACAATAGCTTCCTAAGTCAAATCCACATAGTCTAACTGTTTACAGAAAGATTGATTTGCTCCTGGTGATCTGTAATCTGCAAACAGGTTCACACATGCAACTTGGTTGATTTTGTAAGTCTAGCAGGATCTCTGTCGATTACCAAGACCTCAAAAACCATACGAATATGCAGAGGACATTCGTAATGAAAGCTAATTAATGACCTCGATTCGGGAGGAAATGTGAAACAAACGCAAATTCAATGAAGGTTCCATTAAGAGCAGAGACGTGCCGATAGGGGGGTAGGGGGCATCTTACCCCACTGTAGAAATTTATCACGCAGCAGTTAAGAAAATTTACCATCTCAGTCAGGCGGAGTTGGGAAAATCCAACACGTCAACAGTTCTTTTTTTTTGCTTTGATATTTGTGAATTTTGAGTTGAGTCAGTTGGAAAAATCCAACAAGTCAAAAGGTTTTTTTTTTTGCTTTGATACTTGGGAATTTTGAGTTCAGTCAGTTGGAACTTCCACAATGTTTACCCCCCCCCACTCCTCTCAGGAAAAACTCCTGATTAAGAGGAGACGATCCGCTGGACAGTACTCTGGAATCTGGGAACTCTGATCACTATCAGAAACACCGAGGGTGAAATTGGGAAATGGTGAAGTTCTGGGAACGTCTGGCTTATAGTTTTCCTTCAAAGGAAGCTGAAGAGGACAAGAGTCTTTGGTATGCAGGGTCAACATCTGTTTCGCTCTGATCGATACCTCCCTTTCTGTCGGTCTGTTTGAGTATCTTGCTCGATATACTACAGGTATTTGTTTTTGTTCATTTGTCTGTGTACTTGTCTGCCTGTATGATTATGTAGCTGTCTGTGTACATCTGTTTTTCTGACTGAATGACTGCCTCGTCAGTCTACCGGTCACGCTGCAATCCTAGAATTTTGCTTCGGTTACGGGAAACGACAAAGGAAAACATTATGTTTTCAGCAAAGGTCCATGGGATAATTTTTCCGCGAAATATTTACTTCAAAACTTGTTACCAGATTAGTTAAGTATTGTTAAAACTCATAAAATCAATCAGATTTTGCTATGCAGATTACGGCTCTACTCACAGGTCTACCTACAGGACTTTCTTCTCGGTAGATTCTGTTGAATATGGACTCATTATGACTCTGTTCAGTAGCGTTGTTATGTGGGCACTAGCGGAACCAGACGTTTTGATCAAGTAGGCTGCTTTTCAAATATGATACCTTCCTTTTGCAAATTTGCAAAATTTACAATATTTACCCCTCCCCCTCACTAAAAATGATACTTCATTCTGTATCGAGTAAATTTTTTGAAAGTGAAAATCCATCAATGTACAAACTATGCCAATGTCCTAATGTCATAAACGCAGACTAATATTGTTTTTTTTGGTGGGGTGGGGGGGGGGGGGGTGAACAGGGTTACGAAGGTCCGCCCCTCCGTGTAAGCCCTTCTCCCGTCTTTCCTAAAAGAAAAATACATCCAATCCTATCGAATTTGTTGAAACTTATTTCGATTTTTGTCAAGCGGGCGAGATTCGATCAGATTCATTCATCAACTCCTTTACAACTCACTCGACCTCAGTTAAAAAATACTTCCCGACTCATTCAGAGTTAGGATTCCATAAAGATCCGTTTGGACCCATTTGGATTCTCTTATGATTACCGAAGAGCTGAAGACTCAATGCTATTTACGTATCGATGCAGAATACTGCACCAATGCGAAAAAAGTCCCAAGATAGGAACCAGAAACGAGAAAAAAGCTGAAAGCCGAAAGCCAAACCTTTTTTCCTACAAAGTCAGAAATTAATAGCTGAAGGTTTAATGGTGGAAAGTCAAAAGTGAAATCAGAAGCCAATAGAGTTTTATCTGGAAGCAAAATCCGAAAGCAAAATCTTTATATAGGGCAGGGACAAGAAAAAAGCTGAAAGCCGAAAGCCAAACCTTGATTCCCTCCAAGTTCAGGAGTTAAAAGCTGAAAGTTGAATGGTCAAAAGCCAAAAGCGAAATCAGATACCAATAAAGTTTTCTCTGGAAGCTAAATCCGAAAGCAAAATCTTTGTGTAGGGCTTTCGCGTCCCTGATAGGAACTCACTTTGGACTTAAACTTAATCCGAGAAGTAATACATGGAGAGGGAGGGGCTCTGCCACTAAAATTTTGCTATGTGACAGCACTGAAGAACAAAGACTTATTATAGCCTTCTTCTAACGTTGAGTCATTTTGCAGCCGAAGACACCTCAAGAGTAAGAATTTTTTTCATAATGTGCGAAGAAAGTTCATTATATATTTCAACAGTTTAGACTTCAGAAAGGGAAGTTTTCAGCAGTTGCTTTGGACGAAATGATACTCGAAAATGCTTAATTTCTTAACGATTAATTGTAAAGGCGATATTTCCAACCGAAAATTTGGCATCATTTTGGAGAAAAAAAATCGTGTGCAACAAAATTGCGAGGGAAGCGATATCACTCGTGCGATTGCAGGATTTGCCTACAGGTCATGCTGCGAACCTTTACACTTGTAAAAACCGATTTTGGTACGTATATTAATAGTTTTCAGAGATAATTTTTACTTTTGGAAACTTAAGCCTTCCTTTAATTTTACCAACTGACCAAAAATTGAGGCACTGCCAGTTTCCCAAAGAAAGTCTTCAACTTTTTAAATTTCATCCAGTGACTTAATTCCTTTGCCATAAGGACGTATCGAAACAACTTCTTTCAGATCGGTGGAAGGGGAAACTTCATTTGGCTAACAGAATAACTAAAATCTAGTCCACTAAGAATGCGATGTTGCCAACTGCTGAACAGTTTCGCAATCAATAAACAAAAAACCAACATTTGAAACTTGCCACGGGGGTCAATTTTGCAAATTTCTCCAGCCCTGGAACATGTTTGCGAGGAAGTTACCACCACGGTACGTTTTTCTTTGACGATAAGGTCAGGTGGTCTGCATATGGCTTTCGGCATGTCTCCTACTGAGATTACCTGATCAGGTTCACTTATTTTGTTGATATGAGGGGTTTGAGGGTCTTAGCCCCCAAATCCTCTCTAAATCCCTTTTCCCTCAAAAAAAAAAAAAAAAAAAAAAAAATTCTAGAGCGAAAGAACCTTTAGAATATTTGTCAGCCCTCCATGAGCCCCTCACTCTACGTCGGCTATTTGCGTTTATGAAAAGCTGAATGAATAATTGGAGTTGCGACCTAGATTCGGGAAATTTCGTGAATTCAATTAAGTTCAGAATTCAGTTACGAAGAAACCGTTCATTTATGATTAGTTCCTTCCATTTTTACATATATATTTCTGCGCAAGAAACCGTATTTTCACTCAGCTCAAGAAATCATTCCATACGATAATTCATTCGACTCACAGGGTGTCTACTAGAATTATTGATAAGTAAAACAAATATGACTTTAGCGGGGTGTACACGATCAATAAAAATGACGTAATGAAAAATGATCACTGAAATTGTCTTCATTAAAAATTCAAATCGTTTTGAATTTTTAATGACGCTTGGATCATTTTCACGATCTCTTATGATTATAATGATGCCGTTGTTCTCTGAACATGTTCACTATTAATGGTGCAGTGCTCAATAATGATAATTTCTATTGACCGTGTACACCCCGCTTTAAGATGACCTTTGTCCGATTTTGTAAAAGCCTCAACATCTTTTTTTGTCCGCTCCGATCGCTTACTTTTCTGTTGCTTTCTCACTTTATGTTGCATTTAAACATCACTCCTATTCTTCCTCTCAATTTCATTCTTACTCGCTGTCGATACAATAAACTTAGGTTATTTTGGCAGTTTTTTCCAACTATTAAATAGAATAACATTTTTTTAGATGTCCTACAGTGAGAAAAGATGAACGCACATGACTTAAATGACCTCTTTTCTTAGATGACATAGATGACCGGCAGACACCCTGACTCCGTATAGTAAGAAGAAGCTTGAAACAGGCTCAGTACCAGAATGCTTCGGGGGGGGGGGGATTTCACGGCGTACACCTTTGAAAGTGATAAAAGAAAAACTCAATTTCGAGAAACCCCAGCAAAATTTTTTCAGTTTTTCGAAAGATTTCCGTATAAAATTTTATTTTGGATGGCCAAGGGGAGATTATCCCTCGAAAACCGGCTATGGCTCGGTACGTTTACGTGTCCAAGTCTGTTGTGAACAGAAAACTTTCCAAAAACTATGCTTGACTTCGGTTTGTGCGGGCTGATTCTTTTTTATCGTGAACTGAACGAATTTCAACTGGAAGTCGCAGGGCCATACCGACGGGGGGGATTGGCTAAAAAACACGAAAAAACAATGGGTTGAGACGGAGAGAAGGACGGATCTGTGACGGAGTCCCCCTCACACCAAGAAAAAAATTTATCATAATCGCAACCCTCCGCCACTTGAATTCTGGATAAGGCTCTGGTAAGTCGGGTTCACTCACCGATCAGTTCGGTTCAGAAGAAACTAAAGAGCTGAATTTGGAATGCGTGAACTAAACTTTTCTCGGGTGACTTGAGCAAGGTGAATTTCGTTCGTGATGAGCGCCGCGCCGTGTACACACAGATTACTCTCAGCTTTGGAGGAAAATATCGTATTTCGGAATTTTTTCTTGTTACAGAACCGCACAGTTCACCAATGTACAGGGCCGGATGACTGCGCGGGTGTACTCGGCCCACCGGCAAAAGGCCCGCGAGCGCAGCGAAATCACATTACGCTCAAACCGACTGCGATGAGGTTGGAAACAAGAAAAAAATTAACAACGATAACGACCTGACATCTTGATAAAGTATTTTTCCTCGTATCGAAAGTAATAACGTAACGAGGACGGATTTTAACAGTAACAGTATATTAAAATAAGAGAGAGGAAAAAAAAATAAGAAGAGAAAAGACCGAGAGAAAGATAGAAGGGAAGCAAGAAAGAAAGAAGGAAAAAGAAAGTAAACGAATCTTTCCGTATAACGGGAGCGACTTCGTAACTCTCGCGAAATTCGAGAGCGAAATTTTTCGTCATCGCGCAGTTTTTCTGGGTTAACGGTCTCGAAAATTTCATTCGAACGACACAGAGCTACACACGGCGCGGCGAGGGGCGTCTGGTGGATAATTTGGCCTAGTTTCGACGCGGTTCTCGCAGCAAAATTTCAGTCAGTTAGGCTGTAAAAGGATATCGTTTACCTTCGTTAGCCGCGTCGAACGCAGTTTTATACGCCGACGAAAAGACGTAAATAAATACGGTTTTCATTTCTCATCCCCTATATAGTCGCAAGACAAAATGCTGAGGAGGGTGTCGACGCGGTAATAACAGAGAAGACGCTTTGACGGCGAATCGTATATTTTGTATTTCATCATTTCTTCGCAGTTCTTGCTCGGACTCGGTTTTTAGTGGCGCTGGCTGCGCGGACTCTTACATACGCTACCAGGTTCGTTTTGCCCAAAAAGAACGCATGAGATGAAAAATCGAAGATTCAAAAAAATGATTTTAACGTTGTTGGTGACCATAACAAACCCATGAGTAGGCCCGGCGAGAGATATGGAAACGGAGATCCTCCTCCCCTAGCTCGTATTTTTCCGGAATCCGGATTTTTCGTCTGATCTTTTTTGAGTTTTCGAGCGAACGTTTCTTGACTTTCGTGAATTATAATATTTTTTCGGGGTTGGCCTAGATGATGACTGTCTGCGAGCTCAAGGTAGTGCGGTGCCTTCATCCCCGCCTGTATATTTTTGTACATAACTTGACCAATACTTCTCATTTCTCATCAGTTTCCGATCTGTCCTAGCCGCGTTCAGCCCTCGTCGCATCCAAATCCTGCCTGACCCTCCTTCTTTCAAAACATCGCCTTCTAATTCCGTCCTTCCCTTCTCAATCGTCGCTGGTCAAGTCTTTAGCATTTTTCAACTCTCCTGTACTATTCATTAGTCTCTTGTCATTCTTTCATCACTGATCGCATCTTAAGTTAAGCGACTTTTAAGACCCACATCTAAAATTCGTATTGTATTTTACGCCATTTTGCCCCTGATTCCATCCGGAACCTCACGTTTGCACTTGACGCCATGATGACATCAAAAATAGGCTCGAGATCCTCATAACTTAGGAAATGATAATACCAATCCGATTCGCAATCAGTTACCCTCTTGTTACCCGCGGAAAAGTTACCCATTTGCAATCCTCGGCCCTCAAATTACCCAGAAACCCATCAGTTATCCTTGGTTCCCTCTAGTTACCCGGGTAACTGGCGAAATTTTGCGCATCGGGCATATTGTACTTATTTTCAATGTTGAACCTCTTCAGACCTATTCTGAAATTGCCTACAAATTAACATCGGGATCATTAGCTACTTTCGAAATTTGTGTTTCCATACACAGGGGGGAGAGGGTCACGGAGAGTTTTAACGGACGGATAGGTACAGATGTAGCGAGACGAATCCCGGGGTTATTGCCACCCATTCAGTTTAGAGGAACAAGAAAAACACCAAAAATTTTTAATTTTTGCCTATAAATCCTGTGGTAATGTGCAGCGGCAGAGGGTCATTTTGAATATTTCTTTTGAGAGCTGTTTCATTCTTTAAAAGACAAGGCTTCTGCAGGATTCCTTGTGACTTTTAGGAAGTTCATTAATACACTCCAGTGACCAATGATACCAATTCTCAATTTTACGACATCTTATTTAGTTCATCCCCGAGACAAAGAAATTTCAACAGCAGGGTACACATTAGTCTGGTCCTTATTCTTACTCTTGGTGAGAAAATTTCATAATTTTGGTTGCGGCACTCGCTAGATTGAATTCATGGACATTTGATTTTTTTTGGGCAAAGTTGGAACAAAATAGGTCGAAGATAAATTGTGGGAATTGAAACTGATTTTGAAAATTTAAGATTCTCTAGCAGCCATAATCACATATAAGTATAAAAATTGTATTTTTAAGATGAGGGTTTTATAATTTTGAAATTCTAAGGTTCTGTAGCAGCCAGAGTCACATATAAGTATAACGATCGTATTTTTAAGATAAGGGTTTCAAGGATCACTAAATCCATTCCAGAATCCTCTTCGTCTCCCCTCAACTCTGTCGGCTCCATAGGGGGCTAATTTCAAGCATTCTGATTTTCAAGCCTCAGGTGAAATCTAAATGGTTAAGAGGAGGGGGAAAGAACCTCGGAGACGGATTCAGCGATTGAAACTCCCATTTCAAAAATAAAACAATTTTTTGGTCTGTATGATAAGGCTCCAGTTGCTAAAGAATCTCAAATTTTTGAAATCAATATTACACCTCGTAAGAATTTCAACCCTCTCGAGGCGCGGATTACTCTTGACCGATTTTTCTGGAACAAAAAGGAACGGATATATGTTTAAACATATGGAACCTATTTCGAGGAGGAGGCACACTAAGCAACTGCCATTCGAAAATGAGAACCAACTTAAACAATAATTCAAAACTTGTTTTATGAGTTTTACACTGACTCTAATTTTAGTCTGGAAAATTTTGACGTGAACTTCGTTTCCTTCCGTATGACTTTTTAGTAGAATTTCAGGGAAGATGTTATGTACCATCACGTGAGAATGGATAATGAGGAGTGAATGTAAGGAACAGATTTGAAACATTTGTTTCTAAAATCGTTGGGTTAGTATGAAAAGGTGCTATCTGCAAAAGAACAAATTTTACAGGAGAGGGGTTTAAAGGTTTTGAAGCAACCACGACGAATCTGTTAAAAATGGGTTTAACTAAAAATAGATGGTATAACAGTGCTTTAACACTCAACTAAGAATACATCTCAGAGATGGAAATATTCCACTTTTCTTTTCTTAAACCTTTTCATATAATGAATTTTGTTAGTAATGAACTTTTAACCCATGTTGTTTTTTGCGTTTCCTGTTGAACCGAGGCAATATGTTATCATTTACCGTGTGCTATCTTACAGTAAAATTCCCTATTTAAAGATTCCAAAAATCATTTTGTGAATCAATTGCCAATAGCACCTTTTCACACTAACCCAACGAAATTTAGTTTATTGGTATCTCAGTTTCAAAATATTCTTGAAAAATTCAGTTTTAAACTTGAAAATTTATTTTGCCGGGAAGGAAATGTTCTTAAGTAATGTCATTTACTTTTTTTTGGGGGGGGGGGCATGGGGGAATTTTTTTAAAATTCGAGAGTTGATTTTTAATAACTTTTATAGATAAATAAATCCATTACTTTACTTTCATTTTGGGAAAATGCACCTTTTCGAATTTCGGGGGACTTGAGAAACGTTTGGAGGATAGTTAGATCTTTATTTGGGTGTTTTCGGAGAACTTCATGGTTTTGGAGGAACCGGTAGACAACTGTAGAAGACATGTTAGTAGTGACCGTTTCATCCTTTTTCATTCTAACATTATTAGACAATTGAATGCTTTCGGGAAAATCCCACAGTGAATTCCGGGGTGGATGCACTGATTAATACTACTGGGAAATCTAAAAAAACTAGGGCATTAGTTTCAGGTAATAAGGAAACGATCTGGAGAAACCGTCGGGCCAATTTTGCACATTTTATAGGGTATAATTTACCCAAATTAGAGAGTTGAGTGCAAGAAATGGTCCTAGCGGAGATAGATAATATTAACCAACACCGACAGGGCCGTACCTAGGATTTAAGTAAGAGGGGTGTTTGCGATTAAGATGAATATTATTTTTTGGTGGGGTGGGGGCTACAAATACTCCAAATGTATCCAATTTCCCACATGTACCTCTCCGTCTCAACTCATTGTTTTTTTGGCCAATGGGGGAATCTCCCCCCCCCCGTTGGTACGGCCCTGAACACCGAACATGATCTCAGTTGCCCAGTCTGCCACTCAGAAAAAATTGGACTTCCACTACTTGCGCGTAGTCCTCCAATTATAGGTCTCAATTTTGAGGGTATACGTTGACTTCGTGAATAAAAAATAAACAGGAAAATCCAAAGTAAATTCCAGAGTAGATTCACATATTTATACTACTCGAAAATCCTTTTAAAAAAAAACTCGGGCATTAGTTTCAGGTGATAAGGAAACGATCTCGGGAAATCGCCGAGCCAATTTTGAACATTTTGAAAAAGGCTACCCTACAGGGTATATCACTTGATAGAGCGTATGGCGAGGCATGCATGCCAAAGTGTATGTGAGATCACATCTAGAATTTGGAAGTGTAATCTGGAGCCCGTATGAGAAAACTGACAACAGATTCAAGAACCCACAAAACAATTTCTAAAGTAGCTGTATAAAAAAGTGTTTGAATATTATCCGTTAGATATCCCATACAAAGACCTGGTTAAAAAGGCTTCGAAATGGACACTCTGCTGGTAAGGCGCTAGCTATTTTCGTTACATGTATACAAACTCCTTCATAGCAAAATGGACGCCTCCGTCCAACCAAGTTGAATAGGTATGAAAGTACCATCCCACCCAAACAGGACAGGGGAGCTGTTTCATGTACCCAAAGTCACCGTTCTTGTGGACTGAACTCACTTCTTCATCTGTGTAATAAATTAGCACTACAGTCTTCAGAAATTGATATCTTTCGTCTAAGAAATACAGAATTCCGCAGAGAAATACTGCCCCAGTTATCTGTCTTTCTATAACTACCCTGACATTCTCTCTCCACATCACTACCTATCATTGCTTTTATTCTGATATACCTTGTGTTCTTACCCTTCCCATCCATCATCTCCCCCAAATCCCCTCCTTTCCTCCTCCTTTCTCTACGTCACTTCCCCCTCTCCTTCTCTCTCCTCGTGTCGGTCTATCTGTCTGTCTCTCTCGCTCTCTCTTATTTACAGTTTATATTTTTATTATTTTTAAATAGTTAATAGTTTTCCCCTACTTTTGTATCCCTCCGTCTCCCGTAAATAGCCATATGGCCATGTGGAGCTTATAAACAAAAGAAAAGTGGCCTCTTAGACACCGCACCCCTGGCCCCGGAAATACCCTTTCGAGTATCGCATCAGTAACAAGAGGGACACAACCCTACAGGGTATAATTTACCCAAAATAGAAGGGTTGAGTGCAAGTAATGGTCGAGTTGACTATCAATCAGTGACAGATAATGTAACCAACATGGCACATGATCTCAGTTACTCAGTCTGTGGCTTAAAAAAAAACTTCCACTACTTGCACTCAGCCCTCCAATCAAGTCTCAATTCTGAGGGTATACGTTGACTTCGCGGATAAAATAAACTGAAAAGAAAAAACTCGCCAATTCTTCCGAAATTCCTTCGTTGCAGTTATAAAAACATTATGGTTTCCCTGTGACAATCTATATTAATTTTGCGAAAAATAACCGTCAGCCGAGGTCAACGTTTCTTACCAGTCTCATCAGTCAGTTGCTTAATCGACTATCGACTATAACACACGGCACTTTTCGCCTGTAATTCGCGCCATGCTTCATACATCGTAGGAAAAAAAAAAAAACTAAGGAAGGTAATCCGGCCGAACCGATGTGTGCGTAAGGTCAAGTTATACAGCGATGGTGGATATATGTAGCGAATACGCGAGGGGGTGGTAAGAAGGTTGTTGCCAAGAGAAATAGGTCATGGGCAGGTAAGCCCCGGCTGAAATCGGCCCACGCAACTGAAATGTCCCGTCTCATTGTCAATGCAACCCAAACTAGATGACTTTGAAATAACCAGTAGTTATTATACATCTAACGACGTTTCGTCGTGTAAATGTTCGTATATATTTATTCAGTGTTTTTTTTTCTCGTTTTTTTTCCCCCCAAGTACAATGTTTCGTTTATACGTTTCTTCACCGTATTCTTTTCCGGGATATTTTCAATTAAAACGCGAACTGGTTTTTTCATACTAACGATTCGAATTAGAAGCGTGGCTTTGGTCGAAGGTAAAGGACGCGGACGAAATTGCGATTTACGAATCGCGATCGAAATTTTTGATTCGCTGAGTCGAACTACTGGGCAAAGTTCTTCGACACCGATCATTAGAGATACAAAGCGGTTTTCTCGAAAGCCATCTGAATTTTCTGGCCAGTTACAAAATTTTAAATTCGCCTGTCGCGAAGACCAAAAAATACGAAGCCTAAACCTCAGTTGTAGGTGACGAACTTCAGAAAAGCTGATGTTTTTCAAATAAATCGACGTTATATCGATTAATCAGTAATGGTTTTTGATTAACCAATTACTTGTAAGTAATCGATTAGCAGTGATTATTCAGTTACTTAGAACTAAACGACGGTATCTGATTAATCGGTTATTTATGATTAATAGTTACTTGGATAAATCGATTGTATTTTATCGTTCGATTACTTCGAATCAATCGGTTGGTTCTGATCTATTAATCAGGGATGTGGAATTGTAGCCGAAGTCACGAAGCGGCCTAAAAGTCATCAAATTTCTCAAGGTCAACGCCGGAATCAGAGCCGAAGCTTTGAAAAGCTATGGAATCGGAGTGGGTGAGCCATTATGAGAAATAGCGTATTCAGATACAAACATCTCTTCAATATTCACAAGCACCTATGAAGGCATTAAAGAAAATAAATAAATAAAAATAAAAGGACAAAAGACTATAATAAATTTTCATATAAATAATTAAATTTTTTTTATAAATAAACAAATTTAATTAATTTAACTAAAGAAAAAAATATTTAATTATACTTTAAAAAATATTAATAATTATAATTTTACTAACTATTTTTATTAATAATTAAAAATAAATTTTTGTTTAAAAAATTTTAATAAGATTTATTTCTTTAATTTCCAAAATTAATATTAACTAAAATATTAATTAATGATAATAATTAAAAACGTTATTAATATCAAAACTCCTTCAAATTTATATTCTTTACGAAATATTGGATCTTTAATTTCTTTTATAATAACTATGTATTCAAATTATGATAGGATTAATTTCATCTATAAATTATTTAAATAATAATATTAATCCTTTTATTTCATCATTTAATATTTATTATAACATTAATATTGGATGATACGAATAATTCATAGAAATTTAACATCTATTATTTTTATTTTTATTTTAATTCATATTAAACGAAATATAATATTTAATATAGTGATTAATTTTAAAAATAAGATTAACTGGAATATTTATGTTTTTAATTATAATAATAATAATTTATTTTACAAAACACAGACTTTGTAGTAACAATCAGGTCAGAACTAGAGCGAACTTTCAGATTTCAGTCTTCCAAGACATTTACTGATTCAATCAAGTAATACTTAACACAGCCCCGTAGCTTCGGGGGAGGGGGGGGCAAATGGGCATTGCCCCTGAGTAAATTTTTTGCCCCTCCTCAGCATTTTTTGAAAAAATAGATATTGTTTTCAGTTGCTGCAAAATACTCGGACAGGCAACTTTACTGAATGAAATGTTCATGTTCAAATAATGTACCCAGTCCTAGTGCAGAAGCCAGATAAAGAAAATAAAACGATATTCAGAAAACTAGGACATGGATTCAAGCAGTCCATTTTTTGTATCGGTTTAACGTAGCCAGTGGTGAATTTAAGGAAAACGGCCCAGTTGGCAATCTTTCGAATTATTTTTCTGGTGAGCAATTACTGTTTTAAAAGGTCCCAAAAGGGACTTTTTACATGAGGGCCCGAATATTGAGTAAGTCAATATTCAACGTTTAACTACTTGTGAAGAAGAGCAGAAAATTGGTAACTTATTTACTATGAAGCGAATTGAAAAGCTGGAAGTTATTTATGCGAAGGACTTCTCTTTGTGCAGTTGATAGACGATGGTTATAACCAAATATTCCCCATAGCTATACCCTCGGTACAAAGTACGAGCTTGCAGCAAAAAATTACTTTTGTCACCAGTTGCCCCTCCCCCCTGAAAAAGTAGTCACGCTACGGGCCTGACTTAACATCTGCTTTCCCTCTTTTAGGCAATTTAACATTTACTTTTTATCATACTCTGATGTCCAGCAACAAATGCGGAACAACCAGATACATACCCATAAATTTTTTTCGAGAAAAGCACGTAAAAAACTTTAAGAACTAACATTTTGATCGCGAACAAAGCGAGCAAAAAGTTTTCGAATTTCCCACAATTTCTGCAGAAAAGTGCTTTTCTTGACATTTCGTAAAAAGCACAGGCTCCTGTGCACCCCCTCGCTGTATACGCACGTGGGGATAACTAATAATATGATCATAATGTGACTGATAACTGAGAATAAAAATTATGAAAGCTGAAAAATCGGAAACAAAGTTGCGGCACTGTTAATTAATAAGCGGTTCGGAAGCGGATTTACGGAGTCAGAGCCGAAATCACCTACGCTTGAGAGCTGGAGCAAGAGTCACCTCGGCCCTTGACCACGTAAGCGAGTCTTAGGCGCGAGTCTGAGAATCGCAACAGTCAGAGTCAGAGTCGGAGCCATTGCTCACCTTTTGGAATCCGTCATTCGAGAGGAGTCCCTGAAAAAGAGTCCTGTTACCAATTCCTTCCCATTCATCACCTCTCAGAATGTCCAAGGTGTAGGTATCGGAATCACGAATGCAAAAGGAGCTGACAACTATTCAGTGGCACTGGGCGAGGGCGTCACTATCATCCAAGCAGAGGTAATGGCGATCACGGTGGCCATTGATAGAAGCCAACAAATGGGCCTTGTTAATAAGCAGATCTATATCTGTACAGACAGTCAATCGGCTATTAAGGCACTATCGTCACACCAAACTACATCCCTGGTGGTGGCGAAGTGTGTTAACAAATTATACACCCGTGCTCAGGAGAACCATACTATGGACACCGGGACACTGCGGCGTAAAAGGGAAGATAATCGCCGGCAAGCTAGCAAAGGAGGGCTTTAAAAAGGAACTGGCAACACCTAGGCCGTGTCTTTCTGCAGCCTACAGCGTCATAAAATCCAAAGTTTTAAGGCTTGGATAAATAAGCAGACGGAAATGCACTGGCGGTCGGTTAGTGGCATGAAAGTCAGCATAACATTGATAGGGGACGCCCCTAGTAAGTATGCCAAGTTCCCCCTGGGGCTTGACAGGAAACATGCAAGGCTCATGGTCGGACTACTAACTGGTCATGGGGCCACAAAACACATGTGGTATAAAATAGTAGTGGTGAAAAACGGCTCCTGTAGGTACGGTGTAGAAGAGGTCATATGTTAATGCCCAGCAATAGCCGGGACAAGACGCGAAGCACTGGGACTAGAGTAAGCAGCACCCAGTGAAGTCAAAAAGATAGAGCTCAGTAAAATTCTCACTTTTGCAATAAATGTGAGGCTACTGAGCTGATTCTTAACAGAAACCTGAGGAATAATGCAATGGACCACAAAGTCTGAGTACTCGGCGCACACAGCGCTACCTCACACAAATGAATGAATGAAAGTTCTACATAGCACTGTAAATACAAGATGACAAAGAGTAAAGTGTTAGGATACTCCACTGAAGATGGTATAACAGCCGAAAGCGCTCTGGACTAAGAAGGAAGAAATTGTAAATTGGCACGCCATACGTATAGAATTTACCAAGTTTACTCACACTCCAACATGGACACTACACTCAATTTTTAGGTCCACTTTGCCGAATATTTTCTTTGCTCAGCTCTGCGCTTCTGTATCCTCTCTATTGCCTTGTGACAGAGAAATGAACAGAAAATAAACAGTAGCAATTAGCAATACCTTCAAAAAAAGTTCTTACATGTTTTACGATCGGAGGATAAGGCTAAATTTTAACCCCCTCGCCTTCTTCTTCATACCGGTTAATTTTGCTAAAATTCAGTAAGAATTATTGATTTAGTAGACAATATTGTACCCCCCCCCTCCCCCGACAAGTCCAATTCGGGACAAGGCAGCAGTTGAGGTACCACAAGTTATAATAGCAAATCGGTGTGTAAAAATATCAGCCAGCTTCCACCCTCTTCCTCGAGACCCATTCTCATACACACATACCAGTCCCACATTTACAATATTTACAAAGACTCTATTAATATTTCTGAAGACTCGTCAAGCGTTACGACTGTTTTCAAGACATTAAAACATTAATAAGTTTGTTCAACTTTAGTAATGATTCAAGAATACTCAGGGTGAAGATCCTTTCGGTACATTCCTCAGCGAACGTGGACGTTGCTCACTGCTCGTTTGATCAGCTTAAAAGACCAGAAAAGAGATGTTCTTCCGGGGATGATTGGAGAAACACTCTTCTTTCCAAAAGAATAATGTCAGTTGGCCGACTAAGAAACACTTCACGTGTTGAGATTTTATTTCTGAACCCATAGGCATCCCGCTCCTTCTGCCAGCATCATCTTGCGGTATTTTTGGGAACTTTTATGGCTATCAAAGACCTTTAGCTGAATGCATCTCACATAAACTTGGACCTTATGAATTTCAGCGACAGCGCAATCTAGGCAGCTGGCCCCCGTTTGGTTTCTTCAATCGAATTTTTTCACGGCGCTGGTTCTGGTGCCCAGAGAGTACGTCATAGTGAGAATAAAAATTTTAGAGTTCGCCTACTACAACATTTTTTATTGTTTCGATGAATCATTCGTCCTCTTTGGTACGCCCTCGATTCAGGAAAACTCCTGTCTCCAAAAGCAAAAAATTGCTGTTCAGTTTTGTCGGCGTCTCCTAATCCTCCGGAATCATTGTTCTACAATTTCACGGTACGTGCAAGTTATTGTCTTATATGATGGCCAAGTTAGAATACTTAGTTTTACGAGTAAATAAGACATAACCATAAATTTTTTTTTATCGCCATCAATTCCTCGAATTCTACTTGTGTCCGGTTCTCTCTCCCACTTTCTTGACGTGTATCACCTTATCCAACTGATTCATTTTCCGAGTAATAAATTTTTAATAATTTGTGAGTTCTAATTAAAAATTATAAACCGACCGTAGAATACTACAAATTTTATTTACCGAATCCTAAGTTCGGTTTCTCGTTTAAGAAATAAATCGTGACTGACGTGTTTTCCCGCTAAAAAACAACACGGTCCCGAAATCCCTTTTCAACCACCCGTCCGCCGTGATTTATAATGTAAAATGTAAAACGGCTCTGAAAGTCCTTGCTGATATGCTTTTCACCTAAAATATCAACGGATTATCTGTTAAGAAGATAGTTCCTAACTGAAAGAAAAAAATTGAGGAAAATTATTTTCTGTTGCGAAAAACGAGGAGAAGATGGTGACAATTTGACAAGACGGAAGCCATATGAAGCACGTATACCTGTTGTGTTTTAAGACGAAAAGTTCTGGAAAGGGGAATTTTGTTCGGTACCTAATTTAACTGACATTGCTATACGTATCGTAGGCTAATGTAGGGAAACATAAAATTGCTGATACAGATGTTGGCCATGAATAAATACACGACGAATATTTTCTTCAACACCAGAGTAGTTCGATAATGCATTTTAGCAGTTCTATTCGAAAAAGGAAAGAAAAAAAAAACGTAATTATGAATGAAAATAACCCAATCGGGATATATTATTGTAGAGTGTTGTGAATTTGTGAAATACGAATAAGTTGCTGTAGAATAGAAAATTTTTGGCGTCCACTGATAAATAAATAGGTAATTCTCCTTTTCCTCATATAACAAGGTGTCTACAAGAATGGAAAAATATAAATTCTCTTCTTTAAACCTTTACAGCATAGACAGTATATATTTATGTTTATACTACTAGACGTTATGGTTAAAATGAACTGAAATTTAAGTTGAATTTTGGGTGAAAGCATTAGGACGGTGTTCACAGATATACATATAGAGTGCTGAAGTAAAATTAAACGACGAAAAAATTTTCCCTGAGTTCATTCTTTGTTTTTTTCCAAACTTCTTAAAAATATTGTTGAATTTCCTGACTATTTACAAACTTCCTGACCTACATTTCTAATTCCTGACTTTTTCCAAACTTTCCAAATTTTCCAAACCTGTAGACACCATGCATATGTCATGTACCAAGTCCAAAATTGTACATTTCGGGTATGGTACAGGTGATTTTGTACCAATCGCGAAATGCTCGGACCATTTGTAAGATTCGGACTTGGTACATACCATTTGCGATATGTACGTTTCATTTCGTACCATTTGCGTGGCGTCCGGACCACGCTGCTACATGGTACAACTGTCTTGTACCAAGTTAGAAATAGATGCTTTACCGACCATTCATGAAATATAATGATTTGAAAGCTCAATACAACTACACTAAAATTAAACCTTATTCAAATTAAATGACTAGATTGAAGAATCGCGTTGAAGCTCTCAGATACCAACGGTGGTAGATATTACTTATTTATTACAGCACGACATTGCATTATGGCACCGGGAGTTACATAGAACATTTTTTTTCCTACATACACATCTGTTTGTTAAGCATTTTGTCAAGCATGAACATCTAAGGAAACCTTGCCCTCCAGTCAGTCACAGATGATTTTGCATTAGCTTCTCGGACAGTAACCGTATCAGCGAGAACATCGTCAATTTTTACAAAGCTGTTGGCACATGGTGCTATATCTATTCCTCATTCCTCATATTCCTTATTCTGTTACATAAGGAACAGAGGAGATCAGTGACGGCGCAATCTTGTATTCTGCGGGGGGGGGGGGGTGTGTTTATCAACATTTTCTGATTTGTAAATACGCGTATGTGCGCTTTTTTTGCCGACTGTAGAATTGCCGACGAAGTACTAAAAAATGTCAATGAAATGCCGACGAGTATAAAATGCGTGGGGGGGTGTTCCACCCCCCCTCGCAACGTCCCTGCTTAAATGCTCATTACGCTTACTGAAAGGAGCATGAATATAGATTCATCGGTGAAGATTGTCTCTTATCTCAAGTCAAGTTTTATGAATGATCGAATAGTAACCCCAAATCATACAGCTAATTTCATGAATGATCGGTAAGTGGTAACGCACCTATTTCTAACTTGGTACAAGCAGGTTGTACCATGTAGCAGCGTAGTCCGGACGCTACGCGAATAGGACAAAGTGAAACACACGTATCGCGAATGGTACAACAAATGTTGTACCAAATACGAAATCACACAAAAGGTCCGAGCATTTCGCGATTGGTACAAAATCACCTGTACCATCCCCGAAATGTACAATTTTGGACTTGGTACATAACACATAATTTTTCACGGGCAAGTATGGATAATCACGCAAACATTACAGTTTATAGTTTTTGGTTTTGAAATATTTTTTTCTATGTATTTATGTACTTTACAGTATGTTTTATTGAAAACATGTTAAAATTTTACGCTGTGAGCTCTAGCCTATCTGCTTAATGGCAACTTCGGCTTGCTTACTACTATCGTTACATGGTTATTTATATCTTATCGGCGATTTGTCACACTTGTTTGTAACACCGGATGTTCCTGATTATCCCGATCAAGCTGTCGAAATTTTATCATTATGGACGTGTTTCACTCATTCCGGCATAAACGGTAACATTGACTGAACTCAGCAGATGAGATCAGTACTGATCTACCGGTTGTTGTGACAAGGTTAAGGGTGTGATCAAAGTGCGGTCTAACTGTAAGTCAACAGTCAAGTAGAAGCCGAGAAGTAGGGCAAGAAAATGCCGCAAAAAGAACAACTGCAGGTAGGCATCTATATCACCTCATCACACAGCTACATGGAGATCGGGAATAAAGGTGATTTTTCAAAAATGACAAATTCCAAAATTTGAAATTTTGAGTTATCAGTGTCACTGGACACGGAGGATGGGTTTCGCCATTGCTATCAAATTGCCATATTGCTTTCAAGCATAGAAACCAAGATATTTTAATTCGAACATCTCACCAGCCACAAGGATAATGTATTTATGAAACAATTTTTCGTGTTTTCTGAAGAACTCATTTTTGCACGCAACCGTTTTTGGACAACTACTCGTTAAATGTACCTATGTCCTACCTATCTATTATTCTATAAAGATTTGTAAAACAATTCAAAACGTACAGAATAAATGATGATGCCTTATGATATCTCACTTTGATATTAATGTTCTTCCAGCATTGAATGATTAGTTTATCAAATGGTAAATCACAGCAAGAATATGACGAGTGTTTTAGAGCTCGGAGTTTAATGTGCTTAAAAAATTGTTTTATGCGCATAAAACATGCATTTATTTTCATCAAAATATGACAAAATATGCCTTATCTAGCAAAAATGCACTTTTATGCAACATCGATATGGGTATCTTTTGAAAGGATTTTTTAATTTTAAGGTCATTTTTTAAAACAGAAGGCGTTCTGGAAGCAGTCACTTTCGTATTGATTTTCAGATTTAAATTGTAGTACTATCAATATATCAGTACGAATTTTTTTTCCAGAATTTCTTTGTTTTTTCAGGTTTGCCATTTTCAGTGAAAAAAAAAAAAAAAAGTAAAAAAACAATATAGGCCAAAATTTCCAAAATATAACTGGAAAATGGGGGAAAAAAAAAAGGTCAAAATATGACGAATATGCGCTTAAAACGTCTAAAATATGCAAAAACATGCATTTATACCCAAACATGCAAAATATGCACTATCAAATTGGGCTCATTTTACTCAGAATGTTATGATTCGACGATATGCGCGATCTTCTCCAATGTAGGAAAACATGACAAATCATAAAAATCCGAGCTTTAGAAATAACCAATCAGCACACAGGGACGTAATTATAGCCCGTACCCCCCCCCCCAAAAAAAAATTGTCAGTCGACAAATTTTAGAACTGTTCATTTGAATTTTTCGTTTTTTAAGAACGTTTGGTTGTTTATTATTTTTTTTTTAATTAAAAAATATTTCGATTGAAAAATCGGCACGGTTGACGTCATTTTGACCTGCGTCAATTTTGCGACTTCTGAGGCGGTATTTTGACAATCATTCAACCAATCAGAGCACTCCAACGCATTTTTGACTTCTTGACACACTTTTAAAGGATCAATTCTGCTGTACAAGTGGGCGGAGCCTACGGGATTCTTAAGGACCGACACTATTTTGCAGATCGGGCAAACTTTCAGTTTTTTACAAATTTTGTCGGCGAATTTTCTTTTCTCCCCCCCCCCCCGAAAATCAAATTTCGTCTCTGTCAGCACACAGACTGTAAAACATGAAAACGTTTCAAACAGCGTTTGAAAAAAAAAACTGCCCTTCTTAATATCTCACATTCAGGTGACCTATATTTTTAATTATAAGTACTCGTATATACAAATAATGTTATTCTTTTTTCAATTGGTACACAAAAGTAACATATAAACTAACAGCCTTGAAATATGCAGGTATTTTTGCGTCATTCATTACGTCATTAATGACTGGGGCAAGTTGTATTCGGATCGGGTGGTGTTTTCGATTACACTTGTGTCACATTAATATATTGAAAACAATTATGATTTTCCTTCAATTTTAATACTCAACTTCGTATATTTTGTACTATTCTAAAAGCTGACCTCGAATAACTCATTCTTGTTAAAGACTTGGTATCTGTGGGTCTTCTTTTGCGGGAGAGGGAAGTGGCTGCGGATGTGAGCATTTGGGAATTAGACAACGATGCCATTGCTTTGCGTTTTTCAACAAAAGCATTTATTAGTGACGGCATGGGAATAATAAAATACCATTCTCAGTAATTCCACAGAGATAATAGAACACAGTTCGTGAAGTGTCCATCCATGTTCTAAAATCCTGATGAGCAAATGTATAACTTTCACGGTCAGGTGACATTTTGTTCTTTCTAAATTTGAATTAACGATAAGTCGATCCAACATTCAATTAATGATCAAGCTTGATTGAGTCTTGAACAGTCTCAAGGTATTCTAAAACCGTATGAAAAAGTCAAGGGCTTAGATAGCTCCATTATGGGGGGGGGGTTGTTCAAAGTTTATTCTCTCTCCTGCCCAACCCTTTGTACCCTTTTGCCTCCCCCATGAGTTGCTTCGCATAACTCCTGAAAAACCCCTATTTTTTTGCTAAGGAGGTCCCCCCCACACACACACAAAAATGAGCTGAAATTCCAACCCATCTTGTATTCGAATGATGCCAATCGTGTCCATCTATGATCTATTTCCCGAACGTGTGAAAAGGAATTCTAGAAGAATTTCAACGTCTAAATTTCCATTTGTCGTGCCAAGTTTCCGACTTTAGAGTAGCTGCCCTCTTCCTCAAGTGCACACTTTCTCGACATTCGAAGGCAATGTCGTTTTCGAGCGTCCGCGAACACGTTAAACGATTTACGCGGAAGGTAATACAACATATACGCATACTTTTTCTAGAATGATGGGAATTCTTCGTGCCATGCCAATTATTTACACGAACAGCCACAGCCACGGATAGAAGATATGTAACAACACACGTGAATACGAATGGTCTCTCCGACTCTCCGCGAACGTAAACAAAGAAATAAAAATATTTAACCGAGAACGATTAACGCTGGAAATTATCGCGAGAAAATATAACGGTTTTCGAAAAGTCGAATAATTTTTTTCCTCATTACGAAAAGAACGGCGTATTTTGTTTCGCCTTTCTCACATCACGATAATCCTGTAATCGAATTTAAATTTGCTTTCAAACCTATAACGAAGAAATTACTTCGCCTGCCTGCATCTCACCTAACTGACTGAAGCGGTTGGTCACTAAATCGGTTGTTTTGAAACTGGTCGCAAAATACAGCCAAAATCTCAGCTATATAGAGAAGCGATGTAAAAATTTCAACAAATTAGAAAACTAATTACAGCCACTTTTTGGTCTCACGGTGTCACAGATGCGTGACCAGTTTTGGCCAACCAGAACCTGCAGCAAGTGGGAACTTTAGTCAGTGGGAGAAATTTCAAGAGAGTTGACTTTTTGTTTTCTTTGTCAATTCCAAAAACATACTTGTCAGTTGATAAAACAGATCGTTAACTGACTGGCCAAATTTCAAAATCGTTATGTTAACTTTTATTTTTTCTCTTAAAAATTTTTTAAAATGTTAAATCGGCTTCTTAATCGGTAAATTGGTAAAACTTAAAGATAAAAATGAGTCTGCCCCCCCCCCCAAAGAAAAAATGCGCTTTGGTACATTCCAGTACATATTTATTTAAAATTTCTTCTGATGACTCCATTTTTGAAGCATTATCAATTAACTAAATTTATCTTTCTGGGAGAGACAACTGGACCATTGCTTTCCTCGTGTGTCCGTGACTGAACCGAAGAGATTGAGCTGCATAAGGCGAGAAAGCGTCAGAATAAGTAAGCCCAAGCTTTAGCAAAACAGAAATCCTGAGTTTAAAATTCGGATGAGTCTTTTGTATATTTGGAACTCAAGCAGCCCCGAATTCTAGCGGGGAAAATCTTTATCGTATCCGTTCAGTAGCTTTTCATTTACAGTGCCGTGTCTGGTTGGTGGCATATGTCAACGTGCTGAAGGCAAAAATGTTCAAAATGCGGCCGCCTCTAAAAATTGGCCGCTCCAAGCCGGCGCTTGTTGTGCCGGTTAGTAAACTCGGGCCTGAACTCAAGAGTTAATGAATCATAGCATCATAAGATAGATTGTTAATCTTGGCCAGATGTGAAATTTGAGAGGGTTTGGAACCCAAAACCTTCTAAAGCTCTTCAATGCATTTAGTTTTTCTTCAACTTTCCCTATTACAGTATCGGACTGACCACGTTGGCTGGTCGACGATAGCCGACTAATAAGGCCTGTAGAGTCTCTGCAGGGGGGGGGCACTGAATTTCCAAAAGGCAACCAGAGATCTAAAAAATTAATACATTCTAGGATTCCGTATGACTCTCTAAGATCTTTACAGGTTTATTTAAAAGATTCTCAAAGATTTTATCATTGGTCAACTATTTTTAAAGTATTTTCAACTGACCAACATTTTTCTCTCTGAGAGGGATAATCGCCCTATCTGATGCCAACTTTTCGTCCACATTTCCGTCAGACACTGCTCTACTAGCTGATTTTTTTTCGAACATTTCGACCACAAAATTATATACCTGTACAGCCATTCGATGTAGAGAATCGGGTGCCCGATTAGATTTACGACCCCATGTGTTCAGTTTCTTATAACAACAAATTTTCAATAAAGGCGATAACGAGGAAGAAATTTACCAACATTTCATAATCACGCTACACACGGTTGATAATGCTACTTTTATAGAATGGCTTGAATAATACTCGATAATGGCGGGCTACCTTCAGAGCCGCGAATGTTTGATAACTACTGTCCTCGTTATTAGAAATTTTTATCGAAATTTTCAAAACCGTCGTCCGGCAGACATCACGATTGCAAAAGGTCGAGCGTGCCAGCAGCAATTGAATGAAGAATGAGGCACAGCGGAGCGCCGAGTGCGAGCTAATATTTGATCTTTGAATTTCGGCGCGACGACTCAAAGCAATTGAACGAACGATGTATTTGTTTTAAGGTCGAGATACAGAGCGGCCTCGCAAAAGACAAGTCTAATCAGTGACGACGCCGTGATAGCGAGCACTGAGCAGTTTCATATATGTACGTGGCGAGTATATTTTGCTATATTGTATAATGTATATGCTTCTCGGTGGACAGAAGATTACAACGGAAATTTTTGAGACATGAGTGCAAAACCATCTCACATTTATACACATCCCTTCTTTCCAATTGATGGAAAAGTAAACTCAAAAGAAGTTGTTGAGGAAAATAGAGTAGCCAGCCTAGTGTTCTAGGAGGATGAGGTGAGGGTGCTAAAATGAGAAAAATCGCTACTTAACGAAGTTGCAAAGGGGGTCTTGACCTCTGGATCCCCACTGGGGACAAGTATACGAGTGTTGAGCACTTACACTTCATTCCCAAGTTTAAAACGTTTCGATTTTACAATTCCGGAACTGAATCAGGAATCCGGTCTCGACCTCTTGATCCCCATTGAGGATAGGTATATGAGTGTTGAGCACTTACACTTCGTTACCAAGTTTAAAACGTTTCGATTTTACAATTCCGGAACTGAATCAGGAATCCGTTATGTCCGTCAGTCGATTAATGTTAGTCATTTCGCCCATGCAAAGTGATAAAACAGTAGCATATGGAAATTTTTTTTGACTCATACAACAATATAACTGTTTGGTGGACGTGTGTCGAAACAACTAACTTTGATCGTAAAGTGACTGACAGACTTGTGACAGTGAACAGTTGAATGAAAGAAATTTCGCTGGAATTAAACACATGACTCGGAGTAGAAAAACATGAATCTGTACTTCCACATAAATCACTATAACCACGTATTACAAAGTGAAACCGAAGTAAGGTCAAAAGTTAGAATTTTTGTAGCATTGTGGTTCATATAGGCTAGGAAGGCACACGCCCAGGAAACTTGGACCATTTAGAAATGGACTGGTAAAGCTCCAGTGTATTAGATTGAAAGAGCATGTTCGTATCGGGATAAGCAGTGACAACGGCAGTGATCGCTAATTTTTTTGGTGGTGAGGGGGATAGATTTTTTCGCTCGCTTATAAACCATAAGAACAACAAAGACTTAGTTTGCTTACTAGACATTTAGAAAGAACAATACAAACAAAAAAATCAAAAATCTTTCAAATTTCAAACCCCAAATCGACACTGTTGGATAGTGGTAAAAGAAACCTTCCTACGGCCAAGCTAACCCACCCACACTGCCCTTCACTCGCCAACTGCTACTGATACAAAATTGAGATTTCATCTACACACTAACAGATAATTTATCGATTCATGAAGTTACCACATAGAGTCCTCATGTTAGAGAACAAATCATATCAATAGCGTAAATAAAAAATGATGCCTAGGACTTCCAAGAAAAACACTGAAAATACATAACTGAAAATATTCGTTTATAAATTACTCGAAAATACCGTGGTTTTGCTCGGAAAATTATAATTTATTCACCCAGGAGTAACGTATCCACCCCCGGAAAGCTTCTTATTCATGCTATTGAATTCATTACAATGTAACCCAGAAACTTGGATATTACTTCATATAATGTGAGAGTTTTCTGACTTGAAACTTACATCCTTAGAAACATTTAAACTCATCAGTTGAACTGAGATGTCAAGTCCCTCGAATGCAAATATTTTGTCCGGAAAGAAAAGAGAGCCTCGACTGATTTCCGAGTCAATAAAAATTTTGTCCCCTCCCCTCGTTCTATGATACCACTCCAAATAAACACAGAAGAGCACGAACATATAATTTTACTCCATACAGTTATATTTCGTCTTCTTATTTGAAATGCGATTAGCCTAGCACGCGCTTTTACTGGTAATTTACGAGTCTTTCATTTCAGTGTATCACGACTTACGAGCCGCTTTTATTTATCAACAAACTTCCTGTAGCTCATATCAAGGCTTATATTGGTTTCAGTGATAAACAACGGACGCATTGGGTTTACTTGTAGTAAGACTGGTAGTTGGATTCTCGAATATACTACGTTAGCATAATATTCAGTGTCGAAAATAGGCCTTAAAATTGCATTCACTCATCAAACATTACCAATACTCCCAACCAAAACAATATTCAGTGTAAGTTAAGATAAAAGATAAAAACACAAAAGAAAAACGTGTTTTTGTTGACATGTGTGGATGTATACATGCCCGCTCAGGAATGCCTAGGAAAGGGGGTGGAGGAGAACTTCAGACTTGGCTTTACCTAACCAAGAGCACGAGTGTTTCTTGGATGCCCAGAATGTTCACCTGGCCCCAGCAGTCCACACGAGCCACGTCCTTTATATTTTTTAAATTTGATTATACGAACATTCACTTCATGACATGAAGAAAACAAAAACAAAAAATTAGAAGAAATACTATAATACACTGAGCCTACGTAGGGGAGAGAACCTGTAGGGGAGAGAATCTATCTTTTATTACGAAAGTTATTCTGGTCAGGTGGTTAGCATATTCCTTTAAGAAATATCTATCAATGGCAATAATGAAGTCTGCATCAGGGGAACAGGTATGAGGCCGTACAGGAGTACATTTACTCCCTTCTCCTCAACAAGAGGAAAATGGTTCGAGTGGGTACAATGTATTTCTTAGATCTAGTGTAGAAGCGAGGGTGGCTCTCAATCAGTTTAACGTAAAAATCTTCGACCAAATCTCGGAATCAGTTGAGTAAATTGAAGAAGAATCAGTATGTTTAACTTGTCAAATGGAATGAATGAGATTTTGGTCAGAATTTTTGCCACCCTCTCCATTTGTTTTCAAAAAATTGACTTTGTTCAAGAAATTTAAAGTATTTGTCACTTTACTCGGTCTTTTACATCCCTTCTCTCACTTTATCTTCAAATATGACGTTTTTTGACACTCAACTAATCAACGACAGGATACTCCCCCCCCCCCTCTTAAAAATGTTCGACACCACAGCATAATGTGAAAATTACTATCCAGTCCGTAATCGACATGAAAGAAGCTCGTTTTGAATTGAAAAAATTGGAACAGTGAGTCGGTGATTCTTATGAAATATTTTGATGGCTGCTAGAAATTACAAAAGTAAATCGAAAGCCCTCGATCAAAATTACACAAGAAAACTATGAAAATCCAGGGAAGTACAGATGGATAGTGGCACAGCCAGACCGTCGTCCAAGGGGAGCCTAAATGGTATCTGGTTGAGAAAGCAATAATAAACCTTCATCAGCATAGCAACGTAACATGCAGTTGATAAGTCAAAATAAAATGGAAAAGTCCATTCCTCAGTTAGGAACATATCGAAGAGTTTTATGGGCAAAAATCGTTAAATTCCCGACTAACTCAACTCAAAATTCCCAAATATCAAAATTTATTCGTATTGGCTAAAAAACAAAAAAAACAAAAAAAAAAAACAAAAAAAAACTTTCGACTTGTTCGATTTTTTTCAATTTTTGATTCATCTACTAAAATTTCCCAACTCCGGCGGAGGCTAGAAGGCCCCCGTATTCCCCTTATTTTCGTCCCTATTTTCAGTCATATTTAAAGAGTAATTCTCCAAGCACGATTGTGTAAAAAAAGCAGTCTTTCATAAGACATGAAAAACTGCTTAGAAATTTCAGTTGTTCATATGAACATTGGGTTTAAACTCAGATATTTCGGTTGCTATGCCTGATACGTAGCAATATGCAGTTTGATTGAATTGTCGGGACCTGATTACTGTATCCAATGATATTGATAACATTTTAAATTGTGGACATACCCATTTTCAGAAAATTACTCTTCAATTATTCTTATAATAATATCAGTTTCACCCTCAAGTTACAACTGTTCGGGTAGAACATTGTTTTTGAAAAATCCTCAGCGGGTTCGTGTACAGAAGATTCCGCTTCTTCTAGCCCGACGGTAATTAGGAAGAATCAAACAAAGTGCCCAGTTAAAAAAAAAAGAAACTCCCACGTTCCTAACTTTCCCAGACACGTTTCAAAATGAAGTTATAGTGAGTGCGAAAAGATGTATGTCATATTCAAATTTTTGTAACATTATTACCAAGAATAAAAACATAAAAGCAAAACCAAGATATAAGAACCCAAAAAACTTAATCTGGTTCATTTCGGCTCCAACCTCTTCAAAGGACAACACATGAAAGTACACTCTTGAAAACTCTTATGTGCATCATGCTTTTTCTAGAAATATTTCCAAAATCTCTGACTTTTCCAGACTTTCTCCAGACTCAGTGGCGTAGCCAAGGAGGGGGGGGGGGAAGAAGGCGCCTGAAATTGAATGTAAAATATACAAAAATGAACAACTTTTCACCTTTAAAACACGTTTTTTTTTCTCGAAAAAACCTGGCTCGAGCAGTAATTTTACCTTCATTTTTATAAAATAGTCCTCTAATATCGGTGATTTTTAAAAAATGCCTCAATTTTCGACTTTTCCCTCCTTGAAAATCTTACTTCCCCCCCCCCTCTTCGGGAAAATCCTGGTTACGCCACTGTCCTGACTTTTCTAAAATTGGGCACCCTGTTAAAGAAACAGAGCCAATCAGAAACGTTGGGCAGAAATAGAGAAATGCGGTTTTTAATTTGCTCGCCATCCGAAAGCATGAGACGGTAGCAGCAGACAGCCAATATAGAAACTGCAGACCTTCAATTTTAATGCTCATTCAAAATGTAAAAAAAAAAAAGAAAGAAAGAAAAAAAATAAACAACGATGAACTTTCTTGATCAGCAAACTGATACGATATCCTCTAGCAGAGTTGGAATGGTAGCTGAAAGCTGAACGTTTTAGGCCGAAAAAGTTGGAGAATTTTGACGGCAAAAAGCGAAAGTTGAAAAATATTCTTTGATTGAAAGCTAAAACCTTTGTTTATTCACTTTTTCCTTTCATTTTTTCGCCCTTTCCCTATCCAATTCTCTTTTTTCTCTGTCAACTGTCAAGTCCTGAAGTGATATCAAGTTCTATTCTCAACAAACTAATGAATAATGCCTCATAAATGGATATTCTCTTTTTAAAAGTCAAATTTGAAAATTTTAAACCGAAAGTTGAAACGGTTTGATACTGGAAAGCAAAAAATCGAACGTTTTCTACGTTAAAATTGAAAGTTAAATTCAAAAGTGAAAGCTTTATCTTACGGCTTTCCACCTCTGCTCTTTAGTGCAACCAGAATTGGAGAAAATCTAAGACTACAGGTTCAGTGGCTTGTGCAGGAAATGCTCTCCCCTGATAACAAGCGAACAGGTGGTTCGAATTCTGGTGTTAACGTTCGTTTTTGGATTTAGTAGACACTGTTTCTACGTTTGCTAGATCCGAGCAAAAATTTGTTATAAACTGGAAATATTTTTCTTATTCATACAATGAAACTCGGGAGTCATGAAAGTTGACCGCCATTCGTTTCAAGTTTTTAGTTTGAAAATGGAAACTACGGCAGACTAAACACATGTGAGTGATCCTGGTTTTGCATTGTGCCTACGGGAACTAACAATCAACCCTTGTAACAGCGGGAGTGTAATACGTGAAAATGACAGTCTAGAGCATGTTCCATCACGACTAAAATTCAAACTATCACGTGTTCGCGAATTCAAGAAACCGGTGGGTTCCATTTGCGCGTTTAAATTCTCCGAGTTTCCTTTTCATGTTGAGATATGCTCGAGAAACTTTTTAAGCGGGGATTTCGAAAATGGAAAACTAACAATGATCGGTTATTGTCAACGAAGGTTTTGCAGCGGAAAGCTGTTTGTAAATACGCGGTCTCGAGCTGCCAACTGCGTTAGATATTCTCGTTTCCCAACCAAAATCGTTTTCAATTTCTGGTACTGTGAAATCGAACACAGCACGATTGAAAAACATTCCCCGTCCAACTCAGCTGTACGTTTCGACTTGCAAGATTTTGGTGGTACAGTACGGGACACTGAGGCCGGTTACTCCACCGGTGGGTGGCCGGCGAGATCGTAACCCATTTGAGGAACACATTCAATATGTATAAATAACTCCGAAGTCAATGTCGAACGCGAATCTATGATCGAAAAAGAGAGAAGCTCACCGTATTCGTTGTTCCGATATCAGCTGAAACGAGAGAAGATCGAAGAAATAAGTCAATTCAATTCGATTCGATATTCGATTCAATTCGCGAAAAATCACTCGCGAACACCACACTCAAAATTCACGATCACTGTAAACCCCGAAAAATGGTTTTTCGTTCGCGAAAATATCAAAGAACGTTTTCGAAAAAGTTTTTTAACCCGGAGTTCGTTAAACTGCGCCGCGTAAAATTGAATAGACGTAAACAAACACACACGCGTCGTACGTAAAGAAAAATACGAACACTGCAACACGAAACTAACTGAAAATTATTATCATCGGTGAATGTATGATAGAATGGAACGACGTCGAGCGTTCGCGAAATGCAGCGGAAACGCCCGAAGACAGCCGAATGGCGATGCAAAAAGTGAATCGCCGATGAAGCTAATTTCTCATTATTCGTGTAATTTTTAAAAGCGCGCTATTTTTTTTTATCGGCATGGACTATTCGCAGGCAGGCCGATACACCGGCGAATAAAAACATCTTTCGCGAATCGACGAGCCCGCTACCGGAAGCCGAGAGAGCTTTTTAAACAGACTGACCTACATTCGACAAATTTGATAACGGCTCGGCGTCCGATCTGAGATCTCAAATTTATTTTCATTGTTGGTTCTTAATTAGCGGCAACGAGGTTAGAGAGGTGAAGAATGGCTCGCCTCGGCCTGGCGGGGTCCAAATCGCCGCCGAGTCGAGTGTTTTCGCAAACGAATGCTCGGAAAATTGCTGCCGAAATTGATATAGATAGGTGAACGCAGTTGCGAGTCGGGGGCAATGAACTGCTCGGTTTTTGAACCGCGCGAGTCGTATGGTAACGATATGGTAACTGGTAAGCATCAATAAAGCTGATAAGATATGTAATTTTTTTTTTACTTTTTCGAATACGATTTTTAATAAATTCAAATTACAATTGATTATTTTTGTCGGTCTACAAACTCTCGTTGATAGTCTCAGTAACTAATAACGAATGAACTGGCGAATTTACGTAAGCGTTTTCAGGGATCTGCCGAGCAGGACGCGTGTCTGCGGGTGAAAGGGCGCAACCAGGAATTCGACATTGTTTAAAATCAATTTATGAAAATAGGTAGGTATACCAAATCCAGTTTTCACCTTTACTCAGTTTTGTTTCTAAATTCTAGCCCCACCAAAAAAGTTCTAGTTGCACCCCTGTGTGTGTGGGGGGGGGGGCAGGTGTACAGCACACCTTGCAATTGACAGAGCCAACTTACTCCAAAAATTGTGCAGTTTTCGCTTTTCAACAGATCTAATAACTCTGTTTCACTCCTACATGAATAACCAGAGGCGTCGCTGGATTTTTTTTTTTTTTGGGGGGGGGGGTAATTTTTTTAGTAGTGTTGACCTACATTCATCGGCGTTGGTGGATTTTTTTGGGGGAAAGGTATAGTATGTTGTATCAAAGTATCTAACCGTCATTTAAGTCATTTATTTTGAGTCATGGTCATTTAAAAATTTAAGAATTAGCAAATTATACCTTGAACGAGAAAACAAAGAATTTAGAATTAGAAAATTCTATTATAACGACCAGGGCTGCAATTTTTATGCGAATGCATATTTTTATCTGCGACGTATAGGTATAAGTTTGGTGGTCTGGTTGGCCAAGCGGATAGCGCGTTGGTCTCGGATTCCGGAGGTCCCGGGTTCGAGCCGACGTAGCAACTCGCCAAATTTCAATCTAGGCCGGTTTTTCAGCCAGAAGGGAAGAAGGCTAAGACAGCCCTAACAGCCTCCCCGACGTCTCTGAAGTAATGCTCGAAAGGGCGGATTCCAGGGCTCGGGTTGAGGGCAAATTAGGAAAAAAAAGAAAAAAGAAGGACAGGTATAAGTGTCAAAAGATCTCGAATCACAGAATTCTGAGTCAAATGAGCAGCACTTCATCCTACATATTTCGCATATTTTGGCATTTACCGCATATTTTGCAACAGTTCTGCTTATTTTTCAATGTTTTCCTCCAAAAAGTTATTTTTTGGTTCTGAGACAGATGTCCGACTCCAAAAAAATTGAGAAGACTTAATGGTTAATAAATCAGTAGGAAAAAGCTTTTAGAAAAATATGTTCTTTTGCACGTGAGATAACCTTTCTTTTGCCCGCATCACATTCATCAATCAACAAGAAATTACGAATAGATGCATTATCTCCTGGGTGCATCTCCTATTAAAAGAAGATTGGACTCTTAAGGAGATACTTTGCTAGATCATTTAATAATATGATTTTGAATTGAATTTGAATTTATTTATTGCGCCCCTTTACAACACAGCTCGGAAAGCCAATTACAGTAAAGGGGCTTACATGCATATAATATGTTATAAATAGCAACTATATTTTGAAACTAAAAATTTAAAAAAAAAAAAAAAAAAAAAGAACTAAAAACTAATGATTAAAAACTAAAAATTCAAAAAGAGTTGTTAGTGTGGTATGAGGGGAGGGAAGTGCACAGTAGCCCAGTGCCATTTAGCCGAATATTATGTTTGTGTTTGTGCGAGGGTATGGGCTACTTGCTGTCCGTAGTTGTCCCTATTATCTTCCAATATGTCAATGCGCCTATTTTCTTCTTGAGGGATATTCTGAATAACAAAATTTTGGATTCCAACAACTTAATACGTATTCAATTCAGGGTCCCTACCCTACATTTAATACAAGAAATACTGATCTATTTGTGACACGTAGAGGCTCAGCATCAAGTATGGAAAATACGCTAGCATTATATAATAATATTACCCAAAAAGACCCTGGTATCGACATATTTTTCATAAGTAGGAAACAGTATATTTCATCAGTCGTTAAAGTATTCGAGGGTATGTAGGTCCTAGTCTCTGCAGTTCTTTTCCTTATACCGTACAAGTGTGGTTTGTTTCGGCTCCTCGGCTTCCTTCAATCCTCAGTTCCCAATTCACAATTCTCAACTGCCACCTGTGGACCTGTGCGCCCCACAACCCCGCTCTGCCCTTGCTCTGGTGCCTGTCTCCCCCTCTTTCTTTCTGTCATCTTTTCCTTCTTCTTTATCCCCACCCTTCCTTCAAAGAGCATTTTTTGTTTTTAAGAGTTTTTAAGAAGAATAATTATATATTGTAACTACAGTCCCTCCCTGTCAATGGGACCTTCGGGCACCTGTTGGGGAAGGGGGTCTCAAATACAAATAAATTAATAAATGAATTAAAATTTGAAAAATAAGGGCGTTAAGTTTTCAGATTTGCAAAATAAAAAGGCTCATTTTGACACTTGCAAAATGAGTGAGGGCGAAACTATAGAGAGGTATTGGGGTTGAACCACCCCCACAATAATTTGGCAGTCGTCAAATTTTGAAACTGTTCATTTGAATTTTTCATTTTTTATGAATGTTTGTTTATTTTTTTTTTCAATTAAACATCGGCAAATTTTCAATTTTTTTTTTTTTAATTTTGTCGTCGAATTTTTAGTTTAAAAAAAATATTTGTCGGCAAATTTTTCTTCTCCACTTCCTCAAACTGAAAGTCAGTACCCTTGACTCCTGTCAGAGAATAGTCAGTCAAATACCAAAGGTTTCAAGCTGAGTATCGAAAGTTATCTGAAAGGTTGAAACACAGCTGAAATGTGGAAGATATTTCGAAAATCTGAAAGTCGATAGATAAAGTTGAATTTCGAATTACAATGACTATTCTATTTTTACTAGATTTCCTGTTTAATCCAGAGCCTGACATTTGAGAAAGTTGAACATTTTATTAAAATCTAAAAGTTGAAAGCAAAAGACCTATTTTCCAAAGTCATAAGCTGAATCCGATAGCAAATGTTCTATTGTTTAATTTACGGGGTTTGGTCCTGGTGAATATAGGAGGGAAATTTAGTCTGGAACAAAAGTCAAAATTCCGCATGTGTTTTTTCCATAAGAATGAAAGGGAGCTTGTGGCACGGATTCCCCTAATCCGATCGACCTGAAACTTTGTAGTTTTTTTTCTGATTTTATTGGAACCAACTTAGGAGACGAATCAGAGGAGATTCAGAAAAAAATATTACCAAGAGTAAATAACGACCACCTTGATGTGTAAAGGAAGTTGTGTGTTCCTCTCAAGTATTCCTAACATCCTTCCAGTTTACCCTCCCAGACTAGGGTATGCTCATGTGCGCAAATGTCAGTGTTTGGGAGATAGGTTCCAATCTGCATTTTTGCAGGGACGAAACTATGGGGGGAGCGGTGAAAGAGCCCCAGTAAATTAACAGTCGGCAAATTTTGAAACTGTTTATTTGAATTTTTCATTTTCTAAGAACGTTTGTTTGTTTATTATTATTATTATTTTTTTTTTCTATTAAAAAGTATTTTGATGAAAAAATTGGCAAATTTTCCAATTTTTACAAAATTTTGTCGGCAAATCTTCAGTTTAAAAATATTTTGTCGGCAAATTTTCCTTTTCCACCCATCCCCCTCCCCCACTGAGAGTCAAGTTTCGCCTCTGAAAATGACGTAGCTGTTTTAGCATTTTATATGCTTTTACTACTGGATATACTTGAGCAAAGTAAAATGTAACGCTCCCCCCCATATTGGCTTCCCTAACGCTCCTGTTACAATGATGTCATACTACTGGGTATACTTGAGCGAAAACCGTAACGTCTCCCCTGTAACACTCCCCCTGTAACGGCCCCCCGTAACGCTCCTGTTACTATGACGTCATACTACTGAGTATACTTGAGCGAAAATCGTGTTTATATATTTCCATGGAAATTTATTTCTTCCAGCCAGGGGACACGCTCCCCCCCCCGACACGAAGCCACGGCCCTTTTGAGTATTACCTCAGAGAGTGAGGGTTTGGCATTTTATATGCTTTTACTACTTGGTATACTTGAGCGAAAACCGTAAAGCTCCCCTCGAAACGCTCCCCCGACACGAATTCAGCGAGTCTCTGCAGCCGTGTTGTTAATAGAAATATCTATGGTTATTTTTTAAATTAGGGTACGAAAGCATATAAAGTGCTACAGAGACACGTATTTTTTTTTTTGATCACAACTCAATGTGGGGACGACTTTGAAACTTCTATATGAAGGGTGAATATCAATAGTAAATCGAAAAATGTGGAGCCGATTAAAAATTTGCAAAATAAAGGAGTCATTTTGAGATCTTTGAAATAGAGGGTCGGTTTTAAACGTTGCCAAGTAGGAGGAATTTAAAAAGAATTATTGAAATTTAGAAAGAGGGGGAGTAATTTTGAAATTGGCGAAATGAAGGGTCAATTTTGATAGTAAATTACAAATTCAAGATCTGATTGGAAAAAAATGTTCAAAATAGGGAGATTTATTTTACAACTTTCGAAATGAAAAACAGTTTGAAATTTGAACAGTGCGGGTGTTGATTTTGATGGCATAAACGAGGGTTGATTTTCAAACTTGCAAAACGAGGAATCAGTTTTCATCATAGCAACACGTGTGAAGGATTATAAAATTAGAAAAATGCGAAGGGGGAGCACGGAATTCTGAAATAAAGGGTTAACTTTGATAATACATAGGAAAATGTATATCTGATAAAAAATTTGCAAAATAAGGAGGTTCATTTTAAGAATTTTAAAATGAAAGGTCAGTCCTGATTTCAACAAAAATAGAGGAGAATTTGGAAATTGGCAAAATAGTGTTTATTTTGAAATGTGTAACATCAGGGGTCAATTTTGATTCACATAAGAATGCAGCGAAATAAGGTGGCTCGTTTTGATATGGGAGAAACGACGAGACTGTTTCGATCATAGCCTAATTCGAAAACTATTTTATAAGTTACAAAATCAGGGATTGATTTTGATTCTTGTAAAAATGAGGGGTCAATTTCAATAATAAACTGCAAAATATGAGAGCGACTAAAAGTTTGCAAAATAAGGAGACTCATTTTGAGGTTTTTGAAATGGCAGGTCGATTTGAGCACTACACAATGGAAGGGATTTGAAAAGAATTTCCTAATGTGAGAGGAATTTGAAATACAAAATTACTAGGTTCACCTTGAAATGAGCAACATGAAGATTTTTGAAATTGGCAAAATGAGATTTCTTTTGAGAATTGCAAAATTAGGGGTCATTTTCGGTTTGGTAAGAATATGAGGGAAATATCACATCTGAGGAAATAAGATGAAGCCTCATTTTGACCCTTGCAAAATGATCAGACCGAGTCCCAGTGTTAGAAAGCTTTTAAAATTCGAAACATTAAGGGCGGTAGGATTTTGAAATTTGCAAACTGAGGGGTCAACTTGTAATACTAAATTTCAAAATGTAAAGCCCATTAAAATTTGCAAAACAAGGAGATTCATTCTGAGATTTTTTAAATGAGAGGTCACGTTTAAAGATTGCAAATAATGGGGGGGGGGGATTTGAAATACATAAAATAGAGGGTTTATTTTAAAGTAGCAAAATAAGTTGTTTTTCTGTAGATTTGCAAAATTAGTGTTTTAAACATTGACATAGGTAGTTATGAATTCAACATTTAAAGAATTATGGAAAAGGATATTTTTGAAATTTGCAAAATGAGAGGTTAATTTTGATATTAAATTGCAAACTATAGATCCAATCAAACATTTTTAAAAAGATCGAGGAATGCGAATTGGAAGGGGTATTGGAAATTTGTGAATAAAAAGGCTTATTTTAAGATTAGCAAAATGAGAACGTATATTCAAGGATTTGCAAAATCAGGGGTCGATTTTAATCTGCAAAAATGAAAAGCCCACTCTAAAATTTGCGAAATTCGTGCAAGAGGTCGACTAATGTTTAAAAGTGGGTTGATTCTGATATTTGCGAAATGAATGAATCGATTTTAAGATCGAAATGGAAAGATTTATTTCAAAATCGGAAAAATGATAAAGTAACTTGAAATTTGTTGAATGTGGGCGTTAATTTTGAAACTGGTGAAATGAAAGGTTGATATTGATGTCACAAATAAAGGTAGATTTTAAGTACTTTCACAATAAGAGGTCAGTTTCAATCACGGCCAAGTGTGGTGACGATTTAAAAGTTGTAAATTGTGTGTATGTGCGCGCGCCATAGCGAGGTGGGGTTTGGAAATTTGCAAAGTGGGGAGTCAGTTTCGATGGTAAATTCCAAAATATAAACCTGATTAAAAATTTTTTAAATTGTGTTAAAAATTTTTTAAATTAGGGCTCGATTTCAAGGATTGCCGCAATTGGAAGAGAAGTATAAAAAGTGCCAAAAATATTTATTTTGAAATTAGTAAAATGAAGTTTATTTTGAGATTTGTGAAAACACTGGTCTGCCTATGTGGAATCTTGCAATAATGAGAGAGCGATTTTCAAATTGTTTACAGGTTCGCAAAACGAGGGGTGACTGGTGCTTAAAAATTAGAGTTGATTTCGATGTTTGCAAAATAAGAAAGTTGATTTTGAGCGTTGTTAAGCAGAAAGACTGATTTTAAGATTTGCGAAATGAAAGGCAATTTAAAATTTGTATGGGAAGGGGAATGTAATTTTGAGACCGGCCATGTCAGGTCGATTTTGATGCCTCAAATGCGGGTTGATTACAATGACTGTAAAGTAAGTAGGTTAATTTCGAGGTAGCTACCTCAAAATGTTTTAATTGATTTCTTAGAGAGGAGGGGGACCTAACAGAGACTTTGTCTTGATTCTGAATTCCCCCCCCCCGCGATTCTGCTTACGAGACATTCATACGCTATTGGAAAGTTAACCAAAAGTACGTATGTTGGTAGCCCCGCTTCTATAACGAGGGGATAATTTAACTCGTTCATATAGAAAACGTGTAAAAGGAGTGATCTTTGAACGCCTTTGGCGTGTTATAAAAATCGTTTTTGAAAGAAAGGTGGTTGAAATAATTTCAGCAAATAGGCAAAATACTGTACACGGGTGCAGGAATATCTTTGCTGCGCCTGTGAACGTGGAGTATGTTATACATATCGCACATTCACAGGCGCAGCAAAGATATTCCTGCACCCATGTACAATATTTTACCATTTGCGCCCTTGAAGTAAAATATGGCAAATGTGAGTTTTGATTCTGTACCCTTCAATTACCTCCATGGACATTTTTTAAATGAAATTACGTGAAATTGAAAATCGCGATTTTTGATGCAGAAGAATAGGGAAGTTGAAATAATCCCCTAGACGTTTCCAATGTGTTGAGCGTTACTTAGTTTGTGTTAGTGTGTTTACACTAGCGCTACCTAGGCAATGTTGACTTCCCAATTTTGACGACCGATCTTTGCGGTTTCCAAAGCGGTTTGATCCAGCTGAATCCAACCAAGTACGTGTCAAAGCAATTATTGTTGGCGGAGATGGGGGGGGGGCAAAGAAACTCAAAGTTGTCTAACTAAAAACTTATTTCAGTCGCAAAAATTGGCAAAAACTCAAGTTTCAGACGTGAAGGCTGTTGATTTTCTAATTGGAACTAAGGTGAAAGTATTTTCACTCCACGAGTGTACTAGAAACCCACTTGAATATTCAACTTTTTCAAATGAGGTTTAACAGTACCTACTGAAAATGGTGAAAAGGCTTTTTCTTTCGCATTTCTAAGGAAGAAAATTAACTACATTGCTCCTGTTTCCTCCCAGTGGCTGAAAAATATTGCTTGTTCAATTTGGGAAAACTTCTCCTCTCTTCCTTAATTTCTAGCATAACGTTATTTTTGAGTCACTGGGTTCGAAACTAAAAACAATATAATTCTTTATACATAAATCCTTTAGCAGTTTTTGACTACCAACCATAACACCTTTGAAGCTAATCCGAGATAAAATAATTCTCCCATCGAATGAATAAAATTTGTCAATAAAATAGGTACGTTACGGAATGCCGATTAGTTGATCCACCAATTAAATTGATTTATTAATAAAAGTGCGGGAAAATGACTTCCATTTCTGACTGTTTATGGCCGTTAACAGATGTGAATTATCATTTTGAAAACGTATTTTCAGCTCTACATTCGTCGTCCGTAACTTCTTATTAAATAATTGATTATTTCGCCGGAGGAATGCAAACGACACTTTTATCCGAAAATCTATGGCCTATTAAAGTGTTCACGACGTACGCTCGGCCTTGTAATTTAATTACTTTTTCATAAAGCACTATACGAGCTTTTACCAATTTTACGATATGTGCCCCATAAAGGCGTGCTTTCGCTTTTAAGCTATGTCGTTTCTGCTGGGCCGAAAAAACAACAACACAAACGTGAGATTTAATAATGTGTTCAAAAATTGATTTGAGCTACTCGTTCGGAGTCAGCAATATGGCTTTCGAACTGTCGAGCCGAAAAATGTGAGAGAGGACGTGAAACATGACGCTGCTCAATTTGCGTTTAATTATTAAAGTAATCAAAGGGGGGAATGAGAAATTGACGGAATCGAAATGGATGAGAAAAATTCGTGTTCGTCTATTTTAAACCTTTTCGAACTGTCATCGTCGACCGTGTAGCCGTGGGTGAGGTATGAATTTTTCAACAACGTTGATGACTGCGATGTGTTTATACGAAAGTTACGTATAAATTACGCAGAGAGACAAAATAATTTGGACGATCTCAGAGGTGACTGCAGGTCTTTAATATACCCTTTCCGGAAGGCGAACTGATTTTTACATTCATTACTCCAGAATAAGCACCGCAGCACCTTTTTAGTATGTTTCCTCTTCTTAAAATAGAAATGACCAAAAATCTCAGAGTCGAAGGAATTACCTCACCATCTAGATTACGGAACCGGGTGAAGCGCACTTATAAACGAAGATAGGAAGTACACGTTGTTGAGGCTATATTTTATAGGATATAGAGATACACCATTAGATCATCTCCTCTTCATAATACTTACTTTCTTTTAAAATTTCTGTTTTAGGCTTTACACAGGAATTTTATAGTGTTATTAATAATTTACTCGCGAAATGGCCGAGGAAAAGATAAAAATTACGACTCGCCGGAAAAGTGAAGTGAAAGTGACGTAGTTGATGTTGCCTACCAGTGAATAGTCAGGAAAATTGTGCAAATTGTAGCGAATGTGCGTTGGTTCTTGCATCGAAGTGGTCGTGATTTCTGAAACATACTGATCAGTTTTACGGGGGGAGGCAATGAGGGTAATCTCCCTTTCTAGAGAGAAACCACGAGAAAGACGGCTGCAGACTGTAGTCGCGCACGGCGCAGCAAATGTCAACCACTGAATTCGTGTCGGGGGAGCGTTACGGTTTTCGCTCAAGTGTACCCATGGCTGTGCTTTCGAAGAAGTTTTTAGGGGATTAAAATGGGAGGGGAAAAAATAAAAATAAATGGAGAACACGTGAATAACTTATGATTTGCCGACGACATTGTAATTATGGGGAATATAAGAATATAAAGGAAGAAATAGAACAAACTTGGCACAGAACTCTCCCATAAGAGTAAAGAAGCGGGATTAGAGATCAACTGGGAAAAAACAAGAATTCTATCTAACCAAGCCAAGGAAAAGGTTGACATAGAGGGAAACGAAGTAGAATGGGAAGAAGAATTCACTTATCTTGGACAATCTGTGGCATTCCAAAACAAAAGAACGAGAGAGCTAAGAACACGAATTTTGAAGGGATGGAAAAAACATTGGGAATTGAAAGAAATATTTAAAGGGAAAACACAGCCAAAAACAAAATCGCAAATTTGGGAAAACTGCGTCCACTCAGTACTTACATATGGTGCCCAGACATGGTCTCTAACCAAAAAAGATGTACAAAAACTACAGAACACACAAAGCACAATGGAAAGGAGTACGTCAGGAATTAGGAAACAAGAATTAGTAACAAACAAAATAACTAGACAAAAAACTAGGTTAAAGGACATAGGATATTCGATAAAAAGACTAAAATGGAAGTATGGGGGACATGTGACTAGATACAAAACAGAGAGATGGAAGAGGAAAATCGAAGAATGGGTACCATATGGGGCAAATAGATCACAAGGGAGACCACTAACAAGATGGAGGGACGAGTTCACAAAGCACCTAGGACCACTCTGGAGGAGAATGATTGCGGGTCGACAGACCTGGGCAATTAAAGGAGAGGCATATACCCAATCCTGGGCTTAGCCAGTACGGGAAAGGGAGCCCCCTTCTTTTACCGCAGAATTATATTTAAGGACATTATGAACTGGCTCGCTAGTAAATAAATAAATACCCATGGCTGGAAGAAAATAGAAATGTCAACCACTGAACTGAATTGTCACCATGGAGAGCTAAAGAACTATGAGCTGAACTGAGCTGGAAATGAGAAGAGAAAAGAAGAAGAACTGTAGTCGCGCAGGGCGCAGCAAAGATCAAGATCAATAATCACGTGGCTGGAATTACGGTTTTCGTTCAAGCATACCCATGGCTGGAAGAAACCACTGAAATCGTGTCGGGGAGCGGGTCGGGGGAGCGTGCCGGGGGAGCGTTACGGTTTTCGCTCAAGTGTAGCCAATAGTAAAAGCACATAAAATGCTAAAACTGAAACTGAAAATATTTCAAAACGAGTCTCGAACGAACGTAGTAGAGTTTTATAGTCTCCAGGAAACTTAAACAATTTATTAATTTATTTTCATTTTACAGCCGTTTTTGCATTAACTTACATGTAGAGTAATTACAATGTACATGTGTATATTACAATCAATCAATGCGCCAATTGATGGGCGTAGGCCTCCCCCACCTTTCTCCAACGATCCCGTACCTTCGCATCCCTTCCCCATGCAATCCCTGCATATGACGCATTTCCCCTTCCCATCTAATTTTCGGTCTGCCCTTTCTTCTTTTATGTTCTTTTGGTTCCCACTCCATAATTGTTCTTTCCCACCGTTTTTCCCCTCTTCTTACTATGTGTCCCGCATAGTCGAATTTTAGTCTTTTAACAATGTATCTGCAGTCCTTAGTTCCTGTTTTTTTTTCTCTTTTTTTTTTCTAATCGTAGTGTTTTTAATTTTATCAGTTTTTCTTACTCCTGACAGTGACCTTTCCATGGCTATCTGTGACTCGGCTAGGCTGCTTGTCTGTGCCTCCATTAGTGCCCACGTCTGGGCACCATACGTTAGTACCGGTACAGTACAACTTTCGAAAATTTTCTTTTTTGTTTTCATGGGCATTTTGCTCTTGAATACGTCCCTGAGAGACCAAAAATTCTTCCATGCATTTGTTCTTCTCCTGGTTAGTTCTTTTTCCAGGTTGTTATCAAATGATATCAGTTGCCCTGAATATACCATACTATCTTCGGTACTTATTTAATTTTTGCCGATTGTAACAGTGGGCTTAATTGCCTGGTTAGATAAAAGCACCGTTTTGTTTGCATTTATGCTGAGACCTACTTTTTGGCACTCATTTTTTAGATCTTTTGCCATCCTTTGCAGTTCGTCACCATCCTGGGAAATTAGAGCCACATCATCAGCAAACCTTAGATAGTTAAGAAACTTCCCATTTATTTTAATACCCTTTTGCTTCCAATTCTAATTTTTGAAATATTTCCTCCAGTAGACAGTTGAAAAGATTGGGAGATAATGGGTCTCCTTGTTTCACACCCTGATTTATATTGAAAATTGGCTCTGTTTCGTCTAAACGTATCCTCCCCCTGCGTTTTTGTATATTTCTTTTAAAACTCTGACAATTTTCTCTGGAATTCTCTGTCTATGTAATGCGTCCCACAATGCATTTAGATAGATCGAATCAAAGGCTTTTTGAACAGCAAGTTTAGCGGTAAGTTATAGTCCCTAGTTCAGCGATGGCAGCCTTTGTATAGCGTGTGTAGCAAGTTGCTACACCCCGAAACAGCTTGCTACACCTCGGAAAAATGTTTGCTACACCCCGGAAAATCTAGAACTTTTTAATCCAAAATCATCTTCATCTGAGAGTACAGAGTACAGACAGGTTTTGCAGTTGTAGTAAAATAAGTACAGAATTTTTGCGTTGAAGAACAACTTTTTTTTTTTTTTGGGGGGGGGGTGATTTTGGTGATAGGAGCCCCTGAAATTACCTTGAAATTTTTGCTACACCTCAAAAATTATCAATTTTTTACTTTCGTCAAAATGGGGTTTTGCTACACCTCAGAAAAATCTAGACTACCACTGCTGCTCTAGTTGGTTTATAATAAATAGTTGATCCACTGTTGAGTGACCCTTCCTAAAACCTGCCTACTCTGGGCTTTGGTTAAAGTCTAGCTGATTGTAGAAACAATTTTTAATAAGTTTAGCGAAAATTTTTCTTAAGTTGGAGGTAAGGCTAATCGGTCTGTAATTATTGGTATCAGTTTTGTCCCCTTTTTTGAACAATAAAAAAATTTCTGACTTTCTCCATTGCGTTGGTATTTTTTCTTTCACTAAGATTAAGTTGAAAAATTTCGTTAGGGTGGGTGTAAATTCCTCTGTACACAGTTTAAGGTCGCTATTGCTGATTTTATTAGGTCCCGAAGACTTATTTGGTTTCAGGTATCCCAAGATAGCTCGAACTTCTTCTGCTAGAAATGGCAGTACCTCTTCTTTGTTGTTTTGTCCGACTTGGTTCACACTAGGGGGCTCGTTTGGGTCCTTTTCGTACAACTTTTTATAAAACTCTGCAGCTACCTTCACAATCTTGACTCTATCGTGTTCAAGTTTCCCACCCCTGTTCTTAACTCTTGGGACAAGTCGGTAAGTTGAATCACCAAGTTTCGATTATGAATTTTGAGACTGTAACACTGTAAATCTGCTATTTCTCTTTCCAGAAAGTTTGGTTTATATAATTCGAACATATTGGATAAGTGGATGAAAAAATTTACCGTAAAATCCAAAAAATGCGACGATAAAGATTCGACTCCAACTCCTTTTCGAATTAGAGCCTGGACAACGAACCTCCAGTTTCATCGAATGATTCGAATGTATAGCCCAACTGTTCTATCCATGATTTAGTGGCGTAGCCAGGATTTTCCCAAGGGGGTGTGGCAAAGTAAGATTTTCAAGGGAGAAAAAGTCGAAAATTGAGGTATTTTTTAAAAATCGCTGATATTAGAGGACTCTTTTATGAAAATGAAGATAAAATTACTACTCGAGCGAACATTTCTCGAAAAAACGTGTTCTAAAGGCGAAAAATTGCTCATTTTTGCACATTGTACATTCAATTTCAAGTGCCTTGGGGGCATTAGTCCCCCCCTCCCCTCTTGACTAAACTATTGCCTCGTAGAAATCTTCACATTTTATACTATATGCATATTCTCAAGCCCCCCCCCTCCCTGGTAAACAGTCAGCACTCCTTACCGCAGATGGCTAACTACGGGCCTGGCTTGGAAGAGGGTGACAGAGACATATGCCAAACGGTGGGCGGAGTAGGTGGTGGCTCACAGACATGCCAGAAAGAAAAGTAGAAATAAAAGATTGTAAGCTACATAGAAACTCCTACTCAATGTCAAAATAAAATAAAATAAATAAATTCTCGTCGCTTTGTGTAATTTTCGTCGCTTTTCACTTTCCTGTTATTCTCAAGGTTGATGGAATATCTTTGGGGAATTTGTATTTTCATTTTCACCTTCTTCCATTTATTTCTAGCCCATAGCATTTTTTTCTCCAAAATCTTAAAACGGCGGTCGGGCTCCCACGAGCCTCAGGGGACGGGACACCTATCTCACTAAAAAAAGGTTGGGCATATGTGAGGGTAGTCGTTATTTCCTACTGTAAATAAATTTTATTTTTATTTTTTATGCTGGACCCCTTAACGCTGTTCGATGTGCTGTATTCAGCAGCTATCTGTCGATTTTTCTGTTTATCAGCGCATCAGTCTGACTGTCTACTTTTCTAATTTACTCTCAACCCGAGCCCTGGAATCCGTTCTTTCGAGCATTACCTCAGAGACGCCGGGGAGGCTGTTAGGGCTCTCTTAGCCCTCTTCCCTTCTGGCCAAAAAACCGGCCTAGGTCGAAATCTGGTGAGACGTGCGCTCGAACCCGGGACCTCCGGATTCCGAAATCAACGCGCTATCCACTCAGCCAACCAGACCCCTACATCAGGCTGACTGTCTGTCTACCAGCCTAACTGGTTAGAATCCTTAGAATCTGAGAGTTTCCCCAAAAGAGGCGGGAGGCTGGATTTTCAAGACATTGAAAGGTTCGAATGTAACTCCCTATAGTAGCATTCGATGGGTTGGATACAAAAATCAGTTCCATAATTAAGTCCAGTAAAGTTGAATTTCTATAAATGAGTTATTATGCATCTCGAAAAATAACTAGTATTTGGTGTGAACCCCTGTTAAAGTAGCTCGAGGAGAGTGCCGGATATAAAAACTACTTTCAATATCTTCCAAAATCATACTCAGTGACCTTAAAAACCACAAAATCAACTCATGTCCCAAATTTCATTTTTTCATTCCTTACGTTCCCTGAACCACTGACTCAGATCGCAAAACTAAGCTATAAACAGCATCAAATTACCGGCTGAAATAGAAGAGTACAAATTATTAACGCTGTTGAAGGCTACCATTTTTCAAGGAGTGGGGGAGTGTTGAAAATGTTGAAATTCCTGAAAAGAGAGTAACCATATGGTTCATATCATTAGTGGAGGATAGGGAGTTTTTTAATGACTAAACCGAAAACGTATTTCGGACTATATCCGATACTTACTGCTCACTGAAGAGAGGGTTGAAGTTTCCAATCTACTAAATACAATACTCTCCCCCCACGCTCTTTCCTTCTCTCTTCCTATCCCTATAATATGTTGTTGCCAGGCCAGATACTATCTTTCCAATGCACCTTAAATATTTGGAATTATTAAAAAAAAGAAGAAAAAAAAGAGCGACCCAGCACTCAACTATTACGCATAGATAGGAGATAAGAGAAGCAAAATTTTTAAAAGGTAAAATATGACGCCATCTTGTCTTCAAATTTTCTTAAAATTTGATAGCGTATTTCTGGTTGAAGCAAAATTGAGTTAGTTGGTTTGATGTTCGTAATTCCCCCCCCCCCTCCTCAAAAAATACCAGTCATTCAGCTAACCTTTATGCACATCGCAAATGGATGACCCAAAATTTAAAAGTCGGTAACTTCAAAACTGGACACAACATAAAATTTCGAATAAATTAGGTCAGTTTTGACAATAGATTTTGTAAATGTTATCTGATACAAATAGTGACAATTCTGATAATTCTTACTCCTGCTTTTATCCTTCCGTCCATGTATGAAGTTTCTTTTCTTTTTAAAGTAGAATATGGTCTGAGCGTTTACGTAGAGCAATTACTATTGAAAAAAATGTTACGATTTTAAACAAAATTACTGTGTACCATCGACGAAGTCGCGGGCAATTCAACCAGTAAATAGATAAATAAGAGAATAAATAAATTCGTAGGGTAAGGTAGCCTAAATCGTACGCCTCCTAAATCGTACTACCAAAGGAAAATCAACTAGCGCGCTCTGTTGGTAAAACGCGTTATTAGAAGTCATTTCAATAGTCTTAACAGTCTATCCAAAAAAAACTGGCCGGTAAAATGAAATGTGTACATTTTTTAGCGATTGATATAAAACACAAGATTAAAATACAATATTTTTTACATTCTTTATGTGAAAGCTAGCAGCCTCTCCCCGCGGAGAACGCAGACCCACCCCCAGGAAGACCAGTGACTGCCAAGCCAGGCGCCTCTCGTCAGCATTCTCAGCATCTCCACAGAACAGGAAGAAAGAGGGACCCTAGGCACAAATGCGTATTAAAATAATAAAATTGGCGAGTATTGCTTTTTCCAGTTCGTATGTAGTTTTGGACGAATATATTTATTCTCGTACATTCTGTACGGACTACTGAACCTACTATAGACTAAGGAGTACCCAAAAACGATGTTTCACACTAAATCGAGTAAAAATTACTATTTAATGCTTAATTAATACATTAATAGCAAAAAGTCCTTGTCCAGGCAAGCTTTGTCAACGAGGGCAAGTAAGACTAACCTCTCAGCCAAATGAAAATATTCATATAGCTAGTTTTAATGTTAGAACACTAAAAAATAACGGAAGCCTCATAGAATTAGAAGAAGTTCTTAAAGAATCCGACATAGATATTTTGGGAATGTCGGAAGTGAGAAGAGGGGGAGTAAGAAAAATCGTTTTGAAATCAGGAAACTTATTATGCTACTCAGGAAGCCAGGGAGGACAAAAGGGGTAGGTTTTTTAATTAAGGGAAAATGGAAAGACAAATTAATCGAATTCCAAGGGTTTACGGATAGAATAGCATTAGCAAAATTCAGAACGGGGAAAGGTAGTGAGCTAACAATCATACAAATATATGCGCCTACAACCGCAGCAATCGAGGAGGATATGGAAATATTTTACCACACGAGCTAACGAAAATACTAGATGCACAGAAAAGAAAGCAAAACACCAAGTTATTGCGGCAGGAGATTTCAATAGCCAAATGGGAAGACGAGAAAAAGATGGAAATAGAATAATGGGCAGTGGCGTAGCCAGGGGGGATTAGGGGGATAAATCCTCCCCCTGAGAGGAGAGGAGAATTTTTTATATGCTTGCAGTGTATCACAGTAAATGCGCGAGATGAAATTTAAATTCTTATGCATAAGTGAAGTTAAAAAGCACAACATACTGATACGTCAATGTAAAAACATACAATTCATATTAGGTGTACCCCCCCTCCCCCACCCAAAATGTTGCTGATCTCCTCCCTTGGATAAATCCTGGCTACGTCACTGATAATGGGACCATACAATTATGGAGAGGAACCAGAGAGGACGAACGCTAATCGATTTCTGCCTAGAAAATAATCTAAAAATAATGAATAGTATGTTTAAGGAAAAGAAGGGCAGGATGTGGATATGGATCTCTCCAGATTTAGAATCAAAAAATCAAATTGATTACACATTGGCACCAATGAATTTCAGGGTAATGCAAAATTTCAAGTTCCACTCTGACCATAAACCAGTAGAATGCGAAATAAACATTAAAGGATGGAGATACAGGAGGGAAGGTAACAACCAACAACCAAAAAACTGGACCACCTGGGAAAAGGAAGAAATGAAGACTCAGTATAGGGAAGAATTAATGAAACTTCTCGCAGAAAAAGAAATATCTGAAGATGCAGATGTAGAAACATACAATGCGTGGCTAGAAACAATTATACTGAGGGACACTCACAACACTACCGCAAACAAACCAGCATTAACTAAAGCTGAGAAAAGCGAACTCTCAGAAGACATTTCAGGATCCTAGTAACAGAAAGGGAAAAGTTGAAGTCTAAAAAATTAAAAACGAGAGAAGATAAACTAGAACTAAGCCTAAAGTGTAAACTGGTTAAAAGTAGACTGAGGGAGTACAGTAGAAGAAAAGAGGAGAGCCTTGTAACAGAGATACTGGAGACAAGTATGAGTATGAAGAAAATAAAAAGAAATGCAACTTTAGGTACTTCATGTACCACGTTCTTATTAGATAAACAGGGAAACAGAGAATATATAGCCCACAAAAAGTGAACCAAATAGCTTCGGATTACTACTCACAATTTTATGATGATACAAACAACTCAGAACAAGAAATAGCCTTAGTAGGGGAAGATAGCGAATCAGAATCAATATTTCTACGAGAAGAAATAGACGAAATAACAAAGAACCTAAAAAATAATAAAAAATCGGCTGGTTCGGTAGTTAATGAACAGTTAAAATTAGGAGAGGCTACGCTAAATAGACATTTAACAATCCTCTTCAATAAGATCCTTGAAAAAGGCATCATTCCGCTCTCCTGGAGGAAATCAGATATTATACTGATACATAAAAAAAGCCATAGGCACAAAATAGGGAACTATAGACCGATAAGTCTAAGCCCAGCGTTAGCAAAAGTATTCTCAAAATTAATAGGAGGACGGATCTCCAACCTCTTGGACAGCCATCAACCCAAAGAACAAGCGAGATTTAGACGAAAATTTTCAACCATAGACCACCTCCATGTAATAAACCAATTAATAGAGAAAAGCAACGAATTCGAGAGAAAAATATATCTAGCCTTCATAGACTACATAAAAGCGTTCGACTCTCTGAAACATAAATCCGTGATCGAGGCTTTGAAGAATCAGGGTATCCCTCAAAAATATATCAAAGTAATAAATAATATGTACAGTGACCTAGAAGCCAGAGTAATAACGGATATAAAAGGAAACTTTTTCCAAATAAAAAAAGGAGTCAGGCAGGGAGACCCTCTATCCTCAATTTTGTTCAGCAGTCAGAGGCGAAACTTGAATTTTAGTTTGGGGGTGGAGAAGGAAAATTTGCCGACAAATATTTTTTGAAAAGTAAAAATTCGCCGACACAACATTTTAAGAATTTGAAACTTAGTTGATTTTTCAATCAAAATATTTCTTAATTGAGTAAAAAAAATAATAAAAAAAATAAATAAAACAGAAGCAAAATATGGGTCCGGGGACTAATTTTAGAGAACCTCCTTGTAGCCTCAAAAAAGGCTGCCTTTTTTCAACTCTTCATTTCCCCCCTTTTTTCGTTCCTCTTTTTACCTTATTTTTGAAGCGCCTTTTTTATGGTGAGCCGCTTGAGACATTCTCCTCCTCGGCCCTTGTACAAACATACACCATCTGAGAGGTTTCTTGGATTCATTTAATACTATGATAATAAGGCTCTTTTGACCAATCAAGACCTCCTCCTCCAACTTATGTAAAACTTTTAGGACTCTTTCAGACTTCTCTGAGACTTCAAGGATCTTCTGAATTTGTTCAAGACTTTTTCAGGCTTCATTAAAACATTATACCCGATAAAATGAAAAATTCAAATGAACAGTTTCAAAATTTGCCAACTGTCAAATTATTGGGTTTTTTCACCCCCTCTCCCCCGTCGACCATCCAAAAGTTTCGTCCCTGCAAATGCAGATTGGAACCTTATCCCCCAAGCACTCACATTAGCGCACATGAGCATACCCTAGTCTGGGAAGGTAAGCTGGAAGGATATTAGGAATACTTAAGAGGAACACACAACTTCCTGTACACATTAAGGTGGTGGTTATTTACACTAGGTGATCTTTTTTTTTCTGAATTTTTTCTGATTCGTCCCCTAAATTGGTTCCAATGAAATCAATAATAAAAATAAAAATAAAAATAAAAAAAAACTTACAAAGTTTCAGGTCGATCGGATTTAGGGAAATCCGTGCTACAAGCTCCCTTTCGTTCTTATGGGAAAAACACATGGAGTTTTGACTTTTGTTCCAGACTAAATTTCCCTCCTATATTCACCAGGACCAACGCACGTAAATTAAATAACAGAACATTTGCTATCGGATTCAGCTTGTGACCATGAAATATAAGTCTTTTGCTTTCAACTTTTAGACAGCCCCGTAGCTATGGGAGGACAAGCTGCAAGCTGGGGCTGAGCCCACTCTGAAGGTATCTTGAGCCTCTCCGCTAGGCAGAGATACCACAATTTAAAAAAATCATCATTACGCCAGGCCCCTAGCCAGAATGGTGCTAGTGGGTCTCAAGCAGCCCCTAACGCTCACCGGAGCCTCCCCTGGCCAAATTTCACGAGTAAAAATAAAGAATTCCTTCTATTTTTCTCGCTAGTTTTGTTCAACTTTTCGTTCCACTACATTTTAATGTTTATAAACTTGTCAACACTGATTTTGCTTTGAAAGATAGAAGCATCGTACGTTTGTCGTTCTTTATACGTGATGTGTACCAAGAAAAGGGCCCGAATGTCCATCCAGCAGTTTCAGACACACAGGCCTTTTTCTTGTGTCACATTACAATATTCACAAGCACAGTGGTAGGCTCGCGATCCAGTTCACATTGAATATCGATTGCTAAATGCTTGAATGGTTGTTTGAGAACTGATAACTTGATAAGTCCAAAGAAATAGAGTTTTTTTCACGGATACTTCCAAAATTTCGAAAATTTGATCGTTCTAAGGGTTAATTTTTCTTCACATGATCTATTCAATTCTTTTTTCAATGGGTTATCGGTAAGTTGAATCACCAGTTTTGATTATGAATTTTGAGACCAAATTCAATCAGTGGCGTAGCCAGGATTTTCCGGTGGGGGGGGAGGGGGCAAAGTAAGAGTTTCAAGGAAGACAAAGTCGAAAATTGAAGTATTTTTTAAAAATCGCCGATATTAGAGGACTGTTGTATGAAGATGAAGGTAAAATTACTACTCGAGCGAAAAATTGCTCATTTCTGCATATTTTACATTCTATTTCAGGTGCTTTGGGTGGCATTCGCCCCTTTGCCCCCTGGCTATACCACTGCCTCGGAGAACTCTTCACATTATATACTATGCGTATCCTAAAGCCCCCTCCCTGGTAAACAGTCAGCACCACCTTCCGCAGATGGCTATGGCTACGGGCCTGCTTTTAAATGTTAATAAAATGTTCAACTTCCTTAAATTTTAGGCTGTAGGTCAAACAGAGAATCTAGTAAGAACAGAATAGTCATTGAAATTCGAAATTTAACGTTTGTTACCGACATTCAGATTTTCGAAATGTCTTCCATATCTCAGCTTTGTTTCAACCTTTCAGATAACGTTCGATACTCAGCTTGAAACCTTCGGCTTCTGACTGACTAGTCTCTGACAGGAGTCCCTGGTACTCCATTTTCAGAAACTAAATTTGACTTGCAGTTTGGGGAGGTGAAGAAGAAAAATTTGCCGACAAATAATTTTTGAAAACTAAAAATTCGCCGACAAAATCTTTTAAACATTAAAAATTTGCTAATTTTTTAATCAAAATATTTTTTAACTGAAAAAAAAAAATAATAAACGAAACATTTATAAAAAATGAAAAATTCAAATGAACTGTTTCAAAATTTGCCAACTGCCAAATTATTGGTGGGGGGATTCAACCCTCCACACCCCTTATAGTTTCGCCCCTGTCAACAGTGCACTAGAAGAGGTATTCAGACAACTGAAGTGGGAAGGTAAAGGGGTAAACATTAACGGAGAATATTTGAATACCCTACGCTTCGCAAATGATGTCGTGCTAATTGCGTGCAACTTAAGAGAATTGAAAGAAATGATTGGGGAACTGAACGAAAAAGGAAGGGGCGTGGGACTACGAATGAACATAGAAAAAACAAAAATTTTAAGGAATACCGAAGAAGAAGATGAAGAAGCATTTACAATAGGAGGGGAACAAATTAGCCAAGTAAAAGAAAGGGACCCATTTATCGGCCCAAAATGGTAATGTTGAATTCACGAAAGAAATATGCTTTTTGCACGAAATATATATAAATGACAAGCGCAATAACAAGTACGAAACAGAAAAAGAAAGAGTTTGAAGAAAAAATTAAACTTCAGAACACGATAAAATAAAATACGCCCGGAATTTTAATACCGTCTACACACAATGAAAAAAAGAGACACGATATTATTGTGCCCGAAATAAAAAGTTTAAATTCTCGGCCTCCATCATACTTGCCCCAAATTTACAATTGTGCACAAATTAATGTCAAAATCAAATTTTGGAGCAATAAAAATCTATGAATCGATTCTCCCCCTCCTCAGGAGCCACAAATTTAGATTAAGAGTCAAACCGATATCAAAAACGAATTCATTGAGTTCGAAACCCCTCGATGATCTCGATGGAGTCATTCGCATAAATAATAGGTCTAAAAATTCCTAATGTACTGTAATAAAGGGTAATTTTTACACGCCCACTCTTTTTTTGTTCTCTCCACCCGAGTCCTGAAATCCGCCCTTTCGAGCATTACCTCAGAGCTCCCCTCTATGGCGTTTCTAGAGTACTTAAGAAAAAACTCTTAATGACCGTTTTTATAGAAAATTGGATCCCTCTTAAACTCAGGGATCTCCTATCTCCACGAGTGTGTACGTTATCCGCGATGAAGTATAATCTTTGTGTTTAAACAACATAATATACCGTATGCAAGTCATTTCGTGATATCGATTTTAAAACTCGTCATTTAAACTTTTTTTCCGTGGCTTCACATTTCGTTCAATCACACTTTTTATTTCGTGCTATTTAATACTTCCCTAACCTATCTTGGACAAACTATCATACTAGAAAATCGGATGGATACAGAAATAAACAGTCGGGTTGCACTAGCATGGGGAAAATATTGGTCGGTTAGAAAAATCTTCAAGGAAAAATTCCGGAACAGCCTAAAAAGTAAAAATTTCAGACAGCTGTATAGTTCCAACGCTAACAAACATGGTCCCTGGGTAGAAAAGACTTGAATAGGCTGAGAACAACCCAAATGGCGATGGAAAGATCAATGCTGGGCATTAGAAAAGTAGACAAAATAAGAAACAGAATAATAAGTAACGGATTCAGAAATAATCTAAATGTAGTACATGTGTCGCGTCGTCTGAAGTGGAATTGAGCCGGACACGTGATGAGGTTAACAGATAACCGGTGGACACATAGGATTACAAATTGGTACTTGAAGGAAGGGAGAAAACCAGGACGACAAAAAATTAGATGGAAAGATGATATTGTAGTATTCTTGCAGAACAACTTGTTTCACCAGGTAGCATTTGACAGGGCTGAATGGGCAAGGCTGAGAGAGGTTTATGCCCAATATAGGACTTTAGAATTCGGTTAAATAATTCTAAATTAGCTATTAATAAATAGCGAAAATTGTAATTTAAAAATTTTTTACATGGAAGGTAAATGTCAGTAAACTTTGATCGTAATATTTTTTTTTCGACTTCAAATTTTTTTGCTTTGTTCAAAAACAAAAATGAACGGAATGAAGGGTGCCTGCACCCTCAAACTCCATTTTGAAAATAACGACCACCCTAGCATACGTCTAAGACCTCACATACAAAGTTTCAACCGTCCCCATTTACTTTAACCCCCGTGACAGCTCTTTTACGAAACACTCAGTGTCACCCACCGGTGGGTGACATGTCACTGTTTTGAACACTACACTAAAAAACGTTAAGTACTACCAATCTCAAATAAAGACTGATTTATTATTAAAGCTAGAAAAGGGGGTCAACACGATGCCACTGCATGGCAAGTTGGTGTTACTACGGGGGATGAAGTATATTTTCACTTCGGAATGCACCAAGTCTACATAGAACTGAATAGGGAGTCACCTGGACATTGGTGCCAAAAGAATCCTTTTGTTCACAAAGCGTAGGGAAATGCAGGTTTCTGGTTACTAACGCGGGACCCTTCGAAATTGTTCGATTCCAAAAAAGTGTTAGCTGGTGGGTTTTTAGGACTGACAGGCGAATTTTGAATCGTCCCAATGCATAGAGAAATATGAAAATTGAAATTACTGCCATTCTTCTGTCACGAAAAGTTTCTCTCCGCTCCCGGCACGTGAGAAACGACAAACAGCTGATTTTAAGACATCAGCTGAACAGTCAAGTTCTCCTAAACCAGTAACTGAGATCCACAAAGTGATAATCGGCTTCATCAGAGGTAGCTGTAATACGCCATCTTGTCCTGCGAAATTAGAAAAAATTTCATTATCGCCGCACGTGAACCAGCCGGCAAAAGTGAACGAATCGATCAGCGACCGAAATTTTTTTTTCCTTCATTAAACCATTAAACACGTTGAATAAGTCGACAACGTTCTCCCTCCCCCGACCTACCCCGCGCCACTCGTTCGCTACTCGCGTGCTAAGGTGAATGACTTCGTTTTTGCCGGCTCCGTGCTTCGCTTTTCGCGTCCGCCGTTGTCCACGGCGGGCCGGACACCGTCGCTGACGCGCGGTAATTTTTCACCCACATTGGCTGACCGAGTGGTTGGCCCTCTCCCGCTGCGAAAATTCGCCCGGCCGGTCAGTTTCTCGAACATTTTCCCTTTCATTTTTCTAGGCAAAGTTGAAGGAACTTTGAGCTTCTTCCTCACTCGGGTATCGCGATTTTGTTAATCTATTTTAAGCACCGCTTGATTCGCACTTCACATCCGACACTTTTATCAGATTTACGAGACGTTTTCGACGCTTCTTCGGCATCGATCCATCGAAAACGCGTAGAACTGAGACAATGAAACTGAATTTCAAATACGAAGTGGTAAGTTCTATCGAACTGACGTCAAATTTGACAAATTCTTATGGTAAGCGGGCCAAAGAAATCGATTTCGCAGGTTTGGCTGTGCCTGCAATCCTTTACTCATTATCACATTTTTTTGGAAATATTTAACCTCCTTCGTCAACAGCACTTGCTGGATTCAAATAAATGTGCCCTGGAGATGGTGATTTACATCTTCAATTCTGCAAACAACTGTTACATTTTGTTTTCCCACTAGAGGTTAAGTAACATTTCATCAATGACGGAAAAACGTTTTACCTCTAACTGCATGAATGCTTAAATAGTTTGTGAAACGATAGATTCAGCCTTTGGGAGCCTTATAATACGGCCATGGCTGACGAATCCTCAGGCTCAAACATACGCTTGCACCTAACTGGGATTTCCCCAGGCAATTTTCCATAATGCTTACATTTTTCTTCAAATAACAAAAAAAAAAAAAAAACACACGGAATTCGACCATTCAACAATTTTAAACCTGCTCCTGAAAATTGCCTCTTCATGGTTCCCACATTTTGCGTTGTTATAAAATTTTTGAGTTTGCACTAATTGTAAAATGAAAAAATGTAGGCTGTGGATACGGCTGAAATTCTACTCGCCAGCACTCCCGATATCCGAGATTTAAAATTTTTCCAGTATAGTCTTCACTTGTTCAACATTTTCTTGGACTAGACCTGTTTTACACGCGATTTTTTGACTCGACCCGTTTTAAACGCTTTTGTTTTGGCCTCTTGAATATTTTTATTCCATATAAGTATGTAGAGTTTGAAATTGAAGGATAAAACTATGGCTTCAAAAACGTAACATGTTTTAAATTCAGAACGATGATGATACAAACTTAAATCAGGTAGAAGGGTGGTCAAAAATTGTCGATTTTAGAAATGTTTTGCTCCCAATGGTTACAGCAGCTCTTTTAGTTCAATAATTTACCAATCAATTTTTTTAAATCAAACAATTTCGATGCGTCCCGGAAGGCGGCCGGCGCGGATTTAGAAAAAGGAGATGGGGGTACAGTAGCGGCAATGCATACTGATTAGCTGTTGCTTTCATGTTACAGGGGTGTGGGGGCGGGGGTGCTCCCGGAAAAATATTTTATCTAATGTGGGATACGTAATTACGAATATATAGATGCGTTATTATACATTTGTGGCGCGTAAAGAGGGTACAATTCATCATTTTTATTCCTTTTTTCCTATTATTGCGTTAAAAATTTCAACCAATGGGGGCCATGTACCCCATAGCCCCCCATGGATCCGCCACTGGAAGGTGGGGAGATCAATTTTAACCAAGGGCGTAAATAGCTCCATTATAGGAGGGGGGATAAATATGTTTGGACCCTTTACACCCCCATGAGTGTTCTTTCATCACTAATCAACAGCATATACAATCACCAAGCTACACACTTGCAAAAACAATAGCCGAATTCATGAAAGAACACTACTACTTCGGAACAGATTACAGCATAAAGAACACAACAACTAAAAGACAAATTGGACAAAATAACACTAAACAACAACGATAAACTAGTATCACTGGACGTAACAAACATGTTCGGGAACATACCAAAACAAGAGCTAACAACAATACTGAGGAACAACAACTACAAAAACAACACAGAAGGAACTGCATACGCAAACATCACAAAAGAAATAATTTACCAAAATTACTGCTGGTTCAACAATAAATATTACAAACAAACAAAAGGCCTAGCAATGGGGTCACCACTGTCACCCATCCTAGCAGAAATATACATGGACAACTTTGAAAACGACCTACTAAACAACAGCAAACACAAGAAAAACATAAAGCTATGGACAAGTGATGAGCTCATACAATAAATCCTAAAATTCCAATTGAAATTATAGCATAAATTATGTTGATTTTTCTAAAAATTTCTATTTTTCCATTCTCTTGATTTAAAATTTGTGATATCAATCCGAATCCTGGAAGAATTAAAATATAAACTTTTGGATGGCCAAAAAATCAGAATAAATTCCAGAAAATAATTGGATTTCCATTTCCTAATGGATTAAAAAATATTGTTAAGTTATGGTTTAAAATGATTATAGTAATAGGTCTAGCCCGGTCACTGACGCGATACTCGAAAGGGTAGTTCCTGTGGCCGGGGGTGCGGTGTCTCAGGGGCCACTTTGGCATACGTGCATCGCCATACGTCCCACCACACCAAGATACGTAGACGACATATTAATCATCTGGACAGGAACAGACAGACAACTAGACCAATTCCTCACGGAGACAAATAGCATAAACAACATAAAGTTCACAGCGGAAAAAGGCAACAAGACCACAACTACCTTGACCTTACAATACAAATAAAAGACAACAGGATACAGTACAACATTTACAGAAAACCCACCCACACAGGCGCAATAATACCCAAAGACTCCTTCCACCATCAAAAGCACAAAATGGCAGCACTACAAAACTATACTGCCACAGAGCAGTCAACATACTAAAAACGATAACAACCTCAGAACAACTGAGATCAACAAAATTAAACAAATAGCAATTAACAACAAAGACCACCCACAAACAGTAGACAGAATAATTAACAAACTAACACAACCAAAAAGCACAGACATTGAACCAATAACCACAAAAACAGACAAAAATACGCAGGAGCAATACCATTCACAGGAACACATACTTACATACAAAATACAAAAAATCTTCAACCAATACAATATAAAACTCGGAATTAAAAACAGACCACCTCTGAACAAACAAATAAGCAATGACAAAACAGAAACAAAGGACGGAAACAACAGTAGTGGAGTATACAGACCGGACTGTGAACACTGTGACATGACCCACGTAGAAGAAGCAGGCAGAAAATCCACAACCAGAATCAAAGAACATAAAAAATCACAGAAGCTAAATGATGACAAATCACCGTTTGGAAAACACTGAAATTATCAGGGACATAACAATGACACATTGACAGAAAAGTAGGTACAAAATTCTACCATAGAAAACAACTCAAGAAAAAGAAAATTAAGAGAACAACTAGAGATAATAAAGCAAAAAAGAAACAAAACAACCTAATAAACACAACAACTAACTTTCAAAGTGAGAACTTATTCTAACTAGTAACATAACCCTCACGGATTGGACAGACTGCACAATCACCGACAACCAATAGGAGCACACACAACTAATAACACCCACTGATGGGACAGACTGCATAATCACAGACAACCAATAGAAGCACAAGACTAAACAGGTTCACCATACGGTACTACTCTCGACCATGACTGCAGGAGACAAGTCTCATTTAGGGTACTCCACTGATGATGGCATAACAGCCGAAAGCGCTCTGGAATACAGAAGAAAAAGTGAATTGACACACCCTGCACGTGGAAAACCTCTGGATGATCCTAAATCATACTGCCCAATCCCGCTACTCTTAAAAATTGTTAAGCTCCTCGAAAAGGTTTCCATCAAAAGACTTCGAGCGGTTGTAGATGATGCCAATGTGCTTCCTTCTCACCAATTTGCATTCAGAGGGAAGCACGCCACAACTGAGCAAGTTCAGAGTTGTTAAGTTTATACGCCAAAAGCCCTCAAAGATAAGCATTTTTGTCCAGCAATCTATCTAGCTGTCAGCCAGGCCTTCGAAAAGGCCTGGATCCCTGGTCTCCTGCATAAAGTCAGCTAATACCTACCTCGCTCTTACGTCAGAATACTGTAGTCGTATCTGCAAGGACGACAGTTTTGTATCCACTACGGAGAGGCCAAATCTCAAGCCACGGATGTGGGTGCCGGAGTCTCCCACAGCAGTGTTCTGAGCCCGTTGTTATCAACCCAGTCGAGGGGGAGGGATACCCAGGCCCGGGTTCTCATGGGGGCCCGATATTTTTAAAAGGCCTGAATTTCAATCAGACTACATCAAATCAGCAATCACTCCTTACACCATGGAAGAAACCTCTTATCCCGTAGCTTATAATTTTTTCATATCCAACAAAAGAACAAATTGAACTGGAAGGAGAGGGGCTCGTGAAAATTCCCCCAGGTCCCCTTTTTCTTTCTACGGGGCTGGTTGTTATATCTCCTATATGTACAGAAGACATACCTACCGATCCAGAAACACCAACTGCAACCTTTGCAGACAACACATGCCTAGCAGCCGCACAACAAGACAGCGACACAGCAGCAGCCAACTTCCAACACGCTATCGATGACGGAAATGGAGGATCAAGCTCAACACTGACAAGTTAGTACTAGCGAAGGAGGGCATAAAAAATGGAACTGGTAACGCCCAGGCCAAAGCAGAAAAAATAAAATAAGTAAACAGAAAATCACTTCGGTTTGGAAAAAATTTTGGTCTCTGAAAAACATTTTTAAATGTAACTCTATAAACGAGCATAAAAGTGCAATTTTCAATATGCGCGTAAGCTCCAGTCCTTACGTCTTAATATAATTGAAATGAATGACAATGACGAATTAATATCGCCATTTCCATCAGAACTGTGCTACTCCATTAGTGTAAATAAAATTGAAAAAATCTGGCACGCGGCAACACTGAAAATTTTCCCGTGACGTCGGCTTGAGAAAGGTCTATAAAATCACTTCATGGTTGACTTTTCAGGGGGTTGAATTCATTTTACAAACATACACGCGCACTTAATTCATACATAATCTCACATGCCTGACCAGAACAATAATTACCGGTCGGTTCTTTTTTATATGTATGTATATTATAGATATTATGTCGTCATACGCCATATTTAGGGAAAAAATACATAGGTACGTCTTGGGTGGGAGAGTCCGAGTATTACGGATCGTATCGCAATGAACTTTCTCCCAACCCGAAGACGAAGAGTGTAACCTATCACCCGCACCGCTCCTTTCTCACAAGTTTGTATTCGCGCTGAAGATACACCTGATATAACACAAATAAAACACTCTCGGTTACTAACCTTAGATTGTCTTTATACCCACCGCCAGTCCCGCACTTTTACCTTCGGCCACTTTCTTCCTCAACTAATCGGTTAGCGTACGATGGGCCTAAAGAAACAGTAGCCAAAGACTTCTCTCCGTCGCCTTGCGTTTCACTGCTAAAGTGTGAGCAAGCTGGCCGGGCTCGTCTTGTTGGTCATAATTTCCACGCTCGTTCGCGAAATTTCGGCGTAATTATGGCGGCGACACTACAAAATCACTTGTCCCCTTTCTTTTTACTGGTATAGCATATCCAATATTAGAGCTTTTCGAGCTTTGTAGGTTTCTTTATTGGCGCTAATCGGGCACGGGAAAATGGAATGACTGAGGGTAAGGAATTAAATTGAGGTAACGGATCATCGTGATCTGTAGCTTTTATACCAGTTCATGAGCATACCTTCACAGAGTCAACATCAGAGTGAGCTACTGCCCTCATTTACTGACGAAGTCATACGAGGCGACCAAGGCGATTTTGCATTTAGGATAATTTACCACCCCCTCTGGCATCACTTTATTTCATTCTTCGGCTTAACAAATTCGATTCCAGTATTATTTTTAAGGTCGCAAGAAAATCATCAGATCTATCTAGTTATCTATAACCATCCGCAGCATCTTCGTGTTCACTTCTCAAGTGGATCCATTAAGCTATACATATAACATGCGCTACACTAAAACACACAGGTACACTACGTGCGCATCATAAGTAGTAACTCTGTTATAGCCAGGAACTGGTAAATCTCATGCGACGGTAATAATGCACCATGTTGTTCGCAGATTCTCATCACTTCGACTTTACTGTTTCTGTATAAACTTTCTTCAGTTCAGTTTTGATACTTTAAATCATTTTTGCTCAAAATTACATAATTAGGATACGTAGGTGCCGTGTGTAACTGAACATTCATGGACCATGAAAACCATGGGGATATCTGGACATGTACTAAACCGCAAAAGGGAATGTAGTTATAACATTACACAATACTGAACTGAAATTATGGCAGTTTGGTTAATTAATAAGCCTATGAAAAATGTTTATTTTACACATGGAATTTGTTAGGATTATGAAAGTTGGCAGGCAACACAGATCGAGTTCATAATACCAAGTCCGAATGTTTTCCTTGATGTTAATTTTATTCTCACGCAAAAACGAATTCACTGTTTCAGCAACTTATTTACTTACTCCGATAGCGATTCGTTTTCATTCTCAGAAATACACAACGCCATTGAGCACCTCGTTAATCATGAATTACTGAAAGTTATTTAGACCTAATTTTCTGTTTCGTACACGTGGTACCTATTTAATATCGCGTGACGGTGTTACATTCTGTAACATGATACATAAATAAGACTCCACTCAGAGCAGCAATCACTATACGTCCATCATTAAACTCCACCAAAGTTTGACACAGCAGAAAGCATCGTACGGTACTCTGTGAACTAATCCCAACATAAATACCTAGGTAGTTATAACGAACAAGAATTTCGTTTCGGGTACAGCACTAATGAAAGATCCTTGTTTTTGACTACATGATAGATATTTCTCCAATATAATATAGATATGGTATACATGTAAGTACAGCAATTCAACTTCACATTCTCGCCCTCACAGCTCAATAGATTCATACACGCTTCTCTTCACAACCCATCACCTATATTCGAACTGTCGATTTATTTGACGAAAAATCTCATCATATTTTATGTAATATGGTTATTTAACAGATAAATAATAAAGATACCGTTTTATAAGACAAACTTGGAATTATTACACGTCTATCAGCGAAAGTAGAAAGATGCTATCATGCTACAGTACGCTGGAAGGAAGGAAAAAGTAGTTATAAAAATACCGACCGAGCGCAGATATCAATTAGATGAACTACAAGAAGACCATTACGTGCTATCATTAAATAATCCTCAGCAGAAACCCATAATTTGCCATACGAACAGTATTTTCATTTTGCTCTACCTTCTCTCACTCAATCATTACACACGGGGTTAAAAAAAAACACCTTGATTTTCTTCTAATTTGCTGCAAGACTGTTAAACCAAAACGAAGGGGCACATTTGATTGTCAAGCCAAACTTTTATAATCAATGCTGCCTATTTTACATAATGAAATGAACACAAGAAACAGACTTGCATTACTTTGATGCAAGTTTAATGATGAATTCGTCACCGTTCGATTGAGAAGCAATGCTGAATGCACAAATGGAGGGCTCGAGGCAAGACGTGGTGAATATGTAGAACGGAACTCTCAATGTTGCGGACCATTTCAAGAAAATAAACCTAATAACATATCCGCAGTGTCTGGGGACTGGTAACGGTATTCATTTCCTTGGAGTGACAGACACTGTAACCAATAGTCGCCACAATCACGATTAGTCTTGTCGGTCTCAAGAAAGAAAGAAAGAAAAAAAAACAACAATTACGATGATTCCTCTACAAGAATAGGGATTTAACAAGCTTCTTGCACTAAGCCCCCAAAGTACTACCCTAATTTTCAAATGTAGTAATTTTCAGAGGCTGACCACAGAAACAAGAGTTTGAATTTTCCAAGGGCGCCCATTGAATACACAATCGCTAATTCGGCCAACAAATCAATTTATTCATGATTCGTGATTAACATACGTAATACGTATCACAGATTCTAGAACACCATCTGTAACTGAGATTACAGCTCCTTATATTTTTACATTAGTTCTCCATTGAACCATTTATACTGACTGAGCTTTTAGTTGATTAGCTGTCTTCATTGGCTTCATGCTGAGCTCAACGCTCTTTATTCCATTCGAATATTAAACGGTTGCATTATCATTACTTCATGCATGATACTCATTGAACTTTGAGAGCCTTCTGCGTTCATAGATTGACGTTTTCATTACCACAAGAACTATAACCAAATCAAATGCCTCTCCTTTCCGCTTGTTTTCATTTCAACAGGACGATTATGACTCAATGACCGCAAATAATTTTCTTCACGGGACATGTTGCGAGGGCATTTTGTGCCGTATTTCTAACGGCGGCGGATTATGACTCACAGACCATAGCTGAGGTAAATACTGCGGTTTCATTGACTCGACGAAATGGCGTCTCCACTTGACTTCTAATTTATTCAGTTTATTCAAGCTACGATAATGGTTGACAACTTTTTCACCATGAGATTCAGAAATCGTATTTGTTGGGACACTAAAAGAAGAAAAACAGGACTTTGAAAGATATGAATATAATAAGCTCTTCAATTAGACTAGGAGTAACTTACTTTCTGGAAAATTACGGGAGTTCGGACGATATGAATATAATTAGCTCCTCAATATTAGAATCGAGTAACTTACTTTCTGGACATTATGTCACATAAAAGTTCCTCGGTTACTTCTACACATTTTTCTTGAGAACGAATGGTTTCTTTCAATTCTTCAATTCTGGCGGGCGATATTCCCGAATCTTTCTTCAGCAGCGCGTTCGCCGTGTACTTCAGCTTATTGATGGCACGGGCTTCTTCAGTCTAAAACATTCAAAATATCCAATAAGGTAGATAGGCGAAGTAATCTGACCCATTTATTCTATAGAAGCTCTTATTAACGTCGGATTCTTCAAGATGTTTTGAAACAGTAATTGATGTTAACTGTGTCTTTAGAATAAACTTGACCTCGAAGGACATATTCCGACTATCCACGGTATCTCTAATGGACATACCAATGCGATCTGCTCAACTGGAGCGCAGCATTTTATTGCCAGTTTTTTTCGTAGCTTTTGATCACGAAGAACACTTTCTCTATGACAAAATGAACACAATAATACAACATCGTGAGATTTATAGGCTTTCATTTCCCCTGAAACACCGACATGTATATTATATTATATCATTTTTATATTATTCATTTACGAAAACTGCAATAATTTTAATAAGAACTTCACGCTAAGAAATTAGCCAACTTACTCGGAAAATGTGAGCGGTACTCACAAGGTACAACATATTTCCTCCTTAATAAATTCACAGACCCGCAGACGACGCATTTATTCTCTTTTTGAAGTAAGTAGTACAAAGCATCGCCACTCCTATTAAATTCTTTCGGCTTAAAGTTTAACCTGACAGTCCTTGGTGATTCAGCAATTTCAACACCCAGGTTTCTCTTCAAGTACCTGCACATTAGTGCTATGTAAGAAAAATGCTGTTACATTGCTGAAAAAGTAGTACTTCACTGACGGTCTTGATTGGGACCTCAAAAGGTCTCTAGAACTGCCAGAATGTTCATCTTATTGCTTCGTGTCTCGTCCTAAACCGAAGAGTTTGAACACGTACCAGTCTAGTTTCTTACTGTCACAAACACACAATAAGTTTCCCTGTGGATCCTGCAGTCGACAGTTTCCATACAGAATTCCTTTTATACTGACAGCCTTTTCAGCCGTGGGTTTGAATTTGGTATTCTGATTAGCGGTCAGTGTTTTTTTGGCTGAAGGTTTGAATGAACTACAGTCGTCAATTATGCAAGACCACAGATTGAGAAAATGATGCTGCGCTTCTGCTTCACGCAGGTTCACTTTATTTACCTGTAAATTTAAAATGACATGAATTCAAAAGGGGATTCTACTCTGGGTCAAGAGAAATGAAATCACACGTACTTTCTTTCGAATTATTTCCTCGAGAATTTTCAAAGATACCAAAGCATCCAATGCGGCATACTTAATCTGGGTTGCAGACAGCTCATCTGCTTCCCAGTTACTGCACTGTACAGTCCAATGTTTATTCAAGGTAAGATCCAATACGTCCTTCGCCATTCGTTTTAAAGATCCGCCGGCAACACCTACAGTTTCAGCTGCTCGATGGATGTTCACACAACCTGATACATAAATCTGATAATCATTACGTAACCATTTTGCATCTGAAGTAACAGCCGATCCTACTTTGATGACAGATGTATCTTCAAGTAGCGTCTGTAAGAACATATACGTTATGATTAACAAGCTGATCAACATGACTTCTGAGCTGTTTTTCAGATTATATCATAGATGATGAACGATTGGGGACTCGAGATTCTTTTACAGGTACATAAAACGGTTTCAAATAACGCGAATAAGTCCAACTGTTGAATTTAGTATCGTTATGTTACACAAATCCTCGTGAAAAATGAACATCCACTCATGCAAAGGCACAGTGAATTGGAGCGCAATTTTCAAACTTTTTAAAATGATTGTACAATTGAAAACGAGGCGACTGTACTCACTTTAAGATTCAGGGGTATATGAGAAAACTTGAATAATCTGATTAAGCCACAAAACCCATCACTAGTAGCCAGTTGGAGTAACGCAACAGGTCGTCTATGCGGGTTTGACACCCATTCACAATCCAGCCCAATAACTGAGTATTTTCGAATCTTTCTAAAACAAAAAGCGAATTCTATGGCTTACAATGCGGCAATTCAATTTCTCAGTTGAATGTTGGGTAATATGCTTACGATAGAAGTTGTTGGATGACATCATAGCAGGTAACAGGATCATTTATGATGACGATTTCACTAGGTTCGCAGCTGTTCGGCAATACCGACCCGTACTTATAGGAGATCCATTTTTCATGTAATGAGGTCAGGATATGAGCAAGAAAGAACAGAATGTTGAAGACCGGATAACCGTATTGGATTGTGAGCACAACTGTAATCGTAAGAAGTATAATGAATATTATTTCATACGTGAACTTCATTTTCAAATTTTCGAGACGCACTATCAATCGAAATCAAACATGATCACTGTATTCGAGTAATTTCAAGATCAAGATAAATAGATAAAACCGATAAAAGCTTCGATAAAAGAGATTTCCCGCATTTTGGGTTTCCGGCTTTCCGCGCGCTTCCTTGAGTCGGCGACATGTCGCGGACACACTTTAGCATTTAAAAGTTTGTTGGTGACATGTCGCCAACGCCCGCTAGATAAGTTCTCAACTCTGCCGCCAGGTATCAGTAACTTCGATTCTAACCTTCGACCATACAGGTACTACTACATGGTCGATGATTCTAATCTAAACGGTCCTCAAGTCTCATCGCATTTTCGCATTATCGTATGTACACATATCTGTGATAAAAACTTTGAGTGCGATTATCTCGCGAAGTTTTTGTTAAAATTGAGCGCATATAATACCAGTGGTTATCTGTAAAAAATTTCTGGCACGTGCTCTGAACTGCAGATCCTCTTTTTCTTAATAATGGTTACAGTTCTTGTTATATTACTATGAGTGCAAACTCCGAAGAGAACACCGGTGAGCAGCAGCAGATTGCTGCAGTTGAATTAACGAACCGTGTCGAAGAGAAAGAACAAGATGCCGCGATGACAAACTCTGTGGCTGCTAATCGATCTGAAACAACTGAAGTCGCCGAGAACACCATTGCCGATGAGGTACAGTCGACGACGGAGGTAGATGAAGTAGCGAGTAAAACACCTGTACTGGAGGATAAAAATGACGTCGTTGTTGACAACGCCGAAGCTGATGCAAAAGCTTCGGTTGAAGATACTAAGTCAGAAGTACAAGAACGTGAGAAAGATGTTGATGCGGAAGCGTTATCTTCTGAAATTGCGGAAGTAGCTACCGAAGAGATACATCCAACAGACGTCAAAAGTACCGAAGAAAAAGTGATAGAATCGCCATTAAAAGACGAAGACAAAGTTGCCAGCAAAGAGAATATAGATAAAAACGTGCTCGATGATGATTTGATATTCGTCAAGCCGAAAGATAAAGACCGGAGTCATTGTTACTGGTATAGTACTTTTTTCATGTATTTCCTATTTTGCTACTGGTCATGCATAGTCAATTCTTATTGTTGTCTGTTATAGTGGCAAGGATAGAAATCTGAATATTGTCGAGTTGCTGTGTGCTAATTGTAATCGGTGGTTTCACGAGTCGTGCATCGGTTATCAGCTGGGGAAGCTAGTTCCTTTCATGATGAATTACGTGTTTCTCTGTAAAAATTGTTCTCCCAGTGGTCTTGAGATTTTCAAGAAAAATCAATCCAGTGAGTAATTCAGTAGATAAGTAGCTAAATAGAAGACTGTTACTCGAGAGTTGATTATACCTGTTTCCTTTTCGCAGCCATACCTCAGTTGTGCGTTACTGCTATTGCGAATTTAATGCAGACGAGTGTGAAAGAGGGTAAACCGAAAAAGTCATTTTCAAAGGACAAAGACATCATTCCGTATATCGAATCCCACTGGGAAGGGATGACAACAACTGCGCGCAGAGTTACACAATCGTGGCACTCTACTGTGAGTACTTTTATGTGTTGTTAAAAAGCTAATAGCAATTGAAAATCATTGATGTACTGTTTCTTGAACCTCCTTAGGTGCTGAGAACGTTGACTAAAGATTCTACCTATTTTCGAGTGAATACTGATGGCACTGAGACTTTGTTCGGTCTATCTAATCCCGATACTACTCAAGTGAAGCCTAATTATGAAGCCATGCTTAAAGGTGGTCATCTAAAAATGACTGAAATGGGAGTGCAACCAGGTAAGCGAACGCTATTAGTTGATTAACCTACTTCTCACTTTCCTTTGTTCTTCGTGTAACGTGATTCTCATATTTCAGTTGGTGGAGCCGGAGTTAAAGGTCGAGGTGCATCCAAACGTAAGACTGCTGGCGAGGGTTCCAATTTAGGTGTTAATAAAAGAAATCGAATCGAGACCGCTCCGGTTAAACTTTCACCCCACGGCTACCCTTTGGAACATCCATATAATAAAGATGGGTTCCGGTATTTCTTAGCCGAGCCGGATCCGCATGCTCCCTTCAGGCAGGTATTTGATTGATCCTTATCTTATACGATCATTACTGCTACCTTTGCATATGATTGATTTTCCATAATTATCGCAGGAATTCGACGAGTCGAGCGAGCTTGCCGGAAAGCCTATACCTGGCTGGCTGTACAGATCATTATGTCCGAATGCTGTACTGATTGCACTGCATGATCGTGCTCCACAGCTGCGAGTTTCGGAAGACCGACTTTCGGTTATTGGCGAGAAAGGTTACTGCATGGCTCGTGCTACTCACTGTGAGTGATTTACGATACTATGATAACAGCTACTGTCGAGTCGACGTCATTAAAGTTATTCTTAATTACAGATGTGTCTCGGGGAATGTGGTATTACGAAGTAAATATTGATGAAATGAGAGATGGCAGCGCCTGTCGAATCGGCTGGGGTCAGGCATTCGCCAACCTGCAAACGCCTTTGGGTTTTGATAAGTTCGGATACTGTTGGAGGTCGAGGTGAGTTACGATTTCAGTGAATTCTTAGTGTGATTGTTCGGATAATGTGAAATTAAACTGAACACGGCTATGTGATTAAAATTAGGAAGGGCACCAAATTCCACGAAGCGAGAGGGAAGCACTATAGTTCTAGTTTCGGAGAAGGCGACACGTTGGGTTTGTTGATTTATTTACCGGATACCAAGAACACACCGGCGGTTCCACCTACGCTTAAAGACAGAGTCAGTATCTTAATCTTGAGCTGTTTGCGATTACGGTTGTTCAATCGCGGAATGACTAATTTACGTAATACTGTTGCATTAGCCTTTGGTGAAATTCAAAAGTCATCTGTATTACGAAGAAAAAGATTATCTGGCCGAAAAAGTGAAGAACCTGACGCCGGTGGAAGGCAGTAAGATCATATTTTTTCGGAATGGAGAGTGCCAAGGCGAGGCGTTTACCAATATCTACGGTGGACAATATTATCCTACTGTTTCGCTGTATAAGTCAAGTGTGTTGTCTGTCAATTTTGGACCGGAATTTAAGTACCCGCCACCGAAAGAACAGTATCCATATAGAGCGGTGAGTTTCGGTGTTCCATATAGCATTTATGAAATGTATGGTCAGTCAAGTGAGCTAATGTACGTCTATTTTCTTAGTTTCCAAAAAAAAGTCAGTTAATGTTGTAACTTTTGTTCGGATTTATGAAATTAGCTTCTAAATTGATTCGGTATTTGAGGAATATTATTGGTACAGTCTGTGGCTTGACCTTTCCAATTATGTCTATCCAACGATATTCGGATATAACCCAAAAAGTGAACATTTTATATCATGAGAGCATCATGACATTAATCCGTATTCAGGGTTCCCAAACGGAATGGACTGAGTTAATTTCGGCGGTAGAACGCAGTGGCAAGCGATTGCGAGAAGCTTCCTTGCCACCTCGTCCGTACGCTCAAATTTAACGGGATCGTACCTCTCTCTCAACCTCAGTAAGAGAAATAACACTCATTTTCTCATTGTCCTGGCCTGTCGCAAGTCACAGTTCATGAGTAGGTATTGTACTTCTTGGACTCGCGGTTGACTTCGAGCATATGTACGTATTGGGACTAATTTTGAACGAGTCAGGGAGACTGAGTCTAATCTTATATTATAAAGAGAAAGAAATAATATCTGTTTCTTTAAATAGAGTCGCGTGTCATCAAATGTTGGTCAAATTGGGATTTTGATTTGGAAAACGGTAAACAAAGATAGATATGTGGGAAAAATATTGACCAAAAAGGAAAGTTAAGTTGAAAATGCCAACATTTTGGAATGACTTATTTGTATGTAAGGTGAGATTGACTCATTTTGGTCTTGAACCGAGAACGATGCTCTGGTCTCTCCTTGTTAAGGCTTGTCGGGCGATGCATCCTCCTTTAAGATTATCGCTTATATTACCATGTGTCCAGTACGTACTGGTTAATCAAATATTGTCTGCATTACGTCAACTTTCTTTGAATATGTTTTGTACCGTTTTCTGAATCATTATGTGCCCTAACTTGTAAATCTATAAAAGAGGTAACCGTACAGGTCTTGGTGTCCATTCCGTGTTATTCGTCATAATATTCGTACGTCTTGTATTTGGCTTTACCCCGTATCTTGTCTCTCGTAGAAGAATCTTCCTTTTGTAACGATTTAGGTTTGTATCATCTACGGTTACCTCTCTCTTTTTTGTCGTTCTTTTCCTTATCTTTCGTCTTTAATTGCAGTATTAACTGCATCGTTCGTTCGATTCCTTTCTAAGACATAGTCCACGTCTTATACATTTTTTAAACTTAAGAGAATATTTGAGGGATATTTTTGGTGTACTTGTGGATCAGTATTGTAGATGAATGATGTTCTATGAACTATATATTGAAGTTACGTTCGACGCGTTGTTGCAGATGTGGGAACGAACAGAAGAAACCATATGTGAGCAAACACTTTCCGATCTTTTATATTTGACTGAGAATGAAGGCAAGCTGAAATTGGATTTATGATCGTATCGTGTGTAACAATGAAGCGGATATTATCTCAAAAAAATGGTGTGATGAGTCCTGGATGTTGTTTTTCATTACAAATGACGATGGACTGCGTACAGTTCGCGTTTGGGAAGTTTTTGTTACATAGGTAATTTTGTACTGAAGTTTTATTTCATTGTAAATGTTTTTTTGTTTTTTTTCCCCCTTTGTTGCAATAATGATACAATCATCTTTGTATTCCGGTACCTTTGTATTTTGATGTAATACTATTAAAAGTCTTCTTGTGAGTAAGTAACGACAATATTGAATTTTAAAAAATGAACTTAGTCACGGGATTTAAAATTATCGAGAATTGGGATCATGTTCACGTAATATTTTTTTGATGTATACGTATATCCTCTTAGTTCAACCCTGTCATCACTAGTGATGTCAAAAAATCGATTCGATTCTGAAGTCTGGTCCAGTTATTAAACATGATTTTTTCACAGCGCTGATAACAGTCCTTCCCCTCCAACTCCACAATGCCCATTATCGATGTGTATTGCGGGTTGCAAATTATGTTTCTTATTTGGACCAGACGGTATTAGCCTTATTAGTTATTACCATTTAGTGGGTGCTCGAACCAAACCCCTTCCTGTTTTCTCGCTGGAGGACAGGATCACAGATAATTCAGTCGTATTCAACTAATTCCAGTGTATTGCAGCGCAGCTAAAAATTTTAGCTTCGGCTTTCGGCTTAAACTTTGACCTTGAAAAATACAAATTTGGCTTTCTGCTTTCGGCTTCTGAGAAAAATTCGGCTGGCTTTCGGCTTTTCTCTTATCAGTAAAAATTTGGCTGAATTTGGCTTTCAGCTTTCGGCTGGCTGCAATGCACTGACTAATTCAGGTATATTTTTTATTTTCGGTTTTTTTTTTTTAAATTTTTTCTGGAAAGTAAACTTTTATTTTTTATAAAGAGATTTGAAAGTTAATTTTGTTCTAAGTAATTTGTACAGCTTGATATGTAGTTCAGTATTAACACACGTTAATGTTTCACCATACGCAGCTGGTCTACAAATGACGTGTCCTGATATCTGCTCTGGAAATTTCCAAAAAATTTGCTATTAATTACATTAATCCATATACTTTCGTTCAAGATTTATTTATTTATTAGAAAAATATTAACGTGCTCTCTAACAGCCTGAGGGCCAATTACAAGAGAGCACAATAATAACAGTTAGTAGTAGTAATAGAAACTTATAAATTTTTTTACTCCCTTTTCCAACAGCCAGGTCGGCCAATTACAGGAAAGGGGAGATTAATATCCTGAGAATGCATAAATGAAATTGAGAAGGGAGAAAAGAAATAATGATAACAAAAAACTTAAAAAAAACAACAAAAAAACCAACTTATTCTGAAAGTAATGAAATATAAAATAAAAGGGATAAGGAAAATGAAATATAGTAATAATAATAATAATAATAATAATAATAATAACAGGAAAAAAAATGAAAAAATAAAAAATAAAAAAGTAAATAAAATGAAGAAAAATAAAATAAAATTTCTGTGGCCTGCCGCACACCACTCACACTACTCGCATACGCAACACCTCCCTCTCCCACACACGCTTGATTATACTCCGTCTCATGCTGTCGTGCCTTATTCACATCTCGGGTCTTCACTGCTCCTGCCCCTACTACAAGCCGTGCGGGTCAACGAAGAGATTTCAAAATCCGGAGAACTCGGGGTTTATCTGCAGGGTCGAAAAAGTCGATAGTAGGGTCCATCTGTTGTAAGTCATTGGCTAACCTCATTCCCCTAATAATTACCTATACTAAAAAAAAAAAAAAGATAAATTAAAAATATAAATTAAAGAAATAAAAATGAAATAATATAATAAAATGAATAGTAAAATCAGTAAAAAAAAACAACAGAAAAATCCTAACAATGGGGCAAGTAGACCTCCGTAAACCCCCCCCCCTCCGCCCACACTCGTTTCCCCTTCATCCAAGATTGATCAGAGGGGCTGCGACCGAAGAACAAGACACCTATTATTTTACTTGTGGATTTGTATTAAGACGTTGCATACCTTTTTTGAGAACTTCACTCTACTGTCAAAAAATACATTAATCGAACTATCTACTTTAATGACTTTTTTGATAAGAAAGATAAAATCTCAAATCCGGTAACGCTGTACAGAGATTTGGGGAAAATTCGGGCTGTAACTAGTGTCAATATGTTTACGACTTTCTCATCACGAGAACATGTATCTATTTCAAAAAAGAACTGAAAGCGTTCAAAAGTTTGGAGTCCAACAAATATTATGATTATTTCAATTTTGAGCACACACCAGACACGTGACGCCAATTGAGTCAACCGACGGACCATGCGGCTGCGAATTACGAGGAAGCTGTATTATTATCAATATGAAGTATTATCAAACTTCGAATCTAATGTTCGAGCTCGAACCTGAATGCTGAAGAAGTGGAGACTGAAGTAACGGCCCTGTGCAGGAGGGGGAAGAGGGTTTCCCGTGCCCAAGTATTTTTGAGGGACCCGCTAAGGGCCCGCCAGTGCTAAAAAAATCTGCTTCTATAAAAAGAGCCCTAAAAACATTGTTCCTTTTTTTTTGCGCTCTTACCTACTTTTTACACCCCCCCCCCCCCATGGCTCGGATTTCCTCTGCACGGCCCTGTGAAGTAAAGAACCAAAGGGGGAGTGAAGACATACACAATTTTGGATCCAACCGCGCCGGTCGATGTCGAGTTGGCTACGCGGTACGCTTGGCTTCGCATAGTCGGGTTCAGCATCCACGGGCACGGCTGGATCCAAAATGGCGTATGTCTTCACTTCCCCTTAAGTTCTCTAACTGAAGTACCGAAGAGTGGAGTCTCTGTGAAATGTGTCTGTGAGCTGTAAGTTTGTAACCGTAACTACCGTGAGGACCTGAAAAAATACACTCATTAGAACTTAGAACGAGAGTTGTATGCTCTTTAATTTTAGTTTTCACGTACTTTTTCCTAAATGTGCGTATTTCTGGAGTATTTGATAGAAAAACGTGAAAGTCCCATAAGACACTGTGTTAAAAGTTGGCCATTCCACGCAACGTTGCCGAGTTGTGGATTCCGGCCTGTTAGTTGTAGACGATCGTGGTTCGGCTGAGGACTGAAGGTGTGAGGCACCTGAGGCTGAGGGTTATAACTTATAAAGTTACAACTCGACAAGAGAAAGGATCCGATCGTTATACTTGGGCAAGAGAAAACGCTTCCTGATCACTTCATCATCATCATCATATGGACGCTATTCAGCAAGAGGGAACCAACTAGCAAAATCCGCTTTTTGAGAACACGTGATTTGAAGTTCAAGAGCCATGCAGAAACAATATGACAGCATTTACTGATAAGCTTTTTTCAACATGAGTGCACATTTTTGAATGGGGCCAATTTTGAAAAATTCTACTTTTTACGCTCTTTCCAACGATACTAATAATAACTCATTTTGTTTACAAATGTTTGTTGGTTCCCTCTTGCTGAATAACGTCCATATATGACTGGCACTGGTATGATGTTTGACAAGAGTTCTCTTGTTGAGGTAGCGATTGGCCCTTTTTTCTGTGATACAAACAAATATCCGTTAGCAAATCAAATTGCAATGGTTTATGGCTAAGCTAATTGCTAACATGATTTCATAAGCTAGCTAGTTTTGGGCCAAAATCGATCGGCTAATAGCTAAAGTTGTGGCTTAGCTATAAGCAATCCTGGTCTTTACTTGATCGAGCGCAAATGGTTCAGTGGCCTTGAAACTCGGCAGTTTGTACACAAATGTTTTTTTCATGATGTAGATACAGCGATTACTATCCGTGAGTGACCAATATGATGAAGTCACTTTTCCAATCAGCAATAGGTCACCGACAGTGATCAAATGGGCCAAAAAATGGCGACTCGCTTTCACTAAACTGCCCCTTCGTAATCTATATTGGCTGCTAGGAACGAGTTCGACAGTAAATCTCACAAATAAACGCCTTGTTCATCCTGAACCCTGTTTGGATGTATGGTGCCCAAATTTGGGGCTGCTCGGCTACCTCGAATCGACAGGTGATTCAACGCTTCCAAAACAAAGCACTTCGCATCATAAACGGCGCACCGGGTTTATTCGTAACAGTGCTATTTACACTGATCTCTCAGTACCCAGTGTCGACGAGACAATAAAAGGACAGACCAAACGCCACGGAAGAAAATTGCATTAGCATCCCAACACATTAGCCATCAACCTCAATCAACTTACTGGATGTCACGAATGAAACTCGCCGACTAAACAGACTCAACCCCGCCGATCTAGTTTAGTTATATTCTGCAGGTTGACCACTCAAATTTTCTCTGAAAAAGGTGATAAAAGTGACCAATTTTGTAAAAAAAGTGACCAAAAAATCACCATAAATCCCATATTTTTGACTAAAAATTATTCTCATTCAGCCTTTATGTAATCTTCGGCTCTCATGTCTTGAAAAAAACATACATCACAAGTTTTTCGTAGAATCACACACTCTACTCACGCACACTTGTCTTGTATACTTATATCACATATCAGATTGAAGAAACACTTTTTTCAGTTTTTCTCTCTCGATAAATTGGTAATAGTTAAAATGAGCATTTTTTATATTTTTTTAAAGGAAAATTTTTTAAAAAGTGACTTTCGTGACCAGAGGTGACTTAAGGTGAAAAAAGTGACCGAGTGGTAGCCTGTATTCTGTGATTATTTACTTTTTGTAAATGCTACCACCTAGTAGTCCAATAAAATTATAATGAAAAAAAATACCGCAGTCCTTGGTGGTGGTTCGAAAAGATCCACTTCCGTCAAGACAAGGACCATTGAACAAGTTTATTAAATATAATGAAAAATAAATAATAAACAATATTATAGCAAGCCTATAACATAGATACCGCCCCTTTTTTTCGATTTGATTCTCAAGAAAATCGAAAATTTGAAACTAAAATCAGTAACACTGGTTTCGGGAAGTCGTAACCGTCGTACCGAAGCATTACATATAATCAAATCAGTATCAAGGACCCGGAACCAGCCTCAAAACCGTAGCTATATTCTGACCTAGCTCCGGCTGAAATTCTTGAAATTAGCTCCGGTTCTGGTGAATAATTTTTCCTGGGTTCCAGCTCAGATCAATTCTGGCGAGGGGACGGGGAAGAAGAGAGGGGGGGATACAAGGGTCGAAACCAAAGTCGGAGTTAGAGCCAAAAATTTCCGGGTCTCCGACAGCAGCATAAAATTTTTTTCGGGTGGCTCTCTTAGAAAATGATCGGTTCCAGATCCCTGTGCTGAATCAGGTTGCACGAGACAATACTGCGTGTGGTTAGTGCTACTAAATTGTGGGTCATTTGGACTACGAGTTAAATAGAAGAAAGAGGAATACACTGTTATAAAATTAATGAGAAACACAAATAAACATGATCGATATTAATAAAAATTACACATATGCAACGAAATTATATACAATGGTATCTACATGGAGAACAGCGAGAACTTGTCTCATACTTCACTTCACACAAATTTGGTTTTTAGAATACGTTCTAATTTGAAAACTGAACTTACAGAAAACGAAGTTAGGCGAATTTAGCGTATTAATTCACTAGAAGTAAATTTAATTTGCGAGTAATGTCGAGGGAGTCACGCCTCCACATGTCGCATCTCTACACGAATGTGTTATCCCGCTTGCGTTTTTCAAATCAAGCGGTTCGGTAACTGGCGGAGCATCTACATCCTGGATCTTCTATGTGTAATAAATCGATGACAGTTATCTTGGTTAAATCTTTTAGTAACTCTCCAACGTTTGGCCTTTTCTTCTGATCCTTCACGAGACACGATTTCAAAGATTCTATCAGAGGGAGAGGAACGCCTTCTTTTTCCGGAAATTCGACCGGTACATCCAGCGACGCGATGGCATTTAGTTTCGGCCATTTCTGCTTTATATGTTGGAACGGAAGTTTACCATAGATCAGCTTATATAATATACAGCCTAGTGCCCAAACGTCGGTTCTTCTTGAGATCTAAAATGGAAGACTCGGCATTAATAAGGATCGTTGTTGAAGTCACACAAGTTCGAGTGAGGAAAAATTCAGACGAATGTTAAGGTGAATACTTGTGCCCTACAACTCAACAAGTAGCCTTTTACCTCGGTGATTTACACGCGGCTACTTGTTACACCAGACCGAAGCAAGTGAATATGTGTTGTGATACACACTCCAGTCTGTCTATCAGTGGGGAGATATACACTCCAACAGGGTTGGGAAAGCCGAAACTTATGAACTTAGATTCGGATTTAGCTTAATTGCAAGATGAAAGGATCTTTCAGATTCGGTTCTGGCTTCAGAAATGTCTATGTTCAACTTCCCCTTCACTGATATGATTACCTCAGCTTTAGTTTCGGATTCAGCATCGAGTTTCGATTTCTCATCTAGTCATCTCATTCTTTTCTAATATCAAAAATGCTCACCAATCACAACTGGACTGATCTGCGACGAGAGGTTCGATCTTTCGATAATTGAAAAGTGTGACTACTTATTACTGGTGAGAAACTACCCTACTACTAGCGAGTTTTAGGTACTTTTCCCGGGACATTTTCAAGTGGATATACGTCAAAATCCCGTATCACGGCAGCGACAGTATGACATTAAGCGGAAACCGAAGCCATTAAAATCTAATACATTACGGCTTCGTTTTAGCTTCAGTGAAATGGTATTATGAACTTCAGTCTCGGCTTTTCCCTCGCAAGGTGATTACACTTAGCTTCTGGATTCGGCTTCAGAGACAGCACAATTTCTTAAACTTCGAGATTCAGTTTCAGATTGCCAGCTCTGCACTCCAGTCTATTCATCAGTGGGGAGTAAAAGTCAGAAACCGGAAGCTTACGACTTTTGTACGGCGGCCTCCTTTCAGAGTAAATGCGGTTTCCAGTTCCGTTTGAAATTATTTTTTCGACTTCAGACTATAATCTTTCAACTGACACCAGTTAGCTTCAACTTCGAGCAATCAACTATCGGTTTTCAAATCACAAAAATGATCGACACCCGAGTACTGGCTGACTTTTAATGCCATATTGGGAAGCAGAGCCAATCTGAAAACTTATTAATGAATCTCACTACGGGGAGTCAATGAGCATGCCAGAAAGGGAAGCTAGCCCTATTTGGTTCGATTGATCAAGCGTATAGCCATGCATGCATGCCAAATTGGCTCTCCAAGCCTTGGAAGCTACCTTTGTGAGTATCGCATCCGTTTTATTACCGGCTACTTGGATTTCTGAATACGACACAGAAATCCCAGAACTGGTCTGTTACCGGTTTTCGGCTGACTTGCGAGTTTTTATTTATTGTCAGACTCAGGAAGAAATATGGTTCGAGGGTCAAAAGCGAAAACAAACAATATGATGTGAATTGATATTATTGCTACGACAGACCATGTGGTAGACAATAATTATCAAAGTCATCATTTTGTCGTTTTTATCGATTCAATTTTCATTAAAAACTTCACGTTCCTGGAGACCTGGTAATAATTCAACGACCAAAAAGCCTTGTAACGTAAAAACTAGCCTAATGGCCACACTTTCAGGTTTTTTACAAATGGTGCTACCACGACATGGGGAAAGGGTGACACAAAAAACTTTTTATGTGTTTATCAGATATTGGTGATCATGTACCTTGTATCCATGTCCCGATGGACATTTAACAATACTGATTGCTTCGGGGCTCATATAATCTAGCGTGCCCGTAAATACATCTTTATACACACTAGTCATATCCGCTTGCATAGAGGAAGCGATTCCAAAATCAATCAGCTTCAATTTGTCTTTGACCGAAACGAAGTTAGCCGGCTTCAAGTCGGAGTGTATTATATCTGTAAGACAGATAATTCATTAGTATCTTGTATCTATGTAAAATGTAAATCTATTCACAAGATTGTTCAGCAAATTAACTTGATTTGCGGACACTGGTAAGTCTTTAGAAGTGCATACCAGGGCATTTTGGAAATCAACCAATCAGCGCTTGGAACTAGTGCTTCGAATAGAATTTTCACACCATTTTGTCAAGTCGGCTCAGTCGTGCCGTTTGGACCAGCAACTACCCCATGAAGAATGTCCGGACAAGGTTGCCAGAAATTTCAATGGCAATACAACTATGCAGTCATGTTAAAAAATTCTTGGATGTTGTAATTATGGCAATAAGCTGCTAATTTTACAGCTAAAGTATTTTATTGGTTTCACAGTCAGCTGAATGCCAACTAAGCCAACAGTGCACGGCTAACTTACAGTTAGTTCATGCACAGATCCGGGCCAATTACACTGGTCATGTGACCATTCTGTTAGTGAGCACTGCCAACCCATTGCTAAAGGCCAATATGGTCTGATAAACTAACAGTATTATCACTTTTTTTGGCAGTATTTACTACCGCATTTACTGCCAACTTAGCCGGCAGTGATGTGACCGTACATGTATTTTTTTCTTTTTGCAGTGAAATTCATGAAAATAATAGGGTAGCTAAACCTGACAACAGACAGCAATTTTGCAGCAGGGAAACGGATTGAATTACTCGATATTCTCTCATCGCCAAGAATCACAACCACTGACTAAACGAGACCACAATATGGAATCACTGATTATTGTTATTCACGTAAATTCAAATTTAATATCGTTTGGTTACTTACCTCTACAGTGAATCTCGTACACAATTGTGAGCATTTGGTGCCAGTACTTGATAATAGCTAAAATATCGAGTTTTTCGTTCTTATTAATATCGATGATTATTTTCTTAAAATCATAGTCGCCTTTCTCCATCACCACGTATAGAAATTTCTCGTCGTCTTCATACACTAATTCACTAGAACGAAAAAAGAAAACTGAACAATTTCACCCACAACCGGTAGGCCATGAAATCTGTATGACTAATACAAATATCAAGCTACGTACTGGTCCAACATTCGAATGATTGCGTTACAGTTTTGCAACTTTTCCAGCATTTCAACTTCGTGCAAATAACCTTCGGCAATATTTTCATCAACTTTTGATAATGTCACCCGTTTTACGGCCAAAGCTTCATTTATTTCCGGGTGTTTTACCTGTAAACCAACAAGTAAACGTTCATATCAAGCACGCGTTTCCTTACATGGTAAAAAAATAATTTTCAAGGAAACGCACACCAACCTCATATACGGTACTTGATCCTCCTCGACCTAATTCACCTACAACTTGATACGATTTTCCTTTAACAATAAATTGTTGCGGTATTTTTGGACATTTTCGAGAGGAAGAATACTTTTCTGGCAACGGTGGCTCGACGAATCGGACTTCTTTCTTTGGAGTCTTTTCGCGTTTTTCAGGCGCGGGGGTATTTTCCGACGGCTCAGGGACAGGAGAGATTGAATTTTGTTCTAAGGTTGAAAATATATCATTTTCTATCGGAGAAATAGTTTTAGAATTCAATGATAGAATATCGAACTGTGGGAAATCTATCATCGGCGATGTTTGAAAAAGACGAAAATCACTGTTTGGTTGAGATGTGGGAAATGAGGGAGTTGTAACGATACTAGCTGGTTTCAAGTCAGGTGTTTGTTGTGGCTCTTCAGGTAATACATTAACATTTATGAGATCTTTCAGCACTCCTCTTTCTTTGCGATGTGTTCCTAGTCGGCTGGAACAATGTAAACGCTAAAATTAATGATTTTAAAATCTAAGTTAAGTGAGTAATACAATTCTTTGGTAAGCGTGATTGAAAGTTATGTTAAATTGTAAAGTTCGATACAGATCAAAAGTCTTAAAAGTTTTTTGTTTACTTGAGCATTAAAATATCTGATTGGCACATCAAAGTTCAGGACTGATAACTCATCATTTTGTACCCTGAGCAGTAAATTAATTAACTACTATAGTTGTAACATAATTTTAGAGCAGAACGTTAACAAGCAGCATTTTACGACTCATGAATTCCACATTGAGCGTAGGATTTGTTAGCTTCTGAGTTCTGGGAACAACTCAGATGAAACTGTACTATTTAATACAGGTGGAAATAAGTCAAAACCATAAGTGATCATGAAATGCAATACAAAGCAAATTAAATAATGCCAGTGAATTTGTATTCAACGATTTTGAAACGAAGATCTGATTTTTAAGCTGCAGATTTTACTCCACCGTGAATCATTGAAAGTATCAAATCTTCATGCACAGTTGGAAATTGACAAGAATTAAAATTGGTGGCAGTACATTCAAATGACAAAAAGGTATTGAAGCAAGAAATTATCGAGAAATAATTACCTTTTTTTTCGTTTGTAGGTGGTCGACGGATTCCAGGGAAATACTGGAGGGTAAGAATAAGAATCATCGCTGGCTGTGTACGGACCCGTATTTTGTCCACAATATAAATTATTGTCGTCCATATTAAACAAAATTCAAGTAAGAATATTGGACAAAATTTACTTATTCCTGCAACTACAGTTGATTTGAAATTAATGGTCGTTACTTTTCAACGCTTTTCAAACTTTTCAATGATGACCATAGATAAGGTAGTTATGCTGGAATAACAGTACTAGGAATAAGGCGGGTCTAAGGAGTGGTTCACGGACAGCCATTTTGATTACAAGAAAAGTAAACAAACGCGCGTTGGTACAATGAGAAAATGCAATCAAAATGGCTGTCCGTTATACCTCCTTTTAGAGATGCCTCAGCCTTGGCATCTTCGTGCATCTTCACGTGCGCAGTGCGCTATAGCGTCATTAGCGTCGCGAGGTCGCGAGTGTGAACTAAAAAAAATACAAAAGGAAACCAAGAAACCAACTAACATTTGTAAACAAAATGAGTTATTACTTATTAGTATTGTTGGAAAGAGCGTAAAACGTAGAATTCTTCAAAATTGGGCCCCGATTCAAAAATGTGTACTCACGTTGAAAAAAGCTTATCAGTAAATGCAATGTCATATAGTTTCTACATGGCTCTTGAACTTCAAAGTTCAAATCACGTGTTCTCAAAAAGTGGATTGTGATAGTTGATTCTCTTTTGCTGAACCAGCGTCCATATGTGGGTATTTTGAAGTTGGAGGGGAAGGACGAGTTCAAGAATATTATTATCAGCGCCGTGGAAAAAATTATCATGTGTCTTGACTGGACCAGACTTTAGATTCTACATTACAATATTTTTGTTAAATGTATATGTGCATTACTTCATCCTAGTGTCACTGTTTTTCTGCATCGGATTAATGCATTTTGGTAAGGTGTGAAGTATGATGCTAATCTTCGAATAGTATTCAACTGAACTGTTACTTCGTCTTGACTCCTCTCATTCTTTATTAGGTACATATTCTATGGGTGTTTCTGTTCAGCCACAGGAATCATAATGGAACAATCTTAACCTATATTCCCATGGACTAAATTATCAGTGCTTTAACTTCAAGTTGTTATTTTCTTGCCAGTTCTTTCACAGCAGAGAAACCATGATACACAGTCTATTCATTATCAACTCATCGGGGTATGTCCACTTCGTGTTTTGTGTGTAATTGAACTTTTTATGTGATAAATAACAACGTACATTCTTACATTTAGAGATGTTTTTATGGAAAAGCATTGGAAAAGCGTGGTGTCTCGTTCAGTCTGCGATTATTTTTTCGAACAGCAGAGAAAAATTAACAATCCCGAAGACATCCCTCCTGTGATTGCTACTCCGCATCATTACTTGATCAGCATTTATAGAAGTAGCATGTTTTTCGTTGCCGTTTGCATGACGGAAGGTAAAACCTTTCATGAGGTATAAAGTGCTAGAGTGAACCATCTATAAAAGGAAACATGGTTGCGATATCGAGCATTCTAGCCGTAATAATATCAGTTCCTGATATCCCAGTATGATCTAATACTATCTGCTTATTGTTTACTGAATTACACCACTTCAGAGTTGCGACTCTCTGTTATGTACGGATTATGAAATCTCCGAACTCATTGTTCTCGGTTTGATAAGATAGATGGTTCACCCTGTCGCTCAGTAGTCTGTTCGATGTGTTTGACAAATTTTAATATTGATTATTCAATTAATTTAGTTCCGCCTTTATTTGTAATCGAGTTTCTGCATCGTGTCGTGGAGACCTTTGACGATTATTTCTCCGAATGCACGGAATCACTTATAAAAGAAAACTACGTTGTTGTATATGAAGTAAGTGCTTCTAAAGATTATTATCTACAACTATTTTAGACTGTTCCAATTTCATTAACCCGCAAGTATTTCAATAATGAACTGTCGTATTTCAGTTATTAGACGAGATGCTTGACAATGGATTCCCATTAGCTACAGAGTCCAATGTTCTGAAGGAGCTGATTAAACCGCCAACGATTTTACGTACTATTGCGAACACCGTTACCGGCAAATCAAAGTTCGACATGATTCTACATTGTTGCAAGTACATTTTACGCTTTGGTTCTAATTTAGATTCGCTGTTCTAGTGTGAGTGCAACGTTACCAACTGGGCAGCTGTCAAATGTTCCCTGGAGACGTACCGGAGTCAAGTATACCAATAATGAAGCATACTTTGATGTCATTGAAGAAGTGGATGCTATTATTGATAAATCTGGATCCACCGTGTTTGCTGAAATTCAAGGATATGTTAGTGTTATACAGCTAATGCTGATACGTCCATTCATACTTTCCATTTAGTCTGATTCTTCTCTTCGCCATGTATTTCGTTACTACTGTACTCGATCTACCGATTTGATTCGTATTTTTCTAGATCGATTGTTGCATAAAACTTAGCGGAATGCCGGATCTGTCATTGTCGTTCATGAACCCGCGTCTTTTCGACGATGTTAGCTTCCATCCTTGTGTCCGATTCAAACGTTGGGAGGTAAAGAGTATTAGCCGTTGTGATTTTTACATTCTCTTGTTCGTTTTCCTAAATCATGAGTTTCAATTATTCTGTATTTTTCATCAGGCAGAACGGATTTTATCATTTATTCCACCAGATGGCAATTTTAGGTTGATGTCGTATCATATTGGTGCTCAAAACGTAGTTGGCATTCCTATTTACATTCGTCATAATATCTCTTTCAAGGATATCGGTGGCGGTCGTCTAGATATTACTGTTGGACCTCGTCAGACACTTGGAAGAACGGTTAGTGTCTCAAATCACTCAAGTTGCAGAATATTTGGATCGGTGGCACTAATGACATTGATTTGCAGGTAGAGAATGTTGTACTCGAAATTCCAATGCCCAAATCGGTGCTGAATTGTATTCTGAATCCATCACAGGGAAAGTATACGTTTGACCCGGTTACCAAGATCTTGGTGTGGGAAGTTGGACGTATTGATATTAGTAAGGTTCCGAACATTCGGGGAACGGTAAGTTCGTGCCTTCTAAACTGAATTCAGCGTAATGCGTTATCAAAGGCGAACTTTGGTTCATAATTTTCTGTTATTTATTTATTGAAGAGAAAAATACTATTTTGTGCCTTGGGTTTAAGAGAACCAAAGTTCATTTTCGTCACTTTTTGGTCACTCACATATTTAAAACAGAAGCATGTCGAAATTCAAAACATACTGTCATTTCAACTTTATTTTTGACAAAAATTAAATCATTGAAAATATCAAACATCGTATGTGCTTAGTACTATTGTAAAACTTCGTGGTGTTTTCCTTAAAATTCGAAGAATGTTCATCAATCTTTCTTCACACTTCGCATTATTGAGTGATTTCGTTTGCTTCTTCGAAAAAATGTAGACAACTTGTTCTTTTCTTTGATCGAATGTCCTATAACAATATCACATGTTTTTTTCTCAATGTTCGTTGAACCCTCTTTATTTCCTACATATTTTCCCCCAGTTATTGGAAATAGATGAAATAATGAAACTTTCTGGTAATATTAAAAAACAGTTGCTGCTAGCAAATGATGAAATCATCGGAATCAGTGCCAAGAAGTATCCGTAATACCTGTTTTTTCGTGAAGAAGGAAAATTGCAAAATCTTGAAACGGTGTATTTGGCCGCTGAGTAAAAAAGAAAATGTTGAGCTGGAAAATTCCAAAAGATAGAAGAGTAGATTCGCGTATTTGTGAAGTTTGTGTTGTAGAGAGTCATTTTGTAGGTTGCAGGGGGCTGTCTTTTGCTATCACCAGCCAACTCCACCATTTTTATTGATTCCAGTGATGGGGGAAAAATTCCTATTAAAGAGGCAAATAATTATTTTTTGTTGACTATGTTTGATTTTTCAGTCCTTTTAAAAGTAGGATCAGGCAAATTTATTCGCACATTCCCAAGATAAGTTGCTTGCTTACTCGGTAGATGACTGATCACTATTTCGGGGCCCTTTTATTTACAGCGTATGCTTTTTGTAAAATGTTACCATTTATTGCCGATAATATTTTGTTCAAAAAGCTTTTCGTGTCATAATTAAATTATGCATAATGTATATACTAATGAAAAATTGTCAGGTTTCACACATGTCAAACCGTGTGAACGGTCTCTCCAAAATGAAACAAATTTGTTATAACTTCGTACAAATTCTGCACATTGAACTTAAAACGAGTTGGTGAAGTTAGGCTTCAAAGATCCCTCCTTTGAATAGATTATTTTCGGAGTAGTTTCATAACTATTATTTTTTTTTCCAGATTAATATTCAAGCCTCCGCTCCAGCTATCGAATCGAATCCGTCCATCAATGTGAGTTGCTCAGATTTCAGTTTGCTTCGTTCATTATTCCCTTGAAGCTTTTCTTACTCTTTTCTCATTTCAGGTAAAATTTACCATCAACCAACTGGCTGTGTCAGGATTAAAAGTGAACAGACTGGATATGTATGGTGAAAAATATAAACCCTTTAAAGGTGTAAAATATATTACTAAAGCTGGAAAATTCCAAGTACGGATGTAAATATTCATTTATTCTCTTATTGTCCATGGTCATTCACTTGCGCGTTGTGTATTGTCTGTATAATGTTACAGACATTCAGGTAAATTTTTGTGCACGAACTACTCATAAGGAAGTTCATGTAGCGTAATTCATCGATTGAATACTTCTTAGTACGTTTCAGTGAGAATGATTTGGCCAATTTTATGAATGATGAATTTATTGCTTATAGAAAAGATGTACGTCTATTTCTGCTCTCGAATTTCGTATTTTATTTTTTATGTTGGTTATTTTAATAAAATATTCGTTTTCATTATCTCCAGATGTTCATTTCGCAAGATAATTACGATTACGGTTCTGTTTCTTCAGTATTCTGAAGATGGAAGGTCAAATAATTGTAATATCAACTTTGGTCGAAGGAGTGTGTTACTACCACTGAACATGAGCTGTGGGGCAACATCATGAATATGAAACTTGGAATATATGATTGTAATTAATTCACTCTCTTCTGGTTCTCAAAAAACTAATTCAGAGATGTCGTAACATTTTGTCTCGCACCAGCTACCAGCGTATTTGCTTGCTGCTTGGTATCATCAGATATGGTAGTACAGTTACAAGGACATGAATGTATCAGAAGACACGAACGAAACAGATGATTGACGAGTCTGCAAATATTCAAGGCAATCACTTCAAGAACAGCTGAAAGATAAATCTTTTTATAGTCGGCTTGAAATTTCTCTTTGTAAAAGCAACACTGTTCCGAACTTCATCAAATTCCCTTAACATTTGAACTAATTGATAATTCTGTTGGCGTACTGTCGGAAATCTGAATTACAGTCGACATGATTAGAAGATCTTACGACAGTTTATCGATTTCATTTATACGATAATTAAGTAAAAAATGATTTGCAATAAGCATTAATTTGGTTTCCCAGAAATTGGGAAAACCAACGTCGTCAGTGCGGCACTTGAAGTAAGGATCTCGAAGATGTATTAAAATTCCAGAGAAAAATCATCGCGACAGAGTAATTTTGATATTATAACTCCAATGAATTGAAAATTCATAACATTGGAATAATTTTACGAGTATATTAACGTATTTTCCGATAATTAATGTAAAAATTGGTATATCACAGGAAATGGCGCAGAAAATAAAAGTTTGTTGCGTTTGCAGGGTTGCCACGTATAATTACAGAAACAAATAATTTTCCTTTGACAGTACAACCCGAGATAGATTTTATTTTTCATTCCGTCAATAATCCGCATTTTCGATTTATATTTACTCGAAATTGTTTACGAAACATTTCTTAACTGAATATCAACGGAATACGATGAATCTCGGCGATAAATTCACGACGAATCAAAAGTAATTGAAATTTCTGGCAAAATTACATCGTCGGGTAATTGGCAACAATGAGAAGAGAAGACATCTTTGAAAAGAAAGTTTTCAACATAGCCAATCGTAATTGTACAGTATTGACAAAAGCTTTTAGTTTATTTCCTACTGTTGTAGGCCGAAGGTCACTGATATACTCGTAAATATTAGAGAGAAATGACAAAAGTGTTAATGGCGTTAAATTGGATAAATAGGTAGTGAAAATTCGTTGAAATCTGTATAAAAGCGCGTTAATCGCGAAGTGTATTCTGTTTTCCCCAGTGTGTTACTGCGTTTCGTGTTTGAACGTATTACTCTGTCAGTGATTGTACAGGTTGTTTTGTACCAAGTGGAGAAACAGTTCTACATTTCACCAGTGAGTACAATCGTTCAATTTCATTAGTAAGTTATGCCTTCGGTAATTCTCACTTGCGGTATATTATCCCGGACAGTGTTATCTAATTTTATTCATCACATCTAGCTTATATTTATTGACCCAGTTTTCTAACGTAATTTGTTACTATTTTCTAATTACTGATAATGAACGTACTTGATCTGTACACAGTTCGCATTACCACGATCAAGTATCAACTGATTGTGATAGTTGAACTGTAGGAAAGAAGTTCAGTTCTCAGCACTAACTCAGTAAGCCTGTTGCTATACTTTCCTGTTGATGTTGCTGTTTCATAAATGAATCTTGTTCGTTGTTGATGTAGTATTTCTGTAAGAGACTGGTACGAGTTTCCCTGGATACCTTATGAATTAAGGCATTTAGATAATACGTTCTGATAAAGTATTTCAAGTCTGAAATACTACGTCTGTTTGAATGGCTTGGGCGGTATTTTCATATTCTCACCGTTAACGATTGTGTTTCAGAAGCATGCCGCAGTGATGGTACATTTACATCCACCAACATCGTCTACTTTGCGAACTAGCCGATTGAAAATGACGTAACCCGTGCTCCGGTACATTCGTTCAACATGGACGGTAGAAACGGCGATTGCTTCGACACTGATACTCTGTTCGGGCACATGCCCTCAGAGTCGGTTATCGACGATACCTGCCTCAACGATTTCCTCTTAGATTCGAGCACACACGATAAAATTAGCTGCGATGCGATCTGCTTTCCGAATACAAAACCTCCGTTTTCTGTAGATCCATTTGGTTGTAACAACGGCAACATGATTAATCTGCCGAATAATCTGCATAGCTCGAATTTCATCGATGTGCCTCCTTTGAATACGTTTCTATCGGATTTCAGCTCATCCAATTGTCAGTTAGCACCGAGTCCAGCGGGTATAACGCATTACAACAATAACAATTTGACCTGCGACGATTACTCTTCGGTCGACGCTAGCTTACCGTATATGCCTGTGAATTCGATTCCGGATGGCAAGACCCTACAGCAGCCCATCATGCACGAGAGCAGCACCCTTGTCGACAGGACGGCGTCCGAGTTGATGACCAATTTCAACAAGAACATCGTACTGGATACGATTCTGCCCCCAGGTTCCGAAGCGTACGATATTATCGGTAATAATAATTCCGGTTTAATGGCGTCGCCGTTGTTCGGCGCCGAAACTATGTCCGCTTCGAAAATGGACTCGGATCCGTTCTCACCGAGCATTTCGTCTAGCGTATCGTCGATACCGTCCGTCGAAATGCCGGACAAGTCATCGTACGTGCCCGGCAGCGTGGACAGCGGCGTCGTAGTCAACGGCTCCAGTTCGTCGCCGTTCAGCACTTCGGACTCGAATCGCAACGGCGAGTGCTCGAGCATCAACGACAGCCTCATCAGTCCGCTTACCCAAGGACCAGGCAGCGAGCGCTCGATTGAGACGACACCCGGCAGCGAAAGCGTCAGTAGCGAGGTTTGTTCGCCTAGAGTCGACTTCGAGATGCTGTCGCTCGAGCTGAACGCCAAGAACAACGCCGCCAAACCGAAAGAGAAAAGTCACAAAGGTCGCAAACGGAAGAACGAGCAGAAGAAAGAAAAAGCCGCCAGAACCAAAAAACATCCGGTTATCGTGCCCACGTACCAAAGTCAAATCTCCCCAGGACAGACCGGCATCAAGTTGAAGATCTCGTTGACGAATCCGGGTCCGATACCCGTGAACAGGAAACGGCGTAAGCAGAAGAAGCAGACCGAGCCGGCAGTGGGACCAGAAGAGCAAACCGGCTGGGGCGCCCGAATACCGCACTTCTTACTGACCGATATTTTCCGGATGGTTACAGAAACCGATGGCTGTTTGCCTTCTCTTGTCAGGTATGTTCGAGTTGTATGATTCGTGCCGAGCATACTAGCTGCGTGTTCGACTGTTTCGTTTCGAATTGGAAGAGTTGAACGAACTGCGTAGCTGGGTTCGATATTTTGAATTCACACCGTTTCTAAAATGGCGACTAGTGGGAAAAGCCAATGAATTGAAGCCTTGTAGTGTAACAGTCTTTGGATAAGAAATCGATCAGCTGAAAGTGCTGAAATCGTTAGATCTTTTCTCACTCCCCCACCCCCTTCATACGTCTGCATCTGATTCTAGTAAGATCAAGATCATGTGTTCAGTATTCTGAAATCATGATCTTCAGATCGTGTGAAAATCGAAAAAGATGATTGATTTCGATTTACAGGTAATTTTGAAAGAAAGTTTCATAGATCACAGAAACGATCATGAGCTTGTGATATTTTTGATTTTCAAATCAGGATTGCCTTATTCATGCTGATTTTTATGATCTCTTTGATTTTGGATCATGAATTTAGATCATCTGGAGATTGAGTATAACATCACGTGTAGTGGAATCAGAATTCGAATGACCTTTTCATGATCTAAGATCACGATCTTTCTGATCTTCCTGATCCTAAAATCGTATGATTCTGCTCATCTCTGGTCTGCATCAGCGTAACGGAGTCCTCAGGGAGTCTGAATAAGTTTTGACAAAGTCCTAATGAATTTGTATTTGAAATGGAACAGAACAAATCTTGGCATTGTCTGAATAGTTCTGCCTAGCCTTAACGAAGTCAGAAATTCTGTTATTGTCTTTCTGATCTTCTGGCCATGTGAACTTATCACCCCTGATCTGTATCGGTTTAACGAAGTCCAGTTCGTCTTCTAGCTGTTCCCATGAATCCCGATGAGTTTTACTGAGTCCTAAAGGAGTCTGACTAAGTCTTGATGAATCTGCATGTGTTTGGACAGTACAATGTTTGAATAATTGTCAATCAGAGGCCTGAGGAAGTGTGTATAAGTGATCGCTTTATTCGAATGTAGGAATGTTGAAGTGATTTGATGGAGTTTTGACGGGTCCTAATAGTATCTGAGTGAGTCGTAACGAAATCAGAGAAAGTCTCGATGCGCTTTTAATAAAGTTTCAACGATTCTGATGTGTTTCAGCTTTGCCCGAGACTGAATTCCCAAAAGTTGGAATGAGACTTAGAATCACAGCGATGCTTGACGAAATCGGAATACGACTAAAGTGTCTGAACCGAGATCGGATGAGTTGTCATGAATCTGAATGGACCTCAATGTCACAAAGAATTTTAAATTAGTCTTAGTGAGTCGAACGAGTCATATTCGGTCTGAGTGAAGCAAAACAGTCTGAATGAATCTTCAGTGAGTCCAGTGAATCTTAATGAATGCTGAAGTAGTTTGAATGAGTCACCGTGATAAATGTCTGAATGAGCCCTAAAAAATCATTAACAAATTCAAATAATTCATAGAACTGTCTGATGAGTCATAATTGAGTTTGACGGTGTTTTTAAGTATTGCACGAGTTCTAATGACGTCTACATGAGTCTTAGTCGATTCTCAGTAAGTCTTCTCTAGACCTAACAGAATCTAGACGAGTATCCGAGTCGGAATAAATTCTAAGGAATACTGACGTCCTAAGCTCTTATATAAGACCTTTTTTACAGTTCCGCGATATCACTAGTAACCCTTTAACTGTGTTGCCATCTTGGGGGCCTAAAAGTGATCTAAAACACTGGTCGGAAAGGAACGTGACTGCGAGCACTAAATTACTTTTTATTCCGAAATGCCTCTCTCAGATTGATTCCTTCCATTTGTAGGGTGTGCCAGTTCACTTTTTCTTCTGTGGTTCAGAGCGCTTTCGGCTGTTATGTCATCAAAGTGTTAGGGTACTTTACTGATGATGGCATAACGGCTGAAAGCGCTCTGGACTAAAGAAAAAGAAAAAGTGAATTGGCACACCCTACAAATGGAACATTACCAAGTTTACTCACACTCCGAAATGGACACTAAGATTGATTCCTGATTTTTCTTGTGTGAGTTGTGAAGATGTTTTGGTTTCGGCTAGTTAAACTCATGGTGCACCAAATAAGCCGATTCTGAATCCTGAGCTTCCGTCAACTGGGGTAATATCGAACACTGGGGCTAATACTGACCATATCTCACATTTTTTGTAGGAGCGCTAGTATCGTTATCATCAAGCAAGTCATCAGTAGCCGATATTACTACCGGTGTACAATATTACTCCAGTTGACAGTTGGTGTTTTGCTTTGCAAATCATCGAATTTCAATCTTTGAAATGCTTAAAATTAGATTTTTCTTGAATATGTTCAATAATTTCTTAGAAAATAGAATGATTATGCTCGGTTGGGGTTTACTGACGAGTTAGTAGAATTCGAGGATAAATGTTTTTGAAGATGACTGTGAGACAAGTAGCAGGAAGCAATATCTGAAGTCGGAAAATTAAGTCTTGCTGAGTTTGAAAATACTCGAGAGTTTGATACTCTATCAAGAGCCAACAGAAGATTGAATTCTCATTTTTCAGACTTAGGGTACCTTCTTCCGAGCATGGCACCTTATTTTAAGTTTCATCTTCGGGTGGGGGGTGGTTGGAAAACGTATCTGTTGAACTTGTGGGTTGAGTACAGGTGAAGAGGATCGATCTATAGCAGTCCCAGCGGTATGCAGCTGCGGTTTGAGACTCAAAATGCGGTCGCATCGGCCTAACTTTTCAATTTTATTGCCTGTCTACTGTGTCTTCTTTTCTTCCTCTCGTCCTTTCCACCACTGCACTGGCTCAAAACTGTTTATACCAACCCTGAATTGGATCGGTCCGCCGGGAAGGGTGAAATTGATTTTCTTTTTCGAGAGCATTTCGTCCGCCAGCCGCACGTATCTCGTTGAACCATTCGAGTTAAAATGGTTCCGAAGTACTTTGCCCTCAAAGTGAATGGATTCTGATCGGGATACTGAACTAGAACCGCTTATTTGTATCTCTGTTGTGAAACAGTAAGTTTTATTATTGATTTAATTCATCCTGCAAAAGTCATCGGAGAGATGCTGTCGAAGGAAGGTTTGTGGGCTTATTCTTCTGAAGTTCTCCTAACGCCCAAAGAAATTCATTTCCCCAGATCCTCGCTCCTCCAAAACCGACCGTGCACATGCTGCCGGTTGATTTCATATTTGAACATGAAGAACTAGTGTGTGAGGGCGTACGCTATTTCCTCTTGAAATTTCCCTTTGCCTTCGCCTTCGATTGACAGCGAACATCCAGTGAAATATGAATGCACTATAGAATCATCATTTTACACCCTTGCCTCCCTGATGGAACAAGTTAACGTATTTTCACGATCGCAAGTTAGAGTTACTTCATGTAATTTTAGACTTTCATGGCTTCCTTCAAGACTGCAGATAGGCAACCTGGAGCACTGATTGATTTTGTTCCATTTTTAAAGTATTCGTGAACAGCTTTGAAAAATACGACTTCATAGGTTTAGAGATCTGACAAAATTTCATTGGAATTTTCCAATTTTAAGCATTTTTCCAAAGTAGCCTGGACAGTACTTTAAAAGTGCTACAGAAACTGTTGACGCTATTGGTTGCCGATCTTTAGTCTTGAAGGGACTCTCGAACGAATACCAAGTTATGTGGATGAAATTATTGCCCGAATTTTGTGAGTTGAATTTTCGAACTCGTGTAGCCCCTTCTATATTGAAGATGAATTTCAGTGAATTATCCGTTGATACCCTTGAAATATTTCTTCAATGAAAATTTTGCGATCACAGTCTAACGGAAAATTCCGTCATTTTTCCAGCTTTGGAGCCTTGCAGAATTTTCAGTTTTGAGAATGCACCATATGTGTCCATGAAGTTTTATGTTTCTCTCGACAACTACTGCAACATCTGTTCAGTATACACACTGAAACTGGGACATCTTGTAGAATACTCGAATTACAAATGACTGGTTCTGTAAGGATCATCATCATCTTTGTGTAAGGGGGCGCTGTATGCGCCGATGGTTCAGACCTTGTAGTCCATTGCACGTTTCCTCAGGTTGCTGTTAAAAATCAGCTGAGTAGCCGCGCTATTACAGCCGAAGTGAGAATTTTACTGAGTTCTGTCCCTTTGACTTTATTATGTGCTGGATACTCCAGTCCTAGTGCCTTGCATCTCATCCCGGCTATTGCTGGACACTGACATATATGATGTGAATTGGAGTTTCCTCCTCTTCTCCACAGTGCCTACAGGAGCTACTTTTCGCGACTCCTATTTTGTGCCACATGTGTTTTGCGAATCGGCTCCATGTCCAGTTAGTAGTCCGATCGTGAGCGTAGCGTGTTTTCTGTTGAGCTCTAGTAGCAACTCGGCGTACTTACATGGGGGCGTCTACCATCAGTGTTTTGCTGACTTTCATGCCACTGGCTATCTCTGCTTACTTACCCAAGCCATCACCTTGGATTTTATGACGCTGTATGCTACGGGAGGACGCGGCCTAGGCGTTACTAGTTCTCGGTGTCCATAGTATGGTGATATGGGTTTCCTGAGCCACGGTATATTAATTTGTTAATGGAATCCGCTACCGCCAAGGATGTAGTGTGGTATACCAATAGTTCCTTAATAGCCGTTTAATTGTACAGATGTCGATCCGCTTACTAACAAGGCTCTTCTTCCGGCTTCTGTCAGCGGCCATCATGGTCGCCATTACCTCCGGTTGGAGGATAGTGACGCTCCCACCCAGTGCCATTGACTAGTTGTCTGCGTCTTTTACTTTCGTGATACCGATCCCTGCGCCTTGTCATTCTTTGAGGCTTCTGCAAAAACCACACTTCCCCTTTTTCTAGAATACTGTCCACCTCTTTTCCCATGCCTCCCGTGGGTATCATTGCACGGTGTGGCTTGTCGAAGAAGTGTCCCACCGCGATTCTGTGTCCCTTAGCATCCCAAAACATTTGTCCATTGTCCCCGCCATCTTCCATATCCGTCTATTGCCTGTTTTTTGGGTCCGAGGGTTTGATTGCGCCAAACGATAAGCCCTCATTATCGCAGCTGCTTCTATTGTAAAGTGGTGGTGGCAGGTTTAGGAGTCTTTCAAGTGCTTTCGCCGGCATCGTTCTCATTGCCCCCCGTGATCTTGCTCCGTGCTCTTTAGATTATTTAAATCGTGCCCACACATGTTGTGGAGGGGGTAGGAAACAGAAACGAATTGTAGGTTCGGCTGGGAAACATGGAAGAGTGTCAATGAAGAACTCTTTTCTAAAGTGACCCTAGTCGTTTCGCAGTTTTGTTGGCCTGTAGCTGCTGGTAGTGTCTTTTCTGTGCTGCTGCTTGAGAGTCGTTTTTATGGAGGTTCAGCTGGAAAATATGTTTTGTGCGTCTGGAGTTGGGTACCAAGAAAACGAAAATCAGGATTTCCCGATGACTCGGATCAGTTTGAAAAAGAGTTCTTCAAAACAGACCAAGTCCAATGTGTCAACGTTGCTTACCTGACGGCCAGTGTGCCCGATTTTGAAAGATTCAAACCTCGGATTCTTTTTGGTATTGCATTATGAATCTTACATTCTTTATTAATTTTTTTTTTCTCTTTTGTTTCAGAATGTCCCAAGTGTGCAGACTGTGGAGAGATGTCGCTTTAACTCCCGACTTATGGTACAATATTGATCTCGCTAACAGATGGATTTCCAAAAATCCAGTCATTAATGATTATAATTTTACGTGGATCTGCGAAAACCGATTGAGCAAAGTCCAAGATTTAAATTTGGGTGAGTACCGCCTCGGTTCGCACCAATGTGATGATACCATTTAAGGTTACAGATTAAGGTTTTCTAATGTGCGTTACGACGAATGTTTCAGGCGGTTGGTCATTTCTAAACGTGCCTTCTATATTAGAAAAAATAGCAAAAAATTGTTCCGAACTCAGCGGTCTTAGTTTGGCGGGCTGGGAGAGCCTGAACGCGGATCACGTTAAATACCTCGTTTCGAACTGTCCGAATCTGCAAAGGATTAATTTATCGGGAGTGAGTGTGAGTATCATGAAGTGATCATTGTATCGGTGTATAATTCTGTTTGCGTGAGTACGACTCGTGCAGCAGGTAGAATAAACTAATTTGCAAGATTTATTATCCGCATTTCAGTCGAACCAAAGTAGCAATAATAAATCGGGAGTTGCGTTGAATTCGCTGCTATTCATGGCGAAGGAGATCGGCGAACGGTTGACGCATCTGGTGCTGTCCGACAACAAACTTGTGGGCATTCCTCAAGTTATAACTGCGTTAGCGGTAAGCATGGTATATTACTCGTATGTAGATTGAGGTCGATATTGGAGTAATCAGCCTAAGAGGAATATGGAAGACCGGGTTTTGTTCCAAAGACTAGTATTTGCGTTTCATTTGTGAAATAGAGCACGCTGAACACTTCAGTTTGTTCTTCAGAGTTTCGAGTTGTTAGGCTGAGGCTTAGTTCTTGATTTTGAAAATTCAACTCTTGAGCATTCAGCTGAGGTAGCTATAAGCTTGAATGTTTGTTTAGCAATGGTGTCAGAAAACTGCCGCCTTATCGGTGTATTGAATTGTATCAAAACACGGGGTGAGGAACTCGGTAATTTGTTGAAATAATATACTGTGGATGTCAGCGATTGTTGTTTCAAGGTCACTGAATTTGTTTTCTATGTATTTTTATCATTTACTGACTGAATGACGGCATCGCATCCGGCCAAGGTTGGTCAAGTTTAGCCAGTACGAGCATTTTTTTGGAATATGAGGATCATCCGGAAATTTAAGGTAAGCCCCCCTGACGTTCGTGCAAAAATGAACGAAAATGAAATCGATAAAAAAAGGTTTTATTCTCTGAAATTTCTAGTTTTTTCTCTCTATGTAATGACCGTTAAGATTAACACATTTTTCACATCTAGTAATTAACTTTGAAATACTGCTCTTATAAAATTTTCCGTCCAGGTTTTTGAATACTTGTAGGACATGATTTTTAAGCGATTCTTCGTCGTCGTGTTTTTCTCCGACAAGTTCTTGTTTAAGGTGAAGGAATAGAGCATAATCACTGGGCGTCATGTCAGGACTATACGGCAGATGAACAATAGACCATTTGAATGACTCGATAAGAGCATTGGTGGAGCGCGCAGTGTGCGGCTGAGCGTATCTTGCAACGTTTGGATTACTTTCGACAGTTTGCCGGGGCGCCGGTTTTTTATCGCTTTCCTGAGGTTCCTCAAGGTCTCTTGATAACTTTGGGCATTGATAGTCGCCCCACGTTTCATAAATTCCACCGAAAGAGTACCTTGGTTATCCCAGAAAACCGTTGCCATGGTTGTTTGCTGGGAAAAGGTCTGCTTGAATTTCACCGGTCTCAGTGACTCGTTATGTTTCCATGGCGAAGACTGCAATTTGGTCTCGGATGTTTATGATACACCCACGTCTCGTCTTCGGCGACAATTTGGTCCAAAATCATGTCCACAAGTGTTCAAAAATCTGACGAAAAATTTAGTAGGGACAGTATTTCAAAGTTAATAACCAGATGTGAAAAATGTGTTAATCTTGACGGTCATTATATATGAAAAAAAAACAAAACTAAAAACTTCAGAGAATGAAACCTTTTTTACCAATTTCATTTTTGTTCATTTTTGCACGAATGCCGGGGACGGGAACCTTATTTTCCGAATAACCCTCGTATTTTCTGTTAGAAAATGCTGAAAGTGCCCTCAGTGTTTGTTTTTTCCTCTGAAATCCTGCCGTTTTTCATTTGGAGAACTGAGAACGAGAATTGGTCAAGTCGATTTTGCTGGAATGACGGATTATGATATCGAGATCGTGCCAGATGTTGGTGAACGTAGTCTACCACGTGACCGCATCTTGCCTTCAGCTTTTGATTTCTGTCTTAAATTTCTTATGCTTCGTCTTTACTAAGTTACATTATTCAGGGATGGACAAGATCGTTCGTGCATCAGTAATCTAAGATTATAATCTGTGAATTATTTTAAAAAATTGAAAAACTCGGTTTCAAATTGAACGATGATTTCGAAAAAGAATTTGATCTTAGATCGTGGAAAATATCATGATCTTTGATCATATTAAAAATCAGAAAAAGATCAAATCATTCGGATTACAAATCTAATGATCTTACTTTTACTGAAATTTTCAAAATTTCCTGACTTCTCCCTGACTTTTTGTCCATGGTGGACTAAATTCCCTGACTTTTCCCTGTTTTTCAGAAAGTGGCCACCCTGATCCGTCCCTGTTTCATTTAATCAACTACTTTTTCCCGTTTTTTCATTTTTGTATTTCGCATCCTAAATCCTGTTTTGTGCTTTAATATCAACTATGGGCGAGATTATGAATTCATGATTAGAATTAATTTCCTGCCAGGGCCCTATATTTTATGACATTGAGTAGCAAGGCATTCGACTCGCCAAATCACGCGAATATATGGTCAGCTTTAGCGAAACAAAGAATACCAAAGAAAATGGTTAAAATCCTTCAAGAATCATACTGAAATGCTGAGGCTTACGTCCTGGGCGAAAAAGGTTCAGTCTTCCTCGTTAACAAGGGAGTCAAACAGGGAGATCTTTTGTCCCCTAATTTTTTCAACGTAGCGTTGCAGAATATTTTTCAGAATCTAAAGTGGGAAAACAAGGGGTTGAAAATCGATGGAGAAATGTTGAGCAACCTACAATTTGCGGACGACCTTGTACACTGATAGCCTCGAACCCGGACGAACTAGCACATACGGCCTGGGAACTGAAAAAAGAATACGAGAAAGTAGGATTGGAAATAAACGAATCAAAATTAGTGATGAGAATAAGGAAAGAAAAAGATCTATATATTTGGAACTTGAAAATAGAAAAGTCGCAAGAATACAAGTATTTGAGGCAAATTCTGTCACTTACGAATAGATTAGGAAAATAACTAGAAATTGATGGTGACATGCACAAAATGCCTAAGTGACATTTTACTAATTTTTCAGGAGAGCAATTTGAAAATTTAACCAACTTCCGCTCACTGTCCTGTATGCCCGTTTTATTCATGTGACTCCTCGAATAGGAGGTATAAGACTTGCTAACCCTTCAGTATGTGCCAATAAAAAAAATGTAAAAAAAGTTTAAACTTGCATTGACGGCACTTTATAGCCCTTCCATAAAAATTACTACGCACTTGATACATTTGGCGCGAATTTCACTTGATACATATATGTCCAGAATTTCAAGTGTACTTAACTCATTTGGTATGATGAAAATTGTACTTGATACATATTGGAACTAAGTACACTTGTTGGCCAAGCCAAATGTGTGAAGTGCCATATAAAACCTTCTCCATTCATTTACAACATCTGTGTACGACCGATACAGTTTTCGATGCATTTAACACATTTGAGTACCGCCGCCTGGGGGTGAAATGGTGAACTGTTTCGTTCTGTTATCAACGCAGGCTGATAGTCTGCCTGCTTACCTCCTTGTTTCTGTATCTAACTCATTTTCGACCAAAATGTCACTTAGGCATTTTGTGCATGTCGCCATCAGAATAAGGAAGGGAAACGCCTGGAAAAAATTTCGGGCTCTAAACCCTATCCTGAAAAATAACAAAAACGAACAAAACAAAAAAATAAAATTCTCGAGAGCTGCGTGATACCAGTACTGACATGGGAGCGCAGACGTGGGCTGCAACAAAAACTGTAAACGAAAACTAAAACCAACACAAGATTCGATGATACGAAGTACCCTGGATGTTAGAAAGAAAAAGAAAATTCGACACTCCGAAATCAAACAAAAAATACTATACAGAAGAGAGGAAATGACTTCATCGTTACCCACAGAATACCCACAGATAGGGTACTATAGAAACAAAGGCAGTATAGATCAGGGATATAGGATATACAATAAAGAAATTAAAAACTAAGTATGTAGAACACATACAGAGACAAAGCTTAACATTTAATTATTTATTATTTTTTTTGGGCGGGGGGGGGGGTAAAAAAGAAAAATTTACTGATCAATATTTTTTGAAAACTAAAAATTCGCCACCTAAATTTTTAAAAAATCGAAAATTTGTCCGATTTTTTAATCGAAATATTTTTTAATGGAACAAAAAATGAACAAACAAACATTCTTGAAAAATGAAAAATTCAAACGAACAGTTTCAAAAGCTGCCGACTGCTAAATTATTTGGGGGGGGGGCGTAAACAGCGAGGGAAGGGCAAGAAAAATGGAACAGAAAAGTAACCTTTTGGACATCATAGGACAAAAAGAAGAAGCAAGGCAAACCCAAGATCAGGTGGAGTGACGAACTTAAGGAAGGATTTGGGGTGAATGGGGCTAGCCAGGCACAAGACCGAAGCAAATGGAAGCAGATAACAGAGGCTTATGGCGGAAAATGGGCGGATTAGTAAAAGGGGGCAGCTCTAGCACCAATTTGTTGACGGCGGTTTACCCTAACTAAACTATAATATAATGTAATAGCTTAAGTTGAATGAGTTAAGAAATGTTTCTGCCAAAGCTGTAATAATAATAATAATAATATATGTACACTGGAGGGAAGGAATGCCATGGGTATTTTTCGAGATACAAATGAAAATTGTAAATTTCTGTCTTTAGATTGGATACTAAATAAAAGAAAATCAAATCTGAGCCTGTCTCTCGTACGTTTTTTGCGATTTTATTCATAAAAATTAATTCGAATGCGGTGATTATATATGCAGCTAAATTGATGTGAATTTTATTAGGTTTGGGGTAGGTCCGACTCGTTCTCGATGATCTAAGCTCATGATCTTGGGAGCGTTTAATAACTGAAAATCACGTATTTAAATCGAAAAATATATCATGATCTTGAAATCTTTTCAATTTTAAAATCGTGATTTCTCCTGATTTTGTATTTTTTTTTCATCCTAGATCACAATCTCAGATCATTTGAACGCGAGGTCAAGTAACAGTCACCATCATTCAGATCAAAAATCTGATCTATCTTTGGATCATGATCTTTTCGGTCCTAGATGAAATGATATCTTCCATCTCTGGGTCCGATTCTTGTTTCTGATTTTTATAAATTATCTAAATTTTTGAATTTCGAACATCTACTTCTTTCAGTATTGCGAATAAAAAGTGAATAGGGGGTTGTACCCTTGATCAATTATTTTTGGTAAATCTTCAGTTCCAGATTTCCTCCCTAGGAGATCCCAAGATCCAGTCTGAGAGGTAAAGCTGACAAATGGTCAGACAGAGAGACTGCTAGTGAGCTAGCTAGTCTACGAGACAAACAGGGAAACAAAAAGCCGTTCAAGTATTCTGCTAACTGAACAGGCGTAAACCTGGACAGTCAGTCAGTCAGTCAGCCCAGTGAACAGAGATAGACAAGAAGCCCCTAAATAAACTGAGAGTCGGGGAAACAGATGGCTTCAACAAAACAGATATGGATGAGTAATCTCTGGACAGATAATCAGCCAGTCAGTGACACGGAGATATGTAATTATATGTCAGACTGGTGGATAGACAAGTAGAGACAAGCAAAGACTGGCCGACAAACTGGCTGAATAACTTGGAATCACGCTGGACTGAAAGAAGGTGGATACGAGTTGAGCGAGTGGCAGCGAAGAAGATACGTTTCGTGGCTACGTGGCTAAAATAAATACAGACTAATGTCTCTCCGTACTAGAACCTGACCTCCTTCTGGAGGAAATGTGAATGACAGCCGAGATCGCTGTATCTGATGTCTTTCCTTGTCTGTATGTATCCGATGGTCTGTTTCTTTTCCTCCGTGTAATGTATAATGAAATGTCAAGTTCGCTGTTCCCGTATTCCCGGCTCTATATTGTCGAGTAGAATTCTGCAATGAAATTGCTTCCGGTTGCAACCTATCCGAAAACTGGTCTTCCTATTGTATTTCATTGCCTACTGTAACAGAATCTGGATCGAGTGTTTTTTAAATATTTGCTGAAAGTAAGGTGTACTTCGAATTGTCAGTTTTTCAACTGCTGGCTCGGATCTTGAACAGTTTGTTGCATCGTTACTTTCGCGACCACATCTAACCTGAGTGCTCTGTTTGCAGACCCATTGTCCGAACTTAGAAGTGTTAGACCTGTCGAATGTACGAACGCTAACCGCCACTGGGCACATACACATCGAAAAACTGCAGGAAGGCTGCCAGAAACTGCGGATACTGCGGATAACCAATAGTCAGGTTTCGTTGACTCCGGTCTCGTTGAAGGAGCAGATGGCGTCGCCCGGCTTCCCGCACCTCGAAGAGCTGAGTGTCGCCTGCATGATGAACAGCTTAAGTTCCTTAACGCAACCGTTCGTCGACGACGAGTCAATCGAACGTATTTTGAAGTCGTCCACCAAACTCAAGCTGTTGGACGCCAGGAATTGCTCGAAAGTCACCGATTCCAGTCTCGTGCGTGTACCCGCTTGGGACCTAACGCATCTGTATCTTTCAGGTAGGCGTGCTTATTTTTCTGGAACATATTTATACGCACGTGAGTAGAGCTTTTCCTTCGACCGTATTATGTTTTCGCCGCAACTGTCTCGTGTAAGGCAGATAGCATTGTTCGGAGGGGGGGGGGATAATTGGTTAGGTTAAAGGCAATCTGATTTTCGATGGTTCGGGTGATGGGAGTGTCCAGGTTGGAACACACCAATTTTGCAACATTATGGTTGGACAGGATCATGTAAATCATGAACTCGTGATCCTTTTCTTCAGGATGAACTGAAAATGTGATCTGTATTACGAAAATTGAGAAAAAATTGTGTTCTGAATAAAAAAATTATGATCTCATCTCGCTAAAAGATCATTAGAATGGCAATTATAATGACCGTGATCTTTTTAAGTTTTTTAATATTGATCTGAGGATCATGATCTCGCTGACTTTTGTGACCTTGTCATCCGTCTTTAATTGGAGTGACTTATTCACAAATTGACGGTTAAACGGCTCCCGTGATAACAGTGCTGCCACAAGAGTACTATGGTGCTGGAACTTTTTAGGGACTGCGGTAATTTAAGTGGACAAGAAAAAGAAAAGAAAGAAGGAAAGAGAAAAAAAAAAACATGGTTCTGGTCCGAACTGAGTTGAGCAAAAAATCGCATGAACCTCGTCTGTAAAAATCTCTCTAGGCGCCTTTTTATCAACTTGCTGTATGGTTTATGAATCTTTAGTTGATTTTTTTTTTTTTGGGGGGGGGGGTCACTGTACTTCTATAGCCCCCTTCCGACACCACTTCAAGAGTATCCAGAATGTTCTCAGCGTGGGTTTCATTACTTATAATAATTGATCTAGGTGTTCCTAGTATTTGTATTTTTCGATTTCTCGTAAATTCAAGGGCTTATAGCTCGGCAGCATTCGATAATTATTGAGTGTGTGTCAGAATTTGTGGTTCGGAACCATTTTCCAAGAAACTTCAAAAATTTCGGAAGTACTGGATTTATATTTGTTTCAAAATTGTAGTCACCTGTAAGAACATACCACGTGGTTGGTGAAATCGCCATAAATTCACCTTATGAAGTATGATAATTTGTTGTAATAACATATTAATTTTTTGTTGTATTCGTCAGTTCGGAGGTCATCTCAAGTCGGGTCTTGTATGCATTGAACGCCTAGCGATATTGATTTTTTTTTTTAAGGGATTTGCGTGAAGGCCTGCGAAGAATTACCAACGTCAACGCTAATGTTTGCGAATTAATTTGTTCCACAGGGAGTTACGTTACTAGAGTAAACGATTCCGGCTTGGAGTTGATCGCACAGAAATGGAGTCATAGTCTGATCGAGGTGGATTTCGCATGGAGCACAGTCACCAAGTCCTTAGATGCTGCTGTTGCGTCTCTCGCCGAACAAGGAGAAAGTTCCGCGCTTCAGTGAGTACATTTTAGTGATACGGAAATCATGGTAGCTTTGTCGAATGTGGTCCGTCTCTTATTTGGGAACTACTGGCACTGAAGAAATTCTGAATGCGATTTTATATCAGTTGGCGAACTAGAGAACACAGCCTTCAGAATCATTCTTGCCTCGCGGTGTCTGCAAGCGTCCTGTGTGAAGTATTCGAGTGGATACTCGAGTCATTCGAATAAAGACTGACTCGTAAGGTGTAACAGAGGTGGTTAGCACCGCCTTTGACTGTACGTGTTCCACCGTATGGCTGTGTTAGATTTTATGGGTGAGTCACCCTTCGAAAGACTCGAATATCCCGTAGAGTAATGCAGGACTCGGGCGTTCCGTGCTTAGGCGAAGTAACGCTGTTGAAATTTTTACAAAGAAATCAAGGTGCGTTTCCATTATGGACCAAGTGTTGTGGAAGAATCTTACGAGTTTGTCTAAATTTTTGGAGGTCTTCTCCGTCCGCTCATATTGTCTTTTAAAAATGGTCGAGGAACACGATGCGAAGGTCTAGCAGTTTCAAGATTCTATTGTAGTGAACATCGTGGGCGCACATTTGGAAGAATTTTTCTATTTCAAAATTGCGTTTAAATATTTCAGCAACAGATGGTATAACCAGCTGATGTAGTCGACTAGGATTTACATAAACGCAGAAAATTCATGTTGTTATACGAATACGGCAAGCTTACTATTTATTAGATTTGTATTTCGGTTTCTGCCTTTGAGAAAAGTGGAGACTAGATTTTTAGCTATTCATATTCATCTTTCATTGTCGGAAAACTGGGAATTGATAGAGTGTACGTTGATCCGAGTAAATTCGTTAGGATTGTATTGAGGGAGAGGAGGTGGTACTGATTCACGCATCAGTCTTACCAAAGGAAGTAATGGATAATGTTCGAGCATTTATTATAGGCGAGCAAATGCTCAGAAGTTCTCACGAATGCTCTGAAAGTGAGAATTTGTTCGGATTTTCTGTGAATTAGATTTGAATTTCAACAAATCATATCCTTCATAATATGTTACGTGTGTAACTAGTTGAACTTTTTGAGTTTTTTTCTTGAGTAAAGTACTAGCTTTCCAAGCTACTAGCCAGGGATTAGGATCGAATGATCGAATCAGTTTGCATCCACTCGCTTTCATTGATTCGTTCCTGATTTACAACTCCAGTTTGATTTTTAGGGTCGGCTAGACCCTATTGCGATCGCTTTCTGTTTATTATTTTATTCTTCAAGTTGTTCAGTACTCAGACGTTATCAAGTGGTGATACGGATGGCGATTCTGTCGTAGTTCGTAGTTTTGTAGGATGTTTATTATTGATGAATATAGAGTACGTTAATGTTTAGCAGAATTCAGACGATAGGAATTGCAGGTTCCACGTCTTTTCGTCCAACGACATTTCGTCCAAAGGACACTTCGTCCAAAGAAAATCGTCCAATGGCACTTCGTCCAACTTTTTTCGTCCAAGAGACATTTCGTCTAAAGAAAATGTTTACTTACCCTCTCGTATAAGTGTGTATAAATGTTGTATGAGTTCGTCTGAAGTAAGTTGATGTGCGAAATATTGGCTCTACGTAGAATTAACGAAGTTATGTAGTAAGGTTTCAATAGTTCCCGTTATCTGTAGCAGGCATTGCAAATGTGAGCGAGCGAGCGAGTTCAAAATAATTCTTGTATGAAGATGAAGTGTCGATACATGCACCTGAAGCATCACACTCAACACTCACTCGTATTCGTTTCCTTGATTAAATTTTTGAGCATTGTTCCAAGTTATTTTCACGTGCTTCTTCTGAAAAGATTTTGGACGAAAAAATTTTGAACCACATTTCCTAGGACAAAATTCGTCGTGGACGAAATTTCGCATTGGACGAAGTGTCTCGTGGACAAAATGCGTCATGGACAAAATGTCTGTGCACGAAAAGAGGGGGAGCCGAATTGCAGCATTTGCCGACCCTAGTCGTGCAGCATTGCTGCCTGTTATTTGTTATAATTTACTGAAAAATTCATTCTCTCCAGAAACTTCTGCTACATTCAGATCTGTCGGCTGATTTATTCGTTTTTGACGAGCTCTGTCTGAGAAACATTTTTCGCTAATTTCAACCTCTAATCACATCCAATTCCCAGGTTGGAATAAAACAAATGCCTTTTCTAGCATTCAGATTTTCCATTTCAGCCTATCTTTTATGGTCTAGTCGAGCATTTGCTGAGCAGTTACCTCAAATTTCGTGAGCATAGAACCTGGAGCTTTTTGATTGAGCAGTTCTGAAATCGAGCATTTGTTGAAAATGTCTCCGAAATACTGAGCATTTTGCCTATTTTTTGTCGCCAGTCATTAGGTGTCGTTAGTTTCCTACGTATCGAATTAAGGGGAACAAAAAGTGCGCATTTTGTCATTGCGATATCGTGTTCTACAATGAAAAGTAGAAATATCGTGAGCGATGTCACTGATATAGTCGAATTTGGAGTACAAAATCTTCTGTTGATGTTGTGCTCTCTTTTGGTGCTAAGATTGTGCAGTTTGCCCGAGTATGTGAACTCATTTGATGACTTCCGTTTCTCGCCTAATGTTCTTACTTACCAAATTCAAATCGTAGACACAAAATGTGTTTGAAGCGTTCTCTACGACTGGGCATACCTAATCTCTCCTGAAGTAGGAGTGAGCAAACCCCTCCGAAAGTTGGAGTAGGCAGCCATCACTACATAGTGTCGGGATAAGTGACTACTGTACCTAGGCAAGGAGTATGACGCTAAAATGTAGGTTTTACAGAAAGGTCAACCAAGTCGAACTAGTTTTTTTTCACTTATGTAAACAGTGGTGGCCCTGTATTGAGAAATATTCTTAAGACTGTTGGAAAAATTTGGAATTTTCTTCCAGTGGTCATTTATGTGCTCGAGGCATTGGGCTGTGAAATGTTGCACAAGACAGGACTCTTAGATCGAACGAATCGTAGACTAATTACACACAAACCTACGTTCAGTGGTCTGCTGCTTTGAGACGGATCTACATTAAACGTCATTAACTGAGTGTCAATCGCTTGGTTCCACTTTCGACCAATTCTTAAATGTCCATACTTCTCCTTTCTATTTCATTTATTTCGTCCTTCTCGGAGTTTGTTTGGATTTTTGTTTTTGATGTGTTGAGCTTCAGAGAGACCTACCTTATCACTCATATCTACGAATTCGGTCGCCATATCCTCTAGCTCCTGCTTACTTCTTGCTACCAGTATCGCATCGTCCCGCGAACCTTAAGTGGTTCAATTTTTCACCGTCGATCTTTGTCCTTTTTTTTCGCTCCACTCGAGTTCTCTGACTACTTGTTCCAACAAGCCGTTGAAAAGATTTGGGGACAATGGGTCTCCTTGGCGTACTTCTTTTTCTATTCCTCCTCCTTAAGTCCTTCCTCGATTTGTTTTGTTGCTTGTTCCTTCAGTTCCTCTGCTCTTTCCATGGATATCATTCTTGTTTGCCTTTCGCGCCTTTTTGCATGGTCTTGGAGCCTCCCTTTCTTCTCAATCGGTGTTCTTACTCTAGTGATCTGATCTGATAGGAAGTTAAACCTGGCCATTGTCGAAATATCTTCCACCAACGTTATTTCAATTAATTGTATATCAGTCGTCCAGCCGTTTTGCTTGGACAGTCTAATTCGATCTTAATTGCTTGAGTAAGAAGAATAGAGGAACCCGAGGTCATTTACTTCTCTTAGTGAAGTCTGTGGGTCAGAAAATAGCGGGGTACGGCTTCGAAGAAGAATAAGCACGAAACGAAGTTGCTCTCCTCGCTACCCAAAATGTGTATATATTACGAAAACCGTGTAATTCTTTTTTCTCGGTGCCTGTATGGATAGTACCTCATTACCTTCCTGCTGTGATTTAGAGTTGTTTAGAAGGTGTTGAGGAAAATATTGTACGCAGCTCCAGGAGAAATGATGAAATACGATTTTTGTGCTGCATCTCTGGGCCTTGGGCTCGTGCTGCAAATCACTATTGTTTTATCCTGCTATTTTCTCTCTAGTTGCGTAATATACTATTTCCGATTCGTTTATACATTTAAAACTATACTAAACTAATAACCCACTTATTCGTGTATGTTTTCAGAATTCTGGACTTGACCGGTTCGTCCGTTAACCTACCTCCTGTACAGGCGGTATTGAAACGTTGCCCCAAATTGTTATCGTTGAATTTATCGTCATGCAGAGCATTGCCTCGTGGTATGAAAAGGCTTTACAGCGGACATTCCTTAAACGAACTAAAGGCTTCGTTGAACAAACCTCCGGACGACGGTACTTCTGAAGATAAAAATTCCCCGGGACGAGAGTAACAGCAATAAGTAGGAAATTTCATTTTTATGTGTAAATGTCGCGATTGTTTTTTTTTTTTTTTTTTTTTTTTTTTAATGGACGTGTTATTATTACGATTTCATTATTACAGGTAATTGTAATTGCTTTTTCCTCCTCCCATTTTTTTCCGTTCTGTCTGATGCATATTAGGCTTTCCCGCTTTGACCACGCTCCATATCGCTCTCCGGCGGAGCTGAATGCGCGTTATCAACTGGAAGTCAAATGTTATCACTGCTATGTATAAGGAACTGCAGGTATGCGCACGGTGAATGTAAACAAACGATTATGAAGAGGTTGCATGGTTGCATCGCGTAATTTTGTTATTTCGTTTTGAGTTGTTGACTGGATTTATGGGATGCGTGATACTCGTAACAATGCATTCGGATACAGCAGTTTACCTGAATCCTGACTCTTGGGTACTTGATTATAAGGTTTTACTAATGGAACCGATGCAACCTCTTAATTATCGTTTGTTTACATTTACCATACGCATACCTGCAGCTCCTTACTACGTATTTCTTATAGGGAATTTCAACATTTTGACTTCCAGTTGATAACGCGCATTTAGCTCCGCCGGAACGATACGGCGTGTGGTCGGAGCGTGAAAGCCTAATTACGCGTCATACGATTTATTTCGGAAAGAATAACTTCGGTACAACTGTGTTGTAAGTCAGGACATTTTATATGAAAGTCATTTTAGTTAACCAAGTGTTTTTTCTTTCTTTTAACCATTGTATGTTAAATTACAACGAATTGTGTTCAAAGTTTTTTCCACTTTTGTGGAACGAGTTTGTTTTTCGTTTAAACATATTTAAAATCCAAAAGAGTGAATGGACCAGCTTTGAATATTTCGATCATGGTGTAAATATAGAGTCCCGGGCATCTCCTGGTAGCCTTCCTTTTAAATATGTTTATAATTCCATTATTTTTTATTTCGTCGTTTCTTTTTGTTTTTGTTTTTCTTTTGTTTTGTTTTTTCCTTCTTTTCGCGCTCCCCTCCCCTTCTAAATTCATTTCTTTTTACATTCTCGATGAAGTATACTTCGTTGTATATATCATTAACATATTTTTTCACCTAGTCTCTCTCTGTTAACGGAAATTCTTGATGAATGTTGTTTTAGATAAGATTGTTTTATTTTGTGTATTTTTATTTTTCGTCACTTTACCATTATACGTTAGATTTTAATTTATATATTTGCCCCCTTTCTCTTTTCGTCTTGTTCTGTTGACTTATTTTTTATTTCTGTCTAATAATTATCGCAGAAACAAACAATGCAAGGTTACGGAGATTCGTAATTTTCTTAATTTTAATGATTTTTTTAAAGATGATTTTTATTTTTGTAAAAATATTTTTAGTTAGAAAAATTTTCCTCATATGAAATTTTTTCCTCGTGTTGACGCGCTGTATAGAGCTTAAAAATAATTAAGAGTACAATGTATCGGATCGCAGTTTCGTTCTTCAAAATTTTCTTCATTGTGGGAGACCATGGGGATAATTTTTTTTTTTTTAATATTTTTCGTTTTCAAATGGATCGCTTTTGGAGTTCGAGGTGGCCACTTCATGGTTGCGTTAGGATTTCAAAAGATGTGGACGAACTGTGGAAATGTTACCGTGAGATTATAAACGTTGGCGAAAGCTGTTTTTTCTGTACAGACGTTTGTCATTGACGTTTTGATTTTCGTATGATGAGCATGAGCGAATTTCGAAATAGCTTAGGTCGTGTGTATTTACCGATTTACAATTTTATTGTGGTAGAACAGGGAAAAGCTTTAGCGTTTGCATATGCTTGTAATTTTTCAGATTGAAATGTTGTGATTGCGATTATCGCGGATTGTTAATGTTGTTGATAAGAAACCAGTTCAATTGATTGAAAATTAATAACCTGTTGGATATTATTCAAAATAGCATTCCATCCAGTGGGCTCGTCGTTTGATGTGAAAATGAACACAGAATGCTAGTCTATAAGTAATTCCGAAGTATCTGGATGGTACTCTTTAAGCCCAACGTTTCGTCAATCGATTTATACTTATTTGAAGACTGGTGATTGTCGAATGCAGTTGTTAAATATTCTGAATTACTAAGAAAGAGTTTCACATGATGGAATATTTTCAATTTTTCGATTGTATAAAAACTTTTCCTTAAATACACCAACGAATCCCGAAGTTTCAACCGTGATCATCGCTCAAATCGAATAAACTGCTCATATTCGTGCATCTACGTTCGGGATGTTGGTGAGGGTATTTTAACGCCTTCATGCTTACGTACCAAGCCACATTTGCACGCATGCTCACATGTCTTGTGATGATCACAAAATGGGCATTGAGCTCAGATGTGTTGACGTGTTGATGAATAACTGAGCTCGTGTAATACTAGTTCGATTTTGTAACTTTTAATTTGTAGAAATAGTCATTTTTACCGAGTCGCAGTCACCAAACATTAGAAATTGCATTTAGTACAGAAACTAAATGTACATGTGTGCCAATGAATCGACAGTTGCAGTTCTGTCCCTAAGTAAAAGCTGGATAAGTTTAATCGAGTTCTGTTCCGTATTTGTGTATGTGTATTTGCTTTGTGGCGGGGTCCACATTCTTTTAGACCGTATGCAGGGCATTTTTCAGTTCTTCCAGCTATTGTTGTGTGGTGGATTATTACATTATAGAGCTTTAAAACATGATCCATCGAAGGTGGAAACATAGGTGGCTAATTTTAAGTATGGCAGGGCTCTATAGATTGTCTCGTCATGTTTCATGCTAATAGAAATGAGTGAGCCAGAACTGGAAACTCATAGTGTTGAAAAATTGATTTTGGTGGCGCTAAATTGAAAACTTATCATTCAGGGTATCCAGAAGTTCCCGCCGGTCGTAGAAAGTGCGTAATTTTTTTTCAAATCAAGTTGACGTAGTTGGTTTTAAATATTTAAAATTTATTTTGTATTCTTCGCCTGTCGATTAACGAATTTTTGAGAGGTCTTTTTTGAGGCACAGAATTCTCCAAAACTCTTCGATTAATATTTTCCTTCGATTACAATTGTGTAAATTTAATGGAGGTTTTCGTTGACGTCTCGATATTTTCGTAGATGATTTATTAGTGTGTAGAGATTCGCTTTGTATATGTTTGTTGTATATATGATGTAATGATAAATGATACAATTTTTTTGTTCTTATAAATTTTCAATCATCTGTTATATTTTACATGTTTAAATATTTTATATAATCTTAAGGCAAATTTGTTTTGTAAATATTTTGTGTATGATTTGTATAATAAAAATACTTTGTTATTTAAACTAGTAAGTTTGATTTGGGATTGTCGGGTAGTAGGATTCGAAAGGAGAAATGAATAGGTAAAAGGAAAGCGTATTGAAGGTAGTGGTAGGAAATATTTAGTATAACCCATAATGGAAAAAGAGGAGAGGTCTGGTTGGCTGAGTGGATAGCGCGTTGGTCTCGGAATCCCGAGGTCTCGGATACGAGCCTACGTAGCAACTCGCCTGATTTCGATCTAGGCCGGTTTTTCGGACAGAAAGGAAGAGGGCTAAGACAGTCCTAACAGCCTCCCCGACGTCTCTAAAGTAATGCTCGAAAGGGCGGATTCTAGAGCTCGCGGGTTAAGAACAAATTCGAAAAAACAATGGAAAAAGAGGAATAATTGACCTGATCGCTGTATTGCAAACATTGGCGTTAGGGATGGAAAATATCGAAGATTTTCATTATCGATGATTATCGATATTTCCAAACTTCTTATCGATAACTATCGATATTATTGATCAATTATTATAAGATTATAACGCCTATAGCAGTGTGCTACCTACCTTTTTCGTTTTTATCATTCTACTCTGCTTCTTCGATTGACAACCACTGAATGGATAGGTATGCCACATGATACGAAAGCTCATAGGAGACTTCAGCTACATATTTAAAGGGCCATATTCATTGACAGTGAGCAACAGAACTAGTTTCATCGAAAGTATCAATATCCAATCCTCAATATCTGTGCTTTTAGATATTCACCGCATATCGATATTTATCGATTTTCCATCCCTAATTGGCGTTATAATTGCTGTAAAACTCGTTAATAAAACAGACAGGCGATCGACATGTGAGGTGATCAACACGTGAGTTGAAAAGGTTGAAAATATATGAAAGACATACACAGGTACCACGTTCTTAAAGTATACTGAAACGAACAAAAGCGATTACAAGAACCCATGATCAGCAAGAAGATCCCGAAGATAATCGGGCAACGACCTTTATTATTTGAATGAAAACAGCTGGTGGGCGATGATCTCAATTCAACTTGGCCCGGAAAAGATGTCTTCTTTTTAATGCGAGTCAGATTCGGAACTGATTACAGTGATCAGTCTATTTTTTTCCAATACCACTGGCACATTTCCTAGCACTTTTGGAATTTGTGGCACATCAGTGGCCCAATTTGTACATTCTTAATTCCACGACAACAGCATAAAAAAATAATGGTATGAGATTATATTATTTTAGCTATATTTTGAATGCTGAATACGATAGCGTCAACCATTTTTCTCAAGAACCTCTAGTTTTCCATATTCAAAAAAAAATTTTTTTTCATATATGTTTCGCTTTTTATTCCTTTTTGTCGTCCATAAAAGCACACGCCCATAGTTGTTTGATTATAGTACTATCATCTTGATAATACTAAAATTCGCATTTAAGAAGGAGATAAGGGGGGGGCGTATAATTAAAAATTTAACGACGGCATTAAATTCCTTGTTGAAAATTCATATAATTGAAATCATACCTATCATATTCGCTCATGGTATTGTTTTTAAAAAAAATCTCAAATTGTTGCGTAGTGAGTAGGCCTCCCACCCGCAGTCATATATGTCATATGTCAGTTTCTAGTATTGATGTAATTGGCACTTTCAAGATTATTTTAGAATGGAGTACATTTGGACGCTGTTAAGCAAAAAGCACCCAAGCGACAAAATCTGTTTTCTGAGAAAACATTAAAACAAAATATTAAAAGCCAATGAATAATGCCAGTTTACGGACATTATAGATACAGCGTTTACTGATATGCTTTTTTCAACGTGGATACGCGTTTTTGTATCGGGGGTCCAATTTTAAAATATTCATCCACTTTTTAGCGCTCTTTCCAAGGGTACTAGTAAGAAGTCTGGTTGGCCGAGTGGATAGCGCGTTGGTCTCAGAATACGGAGGTCCCGGGTTCGAGCCCACGTAGCAACTCGTCAAAATTTTCGGCCAGAAGGGAAGAGGGCTAAGACAGCCCTAACAGCCTCCCCGACGTCTCTGAAGTAATGCTCGAAAGGGCGGATTCCAGGACTCGGGTGGCGAGCAAATTAGAAAAAGAGATTATTATTATTATTATTATTATTATTATTATTATACAGTTTGTATTGAGAAGGGAACGTAGCGTGCCCCACAGTGTTGTGCCTCTAGACGTAAAGAGCAAGGGTACTAGTAACTCATTTTGTCAACAAATTGAGCGTTTTCCGCTTAACAGCGTCCATTTTGTCCACAAATGTCGCTTGGGCGGTTTTTGCTTAACAGCGTCCATTTTTTTTTGAAACGTTTGTTTGACAAGGCGCTTGACCAGGTACAGCTCTATATAGGCTGCAATGGATCAGTCATTTTGATTTCAGAATATTACCTGGGGTAGGTAGTTCAAAAATATGTCCCCTCACAAGAACTTTGACTTTTTCATAATTTTGATTGAAGTTTAGAATAATTATTTTGAATTTTTTGAAATTTTGCAATTTACGAATATTGGTGTTTCATAATATGGACGCTATTCAGCGTAAGGGAACCAACTAACATTTGTGAACAAAATTAGTTATTAGTAAAGTTGGAAAGAGCGTAAAAAGTATAATTTTTCAAAATTGGGCCCCCGCCGATTCAAAAATGTGTACTCAGTACTCACGTTGAAAAAAGCTTATCAGTAAACGCTATGTTATATAATTTATAGATGGCTTTTGAACTTCGAATCACATGTTCTTAAAAAACAGATTTTGCTGATGGTTGGTTCCCTTATGCGCTGAATAGCGTCCAATTATACATATATGTATATAGCAGGTATGAATAATTAAAATGGTTGAATAATGACTGTCTTATGACTCTAGGATATACGAATTCAGAACTTTGATCAAAGTTTCGAAAAATCAGAGAAGTTGGGATCGGATAGATTTTTAGACTGACCTTTAGCAGTCACAAAATGGCGGATCATACCCATGTATAACTGTAGAGCCCTCTACTTCAGGTATGATTCACGTTACAGCACGTTATAACGTAATAACCAGAACACGCGCGGTAGTCTTATCAAACGGCTTCTGTTTTCTCAATTCTTTATGCTGAGCACGTTTTTTGGAAATCTTTTCTTTTTGCTTCATTTCTCCAGTTCCAAATGCTAGCAGACAGAAGCATAACTATGGGAACATATGGGAACGTGGCATGTGCAGTCAGCGATAGCGATAATTTATTCTTACTTCGTCTTGCCGTTGCTGTGGCAACCAAGGTATACAAAACACATGGCGAACAAGTGGTAAACTCAGCTCCTACCTTTGGTTCTCAGACAGTCCCAAACTTGAACCGAAATGTCGGTGGTGCCGGTTTTCTCATTTCACATCAAACACGACATACTGCCAGGTTTGGTGACAGTCGGCAAATACGATGGATCACATTCCTGTTTAACGGCCGTCACAACTGGAGCTAAGGTAAGATAACTAATTCACTTTGACCATCAAGGATGATTTCTGTTTTGTAATTCTATTTCCTCTGCCTGTTGGTCGTAGATTTTAATACACAGTCCACACAGGCACAATCGTGAAATATCATTCTTAAATGTGAACGAGTCGGTTACTGCGATTTGTGCTGGTAAGCTGAAGCCAGACGAAGACAAGGATATTTTGGTGATCGGCAGCCCGTCCAGCGTGTTAGCATATCATGTCGATAACAACAGCGAGTTGTTCTTCAAGGAGGTACTCAGACGATGAGTCATCATCTTGTAATATTGACGAAGATTTTGAGCATTTATCTGTACGTCGTAGTCTCTGTAATTCTTCGAGCTCGTGGTAATCAACTTATTTCAATTTCAGGTGCCAGACGGAGTCACCGCAATTACAATCGGTAACTTGGGTGGATATTCTAGCCCGCTGTTGATTATAGGAGGAAATTGTTCGATTCAAGGATTTGACTGGCGAGGGCAAGATCTGTATTGGACGGTAACCGGTGATAATGTTAGGTCATTAACACTGGTTGACATTAATCAGGATGGCTTGAATGAGGTATCAGTATTTATTATATCTAATCATATATAGTATGGGTTCTTCATTGACGCTATACCTATCTAATTGTTTTTTGTTATGTCCCGCAGCTTATTGTCGGATCTGATGATTTCGAAATTCGTGTGTTCAAAGAAGATTCAATCATACATGAAATGACGGAAACTGAGTCGGTCGGCTTTTTGGTTGGCTATAAGGAGAATAAGTTCGCATATGCTCTGTCAAATGGTACTGTTGGTATCTATGAAAAACTGCATCGAGTGTGGAGAATCAAGGTTTGAAATCACGTGTTTCTTGTAGATCTATATCAGTTCCCGTTTCAGTGCGAGTGTTTTTGATAAACCGAAAACTGCAGTCAGCAGCGTATCATGACTGAGGACACTGAGGACATAGTTCATTTCGGCGTAAGGACAAAGTTCGGAAGGGAAGGTAACTCATATGGGCACATTGGTGGTTGTGGACAGTCTCCATGCCACCTAGTCCTACGCCGAAATGAACTCACTTCATTCCGTTCGGGAATTCGTTATGGCCCATAATTGAAATGGAGGGCTCTCGGATCAAGAAGTTGTTACAAGACATTTCCGGTCATATTTCATGTTTTTATTAAATGTTATAAAATACTATGCTAACTGAAAATGGCGCTCGATCATACTCGTATACTTTTTGATCGAAGCTGAGTGTTTCAATGCCTGCAAGTTTCTTCAAACTCATTCAACTACCAAATAATAACATATAACGTGGTAAAAGTTTTTCATTTTTTTTTTTTTTTTTTTTTTTTAAACAGTCGAAAAGCTCGATTCAGTGTTTGGGAAGTTATGATTTAGATGGAGATGGTGTCGATGAATTGATAAGCGGCTGGTCAAACGGAAAAATCGATGCGAGAAACAGCCAGACTGGTGAAATCATATTCAAAGACGTTCTAGGACATGGAATCGCTGGCATTGTATCCGGCGATTACCGAAGAGCTGGGCGAAATCAGCTTATTGTCGTGTCTCAAACTGGAGAAGGTGAATGCTGACGTTTTTAACCAAAAATATTTATCCTATATAGTTTTCTGTAAGGTTTCTCGATGCGCAAAATCTCACAAGTTACCCGGGTAACTAAAGGAGAACCAAAGGTAACTGACAGGTTTCTGGGTAATCTGAGGGTAACAAATTGGTAACTTTTCCGCGCGGGTAACTAGAGGGTAACTGATTGCGCCGTATCCCGTCAGTTACCCGGGTAACTGAAGGGTTTCCGAGTAATCTGAGGGTAACCCGAGGGTTGCAAAAGGGTAACTTTTTCGCGGGTAACTGGGTAACTAGAGGGTAACTGATGGCGCATCGAGTTGTAGTGCTATATACAATTTGAGATTCATGGAAATTTTGTTCAGTTAGAGGTTATGATGCCACTAGTTTCACGCAAGATTTAAAAATGCAAACGGATTTATTGCGAGATTTATTTCTCAGAAAACAAGCGCTAATTGCCGAAATGAAGAACTACCACAGCGGTCTGGCAACATCTGGTATCCCGGTAAGAAAACGCAGTACCTTCTGATATATATATAATTTTGTTCCAAGTCGATCAAGTTATCCCGGTTTGGAGACATTGACATTCTTTTAACAGTGTTAAAATTGAGACTTTTGGGCAGAGTATTTCGGCATTAGTTTGAGCCATAGGTTCAACCCATTAGAAAGCCGAGCACCCTGTTTGGTAGATAGACACCATTTTGATGTACTTGCTCAGTCTGGCGGAAAGCGAAGCTGTCGTTGGTGCCAGTTTACATCAATTTGGGCTTTTGGTCTGTCAAACTTGCGACAGCCTGATGTTTGGGGGTGCGTATGGCGATGCTTATGTTGCTAAATTAGCACCCCAGACCCAGCATCACTGATTCTCGGAAAGTATGCCCTTTCGAATATTGCATCTGTGACCAGAAAGGATGCACTGAGGCTGGCCCGGGCCTCCATTTCGCCTCTCCCTTTCGAATTCGCACTGTACTGCCATGGCTACTATGGAACATAGGCAACGCTGACCCAGCATTAAACTGGAATTCAAGTGCATCACAGCCGGTTAATAACCTGATAAAGACAACAGTTTTGCAGACATGCCGATTGAAAAATATTTGCAGCCCCTCGAATTTAAACAAATAATATACGTATATACCTACATAATGATGTATTCTTAAATTATGATCTGCAAGAAATTTCTCAGAAATGAATGGCAGCTGCGAATCTTTATAGCTGCACAACTGCTTCTAATTCAAAGGCAATATGTTATTGAAATCAACGATTATTTGTTGCAGGCAAATACCAGGGTGGTGCCAGTTATCTCTGCCTCGATGGGTACGAATAGATTCCCGGTTAGTAGACTTGCCCATATGCGAGGGTGATTCAGAAAGATGTGTACTCAGAGACTTGTAAAAGTACGCAATGGGAAATGTGAGGTCGTTTTTCTGAATTACCTTGTACTAAGTTTTATATTTAATTAGACATGTGCACGTCCACAAAAAAACCGACACGTTCAGTTATCACTGTTCAGTTGCTAAGAAAATGAACATTTCTTTGTTCAGTTCATTAGGAAACCTACAGGGTCAGACAGGGCCGGCAACTTTTCATAATCCTCTATATGACTGTGTAGCGAAGAAAAACAACCCGAATTTTACGCAATAACGTTTTATTATCGTATCATTCGGCCGTATGCATAAAAACTAAGCTTTAACGTCGAAGCAGAAGAACGGAGTGAGAGCCGTCACTCCGAAGGGAAAGATAAAAGTTTGAAGTTTTGCTTCAATCTGCATGCATAAGCTTTCTCTTTCTCTTCAAAGCAGACGCTCCACAAAATGAAGTGAGTGCTTCAAAGATAATGTTTGTTCAAGTTGTTACCAGCCGCGTATATGTGTCCAAGGAAGTTCTTCTGAATCGAAAATCATTCAAAGAAGCGAAAACAAAGATGGTGGTGGTGTACAGGTGGAAAACGTACAAAACGGTGAAATAATTTTCGGGGAAAATCTCCGATGATTTCCGAAGAATTTTTTCGGAAACCTTTCCCAGAGAATTCCATTGGAAATCTTCAGAAAAAATTTCCAATGTTTTCTAAAGAATTTCTTCAAAAATCTTCTGGAAAATTTTCCGATAATTTATGAAGAATTTCATCGGAAATATTTGAGGAAAAACTCCGATGGTTTTTGGAAGAATTTTATCGAAAATCTTCCGGAAGAATCTCCGATGATTTCCAGAGAATAATTTCATTGGAAATCTTCGAGAAGAGTCTCGAATGATTTTTTGAGGAATTTCATCGGAAATGTTTGGGGGAAAAATTCCGATAATTTCCGAAGAATTGAGACTATTTTCCACTCATGCGATTGAATCGGAGATTTTTCCTGAAGATTTCTGATGAAATTCTTCGGAAATCAGTCCACAATTTCCGAAGAATTTTATCAAAAACAATTTGAGAAAAATCTCCGATAATTTCAAAAAAATGCCATTGGAAATCTTCGAAAATAATCATTAATTTTCGAATATCTTCAGAAAATATTTCCAACGATATCCGAAACATTTTGTGAAAATTCTTCGGGGAAAATCTCTGATCCCATCGTATGCATGGGAAATAGTCTCATTCTTCGGGAATCGGAATTTTTTTTTCAAAATTCCCGATAAAATTCCTTGAAAATCATCAGAGATTCTTCTCGAAGATTTCCGATAAAATTCTTCGAAGATCATCAAACATTTTTTTCCTGAAGATTTTTGATAAAATTCGTCAAAAACCATCGAAGTCCCCCCCCCCTTTGAATATTTCCTATAAGATTCTTCAAAAATTATCAGAAAATTTTCTCGATGAATTTTGATGAATTTTTTTGGAAAACATTGACAATTTTTTCAAAGACTTCTGATGAGATTCTTCGTTAATTACCGGAATTTTTCCCAGAAATTTCCGATGAAATTCCTTAAAAATCATCGGAGATTCTTCTTGATTTCCAATGAAATTATTCTTTCGAAATCATCGGAGATTTTTCGTGAGAATTTTCGATAAAATTCTTCAAAAACTATCGGAGTTTTTCCTCGAATGTGTCCTATGCAAAAATTATTGGAAAATTTTTTTGAAGAATTTTGATAACATTTTTTGGAAAACATTGGAAATTCTTTCGAAAGATTTCTAATGGGATTCTTGGGAAATTTTCTGAATCTTTTTTTAAAATTTCCGATGAAATTCATTTAAAATCACCGGAGATTTTTCTCGAAGATTTTCAATGAAATTATTCTTTGGACATCATCAGGGATTTTTCCTATGATTTCCAATAAAATTTTTCAAAAACCATCTGATTTTTCCAAAATATTTTTGATAAAAGTCTGTAAAAATTATTGGAAGATTTTTCAAGAAATTCTCCGGAAATCATCAGAGATTAATATTTCTGATAAAATTCCTTGGGAATCATCGGAGATTTTCCCTGAACATTTCTGATGAAATTCTTCGGAAATCACGCTAATTTACCCCAAAAATTTCCGATGAAAATCTCTGGAAATCATCGAACTTTTCTTCTGAAGAAATACTTCAAAAAGCATCAGAGATGTTTCTCGATGATTTCCGATAAAATCCTTTACTATTTTTGGAAATCTTCCTTAAAATTTTCAACAAAATTCTCCTGAAATCATCGGAAATTTTTCTCAGTGATGTCCGATGAAATTCTTCGAAAATTATCGGAAATTTTTCCTTAATATTTTCGATAAAATTTCTGGAAAATGATCTTCGGAAATCAAAGGAATCTTCTCGAAGATGAATGATAACTGCATGTGTTTTTCGAAAAGAAGACTACCTACTTATCGGGATTAGACGAATTTTTTCGCGAGCGAAAGCTTCACTTTTGAAATTAACACTCCTCTTTATGCATACTTTTTCCCGAAGCAAACGCTCTCACTCCTGAGCACAAGCTTCCTTTTCACTTTTTTATGCATAGGTACAATCTGCAGCTTGCACTTCACTTTTGCGAAGTGAAAGCTGAAGCTTCTCTTTATGTATACCTCCAATTGTACCAATAATTTCCCCGATGTTGCCATGTGTAGCATTCGTTACACCCGCTATATACAGAAGTTGCCATCCCTGGGGTCGGATGGGCCGTAGAGAATACCTGGAAAATTTCCGGTGGGTCGGTAGACCCACCCGAAAAAAATCATTGGACCGGTGTCAGATATATTTTCTCAGTAAGTTTTTGAGACCCAGCCCGGCCCTGGAAAACGAACGCGTTCATACATGTTCATCTCGAAAAAAAATGGTTTCATTCGTGAACTGCCTATGTGTTCTAATATACTTCTTGTCTTAAATCCGAATTTATATTCATTTCTAATTTGACATTAATTTCGGCGTTTTTTATGTCACTAAAGAATAACCATGTTTTGCTGTCATTGTCTACGAACAACTTGATGTACATACGGTCTGCAACCATTTTCGCTGAAGGTATATTTGAGGGAGGAGAAACCCTCGTCGCTCATCCACCTGCTAATGAAGTTTCTTCTGTGCTTGAATTAGCGTTATTCCCTCCGAAGGACACTCCTCTAGACATTAATATTGTGGTAAGAGCGTCTCGGCCAACATTCTCTTGCTCGAAAATTGGATTGTTCGTGAATCTCGTTTATGTTTTGAGCAGGTGTTTGTCGGAAGTAACGTCAATTGCGATCAGTTTCATGTATTCGAATTACCCCGTCAACTGCCGAGATTTTCGATGTATTTTTTGGTTCCGTATAACGCTCCGGAGGATCCGCAAAGTTACGTTACTTTTCAGATTTCTGAAAGAATTCAGCGAGTAAGTGATGTTTAAATTTGTTGTACGAAACTTGAACTCTAAGTAGGAATCTGTTGGATGGCAGAGAATGTTTCCTGGGGCAATATACGACCATTTTCGGAAGGAGCTTGCAATAACTTCCCAAACGAAACAAAAGTTTTAAGGGGTACCTATAATGAATTCTTTTGAATCCAACGAGCCTTGGAGGCTCTATCTTTACACTTCTTCAAGTTTGTACCTATCAGTGTCACTTCGAAAGCTGCGTGTTTTTGTCGAAACGTTTTCAGGTGTTATCATCAGTGATTAACTTCGCTTCTGAAACAAAACACTGTCTGTAATCCGCTATATTGATTAAAGGGCAGTGCTGTGTGGTGAACTGTCTTGCCATGTGTTGTGTTCTGATTAGTTGTTGTTCGCTATTGTTGAGTACTAGTCGGATTCGTAGTAACATGAAAAGTGTTTTACGAAGTATTTGTAGTTGTGTTCATCAAGTTTTAGGCGTCGGCAGCCATGTTTACGGGTCGAAAGAACCTAGTCGATTCCCATACAATGTTTCTTATACTTACGCCTTCCAGTATACCTATACCTATAATAAAAATGTATGTTTAGTTAGATATGTGGCTGAAGCATAATTTTTTGGTTCCGGACGTGGTCCCGATCAAAATAACTTCTGACATCGGCTGGAGTATATGTATCAAGCCACTAAGAGAGGGATCTGCCATCAATTTGAAATACTCGTCGGGCACGATGACTTTGGTGACTGAGAACATGGGCCTCGCTGCCGAAATAATACAATCGATCGCGAATTATCTAAATATTGACAAGTTAGAGGTGAGATTGTAGATTTTTAATCAAGTGTTGGACCTTTTTTCGCTACACCTACATTTGCTACCGCTTAACATTGGCATTGTTTTAGTCGTATGCGCAGTTTCCGAAGATTTTTGAGCAGATCGAAGCAATGCTATCGGAAATTACAAATCTGCAGCAGAACGCGTCGAAAATGTCGGCTACGGTTGCCGATAATGCAGCTTTAGTTCGGAGGCTTATTGTTCAAGCTGAGGATGCAAGAATTATAATGCACACGTTAGTTGATATTTTTATTTATAAATATAGCCACTTGGTTGAGTTTATAAAGTGCAGTGGTTTCTCTTTCGGGCGCCGCTAGACTTTTTTTTCCAAAGGATGGAGGAAACACGGGAGGAATACAATTTTATTGTGGCAAAATAATGTATTTGAGAGTCCAGGACCCTTTGTTAATGTCTGCGAGTTAATTTAAGACTTTTTTCGATGCAGAGATTCTGTTATACTGTTGCAGGAAAGACATGCGAGAATGTTATTCTCAACTACATCAAATAAATGATGAAATGCTGAGAAATCATAAATTATACTGCAGTAATCACGAAGAACTATTAATAATTTTAAGGAAACTGAATTTGATTATACAACATGCTTCCAGATTGCGAGGTACACTATAATATCACTTTATTTTTTTATACACTTCTGGAATATCAGATGACACCATCGCTGACCCAAACCTTTATAGCGTAGCAAACATGATGCTATTTTATTATTTTGAATTATGAATTTCTCATGACATCTGGGTCATTGACCTAGAATTAGAATTTATTGACCTTTGATTTCATAAGTTGTGTGGGTGTAGATAGCTCCGTTATGAGGGGGGGGGCTACCTGCCCAACCCTTTACACCTTTACCTTATTCTTAATTCCTAAATTCTTATGGGCGCCAATCGTTGATTATTTTATTATTAAGAGGATCCAGACCCCAGAACTCCTCCCTTTATCTACGTCCTTGATAAGTGGTTGTATGTTTGTAATTATTTAATATCGTATGTGAATATATTTGAACGTGGATTAGGTTGATGACCTTGAACTTGACTATATATATTTTTGATCTTGACGCCCCGCGGTTGATTGTATATGATATCGAAGTGCGTGATCTGCTACAGTTTTATTGATATTTTAATGTTTGATTACTTGGGTAAGATTCCAACTAGAGTTCAATGATCTTAACCTATTTTGATTGATATAGCCTGCTGAACCTAACTGTATGTCTTTTTCGTGTACATACATACATACATTTGTGTGAGGTGGCGCTGATGTGTACGCCGAGTGCTCAGACTTTGTAGTTCATTGCACTATTCCTCAGGTTACTGTTAAGGATCGGCTCAGTAGCCTCACTTGTATTTGTATAGCCAGTGAGAATTTTACTGAGTTCTAACCCTTCGACTTCGCCGAGTGCTGGATATTCTAGTCCCAGGGGTGCGTTCAGAAACCTGTAACCAATACGTCGTTAGAGGTGGTCACACAACCGATTCGTTCCGAAACGTTATTCTGACGAATTGCGTACCCTGGTTAAGAAAAAAAAAACAACTCGTTCAGAAATTACTGTTGTATCCTACCTGGGTAAGCAAATTTTGGCACAGTCGGGAGTGGAGTAAAGTCCCGTAACCGGAGTAATGATTGTTCTGTTTACGAAGACGAGGGGATATTTTTCACTATTCTCTTATCAGCAACCAGCCCGTTCTGGAAGAAAGAGTGGTTGTACGTTACGCTGGCATAATGACGTCATCATACCAGGACAACGAAGGTATCCAAAACGTTTCTGAACGCAACCCAGTGTTTTGCGTCTTGTCCCGGCTATTGGACATATGATATGGATCGAGGTTTCTTCTTCTTCACAGTACCTACAGGAACCGCTTTTCGCCACTCCTATTTTATACCACACATGTTGTTTTGTGACACCATGACCAGTTATAGTAGTCCGACCATGAGCCTTGCATGTTTTCTGTGAAGCCCTGGTAGGAACTTGGCGTATACTTACTGGGGGCGTCCACCATTAGTGTTTTGCTGACTTTCATGCCACTGGCTATCCCTGCTTACTTACCCAAGCCATTACCTTGGATTTTATGACGCTGTATGCTACAGGAAGACACGGCCCGGTCTTAGCCACTTCCTTTTTATGCCTTCCTTCGCTAGTTTGTCGCAGCGATCATGTTCTGTTTTATGCCGCAGTGTCCCGGTGTTCATAGTATGGTGACACGGTTCTCCAGGGCAAGGGTGTACAATTTGTTAACGCAGTTCGCCCCCACCAGGGATGTAGTTTGGTGTGACGGTGGTGCCTTAATAGCCGTTTGACTGTCTGTGCAGATATAGACCCGCTTATTAACAAGGCCCTTCTGCTGGCTTCTGTCAATGGTTACCGTGATTGCCATTACCTCTTCTTGGAGGATAGTGACGCCCTGACCCAGTGCCATTGAATAGTTGTCAGCGCCTTTTGCATTCGACCTTGATCATTCTTGGAGGTATCTGCAAACTATACATGCTCCTCTTTTCCTAGAATGCTTCATCGCCATTTCTTTTCCAAAACCTCCCGTGTGGGTGTCAGTGCATGGTATGGCTTGTCAAAGAAGTGTTCCATCGTGATTCTATCCTTCGGCATCCCAGAGCATTTGTTCATCGTCCTCGCAATCTCCTGCATATCCTTTTCTGTGGCCTGTTTTTTGGGCCTGAAGGTTTGGTTGGTCCAGGCAATAAGCCCCCATTATCGTAGCTGCTTCTATAGCAGTGTGAAGTGGTGGCAAGTTTAGGAGCCTTTCAAGTGCCTTAGTCGGCGCTGTTTTCATTGCAGGTGGTCCAGTTCCTCTCTGACTGTGGCCAGGTGGACCCGGCCCCACCACACAATGGCTCCATATGTGATTCTGGGACGTATTACACTGATGTATATCCAGTGCATCATTTTGGAAGAAAGTCTCCAGGTCCTGCCGACAAAAGTGCGGCAAGCCCAAAGAGCCTCAATTCCTTTTCTTATTTTCTCTGAGCTTTTTCGTGTAACCCAATGCACTGCCTCTGACTGTTTTAATTCAGAGTTTATTGACCTTTGGTGTTCGCTTACTTTCAACATAGATCCTGTTGAGAGTCGTTGACAAGATTTGTCTTAGTAGCTAGAAATTATTGCCCTTAAACTTTGTTTGACCTCTGTCTATGGGAGGTCAATGCAGCGCCTATTCTAAGCTTTTCTTGGAACTGCCTTTATCAGAAAATTGCCAGCTTTATCATAGTTTTTCTTTGCTGATACCACCCCCCCCCCCCCTCCGAAAAAAACAATCTAATTTCAAGTTTGTGATTTTTAAACGTAGTATTGTTGTTTTTTGAAACTGCCCAAATTAATTTAGAGGTGTTCAACAAATTTTTGATACTACCCAATATAGGCGGTACCGCCTGTTAGAATAGACGTTGGATCAATGGCTTTTATAGTCAGATGGAAGACGACGCGGCTGGCACTGATCAAGAAGCCAGGAAAGCCCGATGGCCAGCCGTCCTCGTACCGGCCTATTTGCCTGCTCGACACCGCCGGCAAGGAGTTTGAGCGTACCATCGTGGATAGGCTGGAGGAGCATTTTCGAAGGCAGAAGACGATTTCGAGCAGTCAGTACGGATTCAGAACTGGCCGCTCGACTGCGGACGTCGCGCTGAAGTTGAAGAGACTGGCGCAGAAGGCGATCCGCGAGCGGCAGTTCTGCGCGGCGGTCAGCCTCGACATCAAGAACGCGTTCAACTTCATTCCGTATACGCGTATCATGGAGGCGTTGGAGTTGGCGCGGGTACCTGGTTACCTCGTGCGCATCATCAGGAGCTACTTTTCCGGCCGCCGGATAGAGATGGAGTCGGCGGCCGGACCAATCACACGGGAGATGACCTGCGGCGTTCCTCAGGGATCAGTACTCGGACCTACCCTGTGGAACGTCGCCTTCAACGGGATGCTGAGGCTGGCACTACCACCAGGCGTAAAGTTGATCTGTTGCGCCGACGACACTCTGGTGGTGTGCCAGGCGGAGACAACAGCAGAGGTCACGCGACGAGTGAACCAGGCGTTAGAGATGCTGACCCACTGGATCGAGTCGGCGGGGCTGTGCTTAGCGGTTCAGAAGACAGAAGCGGTTTTGTTCACGGCTCGACGCAAGTACAGCCCACCCACCTTTGTCCTGAAAGGTGTGGGGATTGGGCTCTGTACAGCCCTGAAGTACCTGGGGCTGTGGTTCGTCGTGAAGTTGCATTTCCGAGAGCACTTCCGACGGGCAGCTGAGAAGACGGATCGAGTAGCCGGCCAGCTGTCCCGTCTGATGTCGAACCTAAGGGGGCCAAGAGAGCAGCGACGTAGGATGTACGTGAACGTCATCATGTCGGTCCTCCTATATGGGGCGCCAGTATTCGCCGATGCCATCGATATACCATTCAGGAGAGCAGAGATGGAGAAGATCCAGCGAAAAGCCGCGATGAGGTGTGTCAGTGCGTACCGCACTGTTTCTTCGGATGCAGTAGGCGTTAAGCGCGTATACCGCCGATCGAACTCAAGGTCGGCGAAATTGCGGCGGTATACGGTGCGAAGAAGAAAGCGAAGACGAAACGGGAGGCACTTCGGGTCAAGCGAGTCATCCAGCAGGACACGCTTCGGAAATGGAAGGACGCGCTCGCCCATTCGACCAAGGGCGAGTGGACCCGAGCGCTGATACGCGACCTCGACGGATGGGTAGGAAGAACGCACGGAGCGCTTAACTTCCACCTTACCCTAGTATTGAGCGGCCACGGGTGCTTCGGCACGTACCTACATCGGATGTCGATAGCGCCGAGCCCCGTGTGCGCGCACTGTGATCGAAGGGCGGAGGACACACCTTGGCACACCCTGTTCGAGTGTGAGGCCTGAGAGCAGGAGAGGCGCGGGACGGCCACAACAGCGATCGATCCCGGCGGCGACGATGAAGAAGAAGACGACGACGTCGGCGTGATCAACCGTCTCGCGCCGGACACCCTGGTTCCGGAGATGATGAAGAACGGAAGCAGTTGGAACCGGGTGTCGGCCTTTGTCTCGGCCATCTGAAAATTTCAGGTCCCCCACGGCCGGACGCGCTGCCTCTCTTCACTCACCCCTCACCTCCTCGTCTTGGTCCGTGTGTCGACGCAGACAGGTGGTGACGACGGGTGAGCCCTGCCAGCAACGGCGGCAACTTACAATTTTCCCAAGGGGTGCTCGAACAAAATTTTATAACGTGAATTTAGAGGGGAGGGGGAAAAATTTGGCAAAGAAGATCTTAATGTAATGAATTTTTTATTTTTGAGGAATTTCCCAAGGGGTGCTCAAAAAATCCCAAGGGGTGCTCAAAAAATCCCAAGGGGTGCTCGAGCCCCGGAGCACCCACAAAGTTGCCGCCTATGCCTGCCAGTGGGTCCGCAGTGCAGCTGCAGCAGCTCTTCTCTAGGATGGTACAGAGTTCTCCTCCTGTTCGATGGTGTGGTCCGAGCTTGGTGGATCGCCGGCCCTCTGTCTCGACCACTCCGTCTGCATCTTCTTCTTCATGGCGAGCGCTCTGGGAGTGCGGACCTCGGTCAGTAGGGAACCCCATGGTGGCCCTGGTAGGACGCGCGCACCGTTCCGACACGACCCTAAGGCGCCCCTCCAGTCACTGACGCGATACTCGAAAGGGTAGTTCCTGTGGCCGGGGGTGCGGTGTCTCAGGGGCCACTTTGTGAAACACGTCGTTATTAAGCGAACTGTTGCTGCACATTCTTCAGCTCAAAGAAGGAAAACTCTAACGCAACAAAACCGTGAGGAAGGCAACGGCAAACTGCCTCGACTAACCTTGCACAGGAAAATCGCGTATCAGAAACCGCGATCGCTAACGTCCGGCACCGGATACGGCACCTGAAGAGGATTATGTTTATTACTTACTGAGACGCTGCTTACTCATCTGATTTGATCTTACCAGTTTAAAAGCATACTCAGTGTCATGTTACAAACACGCACAAGCTCATAAAGTCACAGTTGGTGAAACCGAACTGGGAGTAAACAAACTCATTCTCATAAATAAGGATCAAGGGTTACATTGAAGATTCACAGTCAAGTTCAAAGTCATCAACTTGATCACCGCCATAGGTCATAGCTTCAAATACGCACTAGATATTATAGATTACGAACACACATTATCTGCAAAGTTAAATGAATCATCCATGCCCAAGGATTACGAACGCTGAGCCTCATTTTTAATTTTCTTGTATCTACACTTACACCGAGCTGCCAATCATTTGCCAGATCCCAGCACTCATTTATGAAAATTCAGTAACAACTTTTCAAGTGATCCAAAACAGGGGGAGGAAGTTTTCACATGGTGCTCAGAAATGTAATCATAAGAAAACACTTTGCGAAAAGGTTCAGGATTAGGCTTCATTTCCGGAGATTTCTCACTCTAACTTAAATAGTTATTTCAAGACACTGTCTTTTCAAATTGAAGTATAATTTTTAGAGTTGCCTTGGAGGAGGCTTTAATATGTGACCTTTAACCGTGTCTACGTCATAAATGCGTAATTTGGTGTTTGTGTTTTCGTGCACAATCTGCTAAAATGAACTTGGATCCCTGGGTTGGATTTTAAAATTTCATTCGCTGATTTTCATGTTGTGTATCTGTATACAAACTATAACTCATTTTATAAGTGAACTTGTGCTCTTAGACCGTAAATTTCAGAAACCCATGCGACCTTTCATTACTCTTAACAAATATGATATTAACAGGCCCTGCTTAGAGAGCTGTTTTTATCTCACGTGTACACTGTCACCCTTGGCCTTCAGTCCACCGAGACGCTCCATCGTACTTGATAAAATTCCTAAACGTTTCAAGTTATTATATAAGTGATCTATCATTTGACTTGTACTTTAATTTTTATTGTTCTCAGTGAGATTTTATATTGTCATTTTGGGATATTGATTTGCTTGCAGCTGGAAAAAACAAAAGTGAGTTGGTTTCCCAGTGTCGGCGAGCTGTTGCTGACAATAATCTGAATGTGCTGATAAAGCTGATTAAAACAGGACAAAATTGAATAGATGAACATTCGATGGAGCGTACCAATCATATAGATACACGCAGCCCACGAATAAGCTCTGCGAATTCGAAATGCTCATCTTGTTTACCAAAATGAGAATTTATCGTTTTTTGATGAACCGTTGCGGCACTTCATTCTGGCTGATGATTTCCTAAAAGGTTTTAACTAACGTCAGAGCGATAAGCGTCGCGATTTCATATTCACGAAAATTAGCGAACGGGTTTAGTTACGTATGGCAGTTTTTCTTATTTTTTGTTGTTCTGTACTTTTGAAGTCGACACGAAAAATGAGAGCCTGCATCTGTACTCTCGACGTATTCAGCTATATTTATTATTCATCCAAATATACTTATCGCCTGCCTCTATTACCCTGTCTTGTTTGTATCTTATCGAGGATAGGGTTTAATGATATTTTTTGTCCGCGTATATTTTCGTCCATAGGTCAACGATAAAAGTCATATAACACAGCTGTCCGATAACGAGCATATAAATGACTGATTGAGTCGTGATGTCTCGCATTAAAAATTTATAAGCTTTACTTCGAGTTCGTTAACTGGTAATTTTCGTGGCGTGATTTTCTGTTTTGACTGGTTTGCGAGGAATCACCGGACCCAACATGTTCCGACTGGTGTCCAAACAGGTAGTTATACGAAGCCATGATTAATTTTATGTATGAATGACATCCTGTTAAAATGTTGAACAAATTTGATCGTAAAGTAATTAAGATGTTACATTAGCGAGTTTCAACTAGTCAGAGTGGGCGTTAAACAGAGAAGTAAAAAGCAATTGACAGCAGAGAAAACACACTACGTAATTTTGTTTGCGATAATGGCGGGTCCTGTGAAGAAAATAGCCAAGTGACATTTTCGATTAGGAGAGTCGGTCTCTGCGTTTTGAATTCATGTTTGAAGAAAGCATTTCATATGTGCTTTGTAGAAAATTCAAAATGTGGAACCAGATTTCAAAATACTATCTTGCATTGAAGGCTTTATGTATTACCTATATCTTGCATTTCATATAGAGTCTTGTTAAAAGAATAATGTCAGTAATGGTTCTACGTTGCCCTACCTCAGATTTGATCCTGGAAAAATGTTCATTGCTGGTCGAATCGAGCAAGTCTGTACTTCAGCTATAATCGTTTAAAGTTTTTTAATTTTTCTCATTTTGGCAACCGATTCACAGTCATAGATGTTCTCGTCGCTTCCCCCATAAAATACTTCCTATAGCCTATCTGTGCTTTTCGAAGCTAAAAAATGTACGATAAAGGGGGAAGTTTCTTAAAAAATGCCAGAATTGTTTCAGTTGAAACTTTAGTTCACTTTTGCTTTGAAAAAAGCAACTTATTTAAAACTAAGCCAATGACTGGAGGGAGGGGGCAAACTTTTCTGGACGTTTTTTGAAAAGAGAAAGCTGTATAAATATGTTACATAAATGCGATGATAAACTTAATCATCTGTTCTGACACCACAAACTGAATGCGCTATGTCATCCTTGTATTCGATATTTTAATATATTATGACTTTTTATCTCTGAACTCCGGAGTTTTACCAACGGCATGTTGAAAAGGAGTTGCATATGAGTCAGAAATTCAATAACTTCGCTCTTTGCTGTCGTTTACTCTTCATTTTTCAGCCCTGCCGTATTTTCTAAAGCATTAACAAAAGATTTCTGCAGGGTGCTCAATTCCCGACGAATTGCAAAATTTGCAAGAAATACAGTAAAAGGCCCACGTACTACACACGGTAATCGTTAACGGTAATGAAGATATTGGTGGACGTCGACAAAGCGATAAACCCGTTATCGTTATTTTGAAAATTTTGGTATCAAAGTTTATTTGCAGGAAAGTAGCTGAACTTTAAAATTGAGTGTAGCGATAAATAAATCTGCAAAGTGTTAATTATACGTATAACACTGTACTGTGTGTTGCATGATTATTTTAATATTTTATCTACAATCTTTGACGATTATATTTATATACGCTTATTTACAGTACGCAGTAACTAACGTAATATGTTCAGTATCTTCTGTCTCTAGTCAATGATCATTTTGAAGGACGTTGCACATTTATCTGCTTCTCTTTTCAGTGTCAGCTACGACCGACACCTCTGGAAAATATCTGCAGACCAAAGCTACGCCAGTTCGCGTCTGATGTTGAAATACCCAAAACTGCAGATGTTGTTATCATTGGTAAATTCGCTAACAAGCACACGTTATTGTGACCTATTTGTCTCTGTAATTTGAAAGAATTCATCGATCGCGCCTTTGACTGTACTTGTCAAAAGAAGCACATTTTTCATCATGTTCCGTAAACTGGGGTAACTTCGAATTTGTGGGGGAACTCCGGACATTGCTACAGCTGGAGTAACACTGGTTAAATGCGTTATTTCTTCGTTAATAAAAACTGAGGTATATAACTACACTGTCAGGTAGTGAAAATCGATGTTCCAGCTCTAATGTATAAAACTGGCAATGTCCGAAGTTCCCCCACAAATCCGAAGTTACCCCCGTTTACGGTTCCTTATTAATAGTCTTTTGCAGTATCAAATATCCCTACCCCGACCAAAAACATATACCTATATGTATTTTATGGAAGGTGCACAAAAAAGAATTCCTACCTTAGTGACCATGAGAGACACTTGTGTTACAAAAAAGTAGGTACTGTATTGTATCAAATCTAAGACGCACCCGAGATTCATTTTTTGAATTTTCAAATATGGGGTGCGTCTTAGATTTGAGTGCATCTTAGATCTAATGATTTCGAAGAAAGTAAAGAAAATGAAGCTGACCTCATCCGGCAAAATTTAAAAAGGTCCACTGAGTCTCTCGGGCATGGGAGAAAGTACAACTGGCAAGCATTGAAAAAGCTTTTAAGAAATGCTATATTGCTAACGCATTCGACGGTACAGAAGACTATGTGGTATGGGAAGACTCTGAAAACGTGAATGGTGATACAGTCTGTTCCAGATAAGAGTATCAAAAACTCTGTGACAGACCACAGACTAATGCGTTCACGTGTTCGATTTTGCAACCAATCACATATCACATCCTGAGAACGTGCGCTGCGTCTTTAACGCGTTCAGTGTGAATTTCTTACCTCCCTTTTCCCCTGTGACACCGCCACGTCTATGGGTTTTTGATACTCTAGAACAGACTATAGAGTAGGTAGGCTACTTTAAATTCTAAAAAAGCTGGATGGATGAATAATTCTTTGAAATTATAACGGTAAAAAACCAATAATTTTCTTTGAACGAAACAGCCTTTTATTGGTGTAGTAACATGACTTATTTTAAACATATTTGTATGCACATAATGCGATATATCGATTACCGCCGAGCCACAGTTCGTTCACCGATATCCCGTATTTCGGGTAAAGGTCTTCCCTATGTTTTTCCATGCCTTGGTGTTATTTGCGGCCCTCATCGTCCACAGCACTCCCTAAGTATTTCATTTTTCATCTCCTGTCGCCATCTAGTGGTTGGCCTTCCTCTCTTGCGCGCATGACCGTAGGGCATCCCTTCTGACATCAGTTTACACCACCTATCGTTCCCCATTTAGGACAGCTTTCCGGCATATTTTATTTTTGATTTCCTGATTACCTGTATTATGTCTTTGATCTGGGTTTTCGCTCTGATCTCTGAGTTTCTAATTCTATTAAACACACCTACACCCTTTATTGAAATTGCACATTCATTTTTAACCTATTACAGGAGGTGGAATCGCTGGTTGCAGCACTCTATACCATCTGGCTCGTCGTGGTATCAGTGCTGTGCTTCTCGGTCGTCTGCATCTGAGTAGTGGCACTACCGGCCATAACGCGGGGCTCGTATGGAGATTACGTCCGAATGATGTAGAAGTCCAACTATTGGCGGCTACTCGCGAACAGATCCTAAGGATCCAACAAGAAACGAATATCGATCCCAAATGGGTTGAAAACGGTGGACTATATATTGCTCACAATAAAGTAAGAACTAGGAATGGTTTTACAGCTGTAGACGTGAGAACTCGGTATAACCTTGGTTGAGAAGGGCCAATGTTCATTGTATCACTATGACAGACTCTGTCAAGTGACATGGTAGTTCATGTTGCAGAGTTCGCTTTATTACAAAAATGGACACTGACCCTCTTTAACCCAGGTACAGCTCGTGTAACCATACTTGAAATATGTGCTTGCTTATCAAGAAGTCTAAACATTCATTTTGCAGGAACGAATGAAAGAGTACCGACGGTTGATTACCATCGGTCGAAGTTTTGGAATTGAAAGCGAACTACTAGATCCTGCGGAAACTAAATCTAAATTTCCGTTCCTTAATGAGGAGGTAATACAGGGAAGCTTGTACATTCCAGGAAGTGGAGTGGTCGATCCACTAGCGTTATGTCAAGGGCTCGTGAAGTCGGCTACACAAAATGGAGCCAAAGTGAGTGTAGTTTCATGTAAACTTCTCTGCGATAACCCCATGTGGCAAGTGTCAGACATGAGAATTTGGTCCTTCGAGATCTGACATTCCAGTAGCGCCAGTTTGTTAAAATATTCTGTGTGAACTTCTAAACTAACCAGTAGCGTCGTGTTTGGGTGTTTAAGGTGTTCATTGCACACCCACTTAATTTTTGTCTCACAACAAAAATCTCAGAAACAAGGAAAAATTTAAATTTTGATTAAAATACAAAATATAATCTCAAAAAATTGAAAAATAGCGGGAATATTTCTTTTTGCGCTTTGCGCGGTTCTTATCTTTGTCACATACTATATGGGAATCGCAGCAACATTGCACACTCTTGTCGGTCGCTCACAGTGGCGTTATCTTTGTCACATACAATGGGAATTGTGTAGGATGTTCACTAGCAACATTGCACACTCTTGTTGGTCTTAATGCAGTGGCGTTATCTTTGTCCCACTTACTATGGGAATCCCGTAGGATGTTCACTAGCAACAATGCACATCTCTCGTCGGCCTTATCACAGTGGCGTTATCTTTGTCACACTTACTGTGGGAATCAAGTAGGATGTTCTCTAGCAACATTGCACACTCTTGTTGGTCTTAAAATGCAGTGTCGTTATCTTTGTTACACTTACTCTGGGAATCGCGTAGGATGTTCACTAGCAACATTGCATACTCTTGTCAGCCTTGTTGCAGTGGCGTTTGCAACGAAGACAACAAAGAGTGAAGCGGATGAGACTTTGCTAATTTAAATTACAGGGTGTTCACCAGCAAAAATGAACATTCCGGAAGTGCATGCGCACGCTGTGTGGTGAGTTGGTGGATGCAACTTCATTCCATTGACACTCATTACACTACACAACAAACTGAGATTTTTTGGAAACCGCATGAAGGAAAATAGATGATTCTTAATGTATTTTTCACGCTGAATTCAAATATGATATTAAATATGCTGAGTTAGCTAATCATTTTTTACGTTTGCTGGGAAATTTATAGTGTATTATGAGAAATTGTTCTATTTTATGTGGCGACACTGATGTTGTATTAACTGTATTACCGATAAGCTTCGTCTTCGACGGTATGAATAGAAACTTCATGTTGTTCTCTGTCCGTCTGTGTTCCGTAAGTATTTTATTCCAATTCAACAACGAACGTTGTGATTATCATGAATACTCATGCATTGAATACATATTCATCAAATTTATTGTCGGAACACATTTATCTAGTTCACTTACATTTCGTAAAAGAAACAATAAACTGTAATACCGGAATGAAAAGGCGTTATTTTTTCACTGAAGAGATCGCCTTCCTCAAAACTGTAAAATCTTAGAATCAATTGAAACTGTTTAGATCGTCTCGATATCAAAACGTCAAAACACACGTTCACACGCGTCACTGTGTTGGCGAGTTTGTTTTGTGATACATGCAGTGTGGCCACATTCACTAATATTTCTAACACGTGAGGGAAATTACGGGAAATAATTCAGAATGAATTTACGAGAAAAGGAGAGCTAATTAAGAAAAACAAAAAGCGGCATTGAATTCAGCGTGAAAAATACTTCTAGAATCGGCTACTCTCGTTCTTGCGGTTTTTTGGCTGTTGGGTAGTGTTATTTATACATACTGATACTGATCATAAAAGTTGTTGATACTACTGATTTTCTTGTGGAGGGGAGGGGGAGGGCGCAGACCCGCATCTGATTGCATATGTATGAAGGAAGCACTTCGATTATAATTGTGGGACTTCAGGAAGACTAGATTTTAGGTAACCAAATTCCATTCTCAATGAGTTAGTATTCTGTTGCTAGCAAGGGCGCCGAAGTTTATAAATCCCATATGGAGCGAGATAAGATTTTTAAAGTTGATATCGTACTTTTTTGTAAAAGGGTTATCAGTCTTAGACCAGTTTGATGTAGGTCTCCATTTCGCTCTATCTTGCGTAAGTTCTTTCATTTCGTAATAACACCTACACTTGATATCCTTGATTATCTATCTGTTGAACATACTGGAATCATTGCCGACCTACCCACTTCTTTCCCGCCTTTCCTGACCCGTTTTCAAACTGATAACCCCATGTCTCCATTATTGTATGAATCCCTGTGAAGTACACTTCATACAGTCATGATTCGATATGTTAAAGATAGTATCTTAGTAAATATTGACTTCGAGACCATTAACAATTTGAAAGAAGTCAAATTTATAGTAATAGCAAATTTTCGAAAAAAATCCAGTTTTTTATTTTGGCTAGTTTTAATTGTTTTGTGCTATTTTTTCATATGGATCGAGCCACGCTCCACATGGAAACTCCCATGTGGAGCTACTGCTGCTCCTCGCTCCATATATTGTTCGGCGCCAACGGTAGCTATGGGTGGGAGCAATCAAATATGAACTACTAATGGTAGCAATCCCGTGATTCTGGGGGTTTGGAATGCTCCCCAAACGAAAAATATGGCCGCCGAGAAAACGTGCCTTGTCTTCAAAAACTGTCTGTTATTTGACCCCGGAATCTTTACTTTTGAAAAAAAGTTTTTGCTACCCTCTCCTTCCAGAAGTAAAACGAGCCGTTGGTACCAACTTATCATCCGAAAATATGATATAATTATTTATATACGCGACCTTGCTCAGCGATTAACACAATTTAAATTAATTCAGTTTTGCCAATCTTCTCTTGTTTTTTGTCGTAGATCGTCGAAAACTGCGACGTGGATAAAATTTTAATTGATGAAAATATTTTTGGAATGAAAGAAGTCACCGGAGTTTCAACATCGAAAGGAATTATCAAGACCGATTGCGTGGTCAACTGTGCAGGTTTGCTTCAGTCTCGTGTGCATTCACCTTTGTGCACATTTTGGTACGTATTCGAATTTTGTTACTTATATTTGTAACTGTCAAACAGGTGCTTGGGCCGGTAATGTAGCGGAAATGGCAGGTCTGCCGATTCCTTTGGTGCCTATGAAACATTCTTGCGTTATTAGTGAGCCCATTGAAGGTATCAGCAATTTGCCCAATATTCGTGATCACGATTCTTCTATTTATTTCCGAATTCAAGGCGACTCGCTGTGCTTGGGTGGCTATGAGAGCAATCCTGTAATACTGGATCAAGTAAGTGTATCAATTTCCGTATCAACGAGTGTTTCAACTTGACATTCTTTATAACATTTGCAAAATTGTGATCGTTCAGGCTGTTGACGAAAATTCCTTGAAGCAAATGGAGGTGGACTGGAGTGTCTTCGAAAGACATATACAGAAAGCTATCGAACTGGTGCCAGTTTTCCAAACCGCTGGAATCAAGACTACGGTTTGTGGAGCAGAAGCGTTCACCCCTGATCATAAACCGTTGATCGGTAAGATTTCGATTTACCTATTATTGCTGCTCGTTGGGGTTCGGCCTTATCGGATACCGACGTAGTCCGATATTCGACGATCCGAGCGTAGTCCGTTGAATCGATTATTGTCGGTATCGGTAAAAATCTCAATTATCACCAAATTTCATGAATCTCTCGATTTTAAAATACTCTACCTATCTCCAAAGCGCCGTTTTCTTGCAGGGGAAGATCCTCGACTTCGAGGAATGTTCCTGAATTGTGGTTTCAACTCCGCCGGTTTAATGCTTAGTGGGGGCTGCAGCGAACAGTTAGCTTCGTGGATCTTGAATGGACAACCAGATTTGCACATGTATAGCTTCGACATTAGGTTAGCCCTGGAATACATTAAAAACTTCGTGTAACTGCGGGACTGCGTATGATATTTTAAAATGACTTTTCGCGTTTCAGGAGGTTCACTAAACAAGAGTGCGGCGACAAGCAGTGGATTAAAGAACGTAGTCATGAAAGCTATGTAAAGAATTACAGCATCATGTTTCCGCACGATCAGCCATTGGCTGGTCGCAATTTGAAAAAGGATCCGTTTCATGAGGTACGTAAGTACCATCGATTGTAATATTTCATGTCGAAAATCACTGACGTGGGTCAGTGATGGCAAATGCTCGAGCATAGTTGAGGAGTTTTTGAGTTTTTATTGAATACTGAGTACCGACCTACCGATTAGGGGCTGGGATGGAATGATCGAGTCAACTTAAATCCACTCTCACTCCCCCCCCCCCTCCAGTCGTGGTTGCACTATCGTAGTCGTGTCTGTCCTCGCCCTTACTGCCGCCGCGTCCTGGTATCATCTTTCGGTATTCTTCTCGGACACGGCGACGGGCTTCGGCTGTGCAGAACCAACCGTTCGATGGGGGAGCCTTCCCTACTTATGGGAAGTCCTCGTCACTGAAGACCTACTGCGTGGATTGCGTGAGCTGCGCGGATGATGTCCGTTGTCTCACGCGTTCGGCATCCTCTTTGGCCTGCATCACTGTGCCGGCGAATAAGCATTACTTCACCCATCGTCTCCGGACTGATGTGGCTGCCGACAGACGCTTCGAGCGTTGCTTTTGCGTCATTCCATGCAGTGCAGCAAAAGATGGTATGCTGCGCGTCATCGACCTCTGCTGGACAATGCGAGCACTGGCTGGGTTTTATTGAAGCACCCATGCCCGGTGAGCATTTGCGTAAGATAATATGCCAGCTCACCGTGTCGCCGTGAAAGCCATGCATCGAGGTCGTGTACTAGTCTTAATGTCCAGCGGTCATGGGTGGTCTCTTGGAGTCGAGCCACCCATTCTTGAACGGTTTGCCGCCGGACATTCTTTTAATCGTCTCCTTTAATCCTTTCTTTTTTTCTATCAGCTGGTGGGAGCTTCTGGAAGCGCTGATAAAGAGTAGCGCTCTCCCTAGCCAGCAGACCAATAGGAAGCATTCGAGCTAGTTCGAGAGCCGTCTCGTACGAGACGGTTCTATATGCGTATAGATTATGCGGAGTGTCGTAGCCCGCTGGACCCTTCCTATGTCTTCTTTGTTCTCGTGGAATGCCGCGACTGGTGCCCAATTCGGGGCCTCTCAGAGAAGAACCGAGTGGATTACTGTCAAATACAGTCTTGTTCGACTCTCACTCGGCCCCCAGAGGTTCGGCATAAGCTGACGCAACGCTCTCAGCGTCCGATCTGCTTTCTCTGTCTTTGTACGGAGATGCGGTTTCTAACACAGCTCGTTGTTTACCGTCATTCCCAGGTACACCATCCGGGGCTGTAGGAATACCGGTTCACCCAGTACCACTAGGTCGAATGGCTGTGGCCTGTCCCTTTCCGCCCGTGAGAAATACGGCTTCTTCTTCTGGGCAGCCAGCTGTGAGCCATTCGCCTGCATCCAGCGAGATACCATCTCGATGCTGAGTATGGACCTGTTGCGAACTTCTTGCTCCGACTTTCCCTCTACAAAGAGAAGGGTGTCGTCGGCAAAGCAGATGGCCTGGGCTCCTCTCGAAAGTGTGAGCCGTGACCTTCTGCGTCTATATACTCTGTCGTTCTGTCTGCCAGGTAGCTTCTGATGATCGTTCGTAGGTACCCCAGGAGATCCCACTCATTCATCGCTTCCAGGATACACCTCCAAGGCAGTGTATTGAAAGCCTTTGCGAAGCAGGACCAGCTTCGCTGTCTTCCATATTGCCGGGAAACGGCTCTCTTCAAGACACCTAGTGAAGCAGGGCGTAGCCATTCCGGTCTCAGCGAGTGGATCAGTTCCCAGGCCAGGCTAGATATGCCATCTGGCCTGGGGGCTTTCCTCTTTCCTCTGATCCGATCCACGGCTACTTTCAGCTCATAGGCTGTGACTTCCAGTCGTGGATCCTAGTCCTGCCCAGTGAGCTCCCGTCTTTGTAGTAGCGGCGGGTGCTGGGGGAAAGAGTGGCAATGATTTCCCCTAGCGTCGCGGGCGGTAGCCTGGTCATCGGGAAAGGGACGGGAGTCGCTGTAGGACCACCTTATATGGGCGGCCCCACGGATCATCGTCCACCGTCTTGACGAGCTCGGCCCACTTGTCTGCCTTTGCTCTCTTGATGGCAGCGCGCACTGCTTTCTTGGTAGCCTTCCATTCAGCATTCGCCTCCTCAGCATCGTCAGCTCGGGAGGCTCGATGTTTTCTGGTAGCCCGCCGACGTCTGGTGAAACACTCACGGTGGAGTCGCTGTATATCTTCCTCCAGCGGGCTTGACCTGCCTTTACTCTTGGCATTGCTGCACTGCACGCCTTCTTTGTCCGTTCGACGATCCATAGAGCTGTCTGTGAGGCACTCGGGGCTTCGACCGGACCATTATCTTCTGTAGCCATTATTCTCGAACCGGTCACAGTCTAACTTCCTCGTGTCCCATCTCCTGGGTGTATACACGGGTCGTTGTGTCGACTCATCTCCCAGTGCCCCTATCTGGAGCTCAATGTACCGGTGGTCAGATGCCGAGTCAGTCTCTGTGTCGACCCGCCAGTTCTTCGATGTGCTCGACGACTGCTCCTGTACCTAAAGTAACATCTATGACGGACCCGCCGTTTCCTCGAACACGTGTCCGGGTCGTCTGTTAGTTGGCAACAAACAAGTACAGCCCGGCGATCCAGTTGATCATAGGATCGCCGCGTCGGTCGGCTTTCTGGACCCCCACTGCAGGGCTTTTGCGTGGAAGTCGTCTGTCACCAGGATGTTACCATGTCTTCCTCTTATACTCCGGCCAAGTCTATCTAGAAACGCCAGAAACTCGCCAAGCGGTCTTGTAGGTGAGAGGTAGCAGCTGTACATGTGCACTCCATTGATGCGCGCTGCTATCTATCCATCATCTTTCTCCACCCAGCCAACCATAACTGGTATACCGAGTCGCGGGAATGTTCCCAGTGCTGCTAGGCCGGAGTGATCAATGATCCAAGCTCGCGCTTTCGGCTCCCCGTATGGCTCGGATACTAGGGCCACATCCACCTGCCGAACTGCTACTACCTGCGCGAGGAGGTCCTGGGCCAGGCGGCAGCGGTTGAGGTTGGCCTGTATGCACCTTATCACTCCTTCTGCTGGTTCTGGCAACTTGGCCCCCCGACTCGAGCTGGTGATGCAGCGTGGGTTTGCGGCACAATCTGCTGCTCGATGTTCGGCATTCCCACATCTGTAGCAGACATCCTTCCAGGACAGGGTGCTGGTGCAGGTGAACTGTGTATGCCCATACTCAAGGCAGTTGTGGCATTGAAGAGGTCTTTTCTCGAATCCAGTTTACACATAGTCCTTTCGCACCTTGCCGACTTTAGCGACTCTGAGGCTGGCTGCTATCGGGAACCTCACTTTTGAAAGGAGCAGGCCGTTCTTTTGCTTGCGCAGTGCTCCAACCACCACTTCTGGGCGATAGCTCCCTGCCGCGGTTATTGCTGCCTGCACCTCCTCGGGAGAGCTTGACACTTCGATGCCCATTGTCTCGGCTTTCCTCGTGGGCCTCGAAATTCCAATTGTGTCTTTTAGCTCCTCTCAGCGGTGTTCGGCCAAGATGTAAGCTTTTCCGGCTCCTGTGATTTCTATTAGCAGCGTCTCCTGTGGCTGTGTATCCTCGTTCGATCTATCCCGATAGCTCCGAGATCCACTTTTGCCTGGCAGTTCTTAGGGCCTCGGCATAGCTAAGCCCTTCCGGTTTCGTCCGCAATATCACGGCTTCCATGCGGGGAACTTTCCTTCTCGGGCTTCTGAGCAGCTCCCTCTGCTTGCCAGTCTGCTGCTGTCCGCTTTCTTCACTGGTTTTGGGATGCGGTCTCTTCCTACTATTTACAGTCCGTCATTCCTCCTCACCTTGCTTACTGCACTGTTGCGGGATATGCTATTGCTGCTCGCCACACCGCTGCTGTCTCTGCTGGCTTCGCTGTTGTTCTTGCTGGCTTTGCTGCTGCTGGTTGTCTTGTTGTTGCTGCTGCTGACCATGCTGATTTTTTGTTGCTGCGCGCGCTGCCCTTTTATATCCCTCCCTCCCTCCCTCCTCGTTATTGATTCGCCCCTGATTTACAAACGGCAAGAAACTTCCATTCGATCTGTATTGTGTTTTATAATTAACTGAACAATTCATTCGTTTTCCAAAAACTCCTACTTGTATTCAAATCTTTTAGCTTATTTCTTCGCACTTGATTTACTCTTGCTGAGAAACAGTTTCAACAGGTTTCCAGTGTTGCCAGATAGGAAGTTGAAAAATCTACTAACAAGAAATTTTCCTTGACTGTATCAGATTTGAAGTGAAATGTACCGAAAAATGTTTGATTTTTGAAATTGTACCAAAATGTAGAAGAAATTTTCTTAGCCAAAATCTTTAAAACGTACTGAAATCCATCTAATATATTAAAACGTACCAAAATGAATCAAATAATGACAAAACAACAGAAAATGTACCAGATTCTACCAAGAACTGTGAAAATGTGCCAAAATATACCAGACTTGTTGAAAACACCGGGGTTTGTACCAAAAAAAGTTTTGACGAACCAGATTTGGTACAAACATCCCAAATCTGGCAACACTGCTGATTTCAATTTCCAAGTTCTAATCGCAGATTCACACCCAACTCCAAGTTGGGAATCAGTCACGGAAATAAGGGGATGTATGGGGATGTTGCCTCTCCGTCTCCAGAGTCTAAGGTAAAATTAAGTTTGTCGACCAATCTATTGACAGTTAATATTCGATTTCTTTTTTGTTACTTTTTTTGTTTACCAAATTGATTGAAATTTAAATAGAATTTTGCCTAGATGGACAGTTTTTGCTCTCTCGAGTCGAAATATGGGCTTCTTTGCTTAAAAGGCCAAAAATTGGATTCAGTTTCGAAGAATGGCCATTATTTTACTTTCAAACATTTCCAAGTACCCACTCTGAATGAAACGTCCTACATTTTTACTGTTCGAAACAAACGAATTTCGCTAGCTTTCAATTTTTTCATTTCTTTCTTGATACAGTCGAGAATTTCTTGAGTAATCGCTCGAGATTTCTCGAGCATATGCTCCAAGAATCCGAGCATTTCATCTTGGAGAATTCGTCGAGAATTTCTCAGTTGCTGAGCATTTATTAGCGAGCATTTGCTTGCTTCATCACTAAAATCGCTAACTTTGACACACTCATTTCACGTCCACAAATCAAAATTGTTGGATGGCTTTGAAAGTTTTCAAGTTACATGGCTCTCTTAATAAAATATTTAATTATTGACTGGCATTTTAAAAACAAAGCATTCTGATTTTAATTCTTTTAGTTTGTGGACTGGATCACTTGTAATTTTTATTTCAATTAACGAGAACGTCCAAGAATAAGTAACCAACGCAAAGTGGGCGTTGGACTAATGAAATTGTTTTTCTAGAAATATACTGCATGTATACGGTACGACTTTAGACCAGTAGTGTGACCATTTACCGGGAGGACGAGGAGGAAAAGAGGGGGACTGGGGACCGGTTAACATTTTCAGCCACTTCAGATTTTCGAAAAAATGTTGACTTTCCGCTTTGTATATTGAGTGACTTAAAAGTGAGGCAGTCCTAAAATTTGAAACGTAAAGAATCTACAAAACCTTAGCTTGCAACTAAAGACCTGATTTTGAAAACAACCTGTCAATTTTGAAATTTGGCTTAGTTTACGAGGTAGTGTATTGTATCCGCAGTCATAGCCTCATAGCACTTAGACACTTGAACATTCCTGCTTATTGGAACGAGACTACATCTGTTTATAAATCCGCGCAACCTAATAAGCATATTCAGATATATAAAATTTAGTTTTTTCCCTTCTTTTGAACTTTTTGCAAACATTGAATTACTGGGGTGCATCACTTTTGAGTCACCTTGCACGTGTATACCTAATGTTGGTAAATGCTGAGACTTATCAGGTATTAAACTCAAAAACTTTTCAGAAACTTCTGAATGCTGGCGCCGTCTTCGAAGAAATGCAAGGATGGGAATTACCTGGCTGGTTCGCTCCGAACGGATATGCGCCTATACCACCTTATGATTGGTACGGCTCTTTTGGTTCCACCAGGAATACTGACAAACGATACGAAAATTTACTGAAAGGAGATTACACATTCGACTTCTCCCGACATCATCATCAGGTATATTTCTCAATATTTTTTTGTACTTAGCTACGAGTCATTTTCATTCGCTTCTATCATCGTGCCAGAATTTATAATTTGAGGACTCCTGAACCAATGCTTCGTACTGGTTCGAAAAAAATGAACTTGAGACACTCACCGTTAGAGTAGGGGGCACGATTTCCAGCAATTGATCGGCAAACAGTTTCTGTATCTTCTTCTTGAAAACACACTCTATTTTACATTGATGGGAGCTTCATACCTCAATACAGCCTTAACGTTGTGTCATTTCAAATTTAATTAATTATGAGGTTTCTCGTATTATCCTGAAGTGTTCGTAATAGTCCAGCAATCCGGGTAACAGGTTCCCTGGGGGTAAAAACTGCAGTAATCCATCGCACGCGGCCCCTATAGTCCAAAAATCTAAACGGAGATCGTTCTCAGGTTATCACTCAGAAGAATGCTATAACAAATCTGAAAAACTAAAAATTTTGTGTTTCAATAGTCAAGGCTTGGCTAATGAAAGTCGTCTCTGTATGAGTTTGAAAAAGCTCTTGATAAAATAAATTGGGACGTTGTTGGAATTTCGGAAACTAATAGGTCAGGCGAAAATTTGTTCAAAAGACTTAACGGTAACATTTTTTGTTTTTATGGTTCCGCTCGAACAACTCGCCAGATTTCGACCTAGGCCGGTTTTTCGGCCAGAAGGGAAGAGGGCTAAGACAGCCCTACTAGCGTACTAGCCTCCTCGACGTCTCTAAGGAATGCTCGAATGGACGGCTTCCAGGGCTCCGGTTGAGAGCAAATTAGAAAAGAAGGAGCGGGGCCTGGGGAATGCCCGAGAGGGCGGATTCAAGAGCTCCGGTTGAGAGCGAATTAGAAAAGAAGGAGTGGGGTCTGGAGAATGTTCGAAAGGGCGGATTCCAGGGCTCCGGTTGAAAGCAAATTAGAAAAGAAGGAGTGGGATCTGGTTGGCCGAGTGGATAGCGCGCTCTGGTCTCGGAATCCGGTGGTCCCGGGTACAAGCCCACGTAGCAACTCGCTACATCGACTCAGGCTGTTTTTTCGGCAAGAAGAGAAGAGGGCTAAGATAGCCCTAACACTCTCCCGGACGTCTCTGAGGTAATGCTCTGAGATCGAAGCCAAATAAAAGTGAGTTAGAAAAAACTGAGTTAGTGGAAGTTAACAGACTCGTGAGGAAAGAAATTCAGAAAGATGTGCAGAATTATGACCTCGATGTGGCTATAGAAACAGTGGAGGTATCCTGGTCGACTAAGAAGGTCAAAAAAGTCCGTTCTAAAGGTCAATTCTTACTCCCATGCATAAACTCTTTATCCAACAACATTAAACTCTTTGACAGAGTGGAAATTATTAGAGAAGCAGCTAAATTTTGCTCTGATCTCTAGGCACAGCCTAGAGAAGAGGGGGGACTGAGGAACATACCCACCCCTGCCTCCATACGCACCCCTTCCGGATGCAGAATTTTTACCAGTAATTCTAAAATACGAGGTACGACGAATTTTGGAAAAGTTGAAAAGCACAAAAGTAGCAGGCCCTGATAAAATCGATAATTATAACTTGAAAGTGCGTACCCGGCACTTGCATCATTTCAGGCGTCCCTCTTTAACCAAATTTTATCTCAAGGAATTCCCCCCCTCCACATCAGTGACATATTTCGCAAATTATCTTGTTGCACAAGAACGGGGACAGAGGAAATTTGAATCACTTTAGACCGGTTAGCCTGACTTCAAATCTTAGTAAGGTGTTTCTAAAAAGTAGAGGGTTTATGGGGTTTTGGGTTTCCAACAACCAATTGAAGAGGCTCGGTTCCGTCGAGGACTCTCTACTGCCGACTACATTTTGGCGCTGAAAGGTGGTAATGAAGGAAGCAAGAGAGTATAATTTTGAAGTACATTTTACGTTTATAGACTACCAAAAAAGGCGTTCGACTCGGTGTATCACTCAGCAGCGTGGAAAGCACTTGAACAGCAAGGTGTGGGTGGGGAGGTGTTAAGAATCCTTAGCTATCTCTACTCCAATTCTGAAGCCTACGTGAAATCAGACATTGAAGGTAGAAAGTTCAAATTAGGAGGAGGAGTGAATCTGGCAGATCCCCTTTCTCCCAACTTATTTAATTGTATTCTCGAATTAGAGTATTCAGGGAATTAGAATAGGAAGGAGGGGAATCAGAGATAACGGTTGCCGGATCAACAAGCTACGGTTCGCGGATGATGCTGTCGATGAATTGAAAGGAATGGTGCTCGAACTATGCGAGGCAAGTAAAAAAGTTAGCTTACCCATGAACTTTGCCAAAACAGAGTTATTGTCAGAAAAAAGGAAATTGTCACGAAATTGAATTGGTAAACGAATATAAATATTTAGGTCAAATTATGAAAGATAAAAGTCGGAAAAAGAAATTAGCATTCGCGTAGCAAATGCTTGCAAAAATTTTTGGTCACACAAGCATATTTTAAAAAGTAAAATGTTGGTATCAACAAAAAGCAGAATTCTGGAATCTTGTGTGGTATCTATGCTGTTATACGCAGCACAGACCTGGGCCTTAACCAATCGACAGACAAATAGACTCGAGACGACCTTCAACAAAATTTTGAGTATTCTGAACATTAGACTTATATGTGACAAAACTATAGTTTAGTTGAAATCAGGAACAGAACACGAGCAAAGAAAAAGTTGGCCTTTCCATGGTCCGACTTAAGCTCGTGTACGCAGGGCACTTTGTGAGGGGCTATGGCATCTGGACAACGAGGCTAATGAACTGGATTCCTTGGGACCTGAAAAGGAGAAGGGGACGTCCCCCTGTTGGATGGAGGGATTTGATGTGTAAGAACTTCGGATCCTTCTGGTCCAGAGCCACAGAATCCAGACTAAGTTGAAGGCGAGCAGTGGAGGTCTATGCTCGAAGATGGGCGGACAGGCAGGTTTAACTGCTTATCTGGCTAAGTACAGTTCAGTTCAAATCTAAAATTCATATTTGTCTACCCTTTTGTTATGTCGTATCTTGTTTTGTTTCAATTGTAAAACTTTTATTTATAGTAAACGTATCCAAATTTGATGTCTGTACTTCGCTGCCACGCCTCGCACTGTCAGGAGAAAATAAATAATAATAATAATAATACTAATAAGTGCGTAACAGTTTTACAAAATTCCATTGAAAGTGATTTTGTCTACACCAGGGTGTCCATTCTCTGGAAAACCTGGAAAAGTCAGGGAATTTTAGAATTTTTAGCATTTATCACCTATAAGTCAGGGAATTTTGTAAAAAAAAATCGACTGCGAAATTCTGTAAGTATTGAAACCGACTCGATAGAAAAAACGTTGTTGGTGGGTACCAGACTGATGTCATTTATACAGACTTTCAAAAGGCATTTGACAAAATAGACCACAACATTCTTTCAATAAAACTGCAGTCACTTGTCTTCTCTTGTGAGTTAATATCGCTATTAAGGACGTACCTTCTGAATAGAGTACAGAACGTACACTTCAGAGGAGCATTTCCAAATCATATATAGGTATTTCAGGGGTACCCCAGAGGTCTCATCTCGGTTCACTCCTTTTTTGATTTATTTATTAATGATCTTCTCTTCAAGTTAGGAACTGTCACGTCCTTCTTTATGCTGACAACTTGAAGCTTTATAAATTGATCAAAGATAGTGCTGACTCCATTAAGCTCCAAGATGACCTTAACATCCTCGCTGCTTGATGTAAAGAAAAAAACTTGCCTCTTAATTTTAAAAAATGTTGCCGAACAACCTTCACTAAAAAACAAAAACCACATAGCTTTGCAATATGTGTACACCCGCATCGAAAGGGCCCACCTTGTCGATATGGAATTATGGGTGGGGGCAATACTAGGAACAATTACGGTCATAATGCCGCAAACTCTTGGTCTCTAAGTGAAAAAATCGAATTTTGAGAATTTTTCGAAAATAAAGTTTGAGAAAAACGCGTTTAAAGTTTGAGTGGTGATTTTTTAAGAAAAAAATTATGTTTTATGTAAATTTTGCACTTCAAATAAAAAGTTGGAAATTATTTTGATATTATTATGAACGTCGCAGTATTTTAAATATCAAGTTACGCCATCTATCGTATTTCGGTCAAAGAGAGGAAAAAAAACTTGAAAAAACGAGTATCGACAAAGTGGTCCCTTTCTCTTCTCTGACGTTTTTCGCAATATCTCTTGAAAAAACCCATGGAACCGAAAAAATCTCTATGCCAGCTGATAGACCATTCTTGCCACTATACAAAACGCCAAAAATCCCATTTTTTCAACTTTTTACATAAAATTGGCTGTATCTCTGAAACTGAGATCGACAAGGTGGGCCCTTTCGATGCGAGCGTACACATATACCGTAGGAGGATATCTATTGGAAAGCAAATTAGAAATTAGGGACCTGGGTGTCATTCTTGACTCTAAATTGTCATTTAGTCCTCACTTCAACCATGTAATGAAATCTGCAAGATCCATACACGGCTTTCTTTGCAGAAATGCCCAATAATTATTTAAAATTGATACCATGTTAATTCTATACATTCCTCGTCAGTAAGGTTTAGACTAAAATTTGGATCCATCATTCAAAAAAATTCAATCAACAAATTGAAAAAATTCAAAAAAAAATTGTTACGATACATATATAGAAAACAATTTCAGTATTATCTAAATGACCTTACTTATGAGGAGTTGCTTGAGGGCTACCAACTCCAGTCTTTGGAAACTTGACGGAAGGCAGCCTCAATTTTATTTATAAACGACGTTCTAATCTCGCATATACAATTCACACTTACTGGGTAAGATACAAATCAGTATTCCTCAACCTGCCAGTCGCTCCCCCAACCTTTTTTACCTCCCACCTTCCAGGACGGTAACTCATAGAAATTCCCCTAAAGTGAAATTATTGATGTATTGCAATGAACTTATCAGAAAGCACCCAAGCATAGACGTATTAGAACCTAAGAGACGGGGGCATTAAAAAGAATATTGTGAGAACTGAGATAAATATGTGGTGAATAATATAGCTGGAATCATCAATGTCTGCCTGAATGGGGCATGTTTGGGTATGCTTGCCTATGTATATGGAAAAAAGATAGTATGTGTGCTTGTGTGAGAATAGGTGTGTGTGTGTGGGGGGGTAAGGGTGGAGTGTACGTGAAAGTGTATGCTTGTATGGCCCTCGTTGGTAGTAATATAGTTTTCTTTTTCTTTTCTTTTTTCCCCTTTTTTCTTTGTTTTTTGTTGTTTCTTTCTTCTTTTTTTTTTTAGTTTTTCATTTTTATTATTATCTATTACCGGATGTAACATTGTGGCTCCCCTGTCAAGAACCTAGATATTACCTGTCGGCAGGGGAGGGTAAAATAAATACAATACAATAAAAACAATGTTACCCTATTTCTTATAAAAAAATTTTCCTTCGCTTCGCTCAGGCAATTTTCTTATCTTTTTTCTTTCAAAGGAGAAGGACGTGGGTAATACAACCCCCTCTCCTATCGCAGTAGTAAAGAGTGTGTTTGTGTGATGATATTGTTTTTATGGTATTCGTTTCGCGTCTACATCTTTCTATTAAGGCGTCTTAATGTATTTCGTATTTCATGACTTTTCACGAACCAATCCCCGTACACTTCTCCCAATATCAGCTATTTCGTGTTTCGTGTTTTCATCTCTTCCTGTTCGCGAGAATCTGAAAATCGGCGCGAAAAGGCTCGAAAATGAAAAAATATTCAGTCTAGCTCCTTTCCTATTGTAATAAATTTTTTGAGAAAGTTGTAATGCAACGAAAATTTGAAAAACCAATGAATTCACTTTCTGGAACATCCAGCCCTCGGGTTTTTCTTCGGCTCCCCTCTCCTTCGCAAATGTAGATAAGGGACTTTCGAGATTCCGGAGAGGAAAGTAACTAATCCACAAAATTTGAAAAAAAAATCAATCTAAAGACCGTATTTAATAATTATTATCGCGTTACGAAAGAGTCTATTGTTTTCAAACGTATGACCTTATATTGTATCTGTCGATACTTTTAAATTGAAGCCTCTTCCACCTCCCCTGGTGCCATAATTTTCCAGGTCCAAACTACCTTTTTATTTTCATATCATTTGTCGTCAAATATGCTGCAGCTTTTTCACCTGAGTTCCAGAATTCATTTTAATAGCTATTTTCCCTCCCCCTAAACCATTCAGGCTCCACGAGGGAAAGGCTAATTCCGGTTACTCTAGTTTTCCTCAAGTTTCAAATTCTTAACAAGATTCTGAAGTCAATTTTTTGGGCAGGATAGCCAATCAAGCTCTGAGTCGCTGACTTCGAATATGGCCTCAGGTTTTTATTCGACTCCTTTCAGAGCACTGTCGTAATACGAATTCAGCTTCTCCGGCGAAGAATTGCACGAAGTATCGAAGTAGGGGTGGTTTTGTGTCGCTGATTTCAAATATCGCTTCCGATTTTTAACCTGGACCAAATTTAAGCTCCTGTGCTTTTTCAGTTGAGAAATTATTACGACATTATTTTTTATTAACAACACTTTGAATAAATAAAACTGTATTTTTACCCGATTCGGCGGCTTCAATTAGAAAGGGTGAATTCCGAGTCAACCGTTGCTTGTCCTACGCTCTTGTTACCTCATTGGTCGCACCAGGAGGAACAGGATCCAAAAATTACCCCTAAAATCGAATATTGGACCTCAAAAACCTATAAGCCAATTTTAGAATCTTATTCTTCCACCCTTTCACGGTCGGCATTAAATCACACGAAAAAAAATCTGTGAAGTCGTTAATTCACTGCACCACGCTGCACCCCATAGAGCGCGTTTTCATTTCCATCATTAAATTTTTACACCCCTTCTGCCACAGCTTCATAAGCACACGGTAGTAAAAAAAAAGTTTATGAAGTGATTGACGATATTCGCTGCTCACGATGTTCGAAAAAATTTGACCCCCCTCCCTTTACATGTGTAATTTGTATTTGAAGGGTCTGGAAAACTGGAAAAATTGGCCTGGAAAACTTGAAAAAGTCAGGGAAAATAATCTCCAAACAAGAATGGACACCCTGTACACCATTTGGAAATGACCTCAGAGTTGCCTGCCAACTAAGTAAATTTTTTGAGTCAGACTTGGTGACCTTGAACGTTTGCAGATCGGTTCCGAATGCTTGGCGTGTCGTGAGCAGGTCGCCATGTTCGATATGTCATACTACAGTAAAATGTATCTCAGCGGACCTGATGCCGAAAAAACAGCCGATTGGTTATTTACGGCGAACACGAGGCAACCAATTGGCAAAAGTGTATTCACCTGTTTGCTCAACCCTAAGGGGAATATCGAAGCGGATGCCATCGTAACCGTTATTACTGCCGGTTCAGGAGGTGTTGCAGATCCTGTTTTTAAGGTACGTGGTTAGTTACGTAATCAATTCAAGAAATATCAAACAGCGCAAGATAAAGATAAGCTTTCTTAGATTCTTGCAATTAAAACAAAGAAATATTTGAGTGCTTTAAGAAATCTCATGTGATGAATGCATCTATTCAGTGTGAGTTTCTCTATTCGTGTTCCAGGGTAAAGGTTACTACATCGTGTCCGGTGGATCGTCGGCGTCCCAAACCACAGCATACATGAAGTCAGCGATCCGACGAAAAAATTTCAAAGTCAATCTAACCGACGTGACCGACAAAGTTGGGATATTGTCGATTCAAGGACCCCGTAGGTAAGCTAATTAAAAAACTGACCACGAAAGCACTTCTTATGCTCAATACTTGAACTGCGATTACTAATGCACTATGTACAGGGACGTACCGATAGGGGGGACGAGGGGGAACTTCCCCCTCCCCCTTGTAGGAAATTTTTACTCAGCAGTTGGGAAAATTTACCATTTCAGTCAGGCGAGTTGGAAAAATCCAACAAGTTAATTTTTTTTTTTCTGCTTTGATATGCTTGGGAATTGAGTTGAGAAAAGTTGGGAAAAGCCAACAAGTCAAAAGGTTTTTCTTCTTTCGCATTTGATACTTGGGAATTTTGAATTGAGTCAGTTGGGAAAATCCAACAGGTCAAGAGTTTTTTTTTCCTTTTTTGCTTTGATACTTGGGAATTCTGAGTTAAGTCAGAAACTCTTCGGTACGTCCCTGACTATGTAATCGAAGTTACCAAATAGTTGGCAAAATGTGATTTTGTTTTCAGTCGAGAATTGCTGCAACCGCTGGTCAATTGTGATCTGCATAACAGTTTGTTTCCGTATATGACGTCTAAGCCAACCACTGTAGGAGGGTATGTGGTCCGTCTGATGCGAACCAGCTTCGCCGGCGAGCTGGGCTGGCAGTTGCACATACCCGCTCATGGTTGTGAAACGGTTTACGATATTGTTATCGAGGAGGGCTTGAAATATGGAATGAGACATGCTGGTTACAGAGCTCTGTATTCGCTAAGTTGTGAAAAAGGTGAGCTAAATATTATTGTACAGTCCGGACTCTGAACAATGTAAGCTCTTGGCTATATTTGACCTAAGGGACACTAATCTAGGTTTTTTTCCAACCAGTTATTCGTTCTATTGCAATTTCCTCCTTAGTGGTTCCTTCTAGTCCCCAGTTTATTATCGTTGGAGTTAGTTGTTTGGAGAATTGAACATCGACGTTTGCCACGTTGGTCTTCGAGATCTCTGTTGCCATCTTCTCAGCTTCATTTCTATCCTTTACCTTGAAGATTGCCATTCGTTCTTATTACTTCTCGGTCTAACCAATTTATTAACAGTTACACCATTCGGCGATGGAATGATTTTCTGTTTAATGTTCAACGTGGGTGAATGATCACCCATGTAAAAAAAAAAAAAAATGTGGGTGAAACCACCCTCATGAAAAAAAAAAAAAAAAACATGTAGAAAAATATTGAGGAAATAAATGCCAAATTCAAGATAAGTTCTGAGTGACTGATTGATAATCTCTCACACTTATAAGCAAAATTTTTTGGTTTTTATTCAAAATTAAAGATAATACACTCGTATTCTACTTTGATGTTCTTTTATGCTTTCAGTTTATCCAAATGTGTTTTTATAAAATCATTTTTCAGGATGTTTTGTAAATGCATGAAAATTGCGCTAAATGTAACCAGCTGGAAAAATCCTGCATTTTGACACCCATATTGCCTTTGGGGGAGGTGGCCCCGGGGACAAATATAAAGGGGAATCGGCAGTCAGTACTCACCCACGTAAAGTTTGAATAGATAATTGATTTCTCAACTATAATTATAATTCAAAATCAGAAAATCGACATTTTCAGCTCTCGACAGAAACTATATAGTCTCTATAGTCAAAAAAGAAAAGGCGTAATCCATTGTAGGATTCGGATTCCGCGGAACTCGTGGCGCGCTGCTATCGTCTTACTGATGAGAAAATGAAAGAGTGATCAAAAGTAATCAAAAAAATCAGGTGCCGTGCCCGTTGCCGGATGATTTGGCGATCGCGGTTTCTGACGCGCGACTTTCCTGGGCAGGGTTAGTCAGGGTAGTTTGCCGTTGTTTTCCCCACGATTTGTTGTGGTAGAGTTTTCCTTCTCTGCACCGGAGAGTGTGCAGCCGCCGTTCGCTTAACTAAGTTGCAAAAGAAAAATAAAAGAATAAGACGTAAAGTAGTGAAAAGTGAGACATCAAACTAAAACGGATAAGGAATCAGGGACGTACCGAAGAGTTTTTCCTGTAGGGGGGGGGGGGACCTTTTGACTTGTTGGATTTTTTCAACTGACCAACTCAAAATTCCCAAATATCAAAGCAAAAGAAGAAAAACCTGAGAAAAACCTTTTTGTTGAGTTTTCCCAACATCTTAACTCAATTCCCGAGTAAGTATCAGAGCAAAAAAAAACTTGAGGGATTTTCCTAACTCGCCTGGCGGAAATGGTAGATTTTCCCAACTGCTGAGTGAAAAATTCCTACAGGGGGAGCAAATTGCCCCCTCCCCTATCGGTACGTCCCTGAAGAAACCAAACTACAACATTGGAAATAGAATATTTACGAATTCGTATCATTCTATCGTAACTCTTTTGTTGGTCATAAAAACGTCCACTAGATGTCGTCCTCTGTGTTGCGGAATCCGAGTACAGCGAAACAGGGATTAGTCCAGGAAAATTAGACATTGAAATGGACATGAATGATATCAAAAATTTTTTTGTGGAATGTCTTTGGAATGATTCCCTAATTAACATAGTAAAAGTCCACAGCGATCCCGGTGGAGCTAAGCCCCCCAGGGAGCTTCAAAGACTCCGAAATTCACTTTTTCAGAAGTGTCTCGCGTAAACAACATTTTAGGGGAGAATGTTTCAAACAAAAGTTGTTCCTTGTTAAAATGTACATGAAAAATGTCTCTTGTAAAATTTTCGTGTAGTTGAAAACAACACCGTCAGCGCGCGCTGAAGTTCACACAATTTGTTCATGCTCACTCTGTGTACTAAACTAACGCGTGAAGATCGTCGTTGACAGTGTTTTAATAATAATTATAGTAATAATAATCACAATAAGAATAATGATTATGATGATGATGATGATGATGATACCAATAGTAATAATGATAATGGGACAAATACGATTATTGTTTGAAAAAAGAACAAATAGAGAGATAACCCCAGGCTAATTTCAAATTCGTAGACCAAATTTGACGGCGTTGCTCTTTTGCCAAGAGTTTCGATCCCGTAGTTCTCAAAATATATAAAAATGTTTGTTTGCCGGCTGGTGTGCGCGCGCGCGTGTGTGTTCGTGGTTGGCGGGTGGACCATAAGAGCTGAGGGTAGGAGTAGATACAGGAGGGGGGCGAACTCCCTCGAAATACCTAAATATCTACCAAGATAACTTATTTATCATTATCATGTTTCATCTGTAACATTTTTCATTCAGACCCCCCCCCAAAAAAAAAAAAAACACCACGATTTTTTGTATCCGCTACTGGCTGAGAGGTTTGAACTTACAGGATGTGTTTGTATGAACTCTGAAGAGGTTTTAGACTAAAGAAATAAATCGGTACTCTTATTAGAAGGAGGGCACAGAATTTTGTCACCTCTAGACCCCTGAGTTTTTCACTTGTATTTTTCGGAATTAATTTACATTGAATTTCTCTACATTATGTTGAAATTTGATGGCTGTAACTGTCTCCCTCCAGAAATGTCTAAATCTACCAACGCAAATTCTTTTTTATGTAGTATCAGTTTCAGCAATGGGTTTCCCAATAGGCACATTAGGCAAGTGCCTTGGGCGGCAGATTTTTGTACAAAAACCGCGGGAAAATGGAGGAAATTCGGAAAAAGAAGCAAAAGAAGAAGAGACAGAGAGAAAAATGGAAAATATTGTAGTAGTTGTAGAAAACATAGCGGGTGAATAATTATCAATTTTTGACCTGTAGCTCATTAGGAGGATATGGAGTGGAGGGGTGAGGGGGACATTTCGTTGAGTGCCTATAGCGGCTGAGCTTCTAAATCCGCAGCTGGTTACAAGGAGCGTAGGCAAAAAGTGGAGTCCATAAGACATTAAAAAAAAAAAAAAAAAAAAAAAAAGTGAAGCGACCATACCCGCTTATCAGTCGCATTAGCTGCCGATGCCGGCACTGCGGGAAGGCTAGAAGGAGGAAGACTGACAGAGTTTTCAGTCAGGAAGAGATCACGGATGTAGATCACAGGAAATCACGGAAGGACGGAGAGGGAAGATGGGAAAGCCGTTTGCGGTAACAGGAAGACGAGAGGGCATATTAATACCTGCTGCGGAGCTCCGTGCGGTTAAATTTTGACATGTATTCGCGTGTTTCCACGCCACACAGGGGGTCAAAAATCCCCCCCCCCCAGTGGGCCCCCTAACTTTTTTTTCAACTGGAACTTTTGGAATTGATTTACACTGAACTTCTTAAAATTTGGTGGCGGTAACTGTCTTTCTTCAGAAATTATTAGGGGATTAAAAATCTGAAATTTCCAAAACGAGCTCAAAATGCCTTCTATGTATTTAATTGCGTAATAGAAGAAATATTTAGAAAACTGGAATGGGGAAATATAGGGACACAGATAAATTGTGAAAAACTGAACCATCTAAGATTCGTGGAGGATGTTGTAGTACTGAAATGAGGATATAAAGATGCTAGAGGAAATGGGAGAGAAATTGACAGAGATAAGTGCAGAGGCGGATTTTGAAATGAATACAAGTCAAACAAAACTGTATTATCCAATATGGAAGGGGAATGTATACCGCAATACAAGGAACTGATATAGAAAAAAATCTCCGGATTCGACTATTTGGGACGGATACAATCGTTTGAAGACAGAACAGATAGAGAAATAACTAAAAGAATAAATAAAGCATGGAAAAGCTTCTGGACTTTACAAAACCTGTATCAAGGTAAAATGAAGATTGAAACGAAGACGAAAATATTGTAAAGATGCCCTCTTCCAGTCCTCACCTATGGAGCCCAAACGAGGGCCCTAACGAAGAAGCAAATGAAAAGGTTTACTACCACTGTGAGAACAGGGACGAAACTAAGGGAGGGAATGGGAGGACAGCTCCCCCCAAGCCTCCGTCGGAGTTGGGAAATTTTAGTAGTTGGATCAAAAGTTGGATAAATTCAACAAGTCAAAAGAGATTTAGAGTCCCCCCCCTCCCCCCATCTAACTCACTTTTGCCAGCTCACTTCAGCCTACGATATAGATGAGCCGCGAAGCGGGTCAGCTAGTATAGTATATGGATGCTATTCAGCAAAAGGGAACCAACTAGCAAAATCTGTTTTTTGAGAACACGTGATTCGAAGTTCAAGAGCCATGTAGAAACTGTATGACATAGCGTTTACTGATACGCTTTCTTCAACGTGAGTACACATTTTTGAAATGGGGGCCCAATTTTGAAAAATTCTACTTTTTACGCACTGTCCAAAGATACTAATAACTTATTTTGTTTACAAATGTTGGTTGGTTCCCTTTTGCTGAATAGCGTCCATATATGGCATGAGCATGCACATAATGTGCGAACTTCAGCGCGCGTTGACGGTGTTGTTTTCAACTCTACGGAAATTTAACAAGAGGCCTATTTTATGTAGATTTTAACAAGGAACAATTTTTGTTTAAAACCTTTTTCCGTAAAACATTTTCCACGCAAGATATTTCCGAAAAAGTTAATTTCGGGGTCCTTGAAGCCTCCCCCCCCGGGATCGCTGCGGACTGTTAATTAAGGATTCACTTCAAAGAGATTGAAAAAAAATCTTTAATATCATTTGGATTAATATCACAAATTTTAAACGAAGAAAATGGAAAAATAAAAATTTTTAGTAAAATTAATATAATTTATGCTATAATTTCAATTAGAATTTTAGGATTTATTGTTTGATTTATGTCCATTTTCTGACATTTTTTGTCTAATTTTCCTGGACTAGATGAGCAAAATCCGGAAACCCCAAGATTTAAATCCAAAATCCTGGTAAAAAGGATTTGAATTCATAGTCTCAAAACCTTTTTAAAAAAGAATTTCAAATCCAAAATCCTAAATCCTTTTAATTTTCAGAAAAATTGGGATTTTAAATCAAAAATCCAATAATCTGAATTTTGACTTCTAAATTTCAGTAACTCATCAGCAGTAAGCACCCACGCGATCTTCAATCTACCATTGGCTGAGGACGTTCGCATACAACTTCTGTTGTCTGTAGCCAGCGCTGCTTAGCTAAGCCGAAGCCTTTAGTCGTTAGCTAATCGATTTTGGTTCAAAATTAGCTAGCCATTAGCTAGCTAATGAGACTATATTAACTGTTAGCTGAAGCCAATCGTTTGGAAATGTTAGCTTTTAGCTACGTTTTCAGCCCTTCAGATTGACTAAGTAGCCCTGTCTGTAGCTCAGCGCTAAAATGCTAATTGGACGCAGTTAAGCAAAAATCGCCCAAACGACATTTTTGACAAAATGAGATATATTAGTATCGTTGGAAAGAGCATAAAAAGTAGAATTTTTTAAAATTGGGCCCTGATACAGAAATCTGTATCCACATTAAAAAAAGCTTTTCAGTAAACACTCTATGTCCGTAAACCTGCATTATTCATTGGCTTTTAATTGTAGGACTTTGCGTTCAGCGTTCGTACTTATTAAAAGGTGACCAAATGAGCTTCCTTCGCACTCGCAGAATACGACAACAAAAAGGATGTACTCGTAAAACTATCACTATGTAAGGTTTAATTTTCAAGATATCAAGTTAATGGTAGGTAAATTGTTAAAATTGATGAAATGAGGATTTTAGGGTGTGTGCCGCAGCGCAGCGCTGCAAGCATCCTATTTTTGGATTTGGATTTTAAGTATTTTTGGAATCATCAAAAGCAAATCTTTTGCTGATAATTAGGAGTTGAATCCGAAATCCGAAAATTTCGATTTAAAATGCCTGAGGATTTAAATTCTGCCCAACTCCGCAGCGAAGCTTCCCAATTGCTATTAATGTTCTCAAAATAAAATCTACAAAAGAAATAACTTTTATTACCAATAACAGAAGATTACAATTGACTAATATTAAAAACATTTTGTATACAAATTATAACAAAGGTTGACAACAGTGAATTACAACTTGAAATTTGTTTATCAATGCTCAAATTGTCGCGCAGGCAATCCACTATGGAATTTTGATATTCGCTTGGATGATAACCCAGTTGAGGCCAATTTGAGCCACGTTTGCAGAACCGACGGAGATTACTCTGGCAAGTCAGCAGTAACCAAAGCCTTAGAGACTGGACCGAAGAAACGATTATGCTTTTTCACATTGACTGAGTAAGTGGAACCGATAGTTACAGTATTGGATTTAGGTAAGAACGAGGCTCTCGACAAGTTACCAAGATTGGGCTACTTTCTATTGCACGCAGACAAATACCGCTTTGGGGATTGGAAACCATATGGCGAGACGATTCGGTTGTAGGATACCTGAGACGTGGCGATTACGGCTACTCTTTAAGTTGCAGCATTGGAATGGGGTAAGTGAGAGCAAATTCAAACATTTGGACGCTATTCAGCAAAAGGGAACCAATCAACATTTGTAAACAAAATGAGTTATTAGTATCGTTGGAAAGAGCGTAAAAAGTAGAATTTTTCAAAATTGAGCCCTCGATTTAAAAATGTATACTCAAGTTGAAAAAAGCTTATCAGTAAACGCTGTGGCATATAGTTTCTACATGGCTCTTGAACTTCGAATCACGTGTTCTTAAGAAGCGGATTTTGCTAGTTGGCTCCCTTTTGCTGAACAGCGTTCATTTGAGTATCGATGGAAATTGCATAAGTGAGAGATTTTTAAAGAAACCATTCGAAGCTGGAGTGAAAATTTTCAGATGAAAGAACAGGAGTCATGTAGAAGTTTAAAATCTTATTGCAGGTACGTTCACAGTCCTGACGGATCGGCAGTAACCAATGAATTTCTCGAAAATGGCAAATACGAAATCGAAGTCATGGGGAAACGTTACAACGCGAAGTTATACCTGAAATCACCATTTGACCCGGAAGACGAAAGAGTGCACGGACATTACACCCAAGAAATATCGAAACAAGCATCGATAAATAATTAAGTTGAAAGGTTTTAGTCGTAGTCACCGGACTTAACTAGTCGGTAAGTTTGTGTAAATTGAGTCTTTTTTGTATTTTTTTCATGCTAAATACATTTTTCTTGTTTTGTAATTCTCTCTGTCAAGCGTATATTACAAAAGGAAAAACTGCACTGACTGGCATCACTCGAACATTAATGTTTACGACCTTCAACTTAAAATTTATCAACTTATTTTCATTGTCACCACATAAACAGAGGTGATATCACGAAGTTGGAGGTGTGTCAATTAACTTGAGACATGTGAATTAGTCGAAGCGTCATACGTCTGAAGATTCGGCATAAATGCGAATCAAATCGCCTTCCTTAGCCGGTAAATTGGTAACAGGACATCGCCCAGTTTGAGACACACATTTACGTATGCAGCTGAAGCAGAACACGTACCTAAAAAACGTTCGGTGGCGTAAAAAGAAGCCATAATTATATATGATTAAGGAATAATGTGTCTCTCGTACGTACCCAGACACCGGTAATGCGGTAGGAATCCGAAACTGGCCTTTACAAATCGGGCAAATATTTTTCAGGTCGACATTTTCCGCAGCCAGCTATAAAAGCATCGACATCATCAAAAATCTTAATTGTAATACGGTTTTCGTGGATCCAAATTTCAAGGCGAAGAAGGTACCTTGATCTGCGGAGCTGGCGGAACAGGATAAGCAAAAAATTTGGCATGTAATTTTTCCGAGTGCCACCAGTTCATGAACTGGATGAAAAATGCAATCAGCTCCAAACTGCGTCCGAAAAAGCCTTTCAGCAATCTTAGTAGATGAACTGATGATCTAAAAAAAAAAAAGAAGAAAAACGAGAAACTGTATAAAGCATTTGTAACTCCTAATAACGCCGGAAACTCGTTCAGTTACTGGAAATATATTTTCTAGTTAACAATAATTACTCTAGACTGACTCATCTTAATAATAGTAATAATATTCCAATATATACCGCCAATTTCCCGAAACAATATCCCTCAAGACAGCTTTCCAGTAAATGTTGCTTTGAGGTTTCTCGTGAAAGTAGACTAACGTAACACCAGCGAGCTGAAGGAACAGCGAGTGTGTTTCACTGCGACCAATCATGTACTGAAGATAATATACCATGCATAATGATTCGATGATAATATGAAACGTCTTATATAATCGAACTGCAGTCTTTTGGTATTCTTTTGGAATCTGGCGCTGCGCAAGTCATAGGATTTAACGGTCAGTGTGGTTAGTAATTCAGGGACATAATCATTACAACTGGCATGTAATAGTATTCATACATATTTACATCAGCAGATTCCTGGGTACATGAAAGTTCGGGGGTTAAACCTCTCTTCTACCTTGCTGAGAGGTATCACCCCGATGTCGAACACTTTTTGCAGGTGAAGTACTCATTTTTTCGGCTGTCCCTTCCCCCATTTTAATAAACTCTAAACAGTGCCACTATACAATAGGAAAATGGAATTCACAATGACTTTTCTCATTTCCCGGCAATAAGTAGATGATTGATATTAGAGCTTACTTGATTTTTGTATTCTTCTTCGTTTTCAATGTTCTCAATGATAACTTTAAGCTTGTTCCTGATGTACGGGAAGAAAACGGAGAACACTAGGGAAAGTAATCTCTGTTTTGCTGAAATTCTATTCGTCAGATTTTGAATTCGGGTACTGATCACGACTCTCTTCAAACTGTAAAATCGTTCAGAGAAAGTAGCGTCTGGAAACAGATCATGAAAGCAGCTACTTCAAATCTAAATACCATCAATAACCCTGGAGTGTTTTGAATAAAAAGTGATAACAGGATCACTGGATTCTAATTTGGTATAGGAGACAGCGAAAATCTTACCGTAGTTTTTCAAGTAGTAGTATTGCATCAAAAGGTTGAAGCTTAGATACAACTCCTCGAACCATTCCTGCAAAAAGCCATATCGAACCGGATTCTGGGAGATCAGGTGCTACGAAAGAATATTGATAACAATTAACATTTTATAGGATCTTTCCAAGAACAAAATACAATTGTACGGGCTTCTCACATTAATGACGTGCCTGAAAGCTGGATAGAACGTATTAGACAAGCCATCCTGGGCAATAAGCTCGAAAATCGATGGTTTCTTAACGAAAGTGGCTGACAAGTGAGCTCCTTTCTCTGCCATTACTACGGATCCCTGCTTCGAGAAACGTGTTGGAAACTGGTATGTTGAAGAATTACATAACTGGTCATGTTCACGAGTTCATTTTTCTCATTTCATTTTGATTCGATACGCGAGAATAATGCAATTTCTTTCAGAGGTTTAAATTTTCAAAATTAAGCGAAACCGTGAAATGATAAGATTTTACAAGTTCACAAGTTCACATACACGTGTTTGATAAAAAATTTTCAATATGTACAACATACAATCACTGTATGTGTATTCCAAAACGTTTCGCTAAATCAAAAAGTTTTAAAGTAATGTATATTTAGAATCCTTTTTCTTGAACACAAAAATATCCAATGCACATACGTATATTTGACGTAGTATATAAGGTATTGCCTATGTTTACTCACTTGTAACCAGTTAGTAATCGGTGTGTAGACGCTGTTCTGTGATCATCACGTTAAAATTCGTGTAAGACATGACGGCCATTTTGTTTCATCCATAACAATAAAAATACAGAATAAGTGCATCGTAGTTACAATTCAAAACGTACATCTATTTAATTCTGTAGAAAATCGCAGTTCGTTACGAAATCTTAAGAACAAACTCGGTAGTTTAGTTTAGTTCCCGTTTCTTTCATTTTTGTTGTACCCACTCGAACGGACCAGGTTAGTGCTATATGACTACTTGTCACGAACGTGATGGGTATGTGGTGCGTAATTATGATATTCCTGACCGATAGGAGAGTTTCTTCTATACGATTCTCCTAATGGATAGTTTCTAGCCGATCTTGCTTGTGAAAAGGTCTATCATGTAGGAAGGTACTTCTTCATCCTGATAGAGTGTTGGTACTCGGAATGTCGGTTCAAGTCATTCCTTGCTTTCAGTCAGGTGATGGGAAGATGCTGTTGACTGTCTGAGATATTTTGGAACTCTGTAGCCGCTAAAGAAACCGAAAAAAAATTAGTATTATGAACAGATGTCGAGGTTTGAAGCTGGCAAAGTAAACCGTTATGTAGCTCACCAGAATTAGTGCACTTTCCCATCTCATCTCGCGATAAAATTTCATCTAAGTTTTGTATATTTTCATTTCGTCATATATGCCACTGAATTCGACGATTCATGTAGATTGGTATTCAATTTTTTATCGCCTGTGAATTCCTGATTCATTGTCGCCGTTTCATAATTGTAGCAACTAGGAATTGACGTTCGATTTGTGTTTCAGGTAAAGGGTTCGTTTCGAGGGTTTTGTTTAATCTAAATGGTGCCGTGCAGACAGCATGTCTACATTGTCAGGGAATGCGACCAAGGGGGAGAAAGGAAAAAAATTTCAGCAGTTAAAAATAAATTTGTGCACCGCTAATAAACCGGTACGTATTTGTATGTTAACTGCTTTAGAGATGTTAATCATTGCTTTGCTGTTTGCTAATTCGTGCGCGTTCGGCTATAGACTGAACCAGAACAGCAGCAACACAAAAGTAGCATACAACGCAAGCAACATGGAATGACCTCATTGGGTAAGGTGCCAACGGCTCGACGTCCTACAAATTTACCAAGTGAAAAATCAGAACATAGCGGAAATGATCCTTCAGTAAACCTAGTACCAAGCGGCGGCGCAGGATGGGGAAACAAGCAAAACGAAACTGGTCCGACCACAACACCATCGTTGGTAAGTAATGATTGGTTAGTGTTGTTGTTCGTTTCCTAAATGATTCTGATGAATGTATTTCTGTGTTAGGTTCAGAGCACGAATCCACCAACGAACGTTACAGTGAACAATGTGTCCATGACTGGAACGTCACAGCAGGTACCACATGCACAACTCTACCCGCCTGTATCAAGAATGCCACCATTAGCTCCGGTTCGTTTTTTGATTTCATTTTTCAGCTTTTCTGTTGTTAACGTCTACTGTCCTTACTCTTAAGTCATAGCATTCAAAGTTAAATATGTACCTTCTTTGTTGAGGGAAGTTGAATGTTCTAGCATTTAAAAAAAATATGAATTGATCATCTTGCGACAATTCTCAGTTGTAGTGTTGAACATTTTTCAAATGGACTGCCTGTTCTTGATACTGGGTTTAATGATTGATTGTAAATTTATAGCAAGTGGGACATGTTCCTGTCCATCATGGCCACGCGGATGTAAAAACATGGGCGACGATGATGCACGGTGGCGATTCATCGGCTCCAAATTTTCTGGCCCCTCAGTCTCCACTATTTCAACACGAATTTCCGAGTTTATCTTCAAATTCAGAAACATCTTCGGCGTCTACTCCTGTAACTGCCACTGCCACACAGAAGCCCACGGCAAATACCATAGCAGACACGCAGTATGGTCCGGGTCCAAGTTTACGGCCTCAGAGTATGTATGATCGAGTAGTTTATGGTTCGGTATCATTTTGATCCAAATTAATATTGTTCATCTATTTTAGCGGAAGGCAGCTGGATACAAGGTGGAGGTCGTCCTCAAGGGTCGATGGGTCCTGTAGCTGGCAACCCACCTGTAACTGCTCCTGCCCAGGTCCGCCCCATGGGACCTTACCCTCCGCACATAGGTATGTTGGAATCTAATTGCATGATTGTGTCGAGTCGAACGAGCTAGAGCGAATAGAAATCGATGGATGATTGTGTATAAGCTGTCTGATTGTTGTGTTCCGAGAAGCACAAATCAGTAATAATAATTTAGGTAGATATCTAGCACATTCTTGTTTGTAAGTGCATAATCCTTGATTTCGGTTTTCGCCAACAACCAAAAATACTTACGTGGATATCTTGCACGTTCTCGTTTATGAAATCACAGTCCTCAATTTTGGTTTATTGCGAAGCAGTATTACAGCGAATGTGTGTTACAGGTCCAGATGGCGTACGGAACAATTTGGCCCCTTCTGGGGTGGGCGTGGCCCCGGGAGGCCCATATCCTCCTGTAATGCCTCAGCAACATATGATGCCACCTCAATTCAGTGCAATGCTGCCTCCATTCGTAAGTTTCAGCGTTATTACGGCAGTAATGAAACTAATGATGAAACGGTCGCTGAACTATTCTATTTACTTTTCAGGTGTTGAGAAACTCGTACCCACCCGGAAGTTTTCCACCCAATTTCCAGCAGGGTTCTATGAAAGGCGTTGGACCGCGACCGCCTTACGGATTCATGCCCTCTGGACCTCATTCGTCTGCTGACAAGTACGACCCGTTACATGTGTTGCATCATTATGAGCTTGTACGAAACGTTTTCTAATATCTCTTGATTTGGTTAGTAGGTTTATGCCTGCGGGGGCTGGTGCTAATTCAGCGAAACGTTCTTATGACGACGAAGACGTAAAGATACGGCCCATTATTAAAGAAGAAGATCTGAATCAAATGGCTAACATTGGAAATGATATTGGCTGGGCTGGTCAGGAAGATATCGATTATAAGTAAGTTGCTGATTGGAAAATGCTTGATTATACGAAGTTGATTTTTCTTTATCAAGGTCGAATGGACTGGTTAATCGGGTCAGACTTGTTGACACAGATTTAATTGACCGAGTTGATCCTTGTAGTGTTGAACTTGTGATCTCCGTGCGATATCCCTGAAAGGCAACCATGATCTTTCTGTCTGATATGATGTTACCAGTTCGTTGAAGATGTTACTAATGTGCTGTCATCGTGTCTGGCGAGTCTCGATATTCATTTTACTGTCTGCTAAATCGCATTTCATTTCTGTTCTAGTTTGAAACTCAAGTTCAGTGATGACGAAGACGATGATAAAGGTAAAGATAATCGCGGTAAAACTCGTGGAAAACAGTCCGCCTCCAAAGGAAACGAAAAACCGGAGAAGAAGGACGGCGCCGAGAAAGAGAATGAAATGAAAAATTCGAAAGTACGTACCGACCGTGTGCATGTGTACTTGGCAGATATTGTGCAGTGCGAGTGTGGCGACTAGAATGTTCGGTTTTTGTGTTACTTTGGCGAAGCTTTTGTTTTGTAATTTCAAGTATTTGTTGAAATGATGCCCAATCGTAGGGATTCGAAATCGAGAACAGTTTCTTTGAGTTAGACTGTTGCGAAATTTGACGAGTGATTCCGATTTTCACCTTGATTTTTTAAAAGTACAGGGTCTGCTAGAAATGATTCAAGAACCGGAGTCGTGCCGCACATGATTTTGATTCGTAGGGTTCCTAAAAAGTATGATTCGACTTCGACACAGACTTCGATTCCAGGTCCGTGCATACTCGAGCAATTTGCATATGTGTATTGAATCCATTTTTCTTCTTTGTTAATGAAAATAGTTTTGTTGGGAGGGGGTTTTCACCGAATGCTCAGATCTTGTAGTTCATTGTACTTTTCCTCAGGTTGCTGGTGAGGATTTGCTCAATAGCCTCACTTTTATAGCCAAAATGAGAATCTTACTGAGTTCTGTCCCTTTGATTTCATTGGTGCTGGATACTCCAGACCCAATGCTTCGCGTCTTGTCCCGGCTATTGCTGGGCACTGACATATGGCACGAATCGAGGTTTCCTCCTTTTCTCTACAGTGCCGGCTGGAGCTGCTTTTCGCCACTTCCATTTTATACTACATGTGTTTTTCCGACCCTGAGCCTAGCATGTTTTCTGTCGAGCCCTAGTAGGAACTCGGCGTACTTAACGGGGGCGTCCACCATCAGTGTTTTGCTGACTTTCATGCCACTGGCCATGCGCGAGTACATTTCAATCTGCTTCCTTATCCAAGTCTTCACCTTGGATTTTATGAGGCTGTATGCTACGGGAAGACACGTCCTGGGCTTACCAGTTCCTTTTTTATACTCTCCTTTGCTAGCTTATCCGCAATCATGTTCCCTTTTATCTGGAGTGCTCTGGTGTTCATAGTATGGTGACGCGGTTTTCCTGAGCAAGGATGTAGTTTGGTGGACTGATAGTACCTTAATAGCCGTTGGACTCTGTACAGGTATAGATCCATTTCCTTCCGTGGCTTGTTTTTTGTGCCCGAAAGTTTGGTTGGCCTAGACGATAAGCCCCCATTATCGCAGTAAATCTGTACTATAGTGAAATAAAGGCACATGTTTGCCCCAAGGTAACTAATGATATGAAAAGATTGGAATTCGATTCTGCTATTATGTCTCGTTCTTAGAGACATGTGTGAACCTTGTTAACTTTCGTTCTGTATTCGGACCGTGCACAGATGTAGGAACATCAGTTTTGTCACATATACACGAATTAATATTAGCACACATGAGAAATACTTGAGTGGGAACCTGATCGATCGCTTCTATCCTTTGATGTAAAAATCAGTTTTATTTTCAGCATGAAATCTGTGTTGATGTGTTGAAAAAATGTTCTGATTCGTAGTCTATATTTGATTTCAATCAAAATCTGTCTTCAGATAACTCACATTCTGCAGGAATTTGAATTATCAAAAACTGTCGAAAACGCCCCGTACATTTAAAATGGGAGCTGATTTGATAGTTTCATTTCGTTCCAGTTCAATTTAGATGGCGACACTTTCGTGCCCGGTGCAAATACCTTCCTCTACGGGGAAACATTTCAGGGTCCAAGATCAGATATTCGTAGGTTCAGTCACTGTCTGCCAGATCTAGCATTACAGTTGACTGTGCCTGTTGAACTGCCTATGTGATGATGAGATGGAAAATCGAAGTCGTATCTAGATGGGAAGGAGGTCAGAGTCTCCATTGATGTCTAGAGAATATTTTTTGTGATAAATGTGAATAATTGAGATTATTTACTAGTCAACCCTCTATTGACCAAAATGTCGTACGAGGGAGGAGGGACGAATCTCCTGAATGGTGATCCCACGTATCATAGGCCTCAAGGCCCCACCTGGTTAGTCTTCTGAATTGACCATAAATGCCGTGCGAAAGAAGACGTGAGAATCTCCTGAATTGTGATCCTGCATGTCACAGACCCAAGGCCCTATTTGATCAATCTTCTAAATTGACCAGAAATGCCGTGCAAAAGAAAATATGAGCATCTCCTGAATAGTAATCGTGCACATCGTAGGTCTCAAGGTCCTACAATTTTAAATCTGACCCCGTAGAAAAGGCTCGAGCATACATCTTTTTTCTAATAAAATCTTCTTGAAAGTGTTGGCCCTTGCTCAACGTTTCTGAGGGTATTCTTTTTCTTAATTCTGTTTCCGGTGACCTTTGAGAGTATTCTTTAAATTGCTCTTGCCTACGCAGCATTTTCTGTCGGGCTGTATTCTCGTTCCAGCACTAATGATGAAAGCCTAATAATGCTAAGCCAAGAACTTTCTTGCCTTTTACACTTTCCGGTATGAGTTGTTGGCCTAAAAATCCAAAGAGTCTTCGGGACCTATCACGTCAAGATTGTGGGACAGGCATGTTAGCCAGACTGAAGGATATCCATCAAGCCAGCTAGCCGACGAGATAGGCAGACATATCTATCCTGCCAGTAAATACAAGAAGAAAGGCAAGCCCCTCCTTGTCGGCTAGTATTTCTGTGCTTTTCAGCTCTTTGTTTCCTGCTCGTCTGTCTTTGGTGCCTGTCTGTTTGTTCGTCTTCTCGTGAGACTTGTTGAGGTAGATAAGATCAAAACCTAACCTATTGTTACTGCCGTCGTCGGGGAGGAACTGTAAGATCCAAGACCGACTGACCGAAAACTTTTTGAATTGACCACAGTTCGCCAGCCAAACAGGCGTATAAGTAGATGGACTACCATCCATCCTACTCAGAGAATGGGTAGATAGACTGGCGTGCTTACTGAAAATAAATTGCTCTTTGCTGAGCCATGTGAGAGTTATGAAGGAGGGAAGGGGAGGTTAAGTTAGAATGGATTTCTCCATGTTATCCAGTAACGGCCGGAATTTTTTTCTCTGGCATTCTGTGATAGATAGTTCATTAAACCTGACACGGTTGTGTTTGGTACTTCCAAATCTTAATAATTTCTATTTTATTTGAAACAGGAAAATTTGAAAGACCGCGACAAGTTGTATGCAGCCGAGCAGCGAAATCCGGAAATCAGGAACGCGTGGCAAATGCGCAGAACTGTGATGCCGGCGCCGACGCCACCCGTCGCTCGTTATCAAGTATGTATTCGGCGACACGCAACTCTCGATCCGATTTTTAATTAATCGCGTTACGAAATCATATATTCGTCGCTGCGTTATTGATTCGAGAGCGAGACGAACCGTACACGTAATACATGGGCGTTCATTGGCGTGCGATCGAAGTGGTAATTCAATTTTACTTGACTGCAACAGATTCCGGCTAACGGACGGTTCGAGGAGGACGATGACGGATGGCTGGAGGAGAAACGTCGGCAGAAGAAGGAAGAAATGGAGATAGTCGTGCAGCGCGCTAAAGAGCGCAAGGAGGAGGAGGAAAAACGTTTCATCCAGCAGCAACAGGCAGCTGCTCTCAAATTGAAGAAATTGGAGGCCGAAATGTTTGCTAATGTAAGTGGAAGGTTTTAATGTCGAATTGGCTATAGGCTGTTCTTGACGGTTATGGAGTAGGCGCATGCCTCAGTAATTTGGAGCGCGACTCAGTATTAAGGATTGTTGGTGGTGTACCTCTAACAGTTACATGGATCAGACATGCTTTTAAACTGAATAGCACTAATGTTTGTTTGATCTGCGGCAACTTTGGTACCTTATGAACATTTACAAACATTTTGGGTGGATTATGTCTATGCGTCATGGCTGACTGTGCGAAAAGTCGAGATCAGTTGGTGTATGATCTTAGATATGCAGATGAATTCACAAAAATAATGCAAAAGATAATACAAAACAACACAAGAACAATAAAACAACTCAAAAAAGAAAAGAAACTGAAACCATGGATTACAAGTAAAATAATAGCTAAAATCAAAAAAAGGGATAAATTACATAAGAAACTGAAGGAAAATATTGACAATGAAAATCTTAAGAAACAATATAAGGAATATAGAAACTCATTGACAACTCTGATAAGACAAACAAAAATACAATACTACGAAAAACAAATAAAAAACACACCATTTAATAGTAAAGAAATGTGGAAAACTATGAACAGAATAACCCAAATTAACTCCAAGAAAACTCCTAAAAACAAAGATCCAGAAACTATATCAGTCAACAATATAATATATGACAACAAAACTGAAATATCAAACTCTTTTAATCAACATTACACAAATATAGCAACTACTGTGAAGAATGATTTCAAAAATATAAACGAAAATTACGGGAACAATAACAAAAAATTTATTACTAGGAAATTCTATGAATTCCGCTTACTGCAAGAGGATGATGTGACAAGGATAATAATGTCTTTAAAGCCATACGCAGCAACAGGAGAAGATAGAATCCCCACAAAAATAATAAGAGAAAACTGTAATAAATTAGTAACTCCAATAAAACATATAATTAATCTCAGTCTGAAAACAGGAAAATTCCCGGAAATATATAAATTAGCCATTCTAAGACCAATTTACAAAGAAGGCGATACTCAAGACGTAAACAACTACAGACCAATTTCATTACTTTCAACAGCCTCAAAAATATTAGAGAAGGCAGTAAAGTTTCAACTAAATAAATTTTTGGAAAAAACCAAATTCTTTTCAAACAATCAGTTGGGATTCAGGAATAATATGGGAACAGAAGAAGCTATCAATAACCTGCACATCAAAATATCCGCATATTTAGATGAAAACAAAAAATGTCTAGCGATCTTTCAAGACCTTTCTAAAGCATTTGATCTAGTGAATCATCAAAAACTAATTGGAAAAATTGAAAGGGCAGGCTGTGAGGGCAAAGTACTAAGTTGGGTCACCTCATACCTGGAAAATAGGAAACAAAAAGTAAGAATAGGAACAACAGAAAGCGAGATCCTCACACTAAAAGGAGGCACGCCACAAGGTTCTGCCTTGTCACCGTTACTGTTCCTAATTTATATTAATGACTTGACTGAAATTAACATAGAGGGAGAAATAATTTCATATGCAGATGACACCGTCATAATAGAAAAAGGAGATAGCTGGGAAGAAACAAGGGGAAAAGCCGAAAAAGATATTAGAAAAGTAATAACCTGGCTGAATGATAATGAACTGATACTGAACCAAAAAAAAACTAAATCAGTACAATTTGCACTAAAAAATAAGAAAAATAACGAGGAAGTAGATATTAACGTACATACAAATCAGTGTAATAGAAATGATAAATGTTTTCAATTAAACAATAATTGCCAGCAAATAAATACCGTCGACTCTATAAAATATTTAGGGATAATAATAGATAAAAATCTAAATTGGAAACAGCAAGGCAAATATTTAGCAAAAAAACTATTAAAGTCTATTTTTATTGCAATTCAATTCAGGAACATAATCTCTCAAGAAGTAAAGCGCATTCTTTACACAGCGATAGTGCAATTAAAAATACAGTACGGAATATCAAGCTGGGGGGCAGCCTATAAAACTAATTTAAAACCAGTTACAGTTAACCAAAAAAAATTCTTGAAAATACTTTACAAAAAACCAAAAAGATTTAGCTCAGTACAACTTTTTGAGGAAACAAAGGCGCTAACTTTGGAAAAACTACATGAAATAAGTGCAATAAAATACGTGAAAAAACATAATTTACTAACGAAATACAGCAAAACTAACACTAGACTGACGAGGAACACACAATTTACAGTAACATTACCAAAAATAAAAACTAACATCGGTAAAACAAACAGCATTTACACTGGACTCAAAAACTTTAACAAATAGTCTAGAAATCTGTGTAAAACTGATGTACAAAAGTACGCTGAATTTCTTAATCACTAGCTCACTGTAGCATTTCCATTGCCTCGAATTACTAGAGAATGTGTCAGATAGTTTGAAATTTTATATTATGGTAACGGTGGATCTTTTAATTTGCTCTGTGTACGCTGAGAACCAGAGAAACGAGTGTGAGATGTTGTTCTCATTTGTTGCAGATACTTGTATTGGTGTGAATAGTCGAGTACTTGGGAATAGGGTAGTTTACTGCCGCTGTTCAAATGTGAACCCTGGAAGCTAACCCTTCTGCTCTATGTTTTGTTTAGCAGTCGGGTAACACAGACGGAAAAAGTTCGTACGCCAATGAACGCGACATGGATATGTTGCCGGAATGGGAAAAAGAGAAATACAAATCGCAGAATCGATTGGCTAATGACGGTTTGAATGATGACGCGAGGAAGTTGCAAAATGCGGTTCCTGTGCCGGTCGTCAAAGATGCTTCCGAATTTAGGGAGTTGACTCAGGTCAGTATTCTAATGGTTAACTAGGTTGTTTCTAAGAATTATTTGTTTGTAAATGCCTTCGGGCTTGCAGGTATAAAGCTAGCTGCTCTCGACTGGATCTAGTCGCTAATGAGATTTAGATTTTGATTTGGTCTTGAATCCAGAAAAGCATTTTCCTCGAGAGAATCGTCATCTATCTAGTCGGAGCCCTGGTCTTTATCTCCTCCTTTTCCGGATATAAAAATAGCGAAAGAGATCAAAGAACGGAGAACCAAGGCCGAGCTGGATCTCTGTGCATGGTGTTTCAGCTTAAGTGAAAAAAATATAGCGCACAATCGCTTCTTGATGTTGTCTCATAATTTGAGTTCATTCGCGGAATGATCTTGTGTCTTTAGGAGGACCCGAGTTTAGTTCATTCGACCCTTTTCAATTCGAGTTCAGTCCGACGTAAATGGTCTAGTTTAGTCCCTTCAGTTACCAACTTAGACCGCCCACCCACAGTGCCCATTCTGCACGGATGCACCACCGAGTTCAACCCGCCCCAATTTGGACCTAGCAGCATGATGGCGCGCTAATAACATTTTACGACTTCACATTAAATTTCTTATTAACGTTAGGATGAAAGTGTACGATTTTATCTTAACGTTGATAAGAACATAAAAGAACTAGATGTTGAAAACTTCCGCCAGATGTCAGCCATTACGTTGCTAGGTCCGAATTGACGAGCTTAGTCCCGTCGTCTCATGTACGTGAACTGGCTTTTTCATATACGATTCGTCGCCGGTGTTCAGCGATAAGCTTGTGCTCCTACATGTGTTCATATAACTTGTATTTGAAAAGTGGGCGGTGAAGTACTGGAATGCCGTCTTGACCGTAAGCATCCGGTGCAATAGAAAACTATATTGACAGGCAGCGTCTGAATAATCAGTTAAGCGAACAGCTGTCATGAACATCTGCAAACCACCGAGTAAGCTAATTCATGACGAGTTCCTTCGCGGGAATGTGGTATGCAATGTAAGCAGCGACGCCCTGATGCGTATAAGGAAGAATATCCGCCACGCTCGAAACAGCCACATACCCACTGTATCAAAAACCCTAGAAGCTTTACACGCAGCTCATCACATGCATGGTATACATTTTTTGTGGCGTTTTTACCTCCAATTGTACCACGCTTGCAGTCTTAAGAGACTGAATTCGGACGTGGACTGGGACTGAAGTCGGCGAAGACTATCATTTTGACCTAAACTGGCCCTCCTCCCTTGGATGCGTCCGTGTCTTCACCTTGTCGCAAGGTTGAGGGTGGATGTGTGCAACTATTGTCTACTATTTGATTGAAGGGTAGATTATATGATTATTCCATATTATAACCCGCCTGCGGCTGTACAAGACCGTACACTGCTCAGCTACGTCACTCTAAAAGTGGTTTCAAGTGATTTTGAAGATCAGTACTCTGAACTCAAACCTCCTTTAATATAATTATCTTGATAATTGTGGCCGATATCATGCTCATCACTGATACAGGGTGCCCTAGAAGTAACTTATTTAGTTGTTGAAACTGGTAATAAATTTAGAAATGGTCAAAAATTCAAAAAAGTGAAAATGAATAATTCAGATTTACATGAACACAAAATTGCAAAAAGGAAGATATGAGCGTTGCTATAAATTCAAATTAAAAAAAAATAAAAATAGAATTCATAAAATTAATGAAGTTTTAATTTAAAAACACTTGAAATTCATTTTTGAAAGTTAAATTTTGAAACTGAATTTTAAATTTATTTCGAGAATTGAATGTTATGAAAATAACAAGGAGGTCAAAATATGCAGAAATAAAACACATGTTTCGTTTTAGAATTTATGAATAAATCTAATTTACAATAACATTTGAAGATTACGGATATATTCAAGAACAAACACTGCCCTAAAGTGTTTCAACGTAATCCGGTTAATTCTTTATTTTACTCACCATGGCATAATTTTGTCCAATGTTGAACCATTATACCTAAATATATCTACACTTTCTCTGTTCCTTTCCCCTCCCTGTATGGTCTCCTCCGTCTTGTCATTCTCTGATCACAAAAATCTGTGAATAACTTCCCTCAAACTACTACCTACCATGTGAATGGAATGGTTCCAAAATGGAAGATCCACGAACAGGAGCCCCAATTTTCTTTTTTCACTGTATATTGAATGCAAGTCGAAGGAAATCCGCCGATCGAAACGAATATTGGCGATTGGGCTCGTAGTAGAATGAAAAAGCCAGCTTCTTCGCTTCTCACCTATAAAACGTATTCTAAGCTAATGGCATACCAACGGATATCGACCCACCCAACAAGCTGGATGATCCTGCTATTGAAAACCTCCAGCGAAATTAAAATCGCCACTGATAAACTCAACCGCCGCAAGGCGCCTAGAATAGACTTCTTGAATCAGATGGACCAATTTCTGGTGACCATCTCTAAATTATTTGAGAAGCTGTGACGAGTTAAAGGATTTCAAAACCAACATGCAACGATTGAACTGGTGTACCAAGTTACCTCAGCAATCAGAAACGTCCTCGAAGTTAAGAAGTATCATCGTGCTCTCTTCCTGGACGTCAGTCAAGCATTTGACAAAGTCTGGATAGACGGACTAAATACACAAGATCTGCCAGTATCTGCCATACCAGTACACGGAGATCCTTGAGTTGTAGTTTAATAACCGATTCTTTCAAGTGCAATATGGTGACGGTATATCCGGAATGAAACCTCTAGCGGCAGGGGTATCTCTGGGCAGTGTTTTAGGCCCGCTTCTCTATGTGCTATGTACGATTGACTTGCAGTAAATCCAGCGGAACCACCCTAGCCACGTTTGCGGATAACACGGTCATACTCGTTACCCGTGAAGATCACTCCATCGCTGCAGTAAACCTTCAAACAGCTGTTGTTTAATTCGCGAGCTGGGCTAAACGTTGAAAAATAAAAATGAATCGCACCAAGAAAGGGTAGATTTTGCCTTTCATCCTCACCTTATTCAATGCACAACCCTCGAAAACAAAAGAATTCCACCATCGCATAGTGTCTGTAATAAATGCTGAAAAGTCCTTCAAGTCCTGAATTTTGAAAGTAGGTCCTAAAATTCCTGAAACGTGCTGAAATTTAAAAAAAAAAAATTGGAAAGTCAATTTTTTACGATTTCTGTATGGGTAATTCTTCCATAGTAGGGAATCTGACATTTGAAATTTCTTGATATTTTTTCAATAGATTTCTAGGATTTTTTTTTGTACTGTAATTGATCTAAAGGTACAAATAAACAAATATACTGAGTTTGGCTTCATTTTGGCTTTTCATCAGCCTAGAATTTTGTTGTTTTTTCTATGAGACAGGGGAATGAGAATAGTGCATGGATGCACCAAAATATTCAATCGCTGAGAACAAAAAACTTCATTAAAAAATAAGAAGAGAAGAATAATTATATTAGGAAGTAGGTCTTATGTAATCACAGGAATTTTAATTATAACGATAATTTTTGGAAAGCAATTTGATGTTAAAATCTTGGAATCTAAGAAAATAATTCTAACAGTCAAATCATGAGAGATTTGATAATTCAGAGTTGGAGCGATTCTTTTTGGGATTGCTTAGCAGCCCTTCTCTATTTTAATAACGTTTTCCAACAAGCTTATCATCGTCCGAATCAGAATTGGTTGTATAAAACATAGAACGAGGTTAATTTTTGGAATGTTCCGGTTGACTTTTTCGCTCCCTCATTTATAATTGGTTTATTTCAAATTCATAAGTTAGCATTAAAATAAAATAATCTAATGATAAATATTCAGAAGAAAGTTGGTTAGCATCTCGGACTCGAAGCGAGGAGTGGTTATTGTACTGTAAGCTGAATAGATTTAGCTACCACCAGTGTATTAGTAGCTTCTGAGTAGATTTTTCAGTGAAATGGTACTGGATCTGTATTCACAAGAAGGGGAAGTGCGGGAGCAAAAAGGAGGGAGGGGTAAAGGGGATGAAACAATTGGAAACAAACAAAAAAAAAAGATTTACATACTTGGGGAAAATATGGTAAATATTCCAGCTACAGTCCTGCAAAGGGTCCTGAAAAAGTACTTAACTTTTACTTTTCAGTTTCTGTAGACACCCTGTATCGCCACATGTTGAATAGCCAGGCGCTCGATCAGAAACATTTAAAAACACATAATATATTAAGAAACAAAGCAAGAGGTCAAACACCGATTCCGCTCTATCTTCTGGCTATTCCACCCCTGGAATAAAACATCGCTGGGAAACAAGTGTCTGCTGTACTTGAACGTCATCAGGTCCATCTGGACTTACGCATCACCACCTGTGTGGTGATGCGCTGCAAACGCCACTATCATGATCCAGCAAAGGGCGGAAATCTGTTTTTTCGCAATGTACTTGGTGCATCCTTGCACGTCTGCAATGCCTCTCTACATAACGATCTCCGAGTTGAAATGGCCCAACAGATCATAAGTAAACTTGCCACATCGTACGAGAAACGACTGCATCGTCACCCTAACTCCCTGGCTATCCGACTCCTGGAGACCCGCCCCCTGTCTCCCGCCTAGAAAGATTGATGCCTGCTGAAATAGTATTGTAGAGCCTCAAAGCTGCAAAGTTCGTCTTGGTCACACCATCTACTCAAGTCGAACACTAGACAATGGAGTTCCTGTCCCACACTAAACATAGGTTTCAGCAGCATTTTTGAAGAAAACGCAACACCCGTAAAATCAGCTCTCTTCGCTGACGACCTAACAATTTTTATTTCCAGCACATCGCCATAAAAAAGAACACGTCAGCTCCAAGAAACAGTAGACAAACAATAAACTCGCATCCTGGACTTCACGCCACGGCCTAGAATTTTCAGCTACAAAAACTAACGCCGTACACTTCTGCAAAGCACACACCTGTCAACACTCCCTCAGCATCACTTTAAATGGAACTTCCCTTCCCATTTCACCTACAATCAAATATCTCGAATTTCACTTCGATCAATCACTCACCTTCAGACATCACATTACAGAACTCAAGAAATCCTGCCACTCACGTCTCAACCTTCTCAAAAAACTAGCTCACAAATCCTACAGCGCCGATACAACATCTCTACTACGAATCTATATCGTTTACTTATCCGTTCAAAATGCGACTACGGACTTACCATCTACTCAGCAGCAACCAAAACTGATTTAAACAAGCTGAACGCCATTCACCATCGAGCACTACGCCTGGCCAGCGGTGCCTTCGCCACCACAGCTTGTTCCAGTCTCTATTTTCTCTGCAACGAACTTCCACCAGACCTTCGCCGACATCTACGTTTCCTTCGCTTCATTATCCGCCTCAACAAATCCACGCGAACGCTATTTCAGCTGGAGGAAATCAACCACCACAGAACCTACAATCGGAAACGCTTTGCACTCAGACTAGAAACTGCCCTAGAAACTCTCAGACTTCCATCTTTGACGCTGGCCAACCCAGAAGTAACTCACCTCATCAACACAGCCATCGCAGTAGAATGGTCTCATCGCTGGCAAGCTCAACATCCCCACAGGTCAACTGCGATCTATCTTTGACACCCCAGCAACAGTCATCCTCTTCACCGGTCATCGCAGACATGACGTCATTCTTACTCGACTACCACTTGCCACACTCGTCTTACTCATGAATTTCTCCTCAACAAATCACCTCCTTCAATATGCTCTCAATGTCATTATCCACTCACAATTCCACACCTCATACTGGAGTGCCCAATCCTCACGTCTCTACGCTTCTATCTCCTCAGCCCCCTTACACTCAGAAATCTTTTCCAAATTGTAACACCCGACCTACTAATCCACCATCTTCAAAAAGCCAACATCTGCACACAATTGTAACACGCAATTACTCATAAATTGTGCATATGCATTAATCTCCTTGTCTTGTAACATGTAAATTCCCGTAATTGTGGCCCATGTTGCCCCGCATTACGTAATAGTATATTACACACCAAGAGTCAAAAGTGAGTGTTTACGTGTCAAGGGAAAGTTTGCGAACAAGCATAGCGAGTGAGCAATTCCCGAGTCATGTAAACTCACTTTTGGCCCTTGTTGTGGAAGATATTTTTTATAATACTTGATCAGAAGGGGCAATGTTTTTTTTTTTTTTTTTTTGCTGACATGGTCTGTATTTTTTTAAATCTATTTATTTAAATTATAGACAGGTGATTTTTGTGTGCGTAATTAATTCAAAAAAATTTAATTTGCTCAGTTAATTACTACAAAGCGCAGTATCACAAGTCTTGTCTTCAGTTTGTTCACATGCACAAACAGCATACACAGGTAGTGGCCAGCAAAAACGTAACAATGGTCAACAACAAATGGCAACAGCTGTACTACGTCGTGAATATTTAAATGCGTTCTTAAGTTGCTATTTTGTAATTCGCTCCGTGGCCAAGTGGTTAGAGACGATCGCTGCATTTTAGTCAAATGTTTCAGTGGACGCGGGCTCGATTCCCCGATACGAAATTACTGGCCAGCATTTTTTTCATGTAAAAACGCTTTACATTGAGGGACTTTTATTTTACATACAGGTTTCGTTAGCACTCGACACATGAATGATAGGCGCTTCTTGTCGTCCGTAAAACACCAACGTAAACATTGCCTTTCTGATCAAGTAGTGTAAAATAGTATATTACACACCAAGAGTGAAAAGTGAGTGTTGCGAAGTCATGATCTGTATACACTAAAAATGTAGCCACTTCATCCTCCTGTTTGGATCTTGTTCCCGTGTCTGAAAGTCACGACCTGTCTATCGTTCTGACGAGAACAGCAGCTTTTCTATAACTTGGTACTTTGACATGAAAACCGATTGACAAAGAAGATGCTGAAGAAGACCGGACGCGACAAACAGACCCAAGTACAGGTCCGGAGATACTTGATGGACTCCAAAACAGATTGAATAAGGCTAACAGACCGACACGCATACAAGAGACGGCCAGCAAGTGGGCTAGCTGGACTGCGAAACATACAGGTAGACTGAGTGAGTCAGCCGGTAACCGGGCAGACAGAAAGAAGGTTTGACAAACAAGCAAATGGATCAGCAAACAGGCAGACGGATAGACGAACTTCTTGGCGGGTAGGTAGATACACGAGATAAGATAGCAAGGTGTGAACTGTCAAGTATCGAGAAAGGTCGAACGAATGAATTGTTTTATTACATAAATTAAAATCTCATAGTTTGTCGTCAACAGTAAGTCCAATCTAACGCAATTGTGTAAATCGTTCTGTGTTGCAGTTGGTTGATAGAAGTGCTAATGCTGCTGGGAAGAAAGAAGCCAAGGAACGTGAAAACGTCCAACAGGCTGGTTTTTCGAGGGCGTTCAACAGTAACATACCGCCTCGGTTCCAGAACATGAATCGTCAGAATTCTGGAAATTTCTCGTCCGGCTCTTCAACGTCGGGTCCGACTCGGAGCGTCGTCCCTCAATCGACGCAGTTCGCAAGTAAGAATCCCCTCCCGTAATTGTACCCTCAATGGTGGTTGTTCTGAACGGATATGATCACAGAGTTGTTTCCTCGAAATGCGCAGATAAATCAGCTAACTCGGGCTTTACAATGACCCGTCACAGTCGTGCCGATTCGGAGTCTCTGTCCGACAAGGATCGCGATTGGAATGCCGAAGAGAGTCGAAAGGATCGCGACACGGACAGGTCAGTTCTCGTTTTGTCTTCCAATATCTCTTCCACTCGTTGGTCTGTGACTTACGGAGTGTTGGCTTAGGTATGCGAAAGAATCGATGGAGTCTGAGTACGTGTACTTCGCCGACGATGATCGCAAGTACTACGAGAGTAAATTTGGCAAAGAGTACGATATGAAACGTAAGTACTACGGCGAGAAAGAAGACTACGGTAATGATTCGTCTGGTCGGGATTTCGAGCGCGATGCGTATTACGGTTCGAAAACGTAAGTACTGCGATAAAGGTTCTGTTTTGCTCTGACCGGGTGATCGGGAGTATAATACCGTTCTCTATCGGGCTTGTAGAGAACGCAAGAACAGCGAAAGCGAACGCGATAAGCCGAAGAACTACGATAATCATCGGTACTCGGAAAGCGAAAGTCCGGAGAAGGAGACTCGCCGGCGAACGTATGACGAGCCTGAGAAGTTGAGACATTTCGGCGGCGCGCCATCGAGATCACCTCGTACATTCTCCGAAAGCGAGAATCACGAACGCAAGAAAAGTCGCGAGGAAACGGTTTACGAAAACGCCAAAGCATATGTATGTCGAGTTTCATTACTTTCAATGTCGTTTTCGCGGTTTCTGTTGTTCAGTTCTGTTTACACGTTTTGTTCTCTGTCCTCGCAGAATGCAGATCGAGATTACCGCAAAGGTGATGGTCACGGCGGCAGTGGCAGCACGGACCACCATCGGGACAGCGAGAAGGAACGTCGCGACGCCATGCTGGCCGACTACAAGAAGGACAGTGAGAAGGAACGTCGCGATGCCATGTTCGCCGACTACAAGAAGGAGGTGGATGCGAAGCGCGACCGCGAGTACGAAGCAAAGCGCGAGAAGGACGCGTACAAGGAGCAGGAGCGCAAGTCGCCGAGTACCTACGATGACCGGCTGGCGAGGAGCGAATTGCACGGCAACCGTTTCCATCGCGAGTCGAGAGAATCGTTGCGCGAAGAGCCGTAAGTTAGAGAGGATTTGGGAGGATTTGATTGTTCCGAGTTGCTGCGGTTCTGTTGTAATTTGTCATTATTTCGATGTTTTATCTTGTTCAAGGTACATCATCCAAGAGGGTAGATCGTATTCGTGGGCGGATGACGGAGACTTGGACGAGAGGAAAGTGCGAAGAGAGCATTTCCGAGAGGATCGTGGCGATCGCTATGTAAGTGACCAACGCTACGTGTACTCAGAAGTACCAGAAATTCCGGCCTTCTGATGAGAATCGGAGAGGAGAACTGAGAAATTATGAATAACTCCTATACGACTGGGAGAGCAGGGCTGAATGGTGTAACAGGATACGAAGGAAATAAGATATGGCTAGGTGGAGATGCTTTCTCAAGACGGACCGCAGCCACCGGGGGGAAGTACGGCTGCATAACCCCTGCACCCCAATATAGAAATAAATTAGAGATACTATATTACAATTGTAGAGGATTAGCGAACGAAGCACGAGTATATGAATTTTAGAAGGTAGTGGAAAAACTAAGGTGGGACATTATAGGACTAGCCGAAACAAGAATAAGAAGGGAAAAAATAATTAGAAAGAAAAACGGGAACCTTTGGAGACAAAGAGGATATACAGGGTGATGAACGAGAGGTCGCACCATAGGAGAAACAATAGTACGCGCAACGAGTACGTAATGTGTGTAGATGCGTGTGGTTGAGAGTGTGTTTTCGTGTCGGCCCGTGTAATAGCGGGAAAACGATGCTTTGATTTCCGAAGATAATTGAAAGGGGGGAATTTTATCGAGAATATTAAGGCAAAATTTCCGATCGTTTTCAAAGAATTTTATTGGACATCACTGAAAAAATCTCCGATGATTTGAGAAGAATTTTATCGGAAATTTTAGGGGAAATCTTCAGTGATTACAAAGGATTTTAGCCGAAATCATCGAGAAGTATCTCTGATGATTTTTAAAGGATTCTTCAGATGAACGTTTCGATTATTTCCAGAGATTTACACCGGAAATTTCTAGGTTAAATTACCGAAATGTTTCCGAAGAATTTCATCAGAAATATTTTCAGGAAATCTCCGATGATTTCTAAATTATTTTGTCGAAAAATCTCTGATGATTACCGGGAAATTATTCGCGGAAATCAAGAGAAAAAATTCCCAATGTTTTCCAAAGAATCTCCTCAAAAATCCTCGAGAAAATTTTCCGATAATTTTTGATAAGTTTCATCGGAAATATATTTGGAAAGAAACTTCAACGTTGAAGAATTTCATCAAAAATTTTTAAAATTTCCAATTTTTTCTAGAAAATTTTATCAACATTCTTCGATAAAATTTTTGAATAATTTTTGAAGATATTCGGGGGGAAACTCCGATAGTTTTTGAAGAATTTCATCAAAAATCTTCAGGAAAAATATTTGATGATCTGTGAAGAATTTCTTCAGAAATTTTCGGGGAAAATCTTCAATGGTTTTTAGGAATTTTATCGGAAATTTATGGAAAAACATTCCAATAATTCATGAAGAATCGGGAATCTTTTCATATCTTCCTATGAAATTCCTTAAAATTATTGGAGATTTTTCCCAAAGATTTCTGATGAAATTCTCCGGAAATCAATTATTCCTGAAAATTTTCGATGAAATTCTTGAAAAACCATCACGGTTTTCCCCGCATACTTCCTATGAAGTTCTTTAAACATCGTCGGAGATTCTTCTCGAAGATTTCCAATGAAATTATTCTTTGGAAATCATCAGAGATTTTTCCTTAAATTTACGATAAACCTCTTCAAAAACCATAGGAGTTTTTTCTCAGATATTTCCGATGCACGTTTTAAAAAATGATCAGAAAATTATCCTCAAGAGTTTTGAGGAAATGCTTTGTAAACCACTGGACATTTAAAAAAAGAAAGATTTCCAGTGAAATTCACCGGGAATAATCGAAGATTGTCATCAAAGTTTTTTGATGAAATTCCTTTGAAATCATCGCTAATTTATCCCAAAAATTTCAAATGAAAATCTCTGAAAATCATCCAAACCATTTTCTTGAGAAATCCTTTAAACATCGTCAGAGATATTTCTCAATGATTTCTGATAATATCCTTTAGAATCATTGGAGATTGTCCCTAAAATTTCCAAAAAAAATTATTTTGAAATCATCGGAGATAATTCTCAATGATGTCCGATGAGATTCTTCGAAAACGATAAGGAAATTTTCCTTAATAATATTTTGATAAAATTCCTAGGAAATTATCTTCGGAAATAAGAGGAATCTTCTCGAAGTTTTCCGATGAAATGCGTTGGAAATCATTGGAGATTCTTCCGAATGATTTCTAATGAGATTCTTCGGAAATTATCGAAATATTTTCCTCAAAATCTCCGATGAAATTCGTTAAAAATCATCGGAAATTTTCCCCGAGCATGTCTGATGAAATTCTTCTGAAATCATCGGTAATTTATCCCAAAAATTTCTGATGAAAATCTTTGGAGGTCGTCGATACTTTTTTCTGAAAAAATCATTCAAAACTCATCAGAGAGCTCTCAATGGTTTCCGAAAAAATCCTCTGGAAAAACTGCAGATTTTTCCTAAATTTTTTGAAAAAATTCTCTTGAAATTATCAGAGATTTTTGCCAATGATATCTGATAAAATTCATTGAAAATGTTCGGAAATTTTCTCTTAGTATTTTCGATAAAATTCATGGGAAACCAAAGTAATCGTCGGGCAGATTTCTCATAAAATTCTTTTGAAAATCATCGGAATTTTCCCCCTAATATTTCCGATGAAATTCTACAAACGTCATCGGAAAATTGTCTCAATGAAATTCCGTGAAATTCATCGGAGATTTCTCCTGAAGATTTTTAATAAAATTCTTCAAAATCCATTCGAGTTTTCCCCCGAATATTTTTTATGAAATTTCTCAAAAATTATCGGAAAATGTACTCGACGAATTTTGATGAAATTTTTTGGAAAACATTGGAAATTTTTTCGAAAGATTTTCAATGAGATTCTTCAGAAATTATCGGAATTTTTTCCCAACTCTCTGAATTTGGACTACAAATGTAAACTCAGCGTAAAATATTGTGTGGAAAACAGTCGTAGAATCACAATTTTGGATTATTTCCAATTTTGAAAATTTCTACATCATTAATACTTCATGTGTTTCTTGGGGCAAAAAAATTATCGGAGAACTTCGGCGTCGGAAATTATGCTAATTACTCAATAATTTTGAAAAATTCAAATCCCTAATTAAATTGAGCTAGAGTCGTTTTTTGACCAATTTCACCAATATTTTCTAGCGTATCTCGAAAACGGAGCGTCGCCGTACACTTTGAGTAACAAATTTGAACTCATTGTGAAAAATTGAGCGGAAATCTAATGAAATGATCATTGGGGAGAATCTCTGACTATTTCCGAAGAATTTCATCAGAAATTTTCGAGAAGATTTCATTGATTTCCAAAGATTCCCAGAAATTTATCGAAAATATTCAGTAATAATTTCCGATGATTTTCGAAACATTTCATTGAACATCATTGAGAAGAATCTCCGATGATTTCAAGAGAATTTTGTCGGAAATTTTAGGAAAGATCTCTAATGATACAAAAAGATTTCAGGAGAAATCATCGAGAAGCATATCTGATGATTTTTAAGGGATCTTTCATCGGAAATTTTTAGGTTACCAATAATTTCTAAAGTTTCATCAAAAATGTTTGGGAAAATCTATCAGAAAATTTTAAGAACAATGTCTAATGATTACCTGGGAAATTTCATCAGAAATCTTCGAAGAAAATCCTCAGTATTTTCCAAAGAATTTCATAAAAAATCTTGAGAAGTACCTTTGATTTCTGAAGATAATTTCCGTGGAATTTTATTGAAAATATTAAGGCAAAATTTCCGATCATTTTCGAGGAATTTCATCGGACATCATTGAGAAAAATCTCCCATGATTTCAGGAGATTTTTGTCACCAAAAAATTTTTGAGAACAATTATTTCCGGACATCCGGAGAATGTTATCGCAAATCTTCAGAGAGAATTCCCAATGTTTTGCAAATAATTTCTTCAAAAATTTCGAGAAAATTTTCTGATGAGTTTTGAAGAATTTCATCAGAGATATTCGCGGAGATTCCAGAATCTTACTGAAAATATTATGGAAACATTTCCGAACATTTTCGAAGAGTTTCAACGGACATCATTGAGAAAAATCTCCGATGATTTCAGGAGTATTGAACATATGATTGCCCTATGGTGCCACTTCTCGTTCATCACCCTGTAGGGTAACCTTCTTTGTGAAGCAGAAGCTGATAAAAGACATAATTATGATAGGAGGCATATCAGAGAGAATCGGTTATCTGAACCTTGAGGTACAAAAGAACATAAATCTGTTAATTATACAAATCTACGCCCCAACCCAGGATGCAGAAGAAACAGAAAGGGAAAGTTCTATGACGACTTGGAAGAAGTGTTGCAACAAGAAAAAGAGTATTTTATTATAATTATGGGTAAGTGGAATGGAAAAATTGGGTGGGACAATTAGGGAATAGCGGAGATGGGGAAACGGAATTGGGAAGGGAAACAAAAACGGCGAGAGAATGATAGAATTCGCAGTAAAAAATAAAATAAAAATAGCCAACACATTCTTTAACAAGAAAGAAAAACGAAAATGGACGTGTATATCTCGAGACCACAAAACAAAAAATGAGATAAATCATGTTTCTTCCATGTGAAGCTAAAAATCAAATTTAGATATCAAATTGAGTAAAATGAAAAATGTTACGTAATTTTCGAAATCCGTGAGTCAAAAAACAGACTTGGTATATGTTGTTAATGGGCTTTTTCTTTTATAGTTTCAAAATTAGTCTCACTTGCATGCCCATCTAGGTGAGAGAACATTATTTTCTCGACTCAAAGAGAAACGAGACTTTCGCCAGCTTTAGATTTTTTTTCGTTCCACTTCAGTCCGATATCCTCGATTGGAAAACTGGATCCAGGTGGTGATTTAAATGAAACACCCGACATGTTCGAAGCTCATTGATATTTTCCCTACGTATCAATCAACTGACATGCGAATTTGTCTTTCTGTGCTGCAGTCGCATGCCCAGAGACATATACCCGGTCCGATTACTCGAGCCAAACTTGAAGCTAAAGAAATGGAAGCGGACTCGAAGCGGAACCTGACCGCTCTTACACGTTCGGACAAGAAAACGGAAATCAAAAAATCCGAAGTGAGTTCATTTTGCGGTATCGAACCGAGTCGTTTGTTTTCGGGTTGAAAAGCAAGATTTTAATCGAAATTTTCATCTTCTAGGCCGAGGAATCGAAAGATAAAGAAAAATCGGACAAGTCTGCGAGCAAATCCGAGTCGGTGGATGGATCCTCCAGTCAACAGAAGTCGGAGCCGCAAACGGAAATGCAGTCTGTGTGGAAGAAAGACGAAAAGAAAGAGAAGGATGAGACGAAACCGCAGCCAAGTTCGAATGCTTCCGGCGAGCTGAACGCCGAAAAGAGCGACGGCTCGAAGGAGAAAGGTACGTACTCATCGAGTATTCGTTGTTTCAATCTCCCTATTGATAGAAATCAGTTTCCATTTTAAATGGAAATGGTTGTCCGCATTTCGGGTGGTAGAATATTGAACCCACATGATCTGTAGTATCTTGCGAACCTCGTTCGAATCCTTGGTTCGTCTTGGGGTGAACGCCAACTTAGTCAGAATACTCGAAAATATATCCAATCCAGACATTCGATTCTTCGTTTGTGGATTGAGAGAATCACTGCCGAATTTTAGAATCATAACTTGGTTGTAAATGACGACTAGTACTGGAGCAGAATGAACTGCCTCGTTGTCGCGGCCTCTTTGCATTTTGAAATTCGGATGCCCTGTAAGGCATAATGACCTATAAATCGACTACAGTTAAGGTGGAAAGTGGCTTCGACGTGGCAGATCACTAACGTTTGTTTCATGTTGCAGACGACAAGAAAGAGGCGTCTAAAAGTGGCGCGTCCAAAGATACTCAAGGCGACAAAAGTGCCGAAGAGAAGCGGCGCAAAGCAGATCGCCGAAAGTTGCAGGATCCGAGAAATTGGACCAGCTATTCGAATTATCCTACCAATTCGTATGGTCGCCATAGCGAACCTAAACGTCGTCCGAACCGAGGTCCGAGCATGAAGGGACCCTCGTCTCGTCGCGATTCCAAGTATTCGGAATCCGAGTTTTCGGATGAAATTTCCGGTTCCGGTCGCGAAGACCGCAACTCGCGCGGTGAACGCGAAAAAGTGAAGTACGTTTCTACTTCGGATTGCATTATGTTTTGAAAACTATTTAACGGGTGTATGCGGTAGCATTTGACGTCCGCACGTTTTTTGTTCCCCTCGACCAGTATCGTAACCTGTTTCTGTTTTCCCCATCTAAGCTGGAACGCCCTGTATGCACTTCCTGCTCCTAAACAAGAGGAAGTACACGTTACCGTCAAATGGGGTGTCTTGGAACAGCCGGGTAACTTCGAACATACCAGTAGACATGTGTAAGAGCCACCTTATTTGCCTACTTGAGCTAATCCCTGAACCTCTTCGCTCACTTATGAGCATGAGCAATGAACGGTAAGAATTCATGGATACTATGGAAGCCTGATGATGTGTCTTTAGTTACACAGCTGTTCAAAGACACCCCAGTTGACGGTACTAATACAGAAGTATATTCCAGCACGAACGGAATTACAAATTGGTTTACGGACCCCCTTTATGTGGGCGAGGAAATTAAGTATAAAGTAAAAGTGATTTGAAGCACTAGCGAATTACAAACTAGACCATTTTAACCTAAAAGTCAAAAGTTAAGAGACGGCTCGAAAACATGACTTATAGGTGAATGGAGAAAAATTGAAAATGACCGTAAGCTCAAATAGCACAGACGAGCGAGACCAGTTTTGGATCTGAATTGAAATGTGGGGGGGGGGGTTATTCCAGCCTTCATACAGTTCTGTTCTCGATAATTAATAACGAAAGAAGTAGAGTTGAATCGGAGCACAAACTAAATTCCAAAATGAAGGAGTTATGAAAATGTCACTTGATAGTTTGACTTCATTAATTTAACGTTGTTTCGTGTGCAGGCCAATGAAGGTCAAGAGGTACGACCGCGACGACCGCAATCGCGATTATTGTGCCGATGATCGCGAGTACGGAGGCAATCGCGGACGAAATAACCGCGACTATTATTACACCAAGCCTCCGCAACGAGGACGGGGTAGAGGATTCCGTAGTGCAGGCAGCCTGGGTAAACGCATGGATGGGTATGGACCGCCGCCAGCGAAGAGTCCATTCGGCGCCTCTGGTTCCGAGGATAAAAGACCGAAATCGAGTAACAAGGAGTCGATGAATGCCGTCGATCAAAATGCGCCCGAGAAGAAGAACGAACCGGGTACGTCTTACAGTCGGAAACTCGACTAGATCGTTGTGCTTTTGTCGAATGGTAGAATGCAGGCGAATAGTCTGCGGTCGAGCGAATTATCTGCTTTTGGAGACGGACGTCGTCTAACATTAACTCCGTGTTACAGGTAAAACCAATTCACGTTCGACGGTAGCCGGCGACCGCAGCTGGAAGAAGAACTACGAAAGCGCGCAGTCGGAGAATAAGTCGGCGGTTTCGTCGCCGACGTCGACGCAGACTGCCGAGGCCAACGAGGAGTCGTTCGCGACCGCGTCTGAAGGCAGCGACTCGGACGACGACGCGCAGATGCCGAAACCGAAGGCTTCTTACGGCACGACCAAACGAGTGGCGACCGTGGTTGCCACGAAACCGCAGCGAAAAAGTTTCAGGTCCACTTCTAGGTTAGTAGCGTCTTCGTATTGCGGGTGTCGATTTCACGCGGACGATGGTAACTGTTTGTTGTGTTTCAGAAAACGTTACGATAACCGCAGTAGAGCCGGTCCTTTGTACTCGCGGAAAGATTCGGGTTCCTATTCGAGCGCTGGTGCTAAACGTAATCCGCCAAGTGGTACGAGTAAGCCTTCCGGTGGAAACAAGGAAAATGAAAAGTTTAACGATGACCAGTCTGCCGAACATCGTTCGACCATGAAAGGTTGGTGAAACGCCAAAGGTGAAAATTATATTTTCCTTGGGGGAGGGGGTTAACAGTTCATAGCATGTAGTCGTTCCTCTAGAAGGGGTGATGATATTCCTCAGTCTGTCAACTAGTAGGCTGCCTCTCGCCACTTTTCTGTCTCCTGTGCTAATCTTTTCATTTCTGAGAAGGATTTACATTTTGTATCCGTCATTATCTGCTCTTCATAGCTCATTCTTGGCCTTCCTTTCCGGTTCTTTCCTTCAGCCTTTCCCTCTAGTGGTAACACTATCCCTGGATGTCTTATATTATGATCTATCATTTTAACTTTCTCTTTACAATTGTATTCCAAATTTTAAAAGTAAAAAATTGAAATGTAGTTACGCTGGCGTTATCGCACAACGGAATTTGGATAGGTGGGGTAACAAGACGGAAGTCTGGATGGCATACGAGGTAGAAAGATCGAGGGGAAGGCCGTTGACAAGATGAAGGGACGAGATAAAAACGTTTGTAGGCCTTCCATGGCGAAGAGCAGTCACCAATCGCAACAACTGGGCTTTGTACGCCTTTGCCGAAGAGGGACCTAAACATAGGAAAAGGGGGACATTTTCTCCTGTTTACAAATTGCAATATCTAAGCATATATACATGTTTATAAAATAAAAAGGCTGTAGTAATAATAATCTCCCTGCGCCAATTCCTGTTATATCTAATTTTAATATTTTCATTTCTTCTGATTTACCTACGTCATTCAGTGTCCTTGCATTCCATGTCTCTATTCTCAATTCTGATAGTTTCTCAGTGGCCAGTCTCCGCCGGGACATCCGAATGGGAAACTTTTTACGTCTGAAATTATTATTTACTTTGTGAGTTGCCATCGTAATTATTGTCGTGGTGGAGACGCATCTTCAGAGAATACTGATGTTCCCGCTTGCTTTCTTGATTTGTTGGAGTTTTCCTTCTACTTTGTGCCTTAACTTCTTCTTCAAGTCCCCTCACCATGTCAAGGTAGCACACATAGAGGCGACTGAAACGGGTAGGGCTTGAAAATGTTTCGAAGGACTTAGCCTCCCTTTTTTTCCGCCTTAGGAAAATACTTGGATTTCGATTATGTGGCTGCAAATGCCTATTACAGATGACTCGAAGATGGCCGAAAAGCCGCAACGGGAGTACGGAGACAGTCAGGCGAAGAAGAACGTCAAGTCGAGAAACCGCTCGAATTCTAGGAAGAACACGCGAACTGGCAGCGGCATGACAAATACTCGCGGTAAAATCAATCAGGATGTGCCGCCTCGTTTGCAAACGAAATCAAAATCGGCAGACAGTAAGTCTGGCGAACACAAGGAGTCGAAGGGTTTGGATATTACGACTCCGCTCTTCAGAGGTGAGTACTGTCCTCGCTTGGTCGTTCTTTCGGGCGTGTTACGAACGAATTAATCGAAAATCAGTTTGAATAATGAGTACCCGTTTTCGTTGGTATAGAAGTGGGACCTCCGATCCCGGCACCTCCGCCGGCAGGCAACGCCTGGGATAAACCGCTGACTGGAGCCCTGCGAACGGCCTCTCCGTCCACGCAGAGACCAAACGTTATTGGCCCTGCAGCAGCCGCGTCGTCGGGAACCACGAACATGACGACCACGGTTATACTCCAAGAGAAAAGGTGAGTCCCTTTTAATTTTTGATTTTATGGATTACGAAATAAGGACTTTGGATGTGGATAGAATATCATTGGTTATATGATGAACAGCCATAAGCTCCACTGCAATCATGTGACACGGGTGTGTTGAACAGTTGACTCGGATTGCTGAGCGTACTCTCTCTCTTGATAGTAATGGCGCTTTTGACTGGGTGTACATTTTGACTGTCGACTTTGCACCTCTCGGTTGTGAGATTCTTTTGAACGTTCGATAATATCGGCGATTGATTCGGATTGATTTGAGGATCCGGAATTGGATGAAACGAATTTGGGAAATAGACTGGTAATAGTAATACACTTGTATTTGCTTGTTTCCAGCATTGTACAGATAACAGAACAGCACACGGAATCGTCTTCACTACCTTCTGATATGTCTAGCAGCTCTAGTTCAGCCGAGAAGGTGACGACTAAGGTATTCGAAGATGAAACTCAGTTAAATACGAGTAGCCAAAAGTGTTAGGTGAAGAATGTTTGAATTGCGGTATTTCCCTTTTTGCAGGTTTTGGAGAATTTGGATGGCGCAACGCCGCCTGTGCAGACGATCATCTTCGAGAACACGAATTACAAATCGGGCCCAAGTGATATGGCATCGAAATCAAAATACTCGAACCAGATGAAGAACCATCGGTTCGACAAAGGTAGGCAGGCGTGTTGACGAGTGCGGTGAAGTTGAATCCGTTAGGCGATTATGAAATTTATTTCTGCTCCCGTGGATTGGGTTTTGAGTATGCCCCAGGAAACAGCCTCTTCTGCTCGTAATTTTGTCCTTTACCTGTCTTGGGGATATTTTTGTGTCTTCCGACATTCTTATCAAGTATGTCTCGATCTCATTGATGTTTCTACCGTGCCCTGTTATGTCATTCTGTCTTACATACAAAACCATAATGTTTTGAAACATGAGATGAGTTGGGGATTCGTGGCCTGATTGAGTTTTCTACATTCAGGGCAACGGTCTTACGGTTTTTAGCTAGAAGAAGGGAGGGAAAAATGGGTTCTTATGCGAAGAGAGAAAATCAGAATTATGTTTGTACAATATGTTTGCACATATCTTGGTTTTATTGAACGCCGAAAAGAATTGCAACGGTTGTAGAATTTAACTCAGTTTTACTTCCATTATAACTGGGAAAGACCAGTGGAAATATTGGCTCTTAGACGTGGGATATTAGACCGTGACTAGTTTCTTCTTAGCGCGAGGGGGTGGGGGGTGACAGATTGGTAATATCGCTGGAAACCGAACGCGTAGTTCTATTTTAAGCTTCCATTTCTGTCTGAGTACCTATTTTCTACAGCTCTTCGCGTTGCCAGTAGAGTGAAACTCCAGCTCTAGCGTAATTACCAGCTCCAAAAACGGTTCCGTAGTAGAAAATAAAATTGACTTCCAACTACAGAAGAGAAATGAAATTAGCTCAGGCTTCTTGTAACACCCCCCCCCCTCGTATTAGACCCTCACCCAAAAAACGAAATTGACTCCAGTTATGGGTCCGGTTTTAGGAAAGATAATCTTTAGAATTATGGGTCTGGCTTCAGGAAAACTTATTTTAGATTAGTTGTGGCCTCCGACTTATGCTCATTCTCGTTCTTCGATTTCCTCGTATTAATCAGTTCAGTAAAAACCTCACCAACCCCTTTGCCGCGGGATATAGTTGCCGGGTACTGCCGGATGAAATCTATAAAAATTAAGTAGCATCAGAGCTTATCTAGTAATTTGAGATCCAGACAGAGAAACGTATAGACGGTCTAAAAGGTAGTTGGGTAGTTTCTTTTATCGAAAGAAACTGAAACCGAGATCCATGTTTCAGAAGGGGAGCCAAGCTCATTTCGCTCTCCAGCTCTCTGTATCTTGTATTTCGTGTCTGTTCTGTCTGAGCTGGACAGTAGGGTGGAGTAGAAATGACCAAAACATTTTTTCAACTGGTGGGGCGATTTTGTTGCCGTCGGATTTAGAAGCAATGTCAGGGTGTCTACAGGTGCTGAAAAGTCTTTCAAGTCCTGAATTTTGAAAGTAGGTTTTCAAAGTTCTGAAATTAAAAAATGCTCAAAAACAAATTTTTTGCGATTCCTATGATTGGCCATTAAAAAGTGTAGCGCAAGATTTATATTCAGAAGGAGGGGGAAGTGGGGGAGCAAAAATGAGGGAGGGGTAGAGGGGATAAAACAATTAGAAACAAAAAAAAATGCTTTCGCTTTGCGAAAGCATCACTGACTTCGGCCGAAAAGCACTCGGATTATTCGGCCGAAATGTTTGAGGCCATTGACGTTTAAGAAAACGCAACTCTCGACAAAGAATAGTATTATAAAAATAGAAAACTACCCGGCTATCAAAATTATATTTCGTATAAATTAAAGTCCAAAAAAACATTAGTACGTAAGTCGCCTCGCGCTTCTTATGCTGACCTTAAATTGAGAGAACTCATGAACGACTCGACCGATTGTCATCAAACTTTTCGCTGCACAATTTCAATTACTGCTTCATAATATATCAAAATTTGGAATCAATTGATCCAATAGTTTGAGATTTTCGTGCCACAAAATTAGTGTGTAAGGAAACCTGAAATTCAGCCACTATTACAGTCGTGTTCTAAACACTCTGAAACGCAGAAAAAACATTGCCTCCGCCCCCATCTTCACAACTGTGACGAGTGTAATACCTCTCTTTTCTCCGAAAAGTCGGTAAAAGAAGATTTTGCACACTCGGGAAAAATATGGGAAATACGTCGGCTACGGTCTTCCGAACAGCGTTACCAACTCACAACTTCAGAGTTACCTGGAATTGTATTATAAAAATGTCTAAGATTGCCGGAGACGGTAGGAAATGTTTGGAACACGAGTTCGAAAGAATCATTTCTTTCTCAAATCGAGCATTAGAACTGACACACCGACTAACAACTAAAAACATTAGTTCGTTAGGCTTTCTAAGCTGTGGTTTTTCGTTTTATCAACAAAAACAGACAGCAGACTTGCAGCTAACTGATGAATGAAAGAATGATAGTTCGTAGGATCGTAGCTCTCAGCACGCAGCAAAATTGCCAACATTCAAGGATGTGAAATGTAAAAATAAGTGTAAACAGAATTGTAAGATTTGGAAAATGCCTGACATTGTATAAACAAATACCTGAATGCCGACTGCCGAGAAAATGCCGAAAGAATCTAGAATTTCCTAAGATTTCAGGCAATTTCCGGAGGGTTGGTAACATTGCTTCCAAAGGTTCCTGGAAAAGTACTTCATTTTTATTTTTCAATTTCTGTAGACACCGTAAATCTGTGGCAAACTTGAGCGAAAAATGTTGAAATTTTTGATATGCATCCTTAATTTAATTTGAGGTAAAGATTTAATCCATAAGAAAATGAAATGTCCTCCATTTTCTGTAGGTAAATCCATTTTGTCGGGACCGCTCCAAATTATTTCCAGCAAGGTAGAGTAAAATTACTACCAAATTTCAGATCGATCGAATGGGCGCATATGAGTCGGGATCCCTCCTGAAATTTTCTATTTTAATCAAATTTCTTTCTCGTTCCCATAAATTTTAGAAATTCAAACTCTTCAATTTCGGATGGTTCTGTATCTACTGATGATATGGATCACTATGGTGCAGCGATCCAGATTGATATATCTTCTTAGTGGCTCCATAATGAGAGAGGGAATACCGATTTAGATTGCTGCTCCATGGTGACCCACGTCATTGGTAAACACAGGACCTTCCGAAATTGAAGTTAGAATTTCTGAAGCCTATGGGGACGGAGACCAAAATTAATTAATTAAAACGATGGATTTCGAAGGAGGAGAGGCTCTGGCTCACCCCCAATCCGGTCGATCTGAAATTTGGTAGTAATTTCGCTTTACTTTACTGGACCCGATCCGAGAGGGGCGTGATTCCCGACGAAATGGATCCATATAAAAGAAATAGGAATCACTTCATTTTTCATCAGTTGAATGTTGGACTTGAATTTAAAATAAGGTTGGTTAGAAGAAACTTCAATATTTTTCGCTAAGATTTCGGACGCATTATTCTGGGTCAGAAGGCTACAAAATCGCTCTATCCATTAAAAAAAAAAATTTCGTTCCACCCTACACCGGCCAGGCAGTAGTCAAAAGCTGAAGTCTCCGGGTGAATGTCTGCATTTGTCAGTTGAAATATAATTCAGATATGTTGATACTGTTCAAGACTCTGTTCAGATTCAGTGAAGATTACGCAAACCTCGTGAACATGGAATGCTGTTTTGACCCCTTAAAATTCGTGGAGATATATTAGCACACGTTAAGATTTCCTAAGACGCATTCAGATTCTCTTTATAATTTATACTCCCCGAAGATTTGTTAGGATTCAGCGAAGAACCATTAAGATTCTCAAAATACTGTATGATTCACTAAAACTTGAGACAAATTTCGATTCCTAACTCAAAAGAGGAAGAAGGAGACAAAGTTATTGCGTTATTGAAGATGTTTCTGTGTCCGTTGTCAGTTTTCTCTGGATGAATCATACTTTCAGTTCGTGTATTGCAGCTCTGTGGCCCTTTTCCCAGAATGTTGATGTGAGTAATCGTGAGCTTTTGCCTGGTTTCCGGATATAAAAATTCCAAAAATCGGTGGGAATATCACTCTTAAGGTCAAAATGATCAGTTCTGAGTTTTTTCTCAAAATGATCTTTTGGTCGAAATCTGATGTTTTCCGAATTATTCTACGATCACGATCTGAAAACACTGAATTCATGGTCTTGTATATTTTTGATTTAAGATCAGGTTATCTTGCCTGTCCTTGATTGAAAGAGACCACATTTTGGCTTTCATGTGTATAGTAAAAGATGAAAGACGATGTTACTGGAAGGCTTTATACAAAAAATAGTCGCGCGATATTTTTCACTCTCTTGATAGAACGCTAGTGCACTAAGCAATGACGATTATACTAACCAAAATTGTGTATACGTTCATTGAGCTTTCAAAGTGTTGCTACTTACAAGTGACAGGAGATTGCGGTTGAGAATCAGGAATAAACCTTTTTTGTGGGGCGGGGGAGTGTCAACTTGAGTTATTTCCTAAATTGAGCCGCTGTCCGCCTGTCCGTTCAGTTTTTTATTATTTCCTTTTTCGTTTGTAGATTCCAGATTGGATGGCCTCGAGTCGACCGTGTCTAACTTCGTTAACGAATCTTCGTCCTCGGAGTTACCAAATAGTAAACATGATCCGTTGCAGATGGCTTTATCGTATAAAGTACGTGGTTTCTTGTTCGTTCTTGCAAGGTCTGTCGTGACGCGATATTTCGAGCAATGTAACCATTTGCGACTTCGTTTATTGCAGAACGAAGACGTTGCTGATATGAAGCTGGACTTCAACTTCGATTCGTCGGATTTCTCTAAGCTGACGGACGACAATAGCAAATCTGCCAAGCAGATTGAACTGACGCACGCCATGCACATGGTGCAGGCGTCCACGGACGCGGATCTGAATTTCAAGATCGCGTCTGTAAAGAAAGTACGTTTCGTCGATAGCGATGTTGAAGAAAATATTTCGACGGTATTTGTGAATGATTTTACAGTAATGAAATTCGTCTGTTGTCAGGTATGGGACGGGTCGATGATCGAGCATTATGATGATAAATACGATTCCGGACTGGTGAGCACGTCCGCTTCGTTTTCGCCGTCGTTCAGCTCCCACGGATCGGATCCAAGTGGCGGAGCGTGCTACTCTCATGTGGACAGCTCCGGGCACGTACAAGTTGAGGATGTCGGCGCACTGGGACACAATGAAGTGGTTTTCAGGTTCGGACCGGATCTTTTGCGCTTGTTACTTTCGGTATTTTGATACCCGACGAGAAGGCTAATATATCGGTTTGATTTGCAGCCAGGTGTCTCAAATGCAGGGCGTTAACGCCGGTTACGGACCATCGGCCGGCTGTCAAACAGTCGGCATGAAAAACGATTCTAGCGGAGCTTCGAGTAACGTATGCAAGGTAATTAGCAGTAGTGTTACAAGTAGATGTAAGTACGAGATGGTTTAGGTTTGTGTTTCTAGTGTTAGTACTCGTCACAGGTGAAACCGCAACCTCAGGGTTGTGGTAACATGGTTAACGCTGCGCAGTCTTCGGTCATTTCGACTACGCTCGTCTCGCAGCCGCCCCCAATGTCGTCGCCCTCTTACACATTCAGCTGTTCGACGCCGCAGCAGAATTTGAGTAACGGTGCCGTATCCGCTTCCGCTCTCGCACAAATGAATTTCCAGGTGGGTTACGGTTGAAATTGCTCTGCTTTTCGTATCGCTCGCGACGATCGCGTTTCTACGTTTTTCACTCCTATATGTAACAGTGACGATGGACGAGAAAAAGAAAGAGGGCCTTGTGGCTCATAACGTCAGTATCGCGACCGAATCCTCTGCTCGAATCTTTTGGTGTAAATTTGATACGCATGCACTGCCATAATTGTCCGCCTGGAAGTCGCAATTAGTATTTCTTGTTTCGTCCTGGATTGGCTGTTGAAGAAAGCTGGGGGAAGAGCGTGTCAGTGCCATGTGATGAGGAAAACGGTTTCGTGATATGATGGAGGTAGCTGCAGATTATCTGAGGGGATGAGGATAGGCCTGGTTCGATCAGTGGGGTTATTTTTCAACTAATTAGTTTGATCGGGTGGTTCATTAATTTATTGAATCTTACTTGTGATGTAGGAATGCAGAAGACTTCTTCCAACCACAGATCTCCCCATTTTTTAAACTTCTTTAGGAGTTGGTGTTTTTGAAATTTCGTAGGTACTTAGGGTTATGGAGAAACAGAGACCTTCTTGTTTCGGGTGGTAATCCTTTTTTCTGGAGACGTATACTCATTGCTGGCTATCAAACGAGCATATGTAAAGGCGCGTACGAAAAGGGACGAGTTGACCAAAAGTAAAATGTCACAGGAAAAGCGTTTAAAATTGAGACTTTTTTTTTTTTTTTTTTTTTTTTTTTTTTTTTTTTTTTTGCAATCACCGTTCTGTACCTACAAACATTTCAACCGTAAAGGTCCTACACACTACCACACCTCTTGTCCGTTCTTTTCGGCGAAAATTCCCAATGTTTTCCAAAGAATTTAAATATTTGATGATCTCCGAAGAATTTCACCGAAGAACTTTGGGAAAATTCTCCAGTGATTTTCAAGGAATTTTTATCGGAATTTGTGGAAGAAAATTCCGATACTTTCCGGAGAGTCTTTTCGGAAATCTTGAGAATATATTTCCGATGTTTTCCAAAGAATTTAAAAGTTCAATGATCTCCGAAAATTTTCATCGAAAACCTGTAGGTAAAATCTCCGATGGTTTTTAAGGAATTTCATCGGAAATTTTTGTGAAAAACATTTCGATAATTATTTCAGAAGAATCCTATCGGAAATTTTTTGAAAAAATTACCAATGTTTTCCAAAGAGATCAAAAAATTACTTTGAGAAAATTTTCTGGTAAATTTTGAAGAATTTCGTAGGAAATATTCGGGAGAAAATTCCGATGTTTTTGAAGAATTTTATGAAAAATCGTCACAAAAAATGTTCGATGATCACCGAAGAATTTCATCGAAAATTTTCGGTTCCGAGTCCCTGAAACGGTAAGAGTAGACAGGCATTCATGCAGCAGGATAAGTTGCCTACATTATAAGGTTGGAGGAATGCGAGACTCCCTTTCAGTAGGTACATAGGCAAGTCATCCTGACAATGGGTAAATGTATTTGTCTGTTCTCACATTTGAAAGGGCAAGAGGAAAATATGTCCAATATTCATGGAAAATTGTTTTCGAACAATTTAATTTTACATAAGAACATGCTATTTCCTTTTTGTATTTTTTTGTGGAATTCTTGAACAGGGTTGCCACTTTCTGGAAAACCGGGAAAAGTCAGGGAATTTGGTCAGTCAGGGAAAAGTCAGGGAAATTTTCTGAAAATAACAAACAAGTTTGTATTTTGTCAGAGTAAAACTTTTTTTATCATAACATAAGAATAATGATAATCTATTCGCAAATGAAATAGTCTATAATATTGAAAAATATTACATAAATTACATCTGTACCTTCTTCTTCTCGATAGCGATTTTTTTTAAATCTGTATTGTAAAAAATTTCTGTGACTCTCCTCCCTAGTGGCAACCCTGTTGAAAGAATAAATTTCGACTTGCCTCATTTAAAACTGCAATATTTTGCTGAATTTTCAAGATAGAGGTCTGGGGTTGGTTCTATTCGATTTCTAAGGGGTTTTTACATAAATTTAGCCAGAAAAGTGAAAATCGAAAAATTGGTCGGCTGGTCCCTTTTTGTATGCGCCCTCACATGTGTGAAAATTTTTGGATTTATGTGGCAATGTCTGCCTTATTAGGAAAAAAACAACAAAAAAACACAAAAAAACGACGTGTGCTATTGACAGCAAATCATGGCAGGTGTAGAGATTTTGTACTTTAACTCAGTTCACGTACTTCGGCTACGTTTGGGATTGGGGACGATCAAAATAACGGGTAAATCAAGCAGGGGTTAGTCGGGGCAGTTTGCTATTGTTTTCCTTACCGTTTGTTGCATTAGAGTTTTCTTTTTTTCTTCTCGTTTTTTTTGTTAATTATCATTTTTTGTTTGTGCCTAAGAGTGCGCACGGGTCATTTACTGATGACGCGCACACGCACGGTATCGAGTCTTTCTGATACTGATGAGAACATGCGCTGCGAGTGTAATGCCTTGTTCAGTCGACCGACGGGGTTATAAGGCGCGCTGTATTTCCGCCTCGATTGTTTCTGTAGTCGCTCTGTTCGCTGGGGTGTTAGGGGGGGGGGCTGCCTAATATTCTTTAGCTTTTTCGGTGCCGGTGTGACTCGAATCCGAGACGCAAGGTTTTCGAAGCGGGCACGATAGCCACTCGGCCACAGAGCGACGGATGGAGGAGGGAAGTTCCTTTTTAAAGAGGAAAATAACATCCTTTCCCGCTAAAATTGTGTTCTTTCAAAATTCAGGACGCAGACACATCATTTGTTGCATTACAGTAGAAATCGGTTATAACGATGTGATTTTTTAAGTTCGGCGAAGAGTAATATAACAGAAACAATGTCGGTTTCAGTTTTGAGCGATATATTGGTTTTAACTTGGAAAACTGAGTTCGGTTCAGCATCCTTGTTACTGATTTCTGCTGTAGTTCCTGGATGTGGCAAATAGTTTTTTATTCCCGCAGCTGGTATTATTTTCATTTTATTAAGATATACCTAGATGTTTTCTTAAACTCGAATCAGATGATCAGTGTAACAGGCACTTCAAATTCTTTCGAAAAAGTTGGATTTCGGGGCTTTGTGGGCTATTACGGAGTTTAAACTCGGTACAATGACTTATATGTGGTCAATAAATGGCACATTCACCGCAAAATTGACTTGAGCGTTAGAAAAAAATGTTTTACTTTCTTCGCAAAATTGACGTAAGTGTTTGAAAACCTTTATGTGAATTCTCATATCTTTAACACTCTCCCCCCCCCCCGTCCCGCACTACGACCCTCAACAATTTCTAAAAAAGAGCCGTTACAATCATTAAGTAATAGGGACACATGAAGTAGGTCGGTATGACTCGTTTCGTGAAATATTCGACCAAAAACAAAATGATGCGGGTCACAGGAAGCAAGATTTTGTAACCCTTCTCCTAATTGAAGACGGTACTTCCAAAACCAGTTGAGTTCATTTTTGAAGAAATCGTGAAATAGCGTTCCTAGTTATTATCAGGTTGCAGCGAGCAGCTACAGCCAGTAGTTGTAGTTGTTGTTTGCAACTGCTTAAGATGTGGTTTGCAATCGCCAATTACTTTTCGACCGAATTACTACTAGCAGTGAGGTTGAAAGTTGTAGCTACGTTATTTTTAATCGGCTAGCTATCATGGTAGTTAACTACTCATGTAGTTAGCTACTGCCCAACACCGGTTCCCGGTCTTTGTTATTTTTTAAATCCTTCGAGACTTGTTCTGCTTCACTATTTAATATTTTTGGTATTTTTTCTGTCTTTGTCTCCCGTTTTTCTCTCTTCTCTTCCCCTTCCGACGTTTCACTCGTATAATGATCTGTAGAGGCAGGGGAATGATCAAATTCTTCTTCATGGAACGCTGCTGTGATTGAGATTTAAACTTGCACTAGAGTGCGCTGCAAATTCACCTGTGCGGGTGAAAATGAATGAGTGATCATGTGTACTTTCAAATAGAAGAACTGCTATCTTCAAGAAGGTGGGCAGTTCCGGGATAGGGGGTGCTGTGTCCCGGGGCCAATTTGGCATGTGTACATCGCCATACGCCCCTCTATCATCGATCTTCAGGAGGGTAAAGAAACTAGTAAAAATTGTTCTACCAGTGGAACTGATTATAATTCAAACTTTCGATGATGATGCAGTTGAATTTAGGACAAATTTTCTTTGAAAGTAAATAATCGATTTAATGATAGTTGAAGTTTGCTACTGGCTTACGGTAAATCACAGATGATCACCCGTACATATACAGGGCTGCCAACGCTTGAAACTTCAAGTTTGAATCCCAATAGGGAAGTGGTAATTTGTACAAGTTTTGTGTGGCATCAGAACGACTCAAAGTGTCTTCGTAAAACCAACCGGCAACAGCAACTGGCTTTAAGCGAGCTTAATGACTGAAATTGGTTACTAAAAGCTTGCAACTGAATCATTAACATGAAAGGTTTTTAGTACGTGTATTTATAGTCCCCTTCTAATTGCCCCGTTCGGACACGCACGCTTCCTTTGAACGGACGTTTGTGAAAACTAACTGTCTATTGTTGAAAAAAAAAATTGAATGCGATTGCGTATTCCCTTTGCAAATACGCGAATTCTCCTCCCCGTCCCTCTACGTCCTTATGCCTTGAACGCACAATGGTCTGCGGTTTCAAAAATTTGAGCATTATCACTTTGTGAAATCTCAGCGCTGCGCATTCCTTCGTCTCGTCGAGGGCCTAGTTCGAATGCACTGCTGTCAATAGTTACAATTATATCAATTTCCACTAATTTTGAATGAGTTGTAGCCTTTTTTTTTTGTTATTTTTGTTTTTTTGTCTTACTCGTTTGCCCGATTATATTATGATGGTTATTCAATTCCACAGGCGCAATACAGTAGTATGCCTCCAGTACCGTCGTCTCCAGTATTATTCAATTCATCTCAGACGCCTACTCCGGCGCCGGCAGGCTTATACCAAACATTCCAACTTGATAGTACGCAGGTATGTGACCCACTTCGATGGGTGAAAAAATTGATTTTGATCGTGTTTGCTGAGACTTCCCTTGCTGAAGCAAACTCGTTTATTCTCTACAGGTTGCAGCTCGGTCGCAGTTCGGTCAATACCCGTCGTACAATTTGCCCGGTGCCATTGGTCAGCCGTCAGCCTTCAGCCAGCAGTCGGTCTTTGTACAGCCTCCACCTAGCGCCCCTCCGCCGGAGATATACTCGCAGCAGTTGCCGCAGTTCAGACTACAGGTTGGACGATGCTTTGTATTCGGTTTTGCTCGCGGCACCTTCGGACATCTCTGACGTCGAACCTTACCCCCTGTTTTATGATGCTCTTTCTAGCCCCAGGCGTTCGCAAATACGCAACAGATCACCAGCCCGAACACGGTGCTGATCTCGAGCTCTTCGAATTCGCTGATGTCGGCCACGATCAAGCCGTCGAACCAGCAGATGAGCGCTATCGGCACCAAAGCGGGATTCCAAACGGCTCAGTCTTCGCCGCAGGTGAGTTCGAATGCGTCCGAGTTTTGAGTGTCTGTGTGAGTACGTTTCATGCGAGGCGCTACAATGACGTTTGTGTTGTTTCGGAATTCGTTGCAGCTGTACATACCGTTCGACCCGACCACGCAGATATTGAATCAGAACTTCATACCCGGGAGTCAGTTGATTCAAAGACCGGCTAGTAATGTGGTGCCAGCGGCATCGCTGCAGGCGGCGTCCACCTCGTATTACAGTTCGGCATCAGGAGCCGGTAAATAAGTTTATCCGCAGTTTTCACTCATTCGTGTAACGCACGCTCGAGACTAATATCGATGTTGTGTACGTGAATCCAGGTCAGACGGGCTTTTTCCCGAACACGAATTCGGCGTTGCAGCCGCAAGCGGGCGCAGCCATCGGATTGTTCAACACGCAGTCCGCTACTCAGTCTCTAGGACCTGTGCAGAATTTCACGTCGCAGGTGAGCACGAGAGCTGTTGAACCTTTCATTGTAGATCTGGCCAGCAGCAGGTTGTGTCCGCGTGAATGGTACTAGAAGTCGTTCCATATGGAGTCCACGCGTAATGGTTTGCCGACCCTGCGAGCTGGCTCATACTCGATACCGCAGAAATGTTCTATCACATGTATTTCTCGGCTTTTTCAATGATTTTCTCTTCTCGAGATTGGTCATCAGTTTAGAGAAACGATTGGCAATATCGGTGTCTATGTTCGCTGAATAAGGTAGTCAGGCCACGAATTTGAACTCGGAGAAAACGTCTTTGTCGGTGTTTTATCACCGAACATGAGTCAGCTGGGGGGGGGGGCAAAGAATTAAAGGGAAGTGGGTGGTTTTAAATTTACTCAATTAAAGCGTTTCAAATTCGCTAATTGAGAAATTCTTCTGGATCAGATAGGAAAAGAAGGAATCTTTCATTTCAGCCGACGAAGACCTGATTTTGCCAACTAGTGACACTTTTCGGGGTATGGAAGCCTTTCCTGGTTTCCATTTTGGTTCGGACCGCAGAATGTGTTAAGGCAACGTTAAGCTTTCCTAAACGGAGCAATTTGGAGGAACGCTCGCAGGAAAACAGGTGGCAGGACAATCTTTCCTATAAGCGTGTTAGGTGAAGCGAGAAAAGTACTGAAGGAACATTCTGGACAAATTAGGAAGGCGTGGAAGAACCGTACGGTTCAAGAGAATTATGATTTGATTGAAGAAGCCTTGAGGAATATCGGAACGGAATTTGGAGTACGCAGAAAAGAGGTATGGACGGATGATAAACTGTCTGCACAAACAAATGCGCTAATAGCGAGGAAAAGGGACAAATCCCCCCCTAGAAAAAATTGAGGCATGCATGTTAACACGTTAACTGCCGGGCCAGGCGCCAGTGACTGAAAGACGTGGGCACAGAAAAGGTATAATAGTGAAATCTAGCGGATGAAGCGAGATACGCAAAATTGTTATAGAATAAAAGTTGTTCCTTTTTTCCATTATATAGCGAATCCATCGAAAAAAGTGTCAGTCGCCGGTGACTGACAGACAATTTTTTCGTGCCAACGCTGTTCGACAGTGCCTAGATTTCTCCTACAAAATAGCCAATTAATCCACTTTTCAAGTCATGCTGTTGTGGCACTAGGAACTCAATTACGAAGGCACCCGCAGCGTTTCCACCTGTTCTCATAAATTCGCGGCTGTTTGCAGCTCGAATTTTTGTGGATTTTCAACAAAATATGACGAAATTTTGAATTCCTTTTTGAAAATGAGTTCATCGAGACATTTAGTGCGTGATGAGAACTTATTACCGATTTTTCGGAGAAAAGGGAGGTATTGGACATATTTTTGGAATTGGAAGACAGTGATGATAGTTCTGAAATGCAACCGAGTAGTAGCAAACCGTTCCGTGCCAGGATTTCATGGTATATCCCTATTGAAATGCCGAGAAAAACTGATCTACAGTCTCCTTGGTATCACGTCGCCTTGTTCTCCAGTGAAATGCCCAAGAAGGCAGCATGCTCTCGTAAAATTTGTAAGGAAAGTTGGCAATCGATTGAAGCGCAGAAATTGCGTAAATTGCTACGCGAAATTGTCGGCCACGCAATCGTGGGATGTCGCCGGACGGGGGGTAAAACAAAAGTTAACGTATTGCAACAGACAGGGCCGGTCACTTTTCATAATCCCATGTGTAGTGTAAAAAACAACACTGATTTTACACAATTACGTTTTATTATCGTATCATTAGGCCGTATGCATGAAAATTAAGCTTTAACGTCGAAGCAGAAGAGCCGAGTGAGAGCCGTCGCTCCAAAGGGAAAGATAGAAGTTTGGGATTTTGCTTCAATCTGTATACATAATGTTTCTCTTTCTCATCAAAGCAAACGCTCCACAAAATGAAGCAAGTGCTTCAAAGATAACGTTTGTTCAAGTTGTTACCAGCCGCGTATATGTGTCCAAGGAAGTTCTTCTGAATCGAAAATCATTCAAAGAAGCGAAAACAAAGATGGTGGTGGTGTACAGGTGGAAAACGTACAAAACGGTGAAATAATTTTCGGGGAAAATCTCCGATGATTTCCGAAGAATTTTATCAAAAATATTAGGGAACAATTTCCGATCATTTTCGAAGAATTTCATCGAACATCATCGAGGAAAATCTCCGATGATTTCAGGAGAATTTTTTCGGAAACCTTTCCCAGAGAATTCCATTGGAAATCTTCAGAAAAAATTTCCAATGTTTTCTAAAGAATTTCTTCAAACATCTTCTGGAAAATTTTCCGATAATTTATGAAGAATTTCATCGGAAATATTTGAGGAAAAACTCCGATAGTTTTTGGAAGAATTTTATCGAAAATCTTCCGGAAGAATCTCCGATGATTTCCAGAGAATAATTTCATTGGAAATCTTCGAGAAGAGTCTCGAATGATTTTTTGAGGAATTTCATCGGAAATGTTTGGGGGAAAAATTCCAATAATTTCCGAAGAATTGAGACTATTTTCCACTCATGCGATTGAATCAGAGATTTTTCCTGAAGATTTCTGATGAAATTCTTCGGAAATCAGTCCACAATTTCCGAAGAATTTTATCGAAAACAATTTGAGAAAAATCTCCGATAATTTCAAAAAAATGCCATTGGAAATCTTCGAAAATAATCATTAATTTTCGAAGAATATCTTCAGAAAATATTTCCAACGATTTCCGAAAAATTTTGTGAAAATACTTCGGGGAAAATCTCTGATCCCATCGTATGCATGGGAAATAGTCTCATTCTTCGGGAATCGGAATTTTTTTTTCAAAAATTCCCGATAAAATTCCTTGAAAATCATCAGAGATTCTTCTCGAAGATTTCCGATGAAATTCTTCGAAGATCATCAAACATTTTTTTCCTGAAGATTTTTGATAAAATTCGTCAAAAACCATCGGAGTCCCCCCCCCCCTTGAATATTTCCTATAAGATTCTTCAAAAATTATCAGAAAATTTTCTCGATGAATTTTGATGAATTTTTTTAGAAATTTTCAGAAAAGAATTCCAATGTTTTTAAAGAATTTCTTCAAAAATTATCAGGTAAATTTTCCGATCATTTATGAAGAATTTCATCGGAAACATTTGGGGGAAAAGTCCGATGGTTTCTGGAAGAATTTTATAGAAAATCTTTGAGAAAAATCTCTGATGTTTTTTGCATCTTTTTATTAACCTCTTTTTTAACCCTCACTTATTCACCACCACGAACCTCGTAATTTGTTTTTATTGCAACAACATAGTGTATTTCTCTTCTTTTATCTTAGTTTATATTCTAAATTATTCTCATGTATTTTGTATTTTTGAAACAATAGTCCTTCTACATGTATCATAACTCCCCTCGTTTTTGGCCTTCGGGTTGTTGAGGTGGATTATAATAATAATAATAATATAATAATAATTTCCAGAGAATAATTTCATTGGAAATCTTCGAGAAGAATCTACGATGATTTTTAAGGAATTTCATCGGAGACTATTTTCCACCCATGCGATGGAATCGGAGATTTTTCCTGAAGATTTCTGATGAAATTCTTTGGAAATCAGCCCACAATTTTCGAAGAATTTTATCGAAAATAATTTGAGAAAAATCTCCGATAGTTTCAAAAAAATGTCATTGGAATATAATCTACACTAATTTTCGGAGAATATCTTCAGAAAAAATTTCCAACAATTTCAGGAAAATTTTATGAAAAATATTCGGAGAAAATCTCTGATCCCATCGCATGAGTAGGAAATAGTCTTAATTTTTCCGGAATCGGAATTTTTTTCTAAAAATTCCCGATGAAATTCCTTGAAAATCATCGGAGATTCTTCTCAAAGATTTCCGATGAAATTCTTCGAAGATCATCGAACATATTTCCTGGAGACCTTTGATAAAATTCTTCAAAAACCATTGGAGTCCCCTGCCCTCTCTCAAGTATTTCCTATAAAATTCTTCAAAAATTATCAGAAAATTTTCTCGATGAATTTTGATGATATTTTTTTGGAAAACATTGACCATTTTTTCGAAAGACTTCCAGTGAGATTCTTCGTTAATTACCGGCATTTTTTCCGAAAATTTCCAATGAAATTCCTTAAAAAGCATCGGAGATTCTTCTTGATTTCCAATGAAATTATTCTTTGGAAATCATCTTCCTAAAGATTTTCGATAAAATTCTTCAAAAACGGTCCGAGATTTCCCCCGAATGTTTCCTATTCAAAAATTATTGGGAAATTCTTTCAAACATTTCCAATGGGGATTCGTTGTAAATTTTCTGAATTTTTCCCCCGAAAATTTATGATGTAATTCGTTTAAAATCATCGGAGATTCTTCTCGAAGATTTCCTTTGAAATTATTCTTTGGAAATCATCCGGGATTTTCCCTGATAATTTCCAATAAAATTCTTCAAAAACCATCAGATTTTTCTAAAATATTTTCGATAAAATTCTGTAAAAGTTATCGGAAGATTTTTGAAGAAATTCTTCGAAAAACATTGGAAATGTTCTCTGAAGACTTCTGATGAAATTCTCCGGAAATTATCAGAGATTGTTCTCAAAGATTTCTGATAAATTCCTTAGAAAATCATCGGAGATTTTCCCCGAACATTTCTGATGAAATTCTTCGGACATCATCGATAATTTATCCTAAGAATTTCCGATGAATATCTCCGTAAATCATCGAACCTTTCTTCTGAAGAAATGCTTCATTTCCTGTAAAATCCTTTGGTATTTTTGGAAATTTTCCTTAAAATTTTCAACAAAAAAAAAAAAGAAGTGATGTCCGATAAAATTCCTCGGAAATAATTTTCGAAAATCAAAGGAATCTTCTCGAAAATGAATGATAAAAGTCTGCTCGGGACTAGATGCATTTTTTCGCGAGCGAAAGCTTCACTTTTGAAGTTCACACTCCTCTTTATGCATACAGCTCTAAGGGAAACCTTTTTCCCCCAAGCAAACGCTCTCACTCCTGAGGAAGCTTCTCTTTATGCATACTTCCAATTGTACCAATAATTTCCCCGATACATGAAATTTCCCATGCGTAGCATTCGCTACACCCGCTATACAGAAGTTGCCGGCCCTGGCAACAGATGCCCGGATGCACCGACTCTCTGTGTACCGTTTTTTGAGGAAGTTCAGGAATAATTTTCTCGTAATAATATTGGGATTTAAACCTGCACTAGAGTGCGCTACAAAATTACCTGCGTGGGTGTTAGCGGGTGAAAAATGAGTGAGTGATCATGTGTAAATTTCAAATAGAAACACTGCTGTCTTCAATAGGGTAAAAAACCGAGTGAAAATTAGGGAGGGAGACAGAATGAGCAAAAAAAAGATTCCTACTTGGGCCAGATCATCTCCTTCAGCAATGCCTGAGAGAGGGAACTGAGCAGCAGGATCAAAGGGGGCTGGAGCAGCTACTGGAGTCAGAAAAACATATTTAAAAGCAGGCTGTGGGTTCGGGTAAAGGCGGAGGTTTGGCCCAGCTGCATCCTACCCACCGACGGGGCTCAGACTTGCGCCAGCACTAAAGTAAATATCAGCAAACTTCAGAGAACCCGACGAGCCACGGAGAGGAGTATACTAACTGTAAAGACAAGGGATAAAGGGATAAAATTAAAATTTTGAAAACTCGGGAAAAAACAAAATTGAGGGATATTGGAAGGGTGGTGACGAAATTAAAATGGAAATATGCCGGCCATATAGTAAGGAAGGAAGGGAATAGGTGGGAAAAGAAAGTGGAGGAGTGGGTGCGATGGGATTTAAAAAGAGGAAGGGAAAGACCAACAGTCCGATAGAGGCTTGCGATAGAGGAACGAGTTTGGGAAAAAACCCAGCCCAGAGTGGAGGAGGCGAATTCAAAATAGGAGGGGCTGAAGGGAGGATGGCGAGGCTGTTGCCCAGAAATGGGTGCCGAGGGAGGAACGGGGAGAAGCTGAGAGGAAGGCCATGGCGCTCGAACGCAGCTACAGTGACAACTGACTCCGATAGTCAGCAAAACACCCTCGAATATTTCGAAAATGTATGTCTGGAGGTAACAGTGAAGAACGCCAAATAAAAGCCTTTAATATTATTATTATTATTATTGGGTAAGCTTTTTGCCAATAAAGTATTCCCCGAGTTCATACCGGGTATCCACCGGTCTAACAGAAGTCAACTGTTTTGCGAAGTGGTCGAACGAAGATGTGCATTTTCAATGTAGGTCAACCATTAGAAAAGAAGAATGCCATAAACAGTTTGGTATTCCTCCGCCGTGCAGTGGTTGAAAAGTAACGCAAAATGGACAAAATTAACTTTCAGATTTGGAAGAAATCGAACGAATTTTCGAAATAAAGTTTTGCCTTGATTTTTAATTTCGACTGTAGCATCTCGTTTTTCAGTCCGGCCTTCGTTTTGGCCTCCAAAATCCAAATTTCAATAATGATTTCTGTCGGTTTTCATTCTAACCATGTACTCGAGAAGAGAGTGTTTAACATGACTCCTCAGCGAAAGAATCTATTTTTGTCCTTCCCCCTCCACCGCGCCGTAGGCAAAGACCGACTTAGAAAGTAGATACATTCGACGTGCATTTATGTGGGAATTAAATTCCGAATCCGCCATTCGAAGGTAGCGGGAAACTAATTTTGTTTTATCCATTTTCCAGCTTACCCAGCAGTACAGATCGGCGCCTACCTCGTATATGAAGAGTAGCGGAAACAGCAACAGTCTGACGGCCGATTTTGGAAGCAGCAAAACGATGACCATTCCGAATCAACACGATATGTTGAATTCGGGGTTTCAACCAAGTGAGTTTCAGTACGCGCTTTACTTCTGAGGACCCGGGGTCAGGGAGAGTGATGCACGTACGTAATCCGATCTGAAAAGAATCTGTTAATTAGCCTCAATTTCAATTACGACCTGGTGGAAAACGGTGATTCCGAGCTAATGAGTTGATTTGGAATTCGAATCCGTTCCCATGAAAAAACTGGTAACCTTTGAGCGTTGACTGAACTTCGGCGAAGTTCCGCTGTTTTCTCTCTTACGAGGCTAATATTTTTCTAGAATCAGTAAAGCTTAGGTGGTTGCTTTAGAGTTTTTTCTTGAAAATGATTTGGATAAGTTTGTTGTTCAAGACGTTAGTGTACGTATTTCGTGGTCGTTTAGCTGTGTGTCTATAAAAGACTTAACGGATTGTAAAGATTGTGAATGAGCATGAAGGTTGAAAGGAGTGAAAAAATTCACAGGACTAGAAAGGCTGAGAAGAGGGGAAAATACTGAAAATCGGAATAATAAAGATTAAGATGACTTGTTTGGCGCCCACGGGCTCCAAATCCCTTCTGCCGGTATCTTCTCATAGGATTTTTTGCTCGGGGGGGAGGGGGGGAGGAGATTGAAATGACTGAAAAGAAGAAACTGGTTGAAGAAAACAAACGGAAAATTGAAGAATTGAAAGGAATGAACAGACTAAGAAGACCACAAAAGACCTAAATGTCTAAATTTGAACATGGAAGATCGACGAGAAGAAGGAAAACCACAAAAATGTAAATCAAGGTCCTGGAGCCAACCATTTTCCAGGGAGTCACTAGAGTTAGCTTATGCCAGCTCTGATTTGGATGCCGGCTGCGGGTCCCTGTTGTAAACTCTACAACGGCCGGAAAGAATGCGAATAGACCGAAGAAAACTGAAAAAAGTTTTAAAAAAGACGAAGATGTGTCGAAATACCAAAAACTGACTACAAAGAACTGAAACGACTGAAAAAGATTGGAAAAAATTACAGAGCTGTAATGACATCGGATTGAAGGAAGACTGTAAATGGTAGGAAAACTGAAGACTTCAAAGACTGAAAAACAATAAAGATTGATGATTGCAGATTGCAGAGTACCAGCAAGTGTAACAAGATTTGAGTAGACGTGAGGCGCTCCATGAAAAGGTACCATAATGTGGGAAAACTTGTTTCCGAGCTTTTGGTGAAATTTGATGGAGCACATATCATGTGCCTGCATTTCAAAAAAAAAGAATTAAGATGTGAGCTGACAGGAATAAAAGAACCTCAGCGTAAAAAATATAAATTTTACAGGAGAGCGGATAAACAAAATTGATAACGTTTTCACGTTACGGAGACACTCAACTTTGGAGACTTACAGCTGTTTGGGAAATTTTTTTAGAATTTTCTCGACAACACCAGGCGAAAGAGCGGCCAAAAATAGTCAAAAACAGTTGTTATCACAAAAATGTTTTTTTTTGCCCTGAGGTTCCTTTCTTCCTGTCAGCTTACATAGTCTCTAGCTTCTGTACAGACTGAAGTAAAAGCAGCAAAAATCGATGTCTCAGCGTCTGCTGCGTCAATGCGCCTCAAATTTTGTTATGGTATCGTGCGAACATGTACCAAAACTTCCTGCTAGGTTCACAGGCAGTCGATGTATGTACGTACGGGAATACAACTTTGAAAATGACAATCCATATGAAAAACAACTGAAGGGTGGGTTTTGAAAAACGTAATTAGTCCGAATTGAGTGAACACAGAATAAAACCAAAATTAATCATTTATCAATTGTGACATGTTACAAGAAAAAGGCCCTTAGTAACATTGAATATTAAGGACTTTTTTCTTGTGACAGGTCACAATTATCAATTATCAATTATATTCATATCTAGGGCTAGGAAAAATATGCTTAGGCATATTTTTTTCTATTGCGCCATAGTGGGTTATGTTTGGTATCTGGACAAATCAGAAGATTTTGAGTAAAATGAGCTGATCATATTTTTCAAAAGTTGTAATATTTTGACTCTTTGAGCATATTTTAGCATATTTTAGTTGATATTTCAGCAAATTAGGAAATATTTTACTGAAATTCACAATTTTGAAGAATATTTGCTAATTTTTTCACTTTGAATGATCAACACTGTCAAATTGCATGTCACAAGAAAAGAGCCTCAGTGCCCAATTACCATTGGGGCCTTTTTCTTGTGACACGTCACAATAATTCTTGTGAATTAAAGCAATGAATATGCAACTTTGTAGAGTCTGTGCACGCGTGTGTAGTTGATAATGCGCTGTATTTACAGAGGAAAGAAAGAGCTTTAAAAAGTTTCTGATTTGATACCCATATTGCAAAAGCATATTTTGGCATATTTTTGGTTTTTGAAGAATATTTTTAGCATATTTTTATCAGTAATGCGACAAATTTTATGCGCATATTTTACATTTTTTTGAGCATATTTTTCCTCACCCTATATCATACCAAGGAACGTCTCCTAATCTGAAATGATTTGTGATTCAGCTTGTGATGACGATGAGTGATGAGTTGAGTGTTTTGATTTTTGAGATTTATCTGTATAAAATTATCACTTCTTGGTGTAGTTACTTTCGTTTCAGTCTCATTTAGTCATTTTGCAATCGAGAATATGGGTCGAAGACTGGACGATATCTGTTTGTTATAGGTCTTCGAGGGAGTCTTTTTCCTGTACACGCGCAGGAAGTAATGAAAAATGGACGCTGTTAAACAAACAGCTCCTAAGCGACAAAATCTGTTTTTTTTTTTTTTTTTGAGAAAACATAACATTAAAAACCAATGAATAATACCGGTTTAGGAGCATAGTATTTGGATACTGATGAGCTTTTTTCACCGTGGATACTCATTTTTGTATCGGAGACGGGGGCCCAAATTTTTAAAAAATGCTACATTTTACGTTCTTTCCTACGATACTAATAGCTCATTTTGTCAACAAATATCCCTGGGGAGCTTTTTGTTCAGCAGCGTCCAAATAAAGAATTCACGAACACTCACGAATATTCCTAATTTTCCCACCCAAAGTTTCCAGGGAAGGAATCTATTTGGGAATGAAAGTAAATTTCCGGTTTTTGCCCATCCCTAGGTACAATATGTAGAACCAGTGAAATCGGCATGAACGAAAACAAACTGAACCTATTCTCTGCTTCTTATTAATTTTAGTAAAATACTAGCCTCGTCAAGTGTACACTCCAGCTCCTAGTGAATCTAAAAAATGCGATGACTTCGACTCCCTAGAAAAGCTCTGAACTTGAGTTCTTGTTTCAAGTCACATTAAGATTCTTCATGTCCAAAGTTCCCGGTCTACCTCAGAGTGTGGATGTTGATTTTTTTCGATGGTGAAGGAAAAAGGGACTTCAGCTTTGAAATGTTCTCATTTACAACGACCGATAAATTTAATTAGGGACTTTGATGTTTGCAACAATTGTGACGTTTATAGACGTATCTATTTATCTTGGTTATGTACTGTTTACTTTCCAGATTCGCAAATGACTGCGAACAAACAGCGGCTGCAGTCTGGAGGCAAAAACATGCCGACTGTGCCGCAGGGCATGCAGCAGCATTCGATGTCTCAGAATTACGGCTATCAGACGTCCAATCAAATGGTTCGTATTTTTCGCTCGATGAATACTTTATAATTATTGTATCCTTCGGCCTATCGCATTCTACCTCTCTCCCAAGTCCGGTGTTCTGTGTGAATGTACTGAATACGTATTCCGTTTTTGTTTTCTTTTTTAAAATCCGTTTTCGTTTTTTGTTTTTCACAAAAATTTCGAAAAAATGATACAGTCGAAAAATTACCACCCGTTTTCACGCGTGTTGTTGAACGAGTACTTTTATTCTAAATTGCTGTTGAAAATGTCGCGAGCCCTTCCCCGTGTGCCGAAGAATGAGTACAGATGACCCCCGCCTCCCAATACTACGCGACCGCTCGCCGCCGAGCTAATGGTCTTTAATTGCTAATCTGTATTGTACCGCTCTCTTTGGCTGTAGCGCAACAGCGGCAGCGCGAATAAAGGCTCCCAGTACCCTCATCCCATTCAAAGGCCGGTGAGCCAAGGAAATAGTTCCAATCGGGGCAGTGGCGGCGGTGGTAGTAATACGAACAACCCGTCCGCGTCGCACAGAATGCCGGTGCGCAATAATTCTCATCAATTAGTGAACAACATCCAACAACCTCCGTCTTCTGTTTATTATTCGGCTTCCTCAGGTATTAATTAAGATGTAATTCCGTTCGGCGTTTTAATAGCACAATCTGGCGAGACGTATCGAAATTCGCGAAGCCGTGGCACCGCGGCGGCGCTCCTGCTTGATTCGATGCGACTCGACTTCGTTTTTTCGATTATCCGAGCGTATGAAACGATGAGTATGAGTGAGTTGGGAGGTGAGTTGAACGGTGTGTGTTGCAAGGTGCAGGAACGTGTCCGAGGAGCATTTCTAGTCGACCTCGTTACTGAACTATGAGTAATCGTCCGCCATTTTTGTTCATCACTGTGTGATGCTCCACTTGACATGTAATTTCAAATTCGTTCTGCGAACGACTAATTTTCGTTATTGGGCTCGAAATAACTGGAAGTGGTTAGAAAACCACCGCAGATACGATTTCTGATATTATCAACTGATCGTTCCTTCAACTTGTAATTTGATTTGGTCGGTAACGGAACCTTGAGTACCTGTATAAAAAGATAACCTTAAGTACTGATGTTCAGGGTACTCTATGCGGATCCTTAAATACCTGTACTTAATGTTCCTTAACTGACCTGAATAAATTGAGGGTGGGTCTAAGAATCTATTCGGACCAGACAAACTACAGCAACAACGAATTAAATCAACAACAACGATGCGATGCTATTTTTATGCGAAAAAGACAATTACTCGGATTTTGATGAAAATGAGCTCATCTGAATAGAAATTTTATTTGCTACAAGGCAAGTTCTTTTCAATTTTCCGTTAACCGCGTTCATTCTCGAGGTATTTTGAAAAAACATCAAAACTGCCATAAACCTCCCCCCTTTTGACCCTGTTTCCTTATCAGTTTTTCTTCAATTGATGCTAGCGAACCTACAGTTTGCCCAGTCCCCATAGTTGACACATGGGTACAATTGGACCGCCATTTTGTTCGCAAAAGAAACCATTTATTTCAGTTTTCTGGGTAAATGATCATTTTTTTCAATTTTTATTAGATTTTTGGTTTCCATAAGATTAGAAAATTAACACTGACTATCACAAAGAGTAATGTGATATTCAACCACTAGAACAATATTTGAAAATTTTCTCCATTCTGGATTTGTAAGGTGAAAAGGTACCATATGTCGGAGAACTTGTTTCTGGGTTTTCGGGATAAAACAAAACTATTCCCGCATTAAAAAAAAGTAGCTTCAATACAGGCTGAAATGAAAACAGCTGTAGTTTGAGGATATGAAATTTTGATTTTGAGAAAACTGCGTTTAAAGTTGGACGCTGTTACGCGAAACAGAACCAAGCGACATTTGTTCACAAAATGAGTTATTAGTGTTTTTAGAAAGTAAAAAGTAGAATTTTCCAAAATTAGGCCCCCGATTTTTAATGTGTACTCACGCTGAAAAATGCTTATCAGTAAATTCTATGTCATATAGTTTCTACATGGCTCTTGAACTTCGAATCACGTGTTCTCGAAAAACAGATTTTGTCGCGTGGTTCTGTCTCGCTCAACAGCGTCAAGTTGTATATCAGAAAAGTACACGAAAAAATCGATGTCTCGGCATCTACTGTGCCAATCTGTCTCAAATTTTGCTGTGATATCCGGTTGGTTTTGAAGTCCGAAAACGAAGTTTTGCAAGGTCGTATATTTGACAACAGTGGACTCACCGGTAACGCTATAATAACTATGCGCAGTTATGAAAACGCGCGCATAAACGTAAACAAGAGCGATGCGACTTGTGGTACCTTTTTCATACACTAGTCTGTTGATCGTAATTCGTTTGTAAACTTCAAATATTACGTCCTAGACGACTTTCTGCTGTACACTGTGGCTAGGTGTCTAGAAGCCGTTTCCGTTGACATTCGAAAAACTGAATTACCGACTTGAAAACACATTTTGTGCTGTAGGACCAAATTCACGTTTCCAACATATGGCACCTGTCAGGGTTGGCAGGTAAAATACATTTTACATGCTCATTCTACATGTAGAATAGTCGATGTAAAATAACTTTGTTGTACATTTTACATGTAAACTGGATGTAAAATGCATCAAAATCAGTAAAATAAAAATTGAAGTTCAATTTTTCAATAAAAATTTTTAAAACTTGCGCACAACTGAAACTGGGTCATTCTACCAAAACCTCGTTTTCTTAACATAATTAATTTTTTTTTCATAGAAATAATTTATATGCATATAATAGAACATATTTCTGAGGTTGAACCAACAGCATACTTCCCAGGGGAGGAGATAGAGGGATCTCAAAATGATTAGGACCACGCTGAAGGAATGGCAGCCCACGTTGAAGGTATTGGTGGCTATGGAAAGATGTTCCTACGCGCACGCGCGCCCGTGTACTGTGAATACGCACATATTCTTCCACCCGCATATCAACGCACTCGTATCAGTGCTGCCAGGTGTTCGGATTTTCCAGTAAATCTCCGAATTTTTCAACCTTAGGCCAAAAATGTCCAAATTTCTAAATAATGTCCGAAAATTTTGGGGAAATCCGGATTTTCGTTGTTTTTTTTTCGTTCTGTGGGTTTATTCAACTTCTGATTAGTTTGGGAATATTTTTCTGTAGCTGACTGTATTTTGACTGCACTAAACTGGACTAGAAAAAATGTTTTCTCGTTTTTTTACCTTAATAATTACTCAGTTTTCCTTTCACCCAAAGCATCCTTTTTCAGAAACCGAGGTTGAAAACAAATCCACTAAAATTAGATTCGAATAAATGGAGTAGATTTGTGGATTCAAGTACACGAACTGACCGGTTCTGGCATCCAAATCAACTTTTCTAGGGTCATCTTCCATTTCTTTCGGATCCGCCATTGTAATTAATTCAAAATTCAATTAAAAGTTGAAAATAAAAATATTTTTCCTGCGCGTTTTTGGTTATTCTCTTTTTCATTTTCCCCCCGAAAATTTATGGGCTTTCAGCGTGAGATTCACAAACAGACAAAAAAAAATACAAATCCGACGAATCTCCCCAAAAAAATTGAATCTATTTCACGAATCCATAACGTTTATTAGATCGAATTATTGATACAAATCCATTCCTAATTTCTTAGCTCCCATTCAAATTCAATATAATGGAAGAAAATGCTCCTGGGCCATCGATTTATGCATGGTTCCAAAATGAAAATAAAATAGTAAAAGAATTTTCAGTTTCCTAAATGTAGAGATTCAACTTGATCTATAGTAATTATACAAGTGATTTTTAATAGGGCATTTCCTTTCTCTGTTAATTTAATTTTGGATGCATTATTTGGTAAAACTGAAAATAAAACTGAATTCTGCGTGAAATTTCCTATAAAAAACATTAATCTACTTTTATTTCTAATAATTTTATCATTATTTTCTAGTAAATTGAACTTTAAATGCATTTTTTTTCGTCATTACTTTTTTTAATAGTTGTTGTGTATTTTTTTCAACTTATGAAACTCGGGGCAATTAATTTTTTTAGAATAATTGGTAAAACTGAACATGGATTATCATTCTACACTTAATTCTATGCCAGAAAAGCGGAAAAAAAGATTTTTTATTTTTTCACCTTAAGGTCCCTTCCCTTTTGACATCACATTTGTATACGGATTTTAACGGATTTCTCTTTCTGGACTGTTCTCCAGATTGTGGCAAAATAAATCTGGCAGCACTGACTCGTATTCACAAATTTCCGGTCTCTCGTGAAACCAGACTTCAGTAAATTCTTTTATAGTGGTATTGGATTCCTTCATCGTGACTTTCATAATTCCTGTTGCCACGGTTATGGAAATGGGAAAAAAATTTTCACAAAATTGATACAGATTCACTGGATCTCTCGATTTTGACCATAGGTATTTTAAGAAGTGATGAAACGATAAAGTGTGATCTGATGCACGTACCCATATATTTAATTGCGATTATCGGAAATTTGAGTCGCTTGCGGCACTCATCGAAATGCGCCACGTTTAAGGAATTTCTGTTGGTAAAATCTCTTGTTTCCAGCACTTTTCTTAAATTAAGCGGCAATCCATTCAGAATTTGCAAAGAAGCATATGTGCCCATCACCTGACTGATAAAAATACTTCAGGTTGGCTATTCTAAGTTCAAAAATATTTGCTCTTTGTCTGTTTTCTGATTGGTTCAAATTTGACCACGATGAAGGTAAAAGAAGCGAGGGACACGTTTTCAAATATGGCTGCACTGATTCTGATCGAGTTTAAAAACACGTACTGAATTGCCAACTTGTTCACTGTACTCACAAAAACGGTACACACGCATCAGTTTATCCAAACACTCAGCGATAATATTTACAAAACATTTTTTGAAGTTCAATCCATGGTGAGGGACAGCCACGATGAAGGAATTTTTGAGCATTTAAATTGAATTTCCACAATAGGGGGGGGGGCACGATACAATAAGTTATCCTCTGAGCCTATACAGTAATAGAGGACCCTATTGTTTATTTTTATTTATTTAGCAGCTATACGGTACCCATACTTTTCCTTAATACTATAGTTACATTAGGAGGGTCGTCCCCTCTGTTTGCTCTGCGCTTCGAATGGAAGTGACGCGTGACTCCGTCCTTTCCATCTTGCTTGGTACCGCCCTTCTTTGGGCATTAGCCCCCCCTTAAAACCTATTGTTTATACATTGGCAGATGTCTAGCTGGGACAAAAGTAACAAGGTTTCGGTAGAATGACCGAACTACAGTCAAAAATGGTCATCTCCTTTATCATTCTCATTCTATTTTATAATATTTATACTCCTTAAATTCACTATAGGTAACTCATAAGAATATAGAATGTTATATGGAAAGTGGATTACAAAAAACAAATATAAAACAGTTTTAACAAAATTAAACAATTCAGGCCAATACAAATTTCAACATTTTCCGCAAAATTCTTAAAATTTAAACTTGAAATGAAAAATTTTCAAAGAACAAAAACTAACAAAAATCTCATAAATTCCATTTCTAAAAAATGAAATTGAAACTCGTCGGACTTTGTGGTATCAGCAACTTTTACTTAAACTACTCTATTTGTTTTATTTTACCGTAAACATTTTATTAATTTCATCTCAGTTATTTATTTCATAATTCCTTTTCAACTTTTTATTCTCATTTCTTATCATATCATAATCATCTATCAGTCATTAATTATGTTTTTTTCCCCTCACTCCTCACTTTACATCGATATTACATTATACATTCATTTTACATATAAAATGCCAACCCTGGTGTACCTGTTCACAGAGCAACTGACATTTACAGATTTGAATATTCATGAAAAATGAAAATTAGTGGTTAGAGTAACTGATAAATAATGATTTTCATGCGTTAACAGACTGCAGTTGGAGCGTAAAATCCAAATTTTGAATCCAAATTTTAAAAAAAAATTGTCATTTTCGAGGTATGATTGGTTTTTAAAGTCGTGTGGCGAAGTGGTAAAGTGCCTGCTTCGCCATCCTTGCGTCTCGAGTTCGAGTCCCATCGACGCCGGAAAGCTAGTGGTATTCGAATACCCCCTCCCCCAACATCTTAGCAAATACAGACTACTGTATCAATCGAGGTGGAAACATAACGCGTCCTGTAACCCCCGCCAGTTCGAAAGAATAAGGCATTACAGTCACAAGATATGTTACCAAGATTGGTACTGTGCGCGTGCACGTGGTGGACAGCGTACTCAACGACGTGAAGCACGTGGTTAGTAAGCGAACTGCGGGCTGCACACTCTTCGGCACAGAGAAGGAACACTCTAACGCAATAAACCGTGGAGAAAGCAATGGCGAGCTACTCCGACTAACCCTGTCCAGTAAAGTCGCACGTCGGAAATCGTGATTACCAACGTCCGGCATCGGATACAACGCCTGAAGAAAAGTTAATTTTTAAATATTACTCTGCAAACAAAATGGCGGATGGATTGTATCCATGTGTGTAACTATAGAGCCCTAGTTCAACCAGAAGTTCACAAAACGAATTTGAAATTACATAGTGTGAATGGGTTCACACAGTGATGAATAAACATGACGGATGAACATACTTGTAGTGTAGCGCCCTTACCTTACAAATTTCGAGGATGTTTATGAACTCGAGGTGTCCCCTTCCTCACACTTCGTAAATATTCAAAAGTTTTCAAGTTACCTGAAATGCTGTAAAGTAATTATTGGGTTTCTAGTAGTTCAAAACTTAGTGGTCAATGAAATGCCAGAGTAATGTGGTCTGGTTACATGGAACCCAGTTTGTTTATCAGGTCTCTCGAGTTGATGTTTTTGCAGTTTTTACTGACTGGAGTACTTTTCATTAGTCTCTAGAGTACTGAGAAATGAAGTAGCTAGATTCTCGGGTATCGAAAGTTTTGTAACTCCTCGTTCGCGGCATTTACATAAACCACAATAAAATTCTCGTGTTTTCATTTTTTAAAGAATTCTTCCTTATTGCGGTGGCACTTAATTTACTCCCCTCCCCCACTACCGAATTTCACTCCTTTAAAGAAAAGTCATGTATTTTGGTATAAAAGCCAAGGCCAGCATTTTGTTGAAAAACAAAAATTTGAAGATGGTATATAAGGGGGTTGATGGTTAGCGTGAGATTTGCCATACCAGAAATTGCAATTTTTCTGTAGAATATCTTACAAGTTAACTTTTTTTTTTGACTTGGAGAAAATTTGTTTTCTTTTATCATAAAAAAAGACTCCAAAAGAAATGTTTTCAGAAGAAAAAAATCGTATAAAGAGCCAGGGTTTCAAAATAAGATTTTTCGTCGGTCTAGTCCGGTATTTTCTGGCTGTGAAGTGAAATCTTAGGGTGTCTTACCATTCATGAAAGTCTTGAAAAAGTCATGAATTCAGCAGTAGAGGTATTTAATTAACTTTTTCCAAAATGTAATAAATTCCCGACAAATTCTTCTAGAAAAAAGGAAGGAATTGAAAAATGAAGCCTAGGCTCCAGCACAGCTAACTGTTGATTTATTATTTTATCATCAGCTTTTTTAAATTTAAACTCAAATTTGCAAGAGAAGAAACTGAACAAGTATCACTGAAATTTCGAAATTAGTTTTTGTTTTTTGCAATTTAGGACCCCTTACATGAGTATTGTGAGTTCATGAGAAAAGTCATGGAAAGGTCGTGAAAAAGTCACGGATTTCGCACATTGGTGGACACCTTGAATTTGAGATGCGTACCTGCACGACTGATCAGGAACTGCGTGTGAATCGTTGTGAATAGCTCGGGTAGAATGGCGTGAGGATGGATTTGAAAAGCGTTTGTTTTATGTCAACGTGAGCTAAAATCCGTCGGCTTAGTTTGGTTTTAACTGCAGAACGGTGTGGCTGGTTTCGTTTTCCAGGCACCCTGTATGTGGAGGTTCAACTGTGTTGACCCTTGGAGAATAACAATACCATATCGTTCTGCGGTTAGAGGCCCGTCAAATCGCGGAACTTTTTCCCCTCGTGATTTAGTTTACTGCGCTGTAGAGCTGGTAATTTATGAACAAAAGTAGTTGCGTCACCGCTTGTATTAAATATGCTGCTGACTTTGTATAAACGCTTCGCTTGACCTCATTATCTTTTCCGTTCGCGAATGGCATATCGGACTTTCGGCTCTGCGCTCGTCCATTTTATCCGGTTCTCAAGCGGACCCTAATTTATGAGAAGGGTTGACTTGGCGATGGTGAAAAAGAAAGAAGCTTAGTCGACTTACTTACCGGTCACAACGTGTTTTCTGGTATTGCTAATACTGGCGCTGGCAGTCGGATGCAGCTGCCGAAAATCAGCTAGAGGAAGCCAGAAAGTAGGACCCTCCGTCGTGGCAAAAGCGGGAGCTCACTAATTGCGTGTCAGTTTTAACTACGGTTGGTCCACTTCGTTTTTATTTGCTCATGATTGCATCAGAGTTAGAGCAGCCGCAGTTTAGAAATCCACCAAAGGTTTTGGGCTTCACTTTTAGCATGCCACACTCCCTTCCTATAAACCAACCATACATTCTCAATACACGAGTCTATTATATGAAACACAATTCGTTAATAATACCTTTTTGGTCGAAAAACAATTCCGTATAATTCAACAAGCGTGTCATGTTGATCAGTTGAACCCATTTTTCTTCAGGTGCCGTATCCAATGCCGAACGTTGACAGTCACGGTTCTGACTCGCGATTCTCCTGGGCATGTTAGTCGGGGTAGTTTGCCGTTGCTTTCCCCGCGGTTTTGTTGCGTTAGAGTTTTCCTTCTCTGTGTTGTAGAGTGTGCAGCCACAGTTCGCGTACTAGCCACGTGTTTCACAACGTTGTGTAAGCTGTCCACGACATGCACGCACACAGTACCAATCTGGTGGTAACACGCCTTAGTTAAACCCGCAGTTTCCATTCGCTCAACGTTTATCTTCTATTTAGTCATTTCCAAAAAAAAAAAGAAGGTATTTGCTATTTTGAAATTCGAACTGAATGTGATTAAAATTAAAGTACAAAGTAATTTTCACATTATAAACCAAAGTTTGGTACCAAGGGTAATCAAGTGTTAATTTGAAACCATGAACGAGAACTAGAGGAAAAACGGTATGTTCTCGTTCTAACAAGAAGAACAAGAACATGATGGGATTGAGAATGCGAACGGGAATAAGAACAGGACCAGGTTAAGAATGTGAACGGAATGTTGGTAATTTTAAGGCAAGGAGAACGAGGAACATGAACAAGAACCATGCAGTTGTAGCCGTATTCCTCAAACAGCACTTAATTTTTCAAGTGATCTTAAATAGAAAAAATCACTTAAAATTGCAGCTAAGCAACTTCCGTGGAAGTTTAAGTGATTTTTCCCATCTAAGGGCACTTATAAAATTAAGTGTTGTTTGATTGGGATTCGGAATCCAAGTGGTAGACATCTAGCAGACGTTTTGTGAACTCTCGCTGAGTGATCAAGGAGAAGAACACTTAATTTGGTATCCTTAAGTGGAAATAATGACTTGAAATTGCACTTCAGTAACTTCCAGAGTAGTGGTGGGCGATGTATCGATGCATTGATCGATACATCAATGTATTTTAAAAGATGTGTTATTGCAGATAGTGGTAGGCGATGTATTGATGTATCGCTCAATACATTGATAGATTTTTCGAAAAGAAGGTGTATCGATGCATCGATACACAATTTGCAAAGTATCGAAAACATCAATGTATAAAAAATGTATCGATGCTGCCCACCACTACTCCAGAGGTTACTTGAGTGCAGTTTTCAGTCTTAAGTGATTTTTTCATTTAAGGGCACTTAAAAATTTAATCTTGTGTGAAAATACGGCTGTCATTTCTTGCTCCACCGTCCTTCTATTAATTTTGTTATCTGAAATATTACATTTTTAATCGCAGGTTCGAATATGTAGCTCCCTGCGGTTCAAATTTGAAACATGCCCGTCATTTCTTTATTCTATAATGATGTTTTGAGAAGAAAAAAAACCTTTTACGGCAATGTTATTCCTCTCCATGATCACTTAGGTCCACTTTCTCAATCTCTAGTTAGCACTTATCTAGCAGTTGAAGTGCCAAATAACAACTATTCGGTAGATGTAGTACCAAATAGGAATAATTAAAAGTTAGCTAACTATAGGGTTGACTAGAAATCGAGAAAGTAGGCCTTGACCGTTTACAAGAAGGTGCAAATTAGCGCTCCTACATTTCATTCCACGTCCCAAATTAGAGAAGAACAGTGTTCAAAGAACGCAAAAGTCATCGTTCCTGTTTGTTCTTCTCTAATTGCATGGTTCTCATTCATGTTCTTTGTTCTCCTTATCTCAAAATTAGCAACGTTCCCGTTTCCCATTCCCGTTCTTATTCCCATCTTGGTTCTGTTCCCGTTTCCTGTTCTTATTCTCAGTCTCATCATATTCCCATTCTTATTCTTGTTCCGAGAATGAAAACGAAAACATGCCGTTTTTCTTTTTGTTCTCGTTCATTCGTCCAACATCCAAGTACTGTAGGTTGATTCTTTTATTTAAAAAATTTTATAATTGATGGTTTTAGGCTTTCAGACTTTTACTTCTGCATCAGCTGCAAAGGTGTTGGAGGAACGCAGAAATCATCTCATTCCTGTTCTCGTTTGTTCCTTCTCTAACATAGGTCTCCTTATCATATATTTACCAACGTTCCCGTTTTTGTTCTTGTTCCCAATCTGGTCCTGTTTCCGTTTCCCGTTCTCGTTCTCAGATCATGTTTTTCTTCTCATTCTGAGATTGAGAACCAAGAACGTGCCGTTTTTTTCTTTCTTGTTCTCGTTTGTTCTTCCAACACCGGAGAAGAATGAACAAGAACAGGAACAAGATAATTCTTGTGTGCTTTCAACATGAATGCATCAGCTGGTGCGAAGGTAAAATTCTGAAAGCCTAAAACTAATTATGTATTTTTTTAAATGAAAAAATCAAATGCAGTGCTGCACCAGTGTTGGAAGAACGAACGAAAAGAAAGACGGCATGTTCTTGTTTTCAGAATGAGAATGAGATGAAGAACATGATGGGATTGAGAATGAGAACGGGAATGGGAACAGGACCAGGTTGGGAATGAGAATGGAATGTTGGTAATTTTAAGGCAAGGAGAACGAGGAACATGAACAAGAACCATGCAGTTATAGCCGCATTCCTTAAACAGCACTTAATTTTTTAAGTGCCCTTGAATGGGAAAAATCACTTAAAATTATTGTACTTAAGCAACCTCCATGCAAGTTTCAGTGATTTTTCCCATTTAAGGGCACTTATAAAGTTACGTGTTGTTTGATTGGGATTCGGAATCCAAGTGGTTGACATCTAGCGGATGTTTTGTGAACTCTCACTGAGTGATCAAGGAGGAAAATACTTAATTTAGCCTCCTTAAATAAAAAATACCACTTGAAATTGCACTTAAGTAACCTCCAGTGGTTATTCGAGTGCAGTTTACAGTTTTAGGTGATTTTTTCATTTACGGGCACTTGAAAATTGAATGTTGTTTGAAAATACGGCTGTCATTTCTTACTCCACCGCACCTCTATTAATTTTGTTATCTGATGTATTAGATTTTCAATCGCAGGTTCGAATATGTAGCTCCCTGCAGTTCAAATTTGAAACATGTGTGTCATTTCTTTATTTTATAATGATGTTTTGAAGAGAGAAAAAAAACCTATTTCCCATTTAGGGCAACGTTATTTCCCTGCTTGATCCTTTGACCTTTCACTAGGAGGTGCACAGTAGCGCTTCTACATCCCATTCCACATCCCAGATTAGAGAAGAACAGTGTTGGAAGAACGCAAAAGTCATTGTTCCCGTTTCTGTTCTCTAAGTCCCGTTTCACACTATGCCGTGTTGCCGGAACGTCTTTATGGTTGCCGTGCCGACTCGTGTAAACGCTCCCATTCTCTACCTGTGATATTGGACCGTTTTCACGGCTGCCGTTCCGGCAACACGGCATAGTGTGAAACGGGGCTAACTGCATGGTTTTTTCCCAAAGGGGGGGGGAGTAAGATTTTCGAGGGGGAAAAAGTTGAAAATTGTGGTATTTTTTGAAGAAGACTATTTTATGAAAAATGAAGGTAAAATTACTGCTAGAACAAACATTTTTTGAAAAAACGTGTTTTAAAGGCGAAAAATTGCTCATTTTTGCATATTTTACATTAGATTTTAGGTGCCCAGTGGGGGGCACTCGCCCCCTTCACTCCACCCTTGGCTACGCCACTGTTCTCATTCCTGTTTTTTGTTCTCCTTTCCTCAAAATTACCAACGTTCTCGTTTCCATATTGTTCCCATTCTCGTTCTTGTTCCCACCTTGGTCCTCTTTCCATTCCCTGTTCCTGTTCTCAATCTCAATCCCATCATGTTCCTGTTCTAATTCTTGTTCTCAGAACGAGAACGAGAATATGCCGTTTTTCTTTTTGTTCTTGTTCATTCTTCCTACATCCGAGTACTGTAGATTGATTTTAAAAAATCATAATTGATGGCCTTAGGCTTTCAGAATTTTACTTCTGCGTCAGCAGCAAAAGTGTTGGAAGAATGCAAAAATCATCTTCCTCCTGTTCTCGTTTGTTCTTCTCTAATTGCATGGTTTTCATTCATGCTCCTCACTCTTCTTACCCTATATTTACCAACGTTCCCATTTTTGTTCTTATTCCCAATGTGGTCCTGTTCCCATTTCTCGTTCTCAGAACGAGAACCAAGAACATGCCGTTTTTCTTTTTGTTCTTGTTCATTCTTCCAACATCCGAGTACTGTAGATTGATTTTAAAAAATCATAATTGATGGCCTTAGGCTTTCAGAATTTTACTTCTGCGTCAGCAGCAAAAGTGTTGGAAGAATGCAAAAATCATCTTGCTCCTGTTCTCGTTTGTTCTTCTCTAATTGCATGGTTTTCATCCATGCTCCTCATTCTTCTTACCCTATATTTACCAACGTTCCCGTTTTTGTTCTTGTTCGCAACCTGGTCCTGTTCCCATTTCTCGTTCTCAGAACGAGAATCGAGAACATGCTGTTTTCCTTCTCGTTCTCGTTCGTTCTTCCAACACTGGAGAAGAATGAATGAGAACGGGAACAAGATAACTTTTGTGTTCTTCCAGCATGATTGCAGCTGGTGCGAAGGTAAAATTCTGAACACCTAAAATCAACTATATATTTTTTTAATGAAAAAATCAAACTGCAGTGTAGAGATGCAAAAGTTATCGATACTATCAAGAACTATTGGCAGTTCGTATCTATCGTTAATTATCGATAATGACAAAACTATCACTAACTATCGGCTGATCCTGTTTCATCGTATAATTGTTGCCATTTGTACATGAAAATTTGAAAGTACATCATTTTGTGTATATATATTATTATTATTATTATTTTTTTGTTCAAAAGTTGTTTTCTCGGATTTGTGGAGTGCGTTAGCTGGTTAGTAATAGAAACTTCACAAAATGGAATTAATGTATTAAAATGTACACAAAATTTAATCCTGTACAAAATTTATCAGTAGCATAATGGGGATTAGATGTAAAACTGGAAAATCTCTCTAGTCTCTACAACTGAATGCAACTTTAGCAGCCTCGTTATCATTTTGTTGTATTTATTATTTGGATGATTTTGCTTCAGTGCGAAAACTATCAATAGCCATTGATAACGAAAATGTACGATAGTTTGCATCTCTACTGCAGTGCTGCACCAGTGTTGAAAGAACAAACGAAAAGAAAAACGGCATGTTCTGGTTCTCAGAATGAGAATGAGAACATGATGGGATTGAAAACGAGAATTAGGAACAGGACCAAGGTGGGAACAAGAACGGGAACGGGAACAGGAACAATATGGACATGGGAACGAGAACGGGGAACATTGGTAATTTTAAGGTACCAAAGGAGAACGAAGAACGTGAATGAGAATCATGGAGTTGGAGAAGAATGAACGAGATTGGGAACTATGATTTTTGGCGTGCTTCCAACACTGTATTGACACTTTGCCATTTTTGTTTCATTAACTGTTTCTAAATTTTTTGATGGTGTTTCTTCCTGTGATTTGGTGCCATCTATTATCTTATAGTATTAATGATAGAAGTATTCGTTGTCTGTTGGTACTTTCTTTTGTTCATTGTTATGAAGTATTTTTCCTAATTGTTTTCTTCAGTTCATTTTTAAGAAATAGGAGACGAAGACACAGTGGCGTATTTAAGGGGGAGGGAGGCTCCGGCACCCCATGACCAAAAAAAATATCAAAAATATGCTCATTTAACACTTTTATACAGGGTGTCTGAGTTTCGGTTGCTAAGCGGGAAGGAATGAATAGTACTTGAATAGACAAAGCAAGAGTGTTATTATCACCTTTTGCCTAATCACAAAATTGAAGGCGCCGCATCTTTGTAAAAATCGAAAAATTCACTAATTTTGACCTATTACAAAAATCACGAGTAATGATGTTGCCCAGTCTACAATGATGCCATGGTACAGCACTCACTTAGAGTAACAAAACAAGTTATTACGAAATCCGGCCTGCTCTGAAAATTTAAGCAGGTAAATGGCATCCAAAAATCAGAAATTTCAATTTTTTACAAAATTGTGCAAAAAGCCTACTTTTACTGAATCCCAACATGAATAACCGAAGGCCGGCGTACAGTTCTCATTATCAAAACTGGTAGCCCTGATTCAGATGAACAAAAAATCATACCACTATCTCCTTCCAGTTTTCAGAATTTAAAAAGTTAAGACACGTTGAAGTACTTTCAAATTTCAAAAAAACAGAAAATTTAACTCGCCCTAAAAATTAAACTGTTAGGGGGAAAGCTATTTGATTTCTAGGCTCCGCTCAAAAGTAAGTTTCCCTAAATTCGTAAGCAGAAACGAAAATAAAATAAAACGAAATGAAAGGGAAATGTAAATCTTGAGTTTTGCACACTCTGGAATAGAACTGGAATTGCTATATCAGTGCTACAAAAATGAGCCAACATTTCGACGTGCGTTGCTTGTGAATTACGAAGTGTAATACATTTCTACACCACGTAACCGACGTTCGACGGAAATTCACGAGAAATTATGTCATACAGTCAATGGCGCAGCTAGGGGTGGGGGGGGGCACAATAAGGTTTTCAAGGGAGAAAAAGTCGAAAATTGTAGTTTTTTTTTAAATCGCCGATATTAGAGGACTATGTAAAAATATTGAGAGGGCATGAACCCCCCCCCCTCCGACGCTACACCACTGCATACAGTGGCGAATTTCAGAAGAAAAGCCAAGTCTCTTGCTTCCAGGTTTCAAATTTTTGCAAGAAAACGTCGAGTTTGCAGACATCCTAACAGAAGATAAAAGTAAAGCGCACTTTTAATCGGAGGGATAAGTGGTACATTCAGTAAGAGCTGATAAATTTTTTGAAATAATTTACTTAAAAAATTTATTCTCAATCTGGTAACGTCTCAAATTTTTAGATTTCTTTTATAATGTGGGGAAATCAGTTAGTGTACAGAAGACAAATGCTGCTAAAAAACTGAACAGAATTAAAGCCTGTTGTTAATTTGCAGCGAAAGTGCACAAACCATAACAATGGCTTGTCATAAAATGAATCAAGTTTCATTCATCTACTTTCAGCGAGAGGTCTTCTTGTATTCCAGTGCCTATTTGATGGTGGTTAGACAACTAGTTCAACAGATGGAGTCTTCATGTAACGCCAGTCATTCATATTCAGGCATAACGACTATTGAAAGTTACAATAAATTAGAAGCGTTTGTTATTTTTCTTTTTCTTCTTTAATCATAAGGTTCATTTTTCGATCATTTCAGAAGCTTCATGAACTTCAACGCGACATAACTTTTTAAATTCTGAAAACTGGAAGGAGATAGTGGTATGATTTTTTGTTCATCTGAATCAGGGCTACCAGTTTTGATACTGAGAACTGTACGCCGGCCTTTGGTTATTCATGTTGGGATTCAGTAAAAGTAGGCTTTTTGCACAATTTTGTAAAAAATTGAAATTTCTGAATTTTGGATGCCATTTACCTGCTTAAATTTTCAGAGCCTTGTTTTGTTACTCTAAGTGAGTGCTGTAACATGGCATCATTGTAGACTGAGCAACATCATTACTCGTGATTTTTATAATGGGTCAAAATTGGTGAATTTTTCGATTTTTACAAAGATGCGGCGCCTTCAATTTTGTGATTAGGCAAACGGTGATAATAACACTTTTGCTTTGTCTACTCAAGTGCTATTCATTCCTCCCCGCTCAGCAACCGTCATTATGATAAAATTTCTAAAATTCAATTGTCATTTCGTCATTTTGTCATTTTGTTTTGTTATGTCTAACAACACTGGTTAGTTCTTCAACATTTTTGGAGAAAAAAATTGAGTGGCCGCCCTGTGTCTTGTTATGGTTGATTTTGTTTTATTCTGTGGCGCGACATATTCACGCGGCCTTTTGCCACCACATTCCGCTCCTGACTCATTTTTACTCAAAATTGACTCGATACGTTTTGGAGAAGTAGCCTTTCAATTACACAAATTTGTAAAACTAAAATTTTCTGCGCAATTTTCGTAAAACGAATGCCAAGTTTTCCCCCATGTTTGTTATCAGCAGGTACCTCATTTCAGCTTTCTTTTTATTTGAGTATTGGTGTGTGCATGTGTGAACGACGCTCGAGACTCTGGTGAGTGTTGTACAGCTCTGTTTGTGTTGTTCTGGTGGATTTACTTTCGAGTCGGCGACTTCAGGCCGACGTGTTTTTGTCGGATGCTGTTCTGACAACGCAACACAGCTACACAGTGTCGGCGACATCCTCCTCAAACCGGCGCTTGTCGGTTCGGGGAAAAGTTGTCCGTGACATGTCTGCGATAGATGCGTAGTTGTCGCCGACATTTAAAACTTCGTTCACGACATGTCGCCGACTCGAATGTAGATCCACGATTATTGAAATCAGTTGAGGTTGAAGCTCTTCAAGGAGATAGATCAGACGCAGTCCGTGTATGGATTTTCAGGCTTCGGATTCCCGGGCAGTCGGTGTGTGGATAGTCAGGGCGTCAGAGAGTTGGGCATGGGTACTGTCTCGAGTGGCGCGGGGCTCCGAGGACACGGGAGTACGAATGACGTTTGTGGTTTGTCCGGCTCTCTCGATTACTGGATTAGGGCAGATGAGTGCGAATGTGCGAAATGCCGTACGCTTCCGGATCATCTTCACTCGGTATTCGGCTTGGTCAGCGCTTTAACTAGATGTGCGCGTTCCGCGTAACTCGTTCGACCTTTGCGGAACTTGGCTATATAGTCCGCCCGTCCGTTTGCGTTTCGAGCAGAGAAACGATGGACGCGGAAAACGTGTAAACGGAATAATGTGGACGTTGATTTTTGTGGTTTACAGGTTACGGTACCGGTGCGTCTAAACTTGAATCGTCCCAGCTAGATGCGAAAGCGGAATCGGGCGCCGACTCGAAGCTGGCCGACAGTATTAAAACGATTAATTCGAAAATCGCGCCCGCCTCGACCGATAAGAATGCCTCAGCCAACGAATAGTTGGGCACGTACGAAATCGAAACGTAGCTGTGAATCGAGAAAAACCGAAGCGAAATCAACTGATTTTAGCCTTTTTTTCGGAATTAGAGCTCGTATTTAGAGTATTACGCGATCGCGCGACAATTTTTATTTATTTATTTTCTTTTCAATAATTCGCGAGGTATTGTCGGTGTGTACGAGAGCGTGGCAGTCTCTATGTGATGTCCGAGTCGAGGACGGTACACGTTGGTACTCGGAAAATGTTAAAATTATCGTGGCGCGAATACGAATCCTGCGGTAGATGGGATTTCAGAGATTCGCGTACTTTTCCGTTTTCGTTTTAGTTAGTAAATATGTCGGTCTTCGAGTATGCTTAAGTAAATTAATATCATATTTTTGTCGCGTGTAGAATCGCTCTGTTTCGGTTAATATTTTTGGCCTGTTCGCTTTTAATTATTTTTCATTTCCTCCCTCTATTCGCGTAGTTTTGTACATTCAATTTTTTTCCCCTTCGCTTGTAACCCGCAATCGTTCGAATTCGGTTTGTCTCGTTTGTCGTCCGTTCTACGGTAAACTATATAATTTTCTCTTTGTGTTGTACGTCTATATATCGAGTAATGTGTAACAAATACCTTTTTATTTCTCTCTCTCTCCCTCCCTCTCTCTCTCTCTCTCTCCTAATATATTTGTCACTAATTTAATGTCGCTGTTCATTTTTTTTTCTTCTTCGTTTGAATCTACTACGGCGTGTTGGCTTATTCTTTATCTTATTGATTTAGTGTTATCTTCATGTGTTTCTGTGTTATATAGAAATGTGGTCGCGGAACGAACGTAATAAAACGAAAAATTTTATACCCAGTATTTACTTTTTATTTTACACTCACGCTGGAAGTGCGATTTAACTGACGAAAAACGATTTAGATTTTGTCGTAACCGTTAAAAGACTTCGAAGAAATTTTCACTTACATTTTTACGATATTTCGCGTTGTGTTAAGAATATAAATTCGTAAAGACTACGAGTAGATAGTTGATATTACGTGTTTTACCTTCCGGATATTTGTCAAACATTGTACATAAGAATAAATATGAAATTTAGACCGTTTTTCATTCGAATACGATGCGAGAATGGGTTTCGGCTAGTACGAGACCGCGTGCCTGATGTATCAACACGAAGCTCGAATTGGTCGTTAACTATTCTGTGGATGGTAAACGAAAAGCTGAACTTGTTTTAACTCAATCAGTAACGGAAAGGTGTGTCACATATTCTTTTGCGAAATATCGTTGATATTGGTCGTCTTCGCTACGAAAACCCTCAACTCGTAGGAGGCCTGCTAATTTCTTGTGCGCGTGGTCAAAATGAGAACAACAAAAACTATCGGATTTATGCTTATTCGGGGCCGCAAATTGTAGAAATCGAGCAGTACTCTACAAAAATAACCTTACACATATCCAAGCTGCATTTCATTCTGTTTTGGCTGCGAAAATCTCCGGACTGGGGATAGCTAGAGGAAAACGGATTGAAATTTTGAGATCGAAATGATGTCCTCTTTCGAAAGTGTCAACCCGTTTCGCTGTAGCAGCCTCCAATCCAAAGATTTTTGCATTTTATCAGTTCGCCCCAGGAAACTGAAGCTTTCGAAAACGTCAATTGGCGTATGTGAAATAGCATATTCGATACTTTCAAGGCGTCCCAGTATAAATTCGAATTTTCGAATATACTGGTAATGCCTTCAGTACGGCGAATCTGCAACCCAACATACACCAATCGACGTTTTCGAAATCGCTAATTTCTCTGGAGGGAACTAATAAAACGCGAAAATCTCCGGACTGGGGATAGCTAGAGGAAAACGGTTTGAAATTTTGAGATCGAAATGATCTCCTCTTTCGAAAGTGTCAACCCATTTCGCTGTAGCAGCCTCCAATCCAAAGATTTTTGCATTTTATCAGTTCGCCCCAGGAAATAGAAGATTTCGAAAACGTCAATTGGCGTATGTGAATTAGCATATTCGATTCTATGAAGGCGTCGCAGTATTTATTCGAATTTTTGAATATCCTGGTATTGCCTTCAGTACGGCGAATCTGCAACCCAACATACACCAATCGACGTTTTCGAAATCGATAATTTCTCTGGGGGGAACTAATAAAACACGAAAATCTCCGGACGGGGGATAGCTTGAGGAAAACGGTTTGAAATTTTGAGATCGAAATGATCTCCTCTTTCGAAAGTGTCAACCCGTTTCGCTGTAGCAGCCTCCAATCCAAAGATTTTTGCATTTTATCAGTTCGCCCCAGGAAATGAAGTTTCGAAAACGTCAATTGGCGTATGTGAAATAGCATATTCCATACTTTAAGGCGTCGCGTATAAATTCGAATTTCGAATATACTGGTAATGCCTTCAGTACGGCGAATCTGCAACCCAACATACACCAATCGACGTTTTCGAAATCGGTAATTTCTCTGGGGGGAACTAATAAAACACGAAAATCTCCGGACGGGGATAGCTTGAGGAAAACGGTTTGAAATTTTGAGATCGAAATGATCTCCTCTTTCGAAAGTGTCAACCCGTTTCGCTGTAGCAGCCTCCAATCCAAAGATTTTTGCATTTTATCAGTTCGCCCCCGGAAATTGAAGATTTCGAAAACGTCATTTGTCGTCTCCACATTTTCGAATATTCCATTCACGCCTTCAGTACGGCGAATCTGCAACCCAACATACACCAATCGACGTTTTCGAAATCGCTAATTTCTCTGGGGGAACTAATAAAGACCGAAAATCTCGGACTGGGGATAGCTAGAGGAAAACGGTTTGAAATTTTGAGATCGAAATGATCTCCTCTTTCGAAATGTCAACCCGTTTCGCTGTAGCAGCCTCCAATCCAAGATTTTGCATTTTATCAGTTCGCCCCAGGAAACTAGAAGATTTCGAAAACGTCAATTGGCGTATGTGAAATAGCATATTTAATACATGGAAGGCGTCGCCGTAATAATTCGAATTTTCGAATATACTGGTAATGCCTTCAGTACGGCGAATCTGCAACCCAACATACACCAATCGACGTTTTCGAAATCGCTAATTTCTCTGGGGGGAACTAATAAAACTCGAAAATCTCCGGACTGGGATAGCTAGAGGAAAACGGTTTGAAATTTTGAGATCGAAATGATCTCCTCTTTCGAAAGTGTCAACCCGTTTCGCTGTAGCAGCCTCCAATCCAAAGATTTTTGCATTTTATCAGTTCGCCCCTGGAAATAGAAGATTTCGAAAACGTCAATTGGCGTATGTGAAATAGCATATTTAATACATGGAAGGCGTCGCCGTAATAATTCGAATTTTCGAATATACTGGTATTGCCTTCAGTACGTCGAATCTGCAACCCGACGTACACCAATCGACGTTTTCGAAATCGCTAATTTCTCTGGGGGGAACTAATAAAACGCGAAAATCTCCGGACTGGGGATAGCTAGAGGAAAACGGTTTGAAATTTTGAGGGCGAAATGATCTCCTCTTTCGAAAGTGTCAACCCGTTTCGCTGTAGCAGCCTCCAATCCAAAGATTTTTGCATTTTATCAGTTCGCCCCAGGAAACTGAAGCTATTGAAAACGTCAATTGGCGTATGTGAATTAGCATATTCGATTCTATGAAGGCGTCGCAGTATTTATTCGAATTTTTGAATATCCTGGTATTGCCTTCAGTACAGCGAATCTGCAACCCGACGTACACCAATCGACGTTTTCGAAATCGCTAATTTCTCTGGGGGGAACTAATAAAACTCGAAAATCTCCGGACTGGTGATAGCTAGAGGAAAACGGTTTGAAATTTTGAGATCGAAATGATCTCCTCTTTCGAAAGTGTCAACCCGTTTCGCTGTAGCAGCCTCCAATCCACAGATTTTTGCATTTTATCAGTTCGCCCCAGGAAATTGAAGATTTCGAAAACGTCATTTGTCGTCTCCACATTTTCGAATATTCCATTCACGCCTTCAGTACGGCGAATCTGCAACCCAACATACACCAATCGACGTTTTCGAAATCGCTAATTTCTCTGGGGGGAACTAATAAAACACGAAAATCTCCGGACTGGGGATAGCTAGAGGAAAACGGTTTGAAATTTTGAGGTCGAAATGATCTCCTTTTTCGAAAGTGTCAACACGTTTCGCTAAGTCCAAATTCTGGTTCTTTTATAATTAATTAAAATCCTGTTTTGAACAATGGCGGATGTGGCCTAATCAACAAACGTTCTAAGGAACTCATAATTTTTAAGGTTGAAAAAAAAGGTCACATCAATTTTAATGCCCTCAACCCCGAAAAAATCAACCTTGCCAGAGTGGAAAAATCGCACGATTTTGACTGTAGCAGCCTCCAATCCAAAGATTTTTGCATTTTATCAGTTCGCCCCAGGAAACTGAAGCTTTTGAAAACGTCAATTGGCGTATGTGAAATAGCATATTCGATACTTTCAAGGCGTCGCAGTATAAATTCGAATTTTCGAATATACTGGTAATGCCTTCAGTACGGCGAATCTGCAACCCAACATACACCAATCGACGTTTTCGAAATCGCTAATTTCTCTGGGGGGAACTAATAAAACACGAAAATCTCCGGACTGGGGATAGCTAGAGGAAAACGGTTTGAAATTTTGAGGTCGAAATGATCTCCTTTTTCGAAAGTGTCAACCCGTTTCGCTGTAGCAGCCTCCAATCCAAAGATTTTTGCATTTTATCAGTTCGCCCCAGGAAACTGAAGCTTTCGAAAACGTCAATTGGCGTATATGAAATAGCATATTCCATACTTTCAAGGCGTCGCAGTATAAATTCGAATTTTCGAATATACTGGTAATGCCTTCAGTACGGCGAATCTGCAACCCAACATACACCAATCGACGTTTTCGAAATCGATAATTTCTCTGGGGGGAACTAATAAAACACGAAAATCTCCGGACGGGGGATAGCTTGAGGAAAACGGTTTGAAATTTTGAGATCGAAATGATCTCCTCTTTCGAAAGTGTCAACCCGTTTCGCTGTAGCAGCCTCCAATCCAAAGATTTTTGCATTTTATCAGTTCGCCCCAGGAAACTGAAGCTTTCGAAAACGTCAATTGGCGTATGTGAAATAGCATATTCGATACTTTCAAGGCGTCGCAGTATAAATTCGAATTTTCGAATATACTGGTAATGCCTTCAGTACGGCGAATCTGCAACCCAACATACACCAATCGACGTTTTCGAAATCGATAATTTCTCTGGGGGGAACTAATAAAACACGAAAATCTCCGGACGGGGGATAGCTTGAGGAAAACGGTTTGAAATTTTGAGATCGAAATGATCTCCTCTTTCGAAAGTGTCAACCCGTTTCGCTGTAGCAGCCTCCAATCCACAGATTTTTGCATTTTATCAGTTCGCCCCAGGAAATTGAAGATTTCGAAAACGTCATTTGTCGTCTCCACATTTTCGAATATTCCATTCACGCCTTCAGTACGGCGAATCTGCAACCCAACATACACCAATCGACGTTTTCGAAATCGCTAATTTCTCTGGGGGGAACTAATAAAACTCGAAAATCTCCGGACTGGTGATAGCTAGAGGAAAACGGTTTGAAATTTTGAGATCGAAATGATCTCCTCTTTCGAAAGTGTCAACCCGTTTCGCTGTAGCAGCCTCCAATCCACAGATTTTTGCATTTTATCAGTTCGCCCCAGGAAATTGAAGATTTCGAAAACGTCATTTGTCGATCTCCACATTTTCGAATATTCCATTCAACGCCTTCAGTACGGCGAATCTGCAACCCAACATACACCAATCGACGTTTTCGAAATCGATAATTTCTCTGGGGGGAACTAATAAAACACGAAAATCTCCGGAGGGGGGATAGCTTGAGGAAAACGGTTTGAAATTTTGAGATCGAAATGATCTCCTCTTTCGAAAGTGTCAACCCGTTTCGCTGTAGCAGCCTCCAATCCAAAGATTTTTGCATTTTATCAGTTCGCCCCAGGAAACTGAAGCTTTTGAAAACGTCAATTGGCGTATGTGAAATAGCATATTCGATACTTTCAAGGCGTCGCAGTATAAATTCGAATTTTCGAATATACTGGTAATGCCTTCAGTACGGCGAATCTGCAACCCAACATACACCAATCGACGTTTTCGAAATCGATAATTTCTCTGGGGGGAACTAATAAAACACGAAAATCTCCGGACGGGGGATAGCTTGAGGAAAACGGTTTGAAATTTAGGGATCGAAATGATCTCCTCTTTCGAAAGTGTCAACCCGTTTCGCTGTAGCAGCCTCCAATCCAAAGATTTTTGCATTTTATCAGTTCGCCCCAGGAAATTGAAGATTTCGAAAACGTCATTTGTCGTCTCCACTTTTTCGAATATTCTAGTTATGCCTTCAAAATTTATTGATTTTCTCGAATTTTAAAAATTTCTCGATAATATTATAAATCGAAAAATTGCTCGGCGAGTTTTGCTGTTGCCACTGGTTCTATTTACTCAATGTTGCGAAACGAATTCAAATCCGTCGTCAAAATTGAGCCATAGTCATTTTTTGACCCAAACTGACCAATTTTTCACGCGTTTTATCGTTTCGCAATTGGTGCATGAGGTGTTGCCTGTTCACCGTAATGAAGGCGTCACCACATTCGTCGAAAATTCTCATTTTTTGACCACATTTTTGAGTGTATTTCGGCAACGGAGCGTCGTCGCCAAATTTGAACAACGAATTCGAACTCAGCGTGAAAAATTGAGTGGAAAACAGTCTTTAATTCGAAATTTTTTATTTTGTCGAATTTTGAAAATTTTTCCATACTATATACATCATTTCTGTTTTGGGCGATAATTTTTTTTTTTTCAGGTGAAGAAACTGTTTTTTTCAAAATTGTCTCCGCTATCCGAAAATTCAATCCGTTCCGCCTTGCTTTCAAGCATGGCTACGTCATCTTCGACTTCAACCGCCAGGGTGTCATCGGCGTAGCAGACCCTGGAGGTATCTGTGCTCGCAAGATGCTGTCAAACTCGATTTCCCACAGGAGTGGACCTAGAACTGATCCTTGTGAAACCTCGCACGACATCTCCCGCTGCACCACGTGAGAATGAACCAATCACGGAACGACGGAAGTAGTCCTGGATAATTGCGCGGAAGTTCGCGGGTACTGATGCGTTCTCCAGCGCCTCCAATATGCGCGTCCATGGCATGTATTGAACATATTCTGTATGTTGAGGCTGACTGCTGCACCGAATCGAAGCTTTTGGATCGCTGACTGTGCCAGTCTCTTCAACTTCCTGGTGGCATCAATCGTCGATCTTTCAACTCGGAATATTTCGACATTTTTGCGTATATTTCTTACATATTATATGGGATTAGAAAATTGCATATTATATGTTATATTTGAGGTACTTATTGTAAATCCGCGCCCTAGTCATATAATTTCTACATGGCTCTCTCAGAGATGGAAAACCATATGATAAAACTTTTGCTTACAACTTTAGCTTACGACCTTGGAAAATAAAACTTTAGCTTTTGCTTTTCCAATTTTTTCATATTTAGCATTCCCTTTTGGCTTTCGCTTTTCAACGCAAAAATCATTAAGCTTTCAGCTTTCTGCTTTTGACTTTCGGCTTTTCCCTAAATTTTGAGTTAACACTTAACAGCACTGACCATTGAGATAAGGAAAATAAAAATGAAAATTTGAAATTACAATTTATAAACAGATAAATACTGAAAAAGCTGGAAAAAATAAAACTTTTGCTTTCAATTATCTAAGCATTCTAGCTTTTGCTTTCAGCTTTTGCTTTTTAGGTAAAAAACTCTTTGCTTTTGGCTTTCCGCTTTCAGCTTTTAGCTTGCTTTCCATCGGGTTGAACTTCGAATCACGTGTTCTTGTTAGGGCTAGGGGAAATATGAAAATTAATGCATATTTTTATAGGGTGCAGCTTATACGACATATTTGTGTTTTCTTTGTGATTCATAAAAATCTGATGACAATACTGAAATTTTATAGAGCATATTTTTGCATATTTTGACTATAAATGCCTATTTTGCATATTTGAGCCATTTTTAGAGCATATTTGTGCATATTTGAGGGTTTTGGGGCATATTTTCATCAAGAAATAAAATTTATTGTAAATACAACTGAATAATAAGAACAAAACCAAGAGATTTTAAATATTGTTTTGAGAGAAGTTTAATTTTCTTCATAAAACAGAACTGACGTAAACATTTTTCAGTTTTCAAAGCTTTCAAGGCTTCATAGTGTTGCCACGTTATTCAGCTTAAAAAGCACTTTAATTCCGTGTTTGGAACCTATTCAATTTTTCGTTTTGATCGGTTTTGAGCTTTGTAGTTTCCATTTTGGTTGGTTTCGGTTCGGAACTTCCATTTAATTTGCCAACAGGTTTTGGTTTCAGTCATGAGACCGTTTTAAAATACTGAAAACGTCTTATTTCGGTCTTTCATTGCTGGATCGGATTTGGTTACGGTCTTCACTTCACATAATGAATCGGTTTCAGTCGGGCTCAAAAAATCTTTCTCAAACATTTTTTAGAGTTAATTCACTTTGGCAATTGAAATAAAATCCTAAAATCTGATACACTGACCCAAAGTCGCAGCAAGCGGCCAAGGGGCGACAAAGGAGAACAGAAAACGATTGACCAATTGGGACCTTTTCATTTAGTTGGTTTGTGGTTTTGACGCAGGCATGAGCTTTCATTTCAATCGGTTTTGGTTTCAGTTAAATCCACATTTCAAACATTTGGTTTATGTTTTGGTTAATGACCAGTTGAGTTTAAGGTTTCAGGTCTTAATTTGGTATTTTGCACTTTAAAGGGTTTTGGTTTCGGTCTCATGAAACTGTTGCATTTGAATGGGTTCCGGATTCGATTTCGGTTCCGGTTCCAAACACTGCTTTAATTTGATACTTATGTCGCTATGCAGAGTTTTCGGAGCATATTTTCGCATATTCGGATTTTTTTTAGAGCATATTCGTATTTGAGGTCAGACAACTGCATATTATAAGCGCATATTTCGACATTTTAAGTGCATATTTCCAGGGATGGAAAGCTTTAAGCCTATAATGACTTAAGTCGAAGCGAAAAGCCCATTTTTGTTTCAAAGACAAAAAAGCCAAAGCTAAGCTGATGCCAACTGGTAAAAACTTGTGAAGCCAAAGCAAAAGCTAAGCCCAAAAAAAAACTATTCGCTTCGCATCCCTGCACATTTCTCCTAGCCCTAGTTCCTAATTAATAGTTCTCGTCTTCTCGTGTTTTTAAGAAACCTAAAAAACAGATTTTGCAGGTTCTTCTCAGGACGTCTTACAAAACGTACTTGATGAACGATTAGTTTTAGGTCCTTTTTTCTTGAAATATTTTTCGTGATAGATGTAACAGCGTGACGTGATGACATGAGCACATGACTGCCAAAGAAGTGTTTCCAATAGTACCACGGAAAAGACCTTTAATCTCATTGTAAATAGATCCTTTTTCCTTGACTGTAATTCCAGCTCTGGTCCAGAAAATGATAAGAAATTTCTCGTTATCGAACTTTCGGGAAGAAATTTTCATTGCACGCAACGATACTTTTCTACAAACTTCTACCGGTTTCTAGAAATAAAAAACAAATAGGTCACGTTGTTGTGGTGTTCCAATAAATGCCGCTTGCCCGCTTGCGACCACGTTATTTCTAGAAAATTCGGTACCAACAATTATATATTGCGACCAAGTTGCCTGCACTCCTGCACATTTTAGAAATTGGTTTACGACGTTCTGCTACAAGTGTTCGAGCGCGTTCAGTGCGATTTTCAAGCATCCGAGCGATTTTAAACCGGTGCTATTTTCGTATTTTGTTTGTGTCGCGTTTTTAATTTAATTTGAAGGTACGTACAGATTTCTTGCTAATCCATTTGCTTTAAACTCGTGTTAATCAGTTACTGTGCCGAACTGTGGAATGTGTTAGCATTTTCGGCCATGCCATCATGTCTTACTATTGAATCTTCGGCGAAGTCATAATTTCGATGTGGTCGCCTACTCATTTCTGTTAAATAGTGTTGAGTGCGAGCAGTGAAAATTAACTCTGAAATTCGTTTCAGATGCCGGAAGACGTAACCATGCAAGAAGCCGAGACCTTCGCTTTTCAGGCGGAGATCGCCCAGCTCATGTCCTTGATCATCAACACCTTCTATTCGAACAAAGAAATTTTCCTGCGAGAATTGATTTCGAACTCATCGGATGTAAGTATTGCGTGCTTTTATGTGAACTGCATATTCCAAGTCTGTTTCCTCGAATTCGATGATGCTAACATGGTGACGTTTTCAGGCATTGGACAAAATCCGGTATGAGTCATTGACCGATCCGTCAAAATTGGAATCTGGTAAAGAGCTGTTCATCAAAATCATTCCGAACAAGAGCGAAGGCACTTTGACTATCATTGATAGGTATGTATCCCGAATTTTATACGACGTGTTTCGTGCAGTTACAATGCCGAATTGGATATACTGGGGCTGGTGGTTTCATCGAGTTGACCGTACTGTGGTTTTTGATCTAGCGGAAAGATTTCCGGGACAAGTGGATAGTTCCGAAACGTGTGTTTCGGTATCTCGGGAGTGACTTATTAGAATCGACAATTTGAAAGTAGTATTTAGACACCGGGATGGTGTGGTGGGACGTATGGCGATGCATGCATAGTTATCAGGCTAATATTTCGATATTGTGGGATAGTACGACGCCAAGTCGGATGTACTGGGCTGGTGGTTTCATCAAGTGGGCTGTAATGTGGTATTTGATTCAGCAGAGAGATTTTCGGTATCTCGGGAGTGACTGTTGAGAGTCGTCAATTTTGAAAGTAGTATTTGGACACCCGGATAATTCTTGGGTTAACATTTCGATACTGCCAAGCTGGGTATACTGTGGTCGGTGGTTCCTTCGTATTGACTTATATAGTTGAATTGAAAGATTTGCAAAACGAGTGACTAGTTGGGAATCGTGACGATGGTGAAGGGCTGGGTATTACAGAATGACGTTGCTGTACTCAAAGACAGCGTTAAATGCACGAAATATGTTATTGACAGCCAGCTTTCACTTGGAAGTCTTACCTTGGTGACTAATCTATTTATATATTTACAGCGGTAAAGACTTGGTCGTACTATTATTCGAGACTTCGCTGCTTTCATCCGGATTCAATTTGGAGGATCCGCAAGTTCACGCTACCAGAATTTACCGTATGATTAAGTTAGGCTTAGGAATCGACGAAGATGAGTCGGGAGTCCAGGAGGAGGAAATGAAGGAGCCGACTGAGCAGTCTAACCCCGATGAAGACGTGGATTCGTCAAGAATGGAAGAAGTTGATTAAATGGGGTCACGCAAATGCATTTTTTTACCGATTATTGTTTTGAAACGTTCCTTATGTATATGTTGAAGATGAGATCGTCTGTTAACGTATGCAATTTTGTCTGTTAACGTGTTCAGTTTTTTATTGTTCCGATTTATTTCCGTGTCGTGTGTTCGTGTAGCATAAGATACTTTGATAAAACCCGTTTTTATAAGGCGGTTTTCTGTCATTCGGTGGTGCAGTACATGATTATGGGAGTAAATGGTTAGACTTTTTGATTGTTGTGCTAGGTATTCAACATTTTTCAGAAGATAGTACCATGATTGAAAATCGAATCGAAACGAATGGATTCAGTGTGGTAGGCCTGTTGTACGTACTGACGGATTACTACTGAAAATAGAAAACTGAATGGTCGCAACTCTCGTAACGTCTGATATTTCAGGTTTGGAGCTGAGTAAACTACGAAATTGGTGTTCGCGTTCGTACTGCTGTCTCGAGTGTCGAATTATTGAGGTCAAGAAAAGCGCACCGAAGTTGAAGCTTTCTATGGAACGTAATGATGGGTGCTTTCAGGGAGGTCGATCGGTTTTAAATTAAGTTCTTATTTTATTGAAAACTCAATCATTCAACACACGTGAACGTTCAGGCTCGGTATAGTTATCAAGCTTTTTCAAAAACGTGAGAAAGCTCAGGCAGTTAATTCATTCACACAGTTATTTATCCAAAGACTGGAAAGGAGCACAAGCGTTCAGGATCAAAATTTTTTGGCTTAGTCAACGAACTTTTTCAAAGGTGCACAAACGTTCAGGCTCAGAAATCTTGGTGTAGCCAACAAACTTTTTCAAAAGGTGCATGAACGTTTACTGTGAAAAATAATCCCTACTAAAGTCGACAACAATAATAACTGGTAATAAATCTATGATTCTATAAAGACAAGTCCACTTCGCCAGCACCCCCCCCCCCCAAGTTGGATATTCAAGGTGAAACTAGTATCGTAATTTTGTGTGAACCCCTTCTTCAAATGAACGCCTATCCGTTTTTTTTTGTGGTGGGGGGCTCGTGAAATGCAGACCCTCAAGTTGGATGTTTCAAGTGAAAATAGTGTAATTATTTTGTGCAATTTTATGCACCCATTCCCGAATTTTGAGCTCATCCCCTTCTTGAAAAAATGCCTATCCGTTTTGGGGGGTGCGGCAGATGCAATTTGCGGTTCGACATATGCTATCGGAACGGCACAATAACATTGCTATACTTCATGCTGGCTGGGAGAATGGCTCCGACAGGGTATCCCCGTACCAAAGATTTGCGTCACAGATCAGTCCTTGGCATTGATATGATGGTATGCACCCAGGCGTTTACCCAATATTCCACTTTACACCAGTACCTACGTGTGTGCTCAGCACTTCTGAAAAATGAAGACAACTGGGATCTGCCTAGATGCATGCTGAGAAATGATTTTGCACATGTGATGCATCTGGTGAGTACTTGGCCCGAGGTTAAAGAAAATTATCCGCAACCAAGGCAGTTCTTCCTTAGATGTTTTGCCATTGTACTAGCGAGGACAGATTTAGTAGAAGTGAAGAAACTACTTCGCAGAATATTTATAATAATATATTGTTAAATGAAACCGACGGCAAAGCAGATGGTTGTGACACAAGATGTCAAACATCTGAACTGTATCTGCAGCACCAGACTGCCAATCGGGACTGCCCGTATGACTTGTAATCCACTGATGTAGATACGGGGATAGAAGGAGACATACTCTCAGAAGAAAATGAATGTTATCCAACAAGAAATAACATGGGCTTCTTTAAGGATATAAGGAAGATCTACGATCGTGAAGTTTCGCCGGCTAACACCGAAAATGGAAATGACGTCAACACTCATTTCTCCCCCATTTTCACCTGAAACATCCAACTTGGGGGGGGGCTGCATTTCTCAAGTCCCCCCAAAACGGATAGGCGTTTATCTCATGAAGGGGGTGAGCACAAAATTCGGGAATGGAAGCCCAAAATTGCACAAAATTATGACACTAGTTTCACCTTGCATATCTGACATGGGGAGGGGGTGGGGGTTGGCGAAATGGACCTTATATAGAAGCATGAACGTTCAGGCTCAAACATCTTGGTATGGTATCTTAGTCAACGAATCTCTTTCAAATGCACACGAATGTTTAGACAGGAAATTCATCCACACGGCTATTTATGTATTTAATATTTATCCCAAGACTGGAATGGAGCACAAGATCAAAAATTTCGACTAAGGACGGATCTCCGCTCCCCTCGTTTATTTAACCATCAGTTATGGCTATGGCTCTTGACTATGACGTACCAGAAGTCTACGGGTAATTGAGGAGTTATCTGTCAAAAGGGCGTCCGTTCCATAAGAAATACATTGAACGGACGCCCTTTCAACAGATAACTCCTAAAATGTGACCTGCCAGCTGCCAGGGGGACCTGAGCGCAAAAATGTAAATTTTACAGGAGAGCGGACAAAAAAACTGATAACGTTTTCAGGTTATGGACGCTGCGGTGGCATGCAGTGGTAGGCAGTGGTGTAGCGTCAAGGCGGGAGTTCCCCCACCATATTTTCACATAGTCCTCTAAATGCTCTAATATCGGCGATTCTTAAAAATACCTCAATTTTTGACTTTTTCTCCCTTGCAAATCTTATTTTGCTCCCATCCCCCCTTTGGGAAAATCCTAGCTACGCCACTGGTGGCATGCTCGGAACAAAATCATAGAAAACAATGTCAGAATCTGGACTACACCATAATCATAATTCATAAATTGTAATTATCAATATCATTTATGAATCATGATGATGAATTGATGAAATATGAAAACCTTCTTTTTTTTCCCTACCTGTCCTAGAAAAAAGATTTCTAGCTAATTCTGAAAATAAAAGGTCCCTTTTCATTTTCACTATTACATTACGAAACAGCTGTCGTTCGTAAATGCTCGTAAATGAAGGTTCGCAAATATAATACAGCAAAGGCATAAAGCCAACAAATTTTATTTACCCATGGGATCGTCTTGGTGCCTTGAATATTATTTTGTAGATAACAAAAATAAGCAAAGCAAAGAGCGCGTAAAACGCGTAAAATCGAGAAGCAAAATAAATGAAAATGGAAAAAAGGAAAGTATCAAGTGGCAATGAACATTATCAAGTTATGAAGAATATTGTTGTAGTGAATACCTACTCCTGAATTATTACAATTTCACTCAAGATGAGTTTCAAACCACGTATGTATTTGTACATTTTTCGCGATTGAACATTTCTGAGAATGAGAATTCAAAAACTAACCTTTTGTTATCAGTAGAGACCGTAGAAATTAAACTGAGTGGTCTGGTGTGTACCAATAATTTCATTAAATTCTAACTTCTGCTTTCCGTGTTTCTTGGCCAATCACCTTCCTGTCAAATCTCACATCTCGTCTTAATTTTTCTCGGCCTTATTCTGAAGTTTAATTCATTATTCCCCCAAGCAGGAACGTGTGTATCCTAATCAGTCCCTTGAAATTCAATTTCAGTTTCAAATTTACGCTGAAAGCTTTTCATATGTACTTCAGGTTTCAATCCGATTTAGTTTCCGAAAGCTTTCTAGGATTTTTCCACCTTTACACTCATAACCCATTATTTCCTGTTACGTTATGTAATTAATGTATATTTTTGTTTTAAAAGCTGAAAAGATTGTATCTAAGCAGCTAGAACGACAAAAGTCATCACCGCAAATAGGATTAACTCGTAGCTTAAAGACACCGCCCTTACGTTCGCGAACGCCACCACCAATATTTCGGCCTACTCCAGCGAGTGCCGGTACGTCTCTTGTTCCAAAGAAATTAGTAAACGAGCTTCAATGCCCGTCCACCAATTATGCTCCTCGGAATCGCTTACCCGCCAAGGCAGCAAAGTCAGCAGAGAGTGTCGCTCATCGAAAACCGGTTAAATGTACCAAAGAAACTCTGAACAAGTCGGACAATCTAGATCTTGCGTATAATGCCTACTTACAAACATGTTTAATGGTTGCTTATGCCAAAAATATAAGACAGCAGAATGAGCAAGAAATATTGAATGATTTGGAAGATTTACACATGAAATTGATTACGGTGGATCGAAAAATCAATACCGTGATTATGAATTTGGAAAAAATGAACTTTCTCAAAGAGACGAAGGAAGTCATAATAAAAAAAATTGGATATTATCAGAATTTTATAGGTAAGTTGAAACTGATTTCATTTGAGTGGTAATCGACTTAAAGAAAGTTGATTTTAATGATTCTTCGATTTCAGATTCAGTAGACGAACACAAACTCGATGAGCAAATCAGAGTATTAGAAGAATATTTAAATGTTATACAGATGGAGAATTTTAAATTACCTGACACGGAAACAGATGCTCGTAAGTTTTGTCTGCATCAGAAACAAATACATGCTGAATCGTTCTCATTAATATTTGCTCTACAGAATTAGCCCTGAAGTATCTACAAGACATAGCCAAAGAGTTGAATGCGATTCCGATGGTAGAAGCGAAAATCCAGCCCTTGAATCAGTTACACTCGTCGTTGTCGAAGACTAAGGAGCACATTCAGAAGGAAGAGGAACTGAGAAACGAGTTAGTGAAAGTTTTCTTAATTTTTTCTTCCCAAGTTGTCATATTCTAATTTTGTTATTTTACAGATGCGAAAAGAAACTGAAAATAGCTGAATCATTACTGTATCACGAATTATACTTAAGAACCGTTGCTCAGGTAGATCCGCCCTTGAAATAACGGACTCGTTATTGTCATGAATCACAATTGAGAACCGCTGTCCGAAATGAAGACCGAACCTTAGAATTTAAGCGTTGCATCAAGTGAGAATATTTTCGAATTGATTTCATTTTGTAAGTATCATTAAATATTTCTACAATGAATAAATCACTGGGCTTCAGTTGTTAATTTAATACAAGACAATAAATAATACTGATGAAAGACAGATTTATAAGGAAGATCAACTGAAAAATACACGATAAAAATGAAATATTTTGGCCGCGAATTACATATTTGGTCAATGCATCTATATCCGAAATGAAACTATCAGGTTAAACATGTTTTACGCTGTTTACATCCTCCCAAGATGGGTGGTGTCGCGCTAAAATCAGTTTTTCCATGTTCATGGCGTACATCAGATAGCGGGGTATCAAATTTGGATGCACCTGAAATAATGGATAATAAAGTTTAAAAGGCTTGTGAAATGCGAGAAAACATTGAACCGTTAGATAAATAATTCTAGAGGGATGAAACTTACTGTTAATGCATCAATAACATCATCCACTTTAATCGGTAACTTCCTAATAGTTTGAGTGTTTTTTGAGGACAGTGCTAACTCGAAGGCGATGTTTTCTTCTACTTCGGATAACACTGGTTTCAGTTTAGGTACGTGTATAAACTCTTCGTTATCAACAATTTCAGTCGCTTCGCTGCAAAGACAGAGAAATTTAATTGTTCGAATCTTTCTGTACCTTCAATGCAGCGAACTGTATTGGAAAAAATAAGGCCAAAACCAACACGTGCGATGACATTAAGCAACTTATTATGACACGGAGAACTTGAAATACAAACTTGCTTACCATTTATCACTAGGATTTTGCTTCGCTGCATTCCGTAACCACGGATTGATCGCGGGTATCCCAAGACCATACACGAATTGGTTATCCTTCGTTTTAAATCCACTGCGTCGGCTAATTATGGCCGTAAGGATATTGCGCGCGAACGTCTAAAAAAAATTACGATCGTTAGAATGCCTACGTCCCGCCACTTTTCATTAATGGTAACCTTGTTGTGATATTTGAGCTTGGTGCGTACGTAAGTCGCTTCGATGATGAGTTGGCAGGCAGTATCTTCTACGCCTTCAAGATCATGCTCCCAGGCATAAAGCATCATTCGAGCGTAAACAGCGTCATGGTCGGGCAGGAAAGTCAAAAATCCTTTGGAGATGAGCTCTTCTTGCAGGGTTTTCGAAGTGACTTCTTTCATGTGCTCATGAGGATCAATGTGCTGCTGGAATATATTTCAATAACAGTAGTATTGATACCACAAAGATGCATCGGAGGGTGCTGTTTTAGTAATTTTCATTACCGGCAAAGACTTGAATGTTGAGCCTATTTCCTCCAGTTTTATACGCTTTACTTCTGGCTCTAAATCTAGCTCAGATAAAATGAATGGAGATGAAGATAGGACACTGCTAGAGCATTTCGATAATACTGATAGAATGAATTTGTTATGAAATCGAATCTGTCCGGGAGTTAGGAATGTGCGTAGTTCATCATCATATTCTTCCTTAGTGATCTACAAGAATATGATAGGTAAAACCAATTATAGACGACTGAAACCGTCCAATAAATTCTGGTAATAGATAAACTAGTACTCACTTCTTTGGTGAACCATCGTTTCATTAACGTTGCATATCTGTAAACAAATAAATACAATGAAATGCACGTATTTTGATAAATTATGGAAGGTTACAAGGGTTACAAGTATTGACGTCAGCCCTCCATCAAATAACTACTATACATAAGGGCAAAACTTAGGTACCTGTCGTAATTTGCTCCCAATGTTTTAGCCAATTTTCCTCGAGTGATGATTATATTAGATTCCGCATCCATTTTCACATTTTCGATTGGGGTTGATTCCGTTGTAGTTATATCATGTCGGTGAAATTGTGAATGATCATAGACAAGTAATTATACATTAAAGATGATGGAATCGGCTATGATTTAACACTAGTACAAATTTTATCAGTTTTCAGACTCTGATCTTATCGACGATTACCGATTACCGCACATCCGCACATGTACGGCTATGTTTATATCACGTGTGGAAATTGATTTGCTAACTAGCCAATGATAGAGAGAAGTCATTTTCAAATGGCCAATCATTGGAGAAATGAATCAAAGAACAAGCCAATGATAAGAGAAATTGATAATGAAAATGAGAGCCAGAGATACCAGTCAATGAAAAGAGACATTCATCTTCCGAATTTAAGGCCTATTTTTAGATACTATTGTAAGAAAAATTCGGAACCGGACGCTGCTAAGCAAAATAAAACCAAGCGACGAGATCGTTGTTTTTTTTTGAGAACACGTGATTCGAAGTTCAAAAGCCATGTAGAATTAATAACAGGGTTTACTGATGAGCTTTTCAACGTGAGTACACATTCTTGAATCAGGGGCCCAATTTTGAAAAATTCTACTTTCTACGCTCTTTCCAAGATCCCATTGGAACAAATGTCGCTTGGTTCTGTCTCGCTTAACAGCGTCCGGTCATCCCTAACTTCAAAAGTGATATTTCTTCGTCGCACAAAAGGTCGCACACGATATTACAGGATTTTGGTGTGATAAACTACTGACATTAATTTAAAACGGAGAATGCTAAAATTCTCGAATTCCTCCTTTTTCGGGTTTCCCAATTTAGTATCCTAAGGTATGTTCATATTATTACCATAAAAATATGTTAGAATAGAAGTACTACTATACCATCAAATTTGTTATCATCAGGCTGAAGGAATTGACATCCTACTTTCGGATTAGTTGTCGAATGCAGGTAAGTTTATTTTTGTATGTTTTTCATATTAAGACCATCAAACCTTCAAAAATTTCAGTGTATAATTACTGACACAGAACCTTGATCGTTCACGTAGTTGTATCTATTCTTTTTTCAGTTACTTATCACCATGTTGGGCGACTTTCAGTATTGTTCCTCTTCATCTGAAAAAGAAAATTCCGACAATTCAGAATTCGATAGCGATTGCAGTGATAAATCGGACGACTGTATAGACAAATTGATGTCGGAAAAAAGTATGGTTGAACAGAAAATACGAGCCTATGAAGAGAAATTGAAGTCTATACAGAAAACACTGCGATCTCTGAACAGTGAACGGAATACATTACTTTCATTGAGAGATAAGCTAATTTCTTCGACATATTTGGAAAACGACGCCGATACGAATGAAAATGTAGATCTACAGAATTCTGAGCAAGCTTCGTTTATTAACGATAACACGGTGGTTGGAGGTAGTAGAACGGGACTATCAAATGACATGGTCGAACCGCTGAATTTACATGTACCGAAACCGAAAAATACCAACGATGAAGAAGAGTTCGACAGCGAAGATGATTGATGAACCAGGTATTCTCGTGTTTTAGTGCACTAATGAAGAACACATTTACTGTACAATTTGAGAATCCGAATTTCTCACCTTTATGTTAGTTTCTCTATTGTAATTAGTTAGAGGCTTAGAACTTTGTAGTAAGATATCAGCATTTCATCTTAAAGAAACGATTTGGCCATTTTTCCGAGAAATTCCAAGGTGCCTAAAACAGTTATATAAGTTCTATGGTGAGAATTCAGGGAAGCGAAAAAGCGATATGTTGGGTCGGTACAATAACATTTTCTTATTTAGTATTTTCTCAGATCCCAGTCTCAGTTTTTCTAGTGTTCGAGAATTTTGACTGGCAAGATATGTGATAGGTTTCAATTCCATACCAAAGGTTCTTCAGAGATGATCTTCACGTTAAAAACAATATTTGATGTCATAAACTATCAAGTGACTGTATGAGAGCAGTTTTGCTGACAGTAAAAAAATTTCTGCCACGACTGCGAAATGAATCAATTCGCGTTTTGATTGGTTAAGATTTGTCACATAACTGTCAACATGAAGAGTGCGGCCAGCCGCTGTAACTCGGGTAAGGAAGTTTGTCTTCGTTAATGAATCTTCATTTTACCCGTTATCGTCTTTCTTCTTGGTTTCTTGATAATTTCGGGGGAAATTCAGTCACGTGTCAAGTTCTAAATTATGCTTAAAATTTTGTTTCAGTTCCGAAATTGAAGAGGATTTTTGACAATTCATAGATGAATCGTTACCTATCTTTCCTGTGTTGATGGAAGAATAGGAATGTAAATGGTGCTCTGACAGGTCAAAATATGTAAACTGTCGCATGCTAACGAAGAACCAAGCGTTGACTGAGCGTTATTGAAAAAATAGTGCCAGGTTCCATTAATACTCCGTTGTTCGGAAATATTTGTGTTGGGTCGTACTGCGAATTCACTCGTCAACGCTTCGTGAGTACTTCCCTGTCGCGTGTACATGTTCAGAGTACAATTCGAATTCAATAAAATTGTTCTGGTATCAATCTGCATGTTTCATTTTAAATGGAAGCTGTCGGACAAATGCTTGAGACAAGTTCATTGCGCGTTCCTAATTTCGTATCCGTAAACTTGTATTTAAGAGTAGAATTTTGGTTTTCCACCTCAGTCCGTGTAGTTGCTGCACGCAGATATGAAGATCGTTTGGACTAAGTGCTGTTGTGTGATGTTCACGGGATTGACTGTTAAAATGGTATTTATGACTGCATTGGCAGACTGACATAATGGTCTGGCATTACGGTCCGTCAGCTGTTTTCTTTCGCGCTGAATTTGCAGGTCTACTAACATTAGGCTTCAGAGAAACTGAATCACAGTAGATAATGTACGTGGTCTGGTAAAGGCTTCTTCATTTAATAGGAGGACGCGTATACTTTGTACTCTTTTCAACTGTTCAGAAAACAATCGTACCCAGTTCGGTGCTCCTCAAAACTTTGTAATTTAAGCGCGGCCTCTTTATTCTTACAAACATACCGCTGGTTCTCCTTTTAAAACTTCATTGCTGCACTCTTGAGTTTCACCAGCAGTTATCTTCAACTTTAAATATCTTTGAAAACCCCAAGCATATCTCAGAACAAAGAAAGTCGTATCTCCAATGAAAATTGTTGTTTTCTTTCTTATGGGAAAATGTGTAAATTTTATAGCATTGAAAGTCACCTGCGAAACCTGAAAGCAGATCGTACGTCGCTGGGCGTGAAGCAAATTAATAGAATGATGATCGTGTGGTATTATATCTGCTTACGTAGAATACTTGGAACTGATAAACTGAGAGTGAGATATATGTAGATGTTCAATAAAATGTATATTTACAATTGCCTCGAGTGATTTGTATTATGAAATCGTAATTTTTTTTGTTAGAGGTTATATAAATGTGGGAAGGAATAGAATTAGAAACAAGAACAAATAGAAGGGCGACCTATGCGTGTTCCGAGAGTCCGTTTGTAAGTGCTCAGTTGGACAGTCCTGAGGGAATGGAGTGAAAAAACTCACACTTTTCTCGAGAATATATCTAACATATTAGCCTTTTCACCTTTTCAAATGAGAAATGAGATACATACGTTCAATTTCTGCAATAAGTGAATCTTCTAAGGTGCCTCAAGCACTTTACCAATGAGAAAGTGAGCAGTAATATATCAGTTTTCAAAAAAAATAACGGGAATCAACATATGTAATTATTGTTCTTTAGTTGTGACTTGTGACTTCAAATAGGTGAATTAAACTTTTACTACTTTTTGTACTAGAAAGGAAAAAACATAAATTATCGATGATTGTATGTTACTTTTCTTCTAGATGGTGGTGCACAGGGAGCACTCAGCGCAAGAAGTGGTCATGTTTTCTTATAGGAATGCACATATCCATCATGATCAGTGGCATTGGAACGGGGGAGGGGAGAATGGTGTGGTGGGACGTATAGCGATGTACGTATGCCAAAGTGGCCCCTGAGACACCACACTCCCGGACCTGGAAACTACCCTTTCGAGTATCACGTCAGTGGATGGAGGGACGCTTGGAGGCCGACCCGAATCCCCATCTCGCCGTTCCGCTTCTGGTGCTCGCGTCCTGCGAAGGTCACCATGGCTCCATGGGGTTCCCTGCTGACTGTGGTTCGCGCTCTTAGAACCCATCTTCTCTTTTCTAATTTTACTCTCAACCTGAGCCTTGGAATCCGCCCTTTCGAGCATTACTTCAGAGACGTCGGGAAGGCTGTTAGGGCTCTCTTAGCCCTCTTCACTTCTTGCCGAAAACCCGGCCTAGGTCGAAATGTAGCGAGTTGCTACGTGAGCTCGAACCCGGGACCTCCGGATTCCGAAACCAGCGCGCTGTCAACTCAGCCAACCAGACCCCCTGGCTCTCAGAGCACTAGCCTGGAAATTTCAGGTCCTCCGAGCGGGAGGGGAGGATAGGGGATAGAGTATCATTCATACTCCCAAAAAATTGAAAAATTAGCTGATTGATAAGAAAGTGCGTTGCAGGGGCGTAGCCGGGGGGTGTCTGACCCCCCCCCCCTCCTTGGCATCAGCCGAAAATGTGAAAATATTAAAATTTATTCTGGTATTAGTAAGTATTACACCTGTAATATTGTAGAAGTGAAACGAACCCCCCCCCCCCATTATACCAAGTCTGCTACGCTACTGGTGCGTTGAGAGATCGCAGATAGATCAAAGTCGTGCAAATTTTGGAAATTTAGAAATGTTTCAAGATTTTTTGTTTGTTAACTCTAATTTTTACTTTTGAGAGATATAAGAACCTTTTCTCTTTGCGCTAGTCGACTTATATTTTCAATTTTCGTACGCCCCATCCTGATCACGATCGTCTTAGTTGTGGGTTAACATTGTTTGTCACTGTTAAAAAAGAAACTTAACCACCACCAGCATAGGGAGATATTAATCTTGGGGCGGGGGGGGGGGCTACAGCACATCGCGTCATCTTATTACTGTAATTAATGCGCTAAAATACATTCTGAAATGCCCTTTTCGACAACGTTAGGGGGTTCCAAAGCCCCCTCCCCCTCTGTTTCTACTCCAGTGTTAACCACTGCTTGTACCGAGCATTTCACGTATGTACATCAAAAGCAAACGCGGACTATTATTAGGGAGCAAATATAGTAAAAAGTGCACGAAAAGCCCGATGTTTGGCAATAATATGCCCGTAAATGTAAATTATGGCATCTAAGAAGGGGGCTTCAGATGGAGCTTCAAATTTAGGAATAAAATTGCGTCATGCGGGATTTGTGGCCGAATTGTTTCAACTCGTCCTACTTTCAGATGAACCAACATTCTGATTGAAAATCTGCCATAAGTCTCATTTTTCTATAATTTGATTAATGACCTGAAGGTGATCGAGAGTGGAGTAACCTCTTCTAAAACCAGCTTGTTCTAAAGGTTGCTGTATTTCCAAGAATTTCCGAATTCTTGCGTTTCTACTAGCTTTGAGAAAATTTTTGAAATTGTTGGTGAGAGGATAATTGGCCTGTAATTTTCAATGTGATATCTGTCCCCTTTTTTTAAACAGGAAAATTATATCCGAAAACTTCAATGCTTTGGGTATTATGCCCGTTTCCAGAATTTTATTGAATAGTGTAGTTAATGCTTCGGTCATTCCTCCCCCCCCCCCCCATACATTATGTGTTCCTCGCTTCCTGGGGCTTTATTTTTTTCAAGTTAATGATAACCTGCTTAATGTCTGCGTATAGAAGAGGTGGCTTGGTCTCCAGTTCGATGCCCTCATTGGGGGAGCTGTCCCTGGTCGTTGTTTCTTGGGTTGCTTTCTTCGAGTAGAGTTCTGGATAGTATTCTGTGGCTGTTTTGTTCATTTCGTTTCTGTCGTAGAATCTGCTACTTTGTTTATCGATCCACGGCCCTTCCGCTTTTCAAACCAGCAAGAACTAGGGCACTCTCATCTTCCAGGAAAGGAGGGATATCTTCTTCATTCCTGTACTTTGGTTCTTTCCATCTTGCAAAAGCCCCCTTCTCAGTGTATAGGTTAGCATAGAATTTCGTTGCTTCATCCGTAATGCCGGATTCTATATCTACCACCTCCGATTCCACTGGGTTCTTAATTGTAGGGGGCAAACATCTACAATCTATAAGTTATTTTTTAGCTTGTTTGGGAGAACCCGAATTCTCTAAAATTTCCGACGATATTCTAAATTCTTCCATGTGTAGGGTGTGCCAATTCACTTGTTCTTCTTCTGTATTCCAGAGCGCTTTCGGCTGTTATGCCATTATCAGTGGAGTACGTACTCGACTGATAATTTCATAACAGCCGAAAGCGCTCTGGAATGTACACTCCACTGATAATGGCATAACAGCCGAAAGCGCTCTGGAATACAGAAAAAGAAAAAGTGAATTGGCATACCCTACACATGGAATATTACTAGAGCTCTATAACTTCGTGTGAGTACGATCGTCCGCCATTTTGACTCCAACCGCGCCCGTGGATACCGAATCCGACTATGCGGAGCGTACCGCGTAGTCAATTCGGCATCCACGGGTAAGGTTGATGTCAAAATGGCGGACGATCATACTCACGCGAAGTTATTGAGCTCTAATATTACCAAGTTCACTCACACTTCGAAATGGACTCTAAAATCTAAATTTTTCTTTTTTTTTAAATCACTTCTGATCATTTTCCGTGCCACCTTTCTACATTCACTTAGTTCTATTTTTTGTTTTAACGTTTTATTACCTATTTTTTGCCCAATTGTTCCTTTTTTCACTAATTTTTAAGGTTTCTGATGACAAGGCTCTATCGAATTTATTTTTTGAGATAACTGTTTCAAATTTTTAAATTGTTTCTGTTCAAAATTTTCATTAGACAATCATATCGATTTTGAATACTATTGCCCTGAGTTTTCCAATTTTTTAGTTTGTTTTTTAATTCTTGTTTTGCGTCGAAAATTTAGTTGTCCGGAATGTTTTTGTTTTTTTGAAGATTTTTTACCAAAAGAGTGTTTTACTAATGATTTTTTTGGAATCACCAATTGAATTTTTAGTGGCCGATGGTCTGATGAAAAACCCAAGTTCATTATTACCTCAACATCCTTCACAATTTTTTTCTCATTGCTCAGACAATAATCAATTTCATTTTTTGTTTTATTGTCTGGGGATAACCAAATCCATTTATCTTTTTCCCTCTTTTCGTAAAATGTGTGCATAATTTTTAAATTCTCTTTTGTTGCAAAATTGATCAAAATTTCCCCATTTGAATTTAAGTTTTGAGCAAAATTGCCCCATACAGTTAAAATTTGCCTTTGTGTCTTCCTTTCCTAGTTTCGCATTAAAGTCGCCAATCACTGAAGTGTAATATTCCTTTTTGTTATTGACCACTTGTGTTAATCGATTATAAAATTCCCCAGTTGATTTCCTGTCTGCCTGCATGGTGGGGGCATAGACCTGTACAATGAGGAGGTTTGTTTTCTTACTGGTTTTTAATTTTACCAAACCAATTCTATCTGATATATGTACTCGTGACTTGTTTGACTTTACTGGTCCATTTATTATGAATGTAGAAATCTATGTCACGATGACCCTTGGTTTGCCCTTTATGAAATAAATAATTCCCATTTTTGGCTTCATTAATTTTTCGCCTAAAATTACAGTTTCTGCAATGCTCATATTATCGAATTCGATCCCCTCCTAAGATTTTTCCAATTCAAAGAGCCTTTCCGTGCTTGCTATACCTTGGCAGTTGAAAGTAAATACATTTAAATTTAGCCCCGTATCCCTTCTTTTCGTTTTCCCCTGATCTAGAATTTTTGAATTTTGCCCCGTGGTCTGAAACGGGTAGGAGGTTATACAGCAATTGAATTCCGCTGGGTCTGCAGCCCGTTCTGGGGTGTTGAACAAAAATCGAAAAGAGAAAATCAAAATTGAAATCTGCTGATAATGTTTTGTGCTTCCTAACCAATTTAAAAATATGGACTTTTTCACGAAGTGTTAAGACAGTAAAATCATGCGCTTCTGAAATAAATACTTACGTAAGCTTCTAGGGTACAGGAGCACAAGTATAGTGGAATGACTGAGTTGGAAGAAATTTTAAAAATCCAGGAAGTATGAGTGCAACTTCGATAGTCATACTGCTATCGACACCGGAACCAGAGGATGTAATGGGTTGCCTTCGAGGTCATGAAAACAGCGATTACGATCAAATATATCATAAATAATATTGTATGCATAATTTCCATGCAATCCGTAAACATGTGGAATTCATGTAGACAAAGTGTGTATTTGTAAAACGTGAATTGCTCTATTTATTCCTAATTCCAGTCATGTTGCTAGTAGAGCCTTTCCTTCGCCTCAGATGTGATAGTAACTGAAGAATTTTCAGAATCAATTAAGCTATTTTTCACTTGTTGGTTCCAAAGAAAACGAGGGGGGTCAGCGGTACAATTTCCTTAGTTGAAATTGGGTATGGAGAAGCAAATGATACCACTGCCTCTTGACCTTCGCAAATGAGGATGTAACTACCCACGGGTTCGACGCAACTACTGACATCCAGTTTTCTTTTATGGCGTGTAAATGACGTCAAGCGGCCGAAACTCGCCCCATCATTCGACAACGTAAACTGCTAGTACAGTCATTATAGCTTAAAAAAAAAGGATTTTCGGACTAATTCCGGCAGAACTTTTTTTTACGAAGTATTAGCAACCCTGACGAAGGGGAACGCGGGGTGGAATACCCCGCCGGGGGGGGGGCGATATTTTTTTAAAGCGTGAATTTCAACGCTTACGCCTACATCATTATATCTCTCTATCTTTCTATACACTAAAAAAGTAAAATCCGCCGCCACCGCCACCTCCGACGGGAAAAAAATCCCACTGCGGGTTGCCTACCCTGCCCCTTAATTGCTCATTTCTCCAGGGGTAGCCTTTTTTTTTTTTTTTTTTTTAAACCCGACGGGGCGGCCAATCCCGGAACTTACCCCGGGTGGCTCCGTGTATTACATAGGTAATAAGCACATTAGGTTCCTGCTTGAGTTACATGAAGTGTTTGTTTTAACGGTGGGGTCCCCTGCTTTGCCCGGCTTTTACCCTAAGGTTTATTACCGGGTGTCACAGGAGACTCCTCACACTCCACGGCATCACTCTTTTATGGCCAAACCGGACCTCCCCTTATGGGGGAGGCGGGCCGTACATACTTTTCTCTATATACTAAAATTGCGACTGGCGGCCACGTTGGGGGCTGCGCCCCGTTCGTGCCCTGCCTCTCGTACTGGAGGAGATGGAGATAGTCTCGACACCCGACTTACTGTGGTCTCACCTACAAGGGACGCAACCCGCCGCCCGTGATTGGCGGCAGTTTGGTGCTGTTTCTTCTCCTCCTTTGGCGACGGCGACGGTGGGGGGCGACCTCTTCTGGCCTCTTCGGGTTTACCCCCACCATCTTCCGGGTTCTTCGACCTCATCCGGTCCGGTCTGTGTCACCTGCGAGGAATGCGGGGTTTTCAAGAATCCATAAACTCTTGACTACACCCCGCATGTACCGCAGGTGCTCACGGCTGGTCCTCTCCAGGGGTAGCCTACCCTTGGGAGGGGGTTCATGGTGGAGGAGGGAGCTGAGTAAAATCCGCCGCTGCCACTGCCTCCGGGAGAAAAAACCCCACTGCGAGTTCCCTACCCTGCCCTTTAACTGCTCAGGGTAGCCTACCCTTGGGGTCATGGTGGAGGAGGGAGCTTGGGGAAGGAAAGTCACGATGAAAGACGAGAAGTTGTGGGGGAGAGCTCTCCATACCCTAAACAGTAAAAGCCACCTCCTCCTTCCTCTCCGTGGGGATAAATTCCTGGTGACCTCCCCTCTACCTTAATCTCTTGTTTCACTAGAGGTACCCTACCCCGGGGGGGCTTCTTGGTGGAGGTGGGAGCTCCTGGAGAGGGAGGACGGCCATAGTAAGGAAGGGCGTTGTGGCGGACGAGGAGGAGCATGGTGGTGATTGGCAGAGGGTAGCCCACCCTAGGGGTGAGGTCCTTGGTGGAGAGAGCTCCTGGAAGGGTTAGCGCCGTGTTGTTTTCTTATAATTTCCATGGAAATTTCTTTATGTAGGGTAAGATACACTTATGTTACTATGACGTCCAGGGTCTTATTTACATATAGGCTACATAGGCACATGCCTAGGGCGCTAGATTTTGGGGACAACTTTTATGAACAAAAATTTATGAGAGGTCGAACAAAAATTTAAGGGGGCCCTAATTTTTATTGTAACCCACTGCGTGCTGCCTACCTTGCTCCTTAATTGCTCATTTCTCAAGGGGTAGCCTACCCTCGGGAGGGGCTTCATGGTGGAGAAGGGAGCTTGTGAGGAGGAAGGTCGCGGTGAAAGGCGAGGAGGAGTTGTGGTGGGGTAGGGCTCTCTGTACACTAAACAGTAAAAGCCACCTCCTTCTTCCCCTTCGTGGGGATAATTCCTGGTGGCCTCCCCTGAACCTTAATCTCACGTTTCACCAGAGGTACCCTACCTCGGGGGAGGGGCTTCTCGGTGGAGGTGGGAGCTCCTGGAGAGGGAGGACGGCCACGGTACGTCTCCAACTTGCGAAATATTGCAGGCCGGCACGAGCGAAGCGAGTGACAGCGAGGGTTTTGCCGCGAAGCGGCCAGGGGGCAACTAAAAATTCGCCGACAAAACATTTTAAAAATTTGAAAATTTCCTGATTTCTCCATCAAAATATTTCTTAATTGAAAAAATAAAAAATAAAACAGAAGGAAAATATGGGCCTGGGGACTGATTTTTGAGGACTTCCTTGTACCCTCAAAAGTCTGCCTTTTTTCTAATCTTTAATTTTCTTCCTTCCGTCGTTCCTCTTTTTACCTTATTTTTAAAGCGCCTTTTTTATAGTGAGCCGCTTGAGACATTCTTCTCCCGCGACCCTCGTGCAAACATACACCATCCGAGAAGTTTTTTGGATTCATTTAATACTATGATAATAAGACTCTTTTGAACCATGAAGACCTCCTCTTCCAACTTATGTAAAACTTTTAGGACTCTTTCAGACTTCTCTGAGACTTCAAGGTAGGATCTTCCGAATTTGTTCAAGACATTTTAAGGCTTCATTAAAATATTATGCCTTAGAAAATGAAAAATTTTAATAAACAGTTTCAAAATTTGCCGACTGTCAAATTATTGGCTTTTTTCACCCCCTCCTCCCATAGTTTCGTCTCTGCAAATGCAGATTGGAACCTTATCCCCCAAGTACTCACATTTGCGCACATGAGCATACCCTAGTCTGGGAGGGTAAGCTGGAAGGATATTGGGAATACTTGAGACGAACACACAGCTTCCTTTACACATTAAGGTGGTTGTTATTTACTCTTGGTGACCTTTTTTTCATCTATTGGTTCCAATGAAATCAACAGAAAAAAATCTACAAAGTTTCAGGTCAATCGGATTTCGAGGAATCCATGCAACAGCTCCTTTTTGTCCTTATGGGAAAAACACATGGAATTTTGACTTTTGTTCCAGACTAAATTTCTCTCCTAGATTCACCAGGACCAAGGCACGTAAATTAAATAATAGAACATTTGCTATCGGATTCAGCTTGTGACATTGGAAAATAATAGTCTTTTGCTTTCAAATTTTAGACAGCCCCGTAGCTATGGGGGCAAGCTGGGGCTGAGCTCCCTCTAAAGGTATCTTGAGCCCCCTTTAGGCAGAGATACGACAATTTAAAAAAATCGTCATTACGCCAGGCCCCTAGCCAGAGTGGTGCTAGGGGGTACTGAGCACCCCCTAACACTTGCCGGAGCCTCCCCTGGCCAAATTTCGTGAGGAAAAATAACGAACTCCTTCTATTTTTCTCGCTAGTTTTGTTCAAAACTTTTCGTTCCACTACATTTTAATGTTTATAAACTTGTCAACACTGATTTTACTTTGAAAGATAAAAGAATCGTATGTTTGTCGTTCTTTATATGCGACGTGTCACAAGAAAAGGGCCCGAATGTCCATCCAGCAGTTTCAGACACACAGGTCTTTTTCTTTTGTGTGACGTTACAATATTCACGAACACAATGGTAGGCTCGCGATCCAGTTCACATTGAATATCAATGGCTAAATGCCTGAATAGCTATTTGAGAACTGATAACTTGATAAGTCCGCAGAAATAGAGTTTTTTTACTTCCAAAAGTTCAAAAACTTGATCGTTGGTTCTAAGTGTTAATTTTTTCACGCGATTAATTCAACTTTTTTTTCATGAGTTGTCGGTAAGTTGAATCACCAGTTCTGATTATGAATTTTGAGACGGAATTCAATCAGTGGCGTAGCCAGGATTTTCGGGGGAGGGGGGAGAGGCAAAGTAAGATTTTCAAGGGAGACAAAATCGAAAATTGAAGTAGTTTTTAAAAAGTGCAGATATTAGAGCAGGGTTGCCACTTTCTGGAAAACCGGGAAAAGTCAGGGAATTTTCATTTAAGTCAGGGAATTTTCATTTAAGTCAGGGAAATTTTCTGAAAATAACAAACGAGTTTGTATTTTATCAGAGTAAAACTTTTTTTATCATAACATAAGAATAATGATAATCTATTCGCAAATGAAATAGTCTATAATATTGAAAAATATTACATAAATTACATCTGTACCTTCTTCTTCTCGATAGCGATTTTTAAAAAATCTGTATTGTAAAAAATTTCTGTGACTCTCCTCCCTCTGGACTTCTCGGAATCCTGTAAAAAAAGTCAGGGAAAATTGGAAAAGTTGGCCTGGAAAACCGGGAAAAGTCAGGGAAAACCAATCCTGAAAAATAGTGGCAACCCTGTAGAGGACTATTGTACAAAAATGAAGGTAAAATTACTACTAGAACGAAATTTTTTCGAAAAAACGTTTTAAAGCGGAAAATTGCTCATTTCTGCATATTTTACATTCAATTTCAGGTGCCTTGGGGGCATTCACCTCCTTTACCCCCTGGCTATACCACTACCTCGTAGAACTCTTCACATTATATACCATGTGTATCCTCAAGCCCCCCCCTCTGGTAAACAGTCAACACCACCTACCGCAGATGGCTGTCATGGCTTGCTATGGGCCGGGCCTGCTGTTATAGATTGTAATAAAATGTTCAACCCAGAAAGAACAGAATAGCCACTGAAATTCGAAATTCAACGTTTGCTACCGACTTTCAGATTTTCGAAATGTCTTCCACATCTCAGCTTTGTTTCAACCTTTCAGATAACGTTCGATACTCAGCTTGAAACCTTCGGCTTTTGACTGACTAGTCTTCCCGAGTATTCCATTTTTAGAAACGAAATTTGACTTTCAGTTTGGGATGGTGAAGAAGAAAAGTTTGCCGACAAATATTTTTTGAAAACTAAAAATTTGCCGACAAAATCTTTTAAAAATTAAAAATTTTCAAATTTTTTAATTTGAAATATTTTTTAATTGAAAAAATAATAATAATTAATTAATAAATAAACAAACATTCATAAAAATGAAAAATTCAAATGAACTCTTTTAAAATATGCCGACTGCCTAATTGTGGGAGGGGGTGTCTCAACCCCCCACACTCCGCCCCTGTTCCTACCTAACACAATTCGAAAACTGGAAAGGAGAGGCCTTTCCCTACACGAGCAACTGCTGACTGTCCATGATGTTTCATCAGAACTTTATCAAATCCCGAGTGCTTGAGGACATATAGCCTGCAGACGAAGGGTGAACAAGTTTTGTTCGAAAAATACAGGTCTCGAAACCTTAAAAATTTTTAATAATTCACTTTTCCATGGAACTACATGTTTCACACAGGATAACATAGAGAAACATTTAATGGTGATGTTCAATGAAAGATTTTCGTAATATTACTTGTAAACATTCATTTTTCATTAAAATTTTGGCTTCCTTCTGATATTGTAAGCTTGTTTTTCGTCATTGCCGAATAATGCCGAAATGTCTAATTTTAAATGCCGAATTTCCAATGTTTATTGCCGAAAATTCCTAGTTCTAATCATAAGTCTTTCGTTTTCCATTATTTTTCTTATGTTTCTGTTTCGTATTCTATCCCTCAATTTAGTTCCTGTAATTTTGCGTTCTAGGGCTAATTGCGTCTTTTTAATTTTGTTTAGTTGTGTTACTGTTGTTGCTCATGTTTGGGATCCGTAAGTTAAGACCGGGAAGGTGCACGATCCAAGGAGAGCTATTTTCAGATTTAACAGAATTTTCACCCCGTATATCCTCCTCATCGCCCAGAAACTTTTCCAAGTTTTGTCTATTCATACAGATATTTCATTGTCCAATCTATCCTGAAATGAAATTGTTTGCCCTAAGTATGTGGCTTCTACCGTTTCAATTATTTCCCCGTTCAGGCTAATTTTTTCTTTTTTTGATAGTTCTGTGTCTTTCGAAAGAAATTGTGTTTTTTAATGTTTATTTTTAAGCCTGCCTTCCTACTTGCTTCCATAAATTCCGTTGCCATTTCCTGAAGACTATTGATGTCCTGAGCGAAAAGAGCCACATCGTTTACGAACCTAAGATTAAGTATAGAGGCAAATCACTCCAAAATCAATTTACAATTTATTAACACAACGACGTCTCGACATCACTGTCATCATCACTTCATCAGGTAACACAATGTGTTAAATTGTTAATTGATTTTGGAGTGATTTGCCTCTATACTTAATAATTAGATTAATCTCCTCTGCTTTACCAGAACCTAAGATTATTTAACCATTTTACCATATATTTTCACTCCTTTTCTTTCCCATCCTAGTTCCCAGAGAATTTCCTCTATTACGCAATTAAAAAGATTGGGGATAACGAGTCCCCTTGTTTTACCCGTCCGCTTATTGCAAACGTTGGGCCCCTTTTATCCAATTTGATATTTGCTTAGTCATTAATTTATAGACTTTGTCATAATGCGGGTAATTTCGCGTAGAACTCATTTTGAAAGTGCTGACTGTATTTTTATACTAATGATTGCCGATTTAGCCGACTGTAACATATTTTTGGGTAAATTTGCTGATTGCCAAAAAATTTTATTTTCTTTTTCGTGTAACACCTCGAAATGCTGCATGAAATAGGAAATGTGGTAAGTGTGTAGCCGGCATTGGTCTTATCCAGATTTTCTTCTGCTTTGCTATGTAGTTCGCCCATACTATGATGACCAGACTACGCTTCTATTCGCCAGTAATTTCTGCCTCAGTACTCGAATCGTCGAATGTCGATCAAACATAATACGTAATTTTTTTGAGCTCTTCGTCTGGTTGTGTCAGTGTCGGCGCGGTTTGATGTTTATCTAAATACGAAACGCACGAATCGCGTGTATTCTAGGTCGATAAGATAAGCCGACGTCAATTTCCAAGAGCCCGCTCGTCGCCGACTCTTATCGGTGTTCGTGTTCGCTTTTCAAATACCTATATAGTCGCTTGTCCTTTTCCAAAAATGACGGAAATAATATTTCCACATAGCTACCAACTTGACCCGACAGTTTGATCCATAACCACAAGCTCTAGTAATCTTCAACTTGAGCACGCGAATGAGCGAGACTAGTGAGATAAAGTGAAAAAGGAATGTGCCAACAGGGCCGGATTTGCCTTCTGTGGCGTCGTAGGCAAAACGGAAGGCGACGCCTAAGAATTTTCACCTTGAAATCCCCCCCTCTCCCTTTCTCAAGATTTTTTCGTGGGAAGAAATTTCTTCATTCTTTTCTCTCTCTCTCTCTCTCTGTTCTGATTAATCAGTCTTCAAATATGAATAATATGATCATGTATTAGGAATTAGAAATAATAAAAAACTACAAAAAAACAGTGTTGATGATTGATGAACCAAAAACTAGATAGCGAGACTTGAGTTATGATAATAATTGAACATATGAAAATGAAAGTATATACTAGGTATATGATGAGAATATAAATAAGAAACAATTGTAGGCTATAAACGAAATCACAAGTTTGGTAATAAGTATAGGTGATAAAAATTCAGAGAAATATAATAATACAAAATCATATTGTGATAGACGGTCAACCGTATCTTTACTTTAAAATATGGACTCTAGAAAGATATTTTTCTGGCTTTTTTGGCGGCAAATGCATCAGTAATCTGATTAATATCATATTCTTTCCTGTGGAACGTCGCCTTCAACGGAATGCTGAGGCTGGCACTACCACCAGGCGTAAAGTTGATCTGTTACGCCGACAACACGCTGGTGGTGTGCCAGGCGGAGACAATAGCAGAGGTCACGCGACGAGTGAACCAGGCGTTGGAGATGCTGACCCACTGGATCGAGTCGGCGGGGCTGTGCTTAGCGGTTCAGAAGACAGAAGCGGTTCTGTTCACGACGCGACGCAAGTACAGCCCACCCACCTTTATCCTGAAAGGTGTGGAGATTGGGCTCTGTACAGCCCTGAAGTACCTGGGGCTGTGGTTCGACGGGAAGTTGCATTTCCGAGAGCACTTCCGACGGGCAGCTGAGAAGGCGGATAGAGTAGTCGGCCAGCTGTCCCGTCTGATGTCGAACCTAGGGGGGCCGAGAGAGCAGCGACGTATGATGTACGTCAACGTCATCATGTCGGTCCTCCTATACGGGGCGCCAGTATTCGCCGACGCCATCAATATACCATACAGGAGAGCGGAGATGGAGAAGATCCAGCGAAAAGCCGTGATGAGGTGTGTCAGTGCGTACCGCACTGTTTCTTCGGATGCAGTAGGCGTGTTAGCGCGTATACCGCCGATCGAACTCAAGGTTGGCGAAATTGCGGCGGTATACGGTGCGAAGAAGAAAGCGAAGACGAAACGGGAGGCACTTCGGGTCAAGCGAGTCATCCAGCAGGACACGCTTCGGAAATGGAAAGACGCGCTCGCCCATTCGACCAAGGGCGAGTGGACCCGAGCGCTGATACGCGACCTCGACAGATGGGTAGGAAGAACGCACGGAGCGCTTAACTTCCACCTTACCCAAGTACTGAGCGGCCACGGGTGTTTCGGCACGTACCTATATCGGATGTCGATAGCGCCGAGCCCGTGTGCGCGCACTGTGATCGAGGGGCGGAGGACACACCTTGGCACACCCTGTTCGAGTGTGAGGCCTGGGAGCAGGAGAGGCGCGGGACGGCCACAACAGCGATCGATCCCGGCGGCGACGATGAAGAGGAGGACGACGACGTCGGCGTGATCAGCCGTCTCGCGCCGGACACCCTGGTTCCGGAAATGATGAAGAACGGATGCAGCTGGAACCGGGTGTCGGCCTTTGTCTCGGCCATCATGAAGAAGAAGATGGAGACGGAGTGGTCGAGACAGAGTGCCGGCGATTCACCAAACTCGGCCCACACCATCGATCAGGAGGTGAACTCTGTACCATCCTAGAGAAGAGCTGCTGCAGCTGCACTGCGGACCCACCGGCAGGGCTCACCCGTCGTCACCACCTGCCTGCGTCGACACACGGACCAAGACGAGGAGGTGAGGGGTGAGTGAAGAGAGGCAGCGCGTCCGGCCGTGGGGGACCTGAAATTTCCAGGCGAGCGCTCTGGGAGTGCGGACCTCGGTCAGTAGGGAACCCCATGGTGGCCCTGGTAGGACGCGCGCACCGTTCCGGCACGTAGAAATGGGGCTCGGGCCCGGCCCCAAGGCGTCCCTCCGGTCACTGACGCGATGCTCGAAAGGGTAGTTCCTGTGGCCGGGGGTGCGGTGTCATAGGGGCCACTTTGGCATGCGTGCATCGCCATACGTCCCACCACACATATCTGGAATATCATATTCTTTGGTCAATTTAGACTCAGTGTGCAACAACGAGAGATATGAAGTTTTAATCTGACGCAGCGTGTTCCTTAGGTGATTTTTGATACGTTTCAAAGCTGAAAAACTCCTTTCCCCAGAACAGTTGCTGGCTGGTAATGTTAAAAAGATTTGATAAACAATAAATATGTTTGGAAAGGATGGACATCAAATTATTTTTTGTGATACACGGGAAGTTTTCCAAGGGATCCGATTTACGAGGACTTTTAAGATTGTGACTCTGCAAAAAATACTTGAATTGAATTGCTTCCTCAATTATGTCATTGGATATATCGACATCATAAAATTCTGAAAATTTTTTCGCACTTTTCCTTAATTCCTCGTTATGTTTATCGCTTTTTCCGAAGTTGAAAAGAAATTCAAGTCATCATTTATATCATTGTAAAAGCTTTCTTTCTCCGCTGCATCTCGACCAAATTATCAATAGTCACGTTGAAACCTTTCAGCTTCCATTTTTTTTTTTTTGGCCCAGTCAGTAAGACTTCAGGAATCTGAGCTTTATCACCTTTTAGTCCTTCGAATTCTAGGCACCCTAGTTCCACCCTGATTAGAATCACCTTCATCCGGCACAGTCATATCTAGAGAAGTGTGGAATGTTGTGTTCATTTTTGAAATTAACTCATTGTATCATCCTCTCAAGTCTTGAAAAGTATAATTGCAAAAATTCATACAATTCACTCGAAGTCTTCAGAAATAGGTTGACTTTTTGTAAAGTTATATTCGTCTTATTCAGTCTTTTCAGTATTTTTGTCCACAAAATCATCATAAAGTGAGTTGTTGGAGAAAGAAGCTTCTGATTTTGAAAAATCAATTTCAAAATTTCGTGAGAATTCGAGTAGCGTCGATGAAACGAGTGGCGCCTACGCCACTCATGAGCTTTCGTCGTAGGCAACTGCCTACTTTGCCTATTCGTAAATCCGGCCCTGTGTGCCAATAGAAAAAGTTTGAACGTCAGGTTTCCAGAATACGATGGGATGTTCTGGTTTAGCTGTTGCTGAGACAAGAAAGTGACGAATTGATAACTATATACATATGAGGAGTTATCTGTCAAAAGGGCCCCTGTCTAGCGGGGGCCCTTTTTGCGGAGGTGCTAATTTTCGAATTCTCCGCTATACTTTATTAGAAAATCCCCGCTCTATGTACCAACGTATGATATTCAGCGAAATTGGCGCCAATAAATGATTCCAAACGCATTGTATCAACATCGATTCTATGCTGAAATGTGTACAAACTTATCTTATAGTCAATGAAACCAAGCATACATTACAATAGAGTGAACAGCGAGGAACTCCATAATTACACATTTTGGTTGCGTTATGAGCAGAGAGAGACATCTTCGCTCCTACCTTTCAATCACGAGAATTGACAAAATAAATCATCATTCAGCGAGTTAGGAATTGTGTTGTTTCATAAGTTGTATTAATGTACATGGAAACAAGCCAAGTCGGCTTTTGAGTGACTAGTCTCTGACAGGAGTCCAGGATACTCCATTTTCAGAAACGAAATTTGACTCTCAGTTTGAGGAGGTGGAGAAGAAAAATTTGCCGACAAACATATTTTTTTAATTGAAAATTCGACGACAAAATTGTAAAAAATTTTTTAATTTACCGATTTTTCATTGGAATATTTTTTAATTGAAAAAATAATAAATAAACAAACAAACATTCATAAAAAAGAAAAAATTTAAATGAACATTTTCAAAATATGCCGACTGCCAAATTATTGGGGGATGATGTTTTAACCACCCCACACCACTATAGTTTCGCCTCTGGAGGAATTGAAGCGGTTTGCTGAAAATTATAATGGCTTGGCAAGAAACTAGAGAAGTGTGTACAGAAAATCAAGAGGAAAGGAATTTCTGGTCGCTGACGAACCCAAATTCCAGGAAGAGAGGGATGAAGGAGAGGAAGATGAAAAAGACATGAGTATTGATGATGATGATGATGAAGAAAATGTTTTTGCCTCATACAGTCATAGTGATGGCTCATTTACACCAAATGCTAGCAACAAAATGCTAGCAGCAATGTTATAGGTCGTTCGAAAATTTTGTTAGCAGCAAATGTTGGCAGCATTTGCTAGCTGCAAAAGTACTTGTTTACACTGTCGGAGTGTTATCAACACATTTCCGGGGTTCTATCAACTTATGCAAGTTGATGAATTGTTCGTATGGCATTCGAACAAAAGAACGAAAATATCCCCTTGTAATACAGGTCATCTTGGGACAGCCCTCTGTCATCTAAATTTATGCCCTGTATTATTATTTCGGTCTTCTTCTCCTGCAACGACGGTCGAATCCAAAAACGGCGGTGCCTTCGAGATGCCGCTCGTTTCAAAATTAGGTAGCACATTGCCCGAACCATTACAGAAAAAACTCTTCTTCTATAATAACCCTCCTTTTTTGTTTCGAAATAGGCGCCATCTAAATCTCTCTATGTCTCTATATTATACTAAAATTTATCAATAAATTAAAAAGCAGAAATACGCGGCATGTACAAAACATATTAAAATGTTATTGGTAACATGTTACCCAAACGGAATCGAATCCGATCGGATAACATTTGCTAGCAGCATGTTGCCAACTTGCTGCTAGCAAATTCGGTGTAAACTACATTCGGCAACATTTGTAAATGTTGCCGATTTTCATGCTTCTAGCATGTTGCCAGCCTCGGTGTAAATCCGCCATGAGCAACAAAATTGTGCCGCATGCCTTTCTTGCATATTATCTCTTCTCTATGAGTTAACAACAACGTCAACCTTATTCAATAACTTGTACTTAGCATTAACAGGGCCGTATTTACGTATAGGCAACATAGGCACGTGCCTGGGCGGCAGATTTTGGGGGCAGAAAATTTTCGACACTTAGGAGGGTACCATACAATAGTCATGGGGGACTGGGAACGCAAGAATAGGAGGCGAGACTCGCCTCAATCACAAAGTTTGAGCAAATTCAGGGTGGGGGAAACAAATGCAAACGGGGATCGCCTAACAGATTTAGCTGTAGGGCAAAATTTAAAAATAGCAAACATATTTCAGGATGAGCCTATTAAGAAAAAATGGACCGGACAACAAAACGATTTGTGAGATCCACCGCTATACCAGTAAACGAGTTGAGAATAATTATAAAATACGAGATTTTAAACAATTTTAGTTTTTCATCAGACCATGATGACTAGAGCTGAAGTGGACATCACCCTCGGCTCTGATGGACCAAGGGGTATCAAGAAATCGGATGCAGGGGGTGAATGGGTTATACCGGTTCAAAAATGGGACGAGGCGAATGAAGCACTAATGGTGGAAGATAACTTCTGCGTCGGGCTGCAAGAGGAATATGATTGGATAAAAGAATCAATCAAGGGGGTGGTAAGACAACTTAACGTAAAGAGAGGCAAACCAACTACCGACGATTCAGTTAGTGCGGAAACGAAAAGTCTCATCGGCAAAAGAACTGGAATCAGAGGTAATTCTAAGAAAGACCACATCGAACTGCGTGATCTCAAAAAAAATTAATTAAAAACCGAATCAGAAATGAATGATATTGCATGAATGCTTGAAGAAAATGGTGAGGATGCGTAGAGCTCTACAAATTGGGCAAAATGCACTCCCGGAAATTAAAACTAGGGATACAAAAGTGAAGTTATTTGGCATAGAAGAAATAGTCGGGGAAGCTACTGAATTCTATAAAGAGCTGTACTCGTGCAAAGGGACCGAGACTGGCATTAGCACTAAGGAGGGAAGAAATGAGTAAAGAGGGGAAACCAGGGGAATGAAATATAGGGATAGACCTAGGGGAGAAAGAGGTGCCAGATATCCTAGAGGACGAGGTAGGGAAAGTTCTTGTCACAGCAAAAAGGGAAAAGGTAGGGGGACCTGATAAAATAGAAAATGAAATATTGAAGATCTTGGTTAGAGCTCTTACACCCTTCATGGTCAGGTTGTTCACCAGATTCGTTAGGACGGCATTTACTCCAAGGCAATGGCACGTATATCGGAAATAATTAGCCTCTCCTAGAACATAGCAAAATTCTTGGGGAACTAATAAAAAATAGAATAGATGGAATTTTGATGGAAAGCAAACCAAGAGAACAGGCAGGGTTCAGGAGGGTATGTTCAACCCTTGCCCACATTTTCGCATTAAATCAAATTCTGGAGAAAACTAGGGAATTTAATATGCCTTTAGGACTCAAAAGCATTTAGCTCGGTACACCACTGGGCAGTGTAGGAAGCTTTAGTCAAACAGGGAGTAAGAAGGAACACAGTGGGGGTCTTGAATGGTATTTACGAAAAAACAACTGCGTTTGTGCGTTTGGATAGAGCAGGGGAGACTTTTGGCGTGACAAAATGGGTAAAACATGGGACCTATTATTTCCGAATCTGTTTAATGCAATACTAGATGAGATTTTTGAGAAACTAAATTGGGAAAACAGGAGAGGGGGTGAAAATTAATGGTCCGCGGCTGAACAATTTGAGTTTTACCGACGATATAGTGCTATTGAGTAACGAACTGGAAGTCCTAAGGGTCATGGCAGAGGAGCTTAGCATAGCAAGTGAGGAGGTAGGACTGACAATGAACACCTCCAAGACCAAAATAATGACTAATATAAAAGGGGATGGAATCAAGGTCAAGGGGGAGGAAATAGAAATGGTCAAAGAGTACAATTACTTTTGTCAAATCCATAGTCGCTATGGAGGGTAGGGGAAAATGGGATCGGAGGGCGAGGACAGCGAAGGCATGGAAAAACTTCTGGGATCACAGGGCATTTCTTTAAGGGAACTTACCCGCTAAAACAAAAGTTAAGATCCTAAAGCAATGTAACCTAACCTATGGAACCCAAACGTGATCGCTAACCAAAGCTCAGAATGAGAGCATGAGAGTGACATTTTGTAAGAGGTTCCGAAGTATCATGACAAGTAGGGTCAAAGACTCAGCTCGAAAAAATCGCAAACACCACGCAGGCGATAGATATCGGAGGGAGAATAAAAAAATTAAAGCCGAAATAAGCCGGGTACATGGTTAGGCGTCGTAAGAAATGGGAAAATCAGTTGAGGAGTGGGCCCCCAGAGAGTGGAAGCGAAAGAGGGGGAGACCGCCGACAAGATGGCGAGATAAATTGGTAAAATAATTTGAGATACTGTGGTGTAGAATTGGCAGGGATAGGGGGTGGTGCGGAAGGAGGATGGATTCCTATGCCTGAATGTGGGTGCGTTCAGCGACATGACTTCCGCCTCCACACTGAAGGGGTCACTGTATCGTACGATTAAAAGCTTGTAAATATAATAAAATAAAGAATATCTTAAATCTATGTACATTATTAAAAAAAAACAAAAAAACACGAAAATCTGAGGAGGGGTGTGAACGAAAATTTCAGGGGACGGCAATTTTTATTCTGCCTAGAGGCGCGAGAATGCTAAATCTGGCCCTGAGCATATATTCTAACAATTCCAGTAACGCAAGTTATTTGTGAACAAGCATTCAATAAACTGAAAAAATTAAAAACACATGCTAAAAACTCACTACACCAAGTCAACTTGACTGCTGTGATGGTAGTTTATTTGGAGTCTGATTTAGCAAGTCATCTTGATTCAAATGAAATGATAGATGAATTGGCGAATTCATCGCCCAGCCTAAAATAGTATATTACACACCAAGAGTCAAAAGTGAGTGTTTATATGGCGAGGGAAAGTTTGCGAACGAGCATAGCGAGTGAACAATTCTCGAGTCATGTAAACTCACTTTTGGTTCTTGTTGTGGAAGATATTTTTTATACTACTTGATCAGAAGCAGCAATGTTTTTTGCTGACATGGTCTGTATTTTTAAAATCTATTTATTTATTTAAATTGTAGACAGGTGACTTTTGTGTGCGTAGTTAATCCAAAAATTTAATTTGCTCAGTTAATTACTACAAAGTACAGTATCTCAGTCTTGTCTTCAGTTTGTTCATATGCACAAGCAGCATACATAGGTAGTGGCCAGCAAAAACGTAACGATGGTTAACAACATATGGCAACAACTGTACTATGTCGTGAATATTTAAATGCGTTCTTAAGTCGATATTTTGTAATTCGCTCTGTGGTCGAGTGGTTAGAGACAATCGCTTTATTTTAGTCAAATGTTTCAATAGACGCGGGTTCAATTCCCCGATACAAAACTACTTGCCAGCAATTTTTTCATGTAAAAACGCTTTATATTGAGGGATGTTTACTTTACATGCAGGTTTTGTTAGCACTCGACGCATGAATGATAGGCGCTTCTTGTCATCTGTAAAACACCAACGTAAACATTGCCTTTCTGATCAAGTAGTATACATAGTATATTACGCACCAAGAGTCAAAAGTGAGTGATGTTTACATGGCGAGGGAAAGTTCGCGAACAAGCGTAGCGAGTGAGCAATTCCCGAGTCATACTCACTTTTGGCTCTTGTTGTGGAAGATATTTTTTATACTACTTGATCAGAAGCGGCAATGTTTTTCGCTGATATGGTCTGTATTTTTTTTAATCTGTTTGTTTATTTAAATTATAGACAGGTGATTTTTGTGTGCGTAGTTAATCCAAAAATTTAATTTGCTCAGTTAATTACTACAAAGTACAGAGTATCACAGTTTTGTCTTCAGTTTGTTCACGTGCACAAACAGCGTACATAGGTAGTGGCCAGCAAAAACGTAACAACGGTTAACAACATACGGCAACAACTGTACTACGTCGTGAATATTTAAATGTGTTCTTAAGTCGCTATTTAATCATTTGATCCGTGGCCGAGTGGTTAGAGACGATCGCTGCATTTCAGTCAAATGTTTCAATGGACGCGGGTTTGATCCCCCGATACAAAATTACCAACCAGCAATTTTTTTCATGTAAAAACGCTTTAAATTGAGGGACGTTTACCGTACATGCAGGTTTCGTTAGCACTCGATCCATGAATGATAGGCGCTTCTTGTCGTCCCTAAAACACCAATGTAAACATTGCCTTTCTGATCAAGTAGTATAAAAAAGATTATTATTTTAAATTTTAACATTAATGTATTCTTATTAAGAATTTTCATTTCAATACAATTTACGATTATGTATTTTCAAACTTTGTAGAATCTTTCTCTATACATTTTGAGAGGGGTGGGGGTCCTTAACGGCAGGTGTGGGCTTTTGGCGCCTTTGCATCACCATTGCCAGTCGCGTCCAGACAACCCTACGGGCAAAATACCGCCGGGCGGAACGCGGGAGATAATGTGAGACCGATGAAACGGCGCGATTTTTCAACTTACCAGAAAACGCGCGTTTTTCAACTTCCTAGAAAACGCGCGATTTTCAACTTATTAAAAAACGCCAAGTAACCAAGCGTTCTTTATATGAGAGCGTTTATGTGACGTTTGTAAAACGCCTCTTTTCTAATAAATTTAAAAACGCTCCTTCCGATTGTTTCTTAAAAAAACGCCCTTACAAATAATTTTCAAAAGCGCTTCTTTTCAGTACTTTTTGAGAAAAAATAATTAAATAGAAATTAAATATGCAAAAATTATATTAAATATTAATAGGAAAACAAATTGATAAAAAAAAATAAATAAAAAATAAGCATAGGAACACACATCGTTTCAAAAATGTAGGTAAACATTTTTCATAAACTAGTCAACCATAAAATAACTAAAATGTCCATTACAACAATGATAAAAAATGTTAAGAATTGAAAACGACGAAGAAATAAACATTGTGCATTATAAATTTTAATACTTATACAGTGACGCATTCATTTTTCTCTTCTTCTAATAATTTTAAACATAAGAAAACTGCAATAAATATTAAATGAAGAGTGGTAATAATAAAAAGAAATGTCAGGTGTATTTAATATACTATAAATTGCGTGTATCAGTGTTCGGAATTGAAATTGGAAAGTATAAATGAATCTTTTAAAATTAGAATAAAAAAAAATACAGCAATACAGCGTCCTAATATTACCAGTACGCTGCTCCAATAACGATTGACTTGACACCACTTCATGTTGTTCATCACTGTTTTCAAGGTTCTTTTTGGCGGCTGAAAAGAAAAAAATGAATGAATAAATGAATGAACAATTTAAAAATTGTGTTGCACCTCCTGCTTCCTTTCTCTCTTCTAGCTTTTTCGCCCTGGTTATCGCATTCTGCCAGTACTTCAGCCAGTTGGCTACCTCTTGCTCCAAGCCAGAATGAAAGTTGTACTCTTACTGTAAGAAGACGATTGTGTCGCTTTGTCCGAAAATATAGTCCGCTCAGTACCTATAAGTTGACGCTCGTAGTTTCGTATCAAGTTGTCAGGTTTACTCAAACTAAAACACTCCTGTTTTACCAGGTAAGCGCGTCACCCTAGCGTTGGTCGACTCCGAGCAGGAGCAAATTAAATGAGTTGGTTCATGAAAAAAGCAGTTCGCGAAATTATTCCGAGTAAAAACCATCTGCTCACTGCTCTGTAATTCTGGTTCAAGTTTAACTGTGTAATACACAAGCTTCTGCCAGAAAGGTCCTCATTTGTAAAAGGATTCAGCTGAATTTGAATGAATCGCAGGGTATAATAGAGTAATGCATGGTTCATACTATTGAGAAAGAGGAGTTCCCTGCTGTATCTGTCCTAAGACAGCTAGAACCGCGTGTATTTCAACGCACAGAATTCTGCATGTACATCATCAAATGGAAGGATCAGATTTATGATTGTTGAGAGAAAGAGAACAGCGTAGATATGAGTAACACTCAGGTTTTGTATTTCAACAAGCGATATCGCAGTATTTCGTCTTCACAGATATCTGGCAACGTTATATTCGCAGATTTCTTTTCAGGTCACTCAGTTTTTTCTTCTCCCACAATACATAAGTATATTATGAATCAACGTTACACACTTTTTATTTTTTTTTGATATACCGTTCAAAAACAAAAGGTTTTCGTTGGTGTACCTAGACCAGCTACATAATCCGAGATCCATGGTCAGTGATAATTATTCTCAATTACAAAAAGTCAAAAACCTTATAGCAAAATTTTTAGTGTTAAAAACGCTATGAAACCCGACCATCTTGGTTAAATTTGTTCCATATGTTCAATTTCAGATTTCTTCTATCATAACACTCAGCGAAAAATGCACCGAACTACAAAGTACAAACTTTTATAAGAAGTCTTAGTCAGGATACCCGTACAAACACAATATCTTCTTTCGCTCTTAGTACAAATCAGTTGTTCTATGTTCTATTCGTTATTCGTGAACCGAGCAAGGAATAGTTGATCTCGAACCTGATCGCTGCGACACTTCTCTCTTTACTGATAAAGAACAATCCGGAGCAACATATTGGAGCAGTGAGCAGATTAAAAACCCTAGTTCGCTAAAAGAGCAAGAGTAGTTGGAGTTGGTTCAGCAAATGAGCAAGGAATTGCCATTCCTATACACGCAATGACGATCAGGGTTGGAACCATTCATTCTAGGCGGTATATAAACCAGATTTTGTTTCATGTTTTTATCTCATTTCTATGCCGAAGTATGTAATTTGAAACTCTTTTTACAAACGGCAGTTTCCTAGACTCCCACTATTTCTATACCACTTCTATGTAACGAATTAACAGGACGAATCTGAATGTGGGAGGTGTTTTTTGTTATTCAAAATATGTAAACTGAAGATCCCTGAAACACACAAGTTCTTCAGCGTTGCAGGACAAAATACGAGTGTCAACTTATACAGGGCGATATTATGTACGTGCTCTTAGAAATAAATTTTCTCTCTAATTCGTACTCACTATAATGAATCGACATTGCAATCTAATATCGCACTTACTTACACATTTTAAAGATATTGTACGTATTATACATAGTTCTTACCGTGTTCGTTCTGAGAATCATCCTCCATATGGTTATTTAAATGATATGCATCACAGAATAATACATGGAAACTTAAATAAACCACGACTGTTGTTTTTCGTTTCACAATTTCAGCATTTCAGGCTACAAGTCACAGCCTCACAGATAACCGCAGTAACGGTTTCACGTTATCAATAATTTAATCTGCGCGCGCAGATGTATGTGGAAAACGCCACGAAATTATAATAATCGGGCGTTTTCGAACCTGTTCATATTCGCGCGTATAACATCATGCGCGCAAAACGTACGATTTCCTATGTATAACAATTACAGAAAACGCTCTCTTTCTTAAAAAAGGGGCATTTTAGTGATATGAGAGAATACGCGCGCTGAACATTTCTTATGAATCTGCACGTAAATTAAGAACTGATGAAACGCCCGGCAAATTTCCCCATCTTTACTTCTCTAAAACGCCCATTTTTGTAACATGAAGAAATTCGCACGTTGAATGTTTTCAAAAGCAATGGCTAATGGGGCGCGTAATTAAAAGTTACCTCTCGAGCATTACCTCGGAGCTCCCCTCTATGGCGTTTCTAGAGTACTTAAGAAAAAATTCTTAATGATCATTTTTATAGAAAATTGGATCCCTCTTAAACTCATGGATCTCCTATTCCGCGATGACGTATAATTTTTGTGTTTAAACAACATAATATACCATATGCAAGTCATTTCGTGATATCGATTTTAAAACTCGTAATTTAAACTTTTTTTTTCGTGGCTTCACATTTCGTTCAATCACATTTTTTATTTCGTGCTATTTAATACTTCCCTATTTTTTTTAATCTGTTTGTTTATTTAAATTATAGACAGGTGATTTTTGTGTGCGTAGTTAATCCAAAAATTTAATTTGCTCAGTTAATTACTACAAAGTACAGAGTATCACAGTTTTGTCTTCAGTTTGTTCACGTGCACAAACAGCGTACATAGGTAGTGGCCAGCAAAAACGTAACAACGGTTAACAACATACGGCAAAAACTGTACTACGTCGTGAATATTTAAATGCGTTCTTAAGTCGCTATTTAATCATTTGATCCGTGGCCGAGTGGTTAGAGACGATCGCTGCATTTCAGTCAAATGTTTCAATGGACGCGGGTTTGATCCCCCGATACAAAATTACCAACCAGCAATTTTTTTCATGTAAAAACGCTTTAAATTGAGGGACGTTTACCTTACATGCAGGGTTCGTTAGCACTCGATCCATGAATGATAAACACCAATGTAAACATTGCCTTTCTGATCAAGTAGTATGAAAAAGATTATTATTTTAAATTTTAACATTAATGTATTCTTATTAAGAATTTTCATTTCAATACAATTTACGATTATGTATTTTCAAACTTTGTAGAATCTTTCTCTATACATTTTGAGAGTTGGTTGGGTTTTAAAAGGCAATGGCTAATGCGCGCGTATTAAAGTTGTAAACTGCCATAAATTTCAGTTCAATGATTTCTATTAAAACGCCCGTTTTCAAACGCGCTCGAGCGAGTTTTGTAGCAGGAGCCAGTACGCGGCTGTGGACGCTATTGTGAAAAGTGTCAGAGTACCATAAAAATTGAGTAACTGAGTACGCTAAATAATGAGAAAACAGATGTCTTTTAGTCTAGTCTGCCGTCTGATTTCGTGTGTAAGAGTATAGGTCGCAGGCTCGATTGGTTTCATCTGTTTCAGTGCTGACTATAGCTGACTACGGAGACAGCGAGTCTCCGAGAAGACTGCGGAACGTGTGCGACCACGTCAGCGGTGAGCTTCGTGGACCGTCCTGGATGTTGGCCACAAAACGAGACCCCTCGCGTTCGTGTCATTCGATCGCCATGCTGTATGCTGATACGTGTACCGGAACACCGAAACTCGTGCACGGCGCTGTGCATTTCACACTTCACATTTTCACGATTCACGCCACCTGTAGCTCGCATCCTCCCTGCCCGTCGCGTACACCATTGCAGTATAAGGTCTTTTTATTTCCGAAAATTAGAAAAAAGGCCGACGACAATACATTCTTTGATTCGGGCTCGAACGCCAACATTGGCCGAGTTCGAAAACTGCCTACACACCTGTTCCGATCTGGTGGCCTTCATTCCAACCCAACGTACTCAGTCAGTTCCGTGGGCGAACTGACCACATTTTATAATTGTTCCGGTTTTTTTCTTTTTCTTTTCTGAATTAAGTGTGGGGAACTCAGATTCGTTCCTACGCTTAATATCATTCAATATCTAATTCGCCTCGAGCTGTTTTTTCTTCCTCTTCTCGTTGCTGTGTCTCCCGTATTTCATACCAGCGTCTCTGCGGCCGTTCGCGAGATTTTAACCTTTTATTGATACATTCTGTAAGATACACGCATGTACTGAGCAGAACCGTTAGCGGGAGGCTGTATTCGTCTCCGCATTTCGCGTGCATCTTCGCACTGGTATCTACATATACACCTGTAGATCTGAATTAGTAATGGCAGCGCCAAGACCTACCTACATATTATGTATGTAGTTATCACTTATCAGTTCGTCACTATGAGTATGCTAGTTCCATAGGTAGACTTCTCCGAATTTAGGGAAATTGAGTTAAGTATCGTTTCGGTTACTGTACAACACTGCCTACAACGTGACGTCATCGATCTTCAAAAAACAACAGAAGCGCTCCAGTATGCAAACGAAAATTGGTTTAGAATCATAGGTAGACTTATCCTATGGAGAAGTCTGGGTCTGACACGATTATTGTTTTGTTTACAAAACTGTGTTTTTGATAATGAATTATTGTCATCGTGTACTAATGTAAAACAATAATTAGTCTTTTCTTTTCAATTATTGCTCAATTTTTTATAACTATATAGCAAAAACTGAATCATGTTGCGTTTTCATTTTTTGTGTATTGATAATAAAAATGTCTCATTTTGAAAGGTGATAACAACTGATAATAAATTTCCATTTTATTCCTCTTTTGCAGCCTTTTATAGCAATAATAAACAAAAATTGATAAGCAATTTCAAAACATCGTGTCAAACCCAGACTTCTCCATCTTTGAACGCCTTTTGAACACGAATCGGAGTACTTGAAAAAATTTTCGACCTATATCTTCAATGTGAGCACAAAAAGTGATCCATCGCACCTATATCCAACCATTAAGCCCGAACATTAGCTGAGAAACATTTTTTTTTGCGTTTTCTGGAAAACTAGGTTTTTGGAAAAGTCTACCTATGGAACTAGCATACTCGCTTGCTTGTTTTAGCAACAGCTTAACCAGAACATAACATCGTATTTTGGCGGGGGCGGAAATAGAGCGAAAACTTGGAGGGGGGGGCTGAAGCCCCAGCGCCTAAAATCTTCTGTATACCTATATGAAAATGAATGTATGTCTGTCTATGTCCTTCATATTTCCATGGAAATTTCCGGTAATGTATGTCGGTGTGTGTGCGTGTTCTATTAACAACACGGTTGCAGACTTTACTACACAGTTCATCCGATCGCCATGAAACTTAGGGAAGTTGTTATCTAACTTTGGAATTTGTTCAATACACTCTCGCGAAGGTTTCTGGGGGGGGGCAGCAATGGGAGGTATGCTCCCCCAACACGCTCCTGTTACTATGACGTCATACTACTGAGTATATTTGAGCGAAAACCGTGCCACAGTGGTTGACATTTCCATGGAAATTTCTATTAACAACATGATTGCAAACTGCACGTGTCTCCTGTGCAGAGACACATATTGTAATATTTTAAATGCTTTCGTACCCTATTAAAAAAAAAATCCATGAAAATTTCTATCAACAACACAGCTGCAGACTGTAGCCGCGCAGGATGCAGCAAAGATCAAGATCAATGAGCACATGGCTGGAAGAAAAATAAAGGCCCATGGAAATGTCAGCCGCTGAACTGAATTGTCGCCATGAAGAGCTAAATCATACGGACTGACTTCTTGTCGGGGGGTATGGAGGAAAATGGAAATGTCAACCACTGAACTGAATTGTCTCCATGAACAGCTAAATAACTGTGAGCTGAACTGAGCTAGAAATGAGAAGAGAAAAGAAGAAGAACTGTAGTCATGCAGGGCGCAGCAATGATCATGATCAATGAGCACATGGCTAGAGTTACTGTTTTTGCTCAACTATACCCCTGGCTGGAAGAAAAATAAATTTCCATGGAAATGTCAACCACTGAATTCGTGTCGGGGAGCGAGTCAGGGGGACCTCACAACTGTAGTTGTTTACTTATTTTTGCCTGTTGATGGAAATGGTGAGAGAGTATACCTCGTCACGACTGTTGCTGTTGTGAAGGCTCATAACAAATGTAGGTATAGTGTGGTGGGACGTATCGCGATACACGCATGTCAAAGTGGCTCCTAAGACACCGCATCACCAGCACAGGAAACTACCCTTTCGAGCATCGCATCAGTGCCAAAAGGAATGTATGTAGGTATATGGAACGGTTTTTTTTAGTTTTTCAGTTTTCTACTGTTATTGCCTTTCAACCTTACAAAGTGAACAGTGTTATTTACAATGCCACGAGCCATGAGATATCAAGGTGTCTACAGGTTTGGAAAATTTGGAAAAAGTCAGGAATTTGAAAAGTAGGTCAGGAAGTTTGTAAATAGTCAGGAAATTCAACAATATTTTTAAGAAGTTTGGAAAAAAACAAAGAATGAACTCACGGAGAATTTTTCATATAATTCATAACTTAGTTCATCGCTTTGTTTGTTTATATGTATACTTATCTGTGTACACCTTCCTAATGCTTTCACCCAAAAATCAACTTCAAATTTCAGTCCATTTTAACTATAGCGTCTAGTAGTATAAACATAAATATATGTGTACTGTCTATGCTGTAAAGGTTTAAAGAAGAGAAAAAAAAAAGTTTGGAAAAAGTCAGGAATTTATATTTTTCCATTCTTGTAGACACCTTGGATATAATCGTTCACAAGGAATCCGTAATGCGATTAGACTTTGCAACATTGCGAATCAATCCAACCCATTTTCAAAATGTAGGTACTCACGTTGTTTCTGAACTATGTGGTTCAATTGTAGATGGGAGACTTGAAAAAGAGGTAGGATACATGTATGGTATTTGTTGATACTGAAAAAGCTTTTCACAATACTTCGTAATATTGCGAATCAATCCAACCAATTTTCAAAATTTTGTGACTCGTATTGTTTCTAAACTATGTAGTTCAGTTGTAGATGGAAGACTTAAAAAGGGGTCAGATACATGTATGGTATTTTGTTGATACTGAAAAAAGCTTTTGACAATATTAAATCTAAACATGATAAGAATAAAGAAGAAAGTCAAGTTATTTTAAACTTATATAACTGACAGAAAACTACATTAAGAATAGAAGGAGAGAAAGAGGGAGGCGAATATGAAAAAAAGGTGTAAGGCAGGGGTGCTCGTTATTTCCAGTATTATTTCTTTGTACATACAGTGTGATATATGTAAAATAAATAAAAGAAAAATTTGAAGCAGGTGTAACTATACATGGAGAGCGAATAAAGATACTCAGGTTTACAGATGATATTGTCTTATTAACTGAAAGAAGTACTGATTTGGAAACTATTTTAAATAGAATGGAGGAGAGTATTGATAGCTGAAGTCCATAAGTAAAGTCGATAGTTAAAGTTGATAGCTAAAGTTGATAGGTAAAGTCAATAGTTAAAGTTGATAGCTAATGTAGATAGGTAAGTCGATAGCTAAAGTTGATAGGTAAAGTCGAAAGGTAAAATTGATAGGTAAAGTCGATAGAAAGATTTCTTGTAAGTGTACATGGTTTGTGATACTTCCATAATATCATCAAATTTCAGTAGAATATATTCTTAACCTAGTAGTAGCAAAAATATAAGTTGGGAAAAAGTAAAAAAAATTATAAGTTAGAAAAAGTATAAGGTAAAAATTATAAGTTGGAAAAAACAAAGGTCGGCTTGGGATGTGTGCGCATCTCCACAGATAGATCTGTACACATGATATATAGTAGAAGGCCAGCATAAAGGTCAAAAAGATTTTTGACTCAAGGGACCCATATACTACTCAGGAGATTTTGAGTTAGAATATTGTATGAAAACATTAAAAAAAATAAAACTGAAGTGATGGTATGTGATCGATGTGAACATGATAGCTTAAAATAAAAATTGTTCAGAGGAAAATTGAGGAAGTAAGCGAATTTTGCTGTATCAGGAGTAGAATAATCAAAGGTGGAAGGTGTAAAAAGGATATTAGTAGTAGAATAGCCCAAGCTACATTAGAATTTTATCGAAAAAGTAATTTATTCAGATCAAAAACAAATCTGGAGATCAAAAAATTATTTTTGGAAACTTATGTTTGGGGTGTAGCGTTGTATGGATGTAAAATTTGAACCATAGGAAAACCAGAGAAGAGAAAAGGATCGAAGCTTTTGAAATACGATGCTATAGGCAGATACTTAATATCAAGGTAAGAAATGAGGAAATACTTAACAGACTAGAAGGAGAAATAGATATTTGGAACAATCCTGTAGCCATGGGAGGCAAGCTGGTGCTGCGACCCTTCTAAAGGTATCTTGAGCCTCCCTAGGCAAAGGTACCTCCATTTTAAAAATTATCATTACGCTGAACGAGAAAGAAAGAAGGGATGAAGAGAATTAATGTCACAGAGATATTTTAAAATTTAGAACAAAAACCTGGTTAACTAATTTGGACTATTGGATTGGGAATGGGATTTGTATGTAATGGCCCCAGTACACTCTCGCCAAATTACCCGAGCCTGTTTAGACAACGAGGCGAGACACCCACTGAAATAAAACATAAAACCCATGTACACTTTTCTCGTGGCTTGTAAAAAAATGTCGGCCTCAGCCCCCCAAAAGGTTCATAGAGCCCCAGCTACACATAAACTCTGACTAAGGGGCTAATTTGGGGTTGTTTGAAGATGAGGAATCATGATAAACTAATAGGGCATAACTTGAGGCACCCAGAAGTAATATCACTCCTGCTAGAAGGAAGGGTGGAAGGAAAGAACTGAGTAGGTCGGCAAAGATTCCAGTATGTTCTAAAGATAATCGAGGATATCAAATGGAAGAGTTAGTTGGAAAGGAAAAAACTTGCACAAGATAGGGAAAAATGGGGAGCTGCGTGAAACCGGTCGTAAGACTGATAACCTTCTTATCATCATCATTATATCATACTAAACATGTTCTGGTTTTCTTTTGAATTTGTAAAAAAGGTCTATAGTCATTATGACGTGGAATGTAAGTAGCAAAATGTGGATTTACGTAGGTACGAGTATTTTCTTTTGACTAATGCTTTGGAAAAAAAAAATCTTAAACAGCTTTGAACCTTTTACTTCACTTACTTTGGGCACTCACCCACATCTACCTTGTCTTCTTCGTTATCAGTGGAATCACGATTAGGCTCCTCTACACTCTTAATCCCTCGAAATTGGAGGGCGACAGTATTGAAAGTATTGAACTCTCTTAAACCAATTCCTCCCCAGAGTATTCCTACAATCTTTCTAGCTTATCCTCCCAGACTAGGGTATTATGGGGGAGGGGGGGTGAAACACCCCCAATAATTTGGCAGTTAACAAATTTTGAAGTTGTTCATTTGAATTTTCTATTTTGTAAGAACGTTTGTTTGTTTTTTGTTTTTTTCAATTAAAAAAATATTTTGATTGAAAAATCGGCAAATTTTCTAATTTAAAAAAGATTTTGTCGGCAAATTTTCCTTCTCCACCCCCCCCCCAAACTGAAAGTCTAGTTTCGCCTCTGAATTCCTCCAACAACAATAGCCTGCTAAGTCCAGTCACTTTACTTAAATGTGCGAAAGGCATTTTCAGGAAATTTATCCAGACTTTTGAAATTTTTAATATCTTCAACTCGTGTGGGGTTAAACCAAGAACAGTCTTTAAGTAGATCTTCGTTTGGTGCAAATCTCTCTTCAATACTCCTCAGTGGCGGATCCAAGGTATAAAACCAAAAAATAAGTTAGTTGAAGCAGCACAAAATCTGATATATAGCTCACGCTAGATCTAGTGATGTTGATAAAAGACATTTTTAGATTTTAGATCTCCAACTCCAACACTTTGAGAAGTGTTGAATTCTTTTACAATATTCTTTTGTAATTTCAACTTTCCATCATTAAATCGAGTCTGACTATTGTTTAATTCAGTATATTTTTTTTCCATCTCGATTCGGTAATATCAGGTAATGAAAGTTCTGAAAGTTGTAATAAAGTTATGACTAAGTGCTGAAATTAAAACGTGATATTTAAGGGTAGGGAAGGAGGATTTCCAGGGATGGGTAGGTAAAAATGTAAAGAAATGTGCCCGGGGGTCATCAGTATTTCGTCTATTCACTGAAGTCGATGATCTTGGAAAAAAAGTAAATGTTTCTGTGAATGCGTTTGTCAATGTAAGGCAATACAAGAGGTAATTTTCAACCCCGTTTTTCGGCATCTTGAGGGTTGTTACGAAGAAATATTGAGAGCCCATTTGTATTCAGAATTTGATGAGCAACAATTTTTGTCTGAAAAGTTTTCGCCTCAAGTTAATATTTCTGGAGATTGTAGGAAACACATACTCTAGGGAGACGTTCAATCTATTGAGGAACGAAAATCCACTCCGTCATTCAGGGTGCTAGTCTCGAAAACTTCGCGAAGAAAAATCTTTTGTAAAAAATTCTTCCTTCAACCTTTTGGAACGTCTAACTACAGCATAAGATGATAAGATGCACAAATTTAGAGAATTCGATGTTGATCTGAAATTGATTTGCACTTCTTCTATTATTGGTGATCTGATTTAGTTCTTACTAGATCTCCTTTTAAGATCCGGGGCCCTCTGTGAAGACTTTTTGAACTTAATTGGTCAACGATCACCAACCAGGTCAATGTTGGGAGGCCGAAAAAAGGTCGACCTTTCTTAATTTAGATGAAAAACTACACGAGTAATGATGATTCAATTCTAAATCACCGGGTTTTCAGTAATTTGAGATTCCAGATCTTCTATAAAATCTAATCGTTAACTGGATTATCGGACTGGGATCGAATTTTTGAAACCCTTAGTACATCTGTGCTTTTTTGTCTCAAAATTCAGGAAAAGCCCCGGACGGAACGACGGAAGCGTTCAGTTATCTAAAACTGTATGTATAATATCTGGACAGTGTAATTAAGTAGTTTACACAAAACATGGATATCTCATGTCTGATAATAAAATGAAGTTCTACTTTTCGCGTTTGATCTTCCGCGGCGTTTTTTTTTTTTAATTCGCGTGACCGCCTTTTTCTATGAAATAGATAGACTTTGTGCCAACTTGAAACAATTACTACAATGAATTTAAAAACAGGAAGCTGAATTCGGACAACATAATGGCAACATGTTATAGTGCTATTTTATTACGTACCCGGGAAAAACGTAATTTTTTCAAATTTTCTCGAAATTGTTTGATAATTTTCTGTTAATGATGGCAAAAAATTATTTGGTTTCGTTATTACTCCTGTACGATTCAGAATACTGGGAGATCTTTGATTTAGTTAGAGAAAATTCTAGCGGAATCAACCCATTCCAGGGTTTACCTGTGCCTTCTTCAGGTGGAAAAATGCATTTCTTGGCTCAACTTGGCTGAGAGTTTGAAAAATGTTCGCTCGTGGACTCGGTTTCTCAATACTTCTATTTCAAACTACTGCTTTTCAGGTGACTTATCCTTAGTCCGGCATTGAAAAGCGTTGATTCATGGACGAGTCACAAAGAGTGGTATACGAGTTTTAAGAAGACTCGGAGAGTCTTAAGCTTGGAAAAACCTTCAAGAGTCTTAAACAAGACTGAGAGAATAAAACAAGAGGGCGGCTTTTCTTCCCGCGAAAAAAATTAAATATTGTGATGAACATGAACTACTCTTAAAAACATTTCGCCCAATTGAGTACCTAGTGAATTTTGTAATGACAGCAACTTCTAAAAGGTGAAGTTCCTTTTCCATAACAAATATAAGAAAATAGCCGCGCAAACCCTTCAACGCCCAAGTTTTTCTTACTTATTAACTCATTCAACAGATGAATTCAGCTGTCAAATACTCAAAAGTATGAGTCTGTGCGCAGACGATCAAAAATGTACGACTTCAGCCGCTTGATTATGGAAAAGCTTCTACCGTGCGGTTAACTCGAGAAAAATTTCGGACCGAGGCATTCCTGCAAGTTATAGATCAGTTTAAAATGTCATTAGAACAAAGATTATCTGCACATGAAGTCGTCTGCGATAAGTTAGTTTCTTGGCAGAATTATCTAATGACTCGTATGAGCCAGAAAATTTGAAAGAAGAAGTGAAAAAATTTAATCGATTCGTATCCAGATGATATGGAAATAAATTTAGAAAACAAATTAATACAATTTAGGGCATTCATCAAAAATTGTTAAAAAAATAAAAACGAGTCAGAGGCGTTGTCCCAGTATACTCCAAGAATTATCCTAGAAAATAATTTACGAGGAACTTTTCCTAATGTCGAAATCGCTCTTCGAATATATTTGTCGATGATGGTCTCAAATTGTTCAGGAGACGCTCATTCTCCAAAATAAAACTCATCAAAAATCGTTTACGGACGAGCATGGAGCAAGAACGACTCGCTGATTCAAGTACAGGGTGATAAGTTTCGGGAAACCCGGGAAAACCGGGACAAATCTGGGAAAAGTCAGGAAAATTTAAAAGAAAATCGAAAAGTCCGGAAATTTGGAAGAAAATGTTATGATGTGAAAGTATTGCACAATTTTCGCTATCGGACTCCATTGAACTTTTTTTTTTTTCAATAATTTGTTATGAAAAAGTTGGAAAATAGACTGGAAAAATCTGGAAAAGTCAGGGAATTTTTTTTAGGGAAAAAACTGGTTAAATTTAGAATCAGATATCGCACGTGTGTTATCTTTTGCTAACATTTTACATGTATTTGTTCAAAAAAAGGCGCGAAAAGCAATTTTTAACAAGGAATTTTTATTTTATTATTAAGTCGTATGTTTTGAGGATGTAGGAGGTTTCCACAAATACTGGGACCCATGGTGTCGTTGAGGGGGGTAGACGGGTAATACTCACCCCCATCCCAAATTCAAAGGCCAATAATTATATTTATACTTGTAGTTATAAAGAATTTGTAAACGAATTAATGCCATGAGATACCGCAATAAGTAGTACCGTACCATACACTTAACTCGCAATACACATACACAGGGTGTCTAACAAAATCAAAATCTGAAAATAAATGACCTCCCCCCATTTGCTGTGAATGCGCTAAAATAATAAACTAAAGCTAAATATACTTCTTCGTATATAATACTACATTTTCATGGGGAAAAAACGAATTTTATTGCATAAGGTAGATGAGCCCAATAAGGCCCGGATCCCTGATATAACGCTCAATGTACCGATCTTGACTGGTATGCTTTAGACTGCATTAAAACGTATAGCAAAGTTGTTCCTTCATGATGTGGCAACACTGTCCAATTATTTTTATCAAGATATTAGTCCACTGGTGCGAGATATGCAGGTTAATGATTCTCCAATAACGTAAAAAGTGCTCCGATATGTTTTTTGTGTAACTTGGAGGATTTACGAGTATTATGTTGGTCAAATGGACTTTATCCAGAAATCAAACATTGGATAGTTGTTATAGTGGTAGTTGGTTAGCGATCGATGCCAGAAAAGTGAAATTTGAGCAATTTGGAACCGAGGTATGCGATACTCACGAAAAATAGTGTTATGTAACCTAATAAGGCCCAACCTGGTGTCATCAATTGATTATCATTTCAGTTATAACTTACTCATAAATTTCTATTTGAACCATACTTAACGTTTTATTTATCGAATTTCAGGTCAGGCTTATTAGGTATTTGGTGGGTCTCATTAGGTTACAGGCCCAGCCTTCTTTGGTACTCTGGCCTTATCTAGTTTAAAAAAAAGGGTATTTTTATTAGAAGATCTGAGGAACGTGGAGCAGTATAGAAAAATTTCAAGCTAGCCAATTTTCAAATGTTGCAGTCGACGACTAAGGCAAATCGTCCACTTTTGGCCAGTGTACCATCTTTGGCCAGGTTTCTCATAAATTTGTTAGCGAATAAGGACTGGGTAACACTGGGAATGTGATTTTTGCACTATGAATTCAGTAAACACTGCTGTGTATATGGTGTGTTGTATTTTCAAGTTTACGTCTCTCATTCTTTTAAAAAAAATTGATCTGTGGCGGACTTCAAAACTTCAGTGATTTCTTATCGATACTCTAGAATCCACCAATTGGAAAGATCGTCATACGAACATTTCCAGGCGGTAATTACACTAGACAATGTATTTTTCTACTTACTCATAGTATGAGTAACGGATTTTGATTTAAACAATTGGTTTTTACTCTGTTTTTCATTAATTAAGAGGCATGGCCAAGTGAAGGTCTCGAATTTAATGACTTTACCATCTTTGGCAAGCAAACTTTCCAAAGTTGAATACAGTGCTAATCCATTTATGGCCACCTTTTGTTATGAATGAGATAGAAAAGCTGAAAATTTCTCATAAAATTCGCGGATTCTTCGTCATGTCACCACTAAAGTGTCGCACAAAAAATAAGAAGACACATACCAATAATTTTTTAAGCAATTTACGAATAAGAAATGACGCATCAGAAATGTGAGATTTGTTTTTATGAATAATATGATTATAAAATGCAACTTATTATGTTGGAAGTACTATTTTTTCACAAAGAAATACGTCTAATATCTTCTATTTGCACTCCTCTACTACTTTCTAAGCTTGGACGATTTACCCTATAACAAAAAAAGGAAAAACAAATCACTATGAAAGTCTGGAGAGCCAAGACCTTAAATTAGGGCCTTATTGAGCTCAAATGGTGATCACGTCTCACGCGACTCCCATGAGCATGTCATACATGCGAAGACTCTTGTAAGCTGATATTTCGATTTATCGTCATTATCAGGGCTGCAATTTTTATGCACAAAAAATAGTGAAATATGCGCATATTTTATGCACTGAATTCAGTCTAGATAATATGCCGAAAATATGCGCCAAAATTGTAAAATATGCATAAATATGCAAATACAATACAGGTATATCATTTCAAAGGAAAAATTAAGTTGGATACACTGAGACAATTTTTATCATATTTTAAAATGATGCAGCAAAGTATCTCCTTAAGAGTCCAATCTTCTTTTAATAGGAGATGCATCCAAGAGATAATGCACCTGTTCGTAATTTCTTGATGATTGATGAATGTGACGCGGGCAAGAGAAAGAGGTTATCTCACGTGCAAAAGAACATATTTTTCTAAAAGCTTTTCTGCTGATTCATTAACCATTAAGACTTCTCAATTTTTTTTTGGACTCGGAGATCATTCTCAGAATTTAAAAAATAACTTTTTTGGGGAAAAATTGAAAAATAAGCAGAATTGGTGCAAAATATGCGCAAATGCCAAAATATGTGAAATATGCAGGATGAAGTGCTGCTCACTTGACTCAAAATTCTGTGATTCGTGAAGATCTTTTGAAACTTATACCTATACGCTATAGGTAAAAATATGCATTCGCATAAAAATTGCAGCCCTGGTCATTATAATAGAAAATTCCAATTCTAAATTCTTTGTTTTCTCTTTCAAGGTATAATCTGCTGATTCTTAAATTTTTAAATGACCATGACTGAAAATAAATTACTTAAATGACTGTTAGCAGTGGCGAAGCTAGCTTTTAATTTTACATGGGCCATGTAAAAAGGAACAATGACGGTAAGGACTTATGAGGTGTGTGAGAGCGGTACACCCACAAGAACGGGGGTCCGGGAGGCTATTTTAAACTTATTCATTTTTTAAAGGATTTATTTCATGTTTAACGAACTAATAGCATTACATGCATCCAGAAAAAAAATCAATAAAAATGAACAATTTTTCACCGAAACAAAACCATTTCATTGAATTTAGAATTTTGATTACCTATGCTTCTGTTTTATGAGATTATTATAGAATAGTAAAATTTCTATCAAAAGGTTCGTAAATGCAACACAAACCGAAATTTGCGATGTCCATCTTGTGTAGCATATTCTCTTGAGTTCCATGGGTTTCACATTAGGATTGACCAATTTTTGTAGCTCAATGAACATGGAATGAATAGCAGAGCCTGACATAAAAACATATTGAGATTCCAAAATTCCGAAAAATTCCTTCCCATTTGCTGCATTTTTACATAACTCTACTAAAATTAGATTCCACCTATTGGTAAAACATGAACATATAGAGCTTGAGGATCTATAATATCTGATAACTTTTATTGAGGTGAAATTGTACGTTTCTTACAATAATTCGTTATTCTATATCCTCGGCCCAAAGTGAGCAAAAGTCTCCTGCAACCTTTCTCATTCTATCCTGTTTTCCGCAATTTCTTTGAAAATTTTCCCCCTCAGAAATGCTTTTGATCCGTCCTCCCATCCAGCTAGTTGGTCCCCTCTCTTTCATTTGTGGTGGGATAGGAACCAAAAAGTTTTCTTCAATTCTTCACTTATTTTTTTCCAAAACTGAATCTACCATTATTTCGAAAAATTCGTTCTGTATTTCAGTACTCAAGTATTTTGCATTAAGAGGCACGGACTCAATTTTATTTTTCAAAAAAATCATTATTTTCCGCCACATGATCTGAAGATTCAAAGAGGTTACCTTCATTTATAGGCTATCAGCTCTTTCATCATGACCCCTCTGATCTATACATTGACTGGCTGTGAAAAGTAGAACTCGAACTATAGTTCGCAAAAACAACCGATTTTCCTTCACCAAACGAGCGTGACTTTCATTCATTATAGCAACAACTGATGTTCTACCATCTTTACTTTTTGACAAGTCTTGAAAACACTGCCATTTAGGTACAACTGTTTAAATGATCTGCTCTGCGTGTGCGTGCTGTTGAAAACCAAAGTGCTTTTCAGAGGCCCTCTTCCAATTTTTATAACCAGTTTCAACAAAAAGGTTCTTTCAGCCATATTGACTACAAAAAATCGACAAGAAAAACAAAACGCTACATCAGCCATGACACTGTATTCTAACCATGAGTATTTTTCGTACCACTTTGGAGTGAAAGAACAACGCAATCTTTGGCCATAATATGCAGTTTTATGATAAGATCTCATTACCGGCTGTTTTGGCCCTTCATCGATTGATTGGGACAGATCTGATGAACCCCGAGCAGCAGGAAATGACAATGATTCACGACATGAAGGCCCTGCCACATCTTCAGTGGAAGACATTTTATCATCCTCGTCCGCATCTTCGAAAAAGTATCACTGTCACTATCATCTATACTTCAATGTTTTCATACTTCTCTCTCATTGTAGTACACGTACGATTGTTCCCTCGTCAGGGGGATTTTTCACCACCTCCGAAACCGGGTGGGCCAACCGCATGGGCCAAACATTTTTTTCGCATGGACCAAGGCCCATGCATGCCCACGCCCAGCTCCGCCACTGACTGTTAGACACTTTGATACAACATACTACACCCTCCCACAAAAAAATCCCCCACCGCCGATGAATGTAGATCAACACTACTAACCCTCCCCCCCCCAAGGAAAAAAATTCCAGCGACGTCTCTGCTGGGACCCCGGGCCTATAAAGTTCAAGTCCGGCACTGAAGATGTGCATCACGAAAGCTATGACGAACTTTTGTTAGACGAATCAGCCTAGTGACGTAAGAATGATAGCTTCCATACTCGATTAATGCTCTTCACGGCATGATCAACTCTAAAAACTCCTCTACACTTGTTGAAGACTTCGTGAAACAAGTAAGATTCTAAGCGTTGTTAAAAGTAGCCAAGACCCGAAAACTCACCAGACTGAGTTGAGGATTTTGTGAAGCTCTTTTCTAATTAATCCTAGCTGACTTTCAAAACTACACCCCTCCCACACCCCTACAACACCGGCTCCTGGCCCACTCCTATACGACATTCCCGTCGACAAAGTTTCCGATCCCATTTCTTACACTGTCAGCGAATAAACCGGCGAATTTTAATTAATTAGCGCCGAGGAATTCACAGTGCATGACGCGACGCCTCTTCTCACCTTGATTCATTTGACCACGAAACAAAAACAAGAAAGGAAAAAAAAGAACGTGATAAATTACACGCGGAATGCAGCGGCAACCTTTCCGACTTTTCGTATATCTTGTACGAGTCGCGAGATCTGCCTGTCTTCGTTGTTCAATACGAACGCGCTATTTCAGACGCCCGTAGACTGCCTGGCGCTGTCGAGTTTTCCGAAAACCGTGCATGCGGGACAGCGGCGCGACCCGACCGGACGGAGCGAAAGTATTCTTTGTCCCTGCCCGGCTGTCTGCCGATCACTCGGACAGATCATAGTCGGCGTTTCAGAGCCCCGAACCGACCGACATTCCATTCCGAATTCCAGCACCCGAACCCAAATTCGATGGCATGATACAGAAGAGCCACATATACGGAGGAGCCTTTCGATATGCCGCCGAATGCCGAATACCTGCCGGCCATTCCCCTGCGAGGTACACCGGCTCGCATCGCGTCAGTTCGGCTGAGCGATAAAAACCTTCTGGGTACACCACGTCCACGTCCGGCGCTGTATGGTGGCTCCTTCTTCGTTTATCGCGTTCTGTCGGTCATTAAATATTTTTCTCGTTTTATTTAAAAGCGCCGTTATTGCTGCGGATACATAGTTGGAGCAATATAGCGCGTAGGACAAAAGAAAGTCAAACGGCAACGTTCGCCGGGGAGGGGATAATAGTTTGGCTGACAATAGTCGCCGTATATAGAAGGAGACGGGCTAGGCGAGGCTTGGCGTCACCCTGTCTGCCGTTGCGAGTATCTAGCTGGCACATGTTTAGTCTACAGCGTTGCCATATTTCCACACGCCCAGAAATGCGCCACCGTCCGCTTCTGTTCGGCCGAATTTGTCGGCTAAATTTGCCGAAATTGTCGTACCCGGGTATGCGAACCCCGATCCTAACACCTTGTGGTCGTCTCGGAGACAATTTGAGAATTTGAAAATCACACTCCGGGTTAGTCGGTCCGAAACGACGGCTATCCGGCATCGCCGCAACGTTGAATTACTTCCACGAACGAAGCGTCTTCCTACGCACATATTTCAGTATGAAAAACTCAGCTACCGTTTTCGTTCTCGCTACGACCAAGAGCGGATTTTCGAATTTGTGTTCGCGCTTTTCGCCCCGATTCTCGTCCATATTATCGTTCGGCCGTTCTGTTTCGCTTTTCGCTCCTCCGGATACGAGTTAGTGCGCGAAAAACAGCGCCGCCATTGTGGACGAGTTGGCGACCGAGATATCTGAGTTTTTCATAACTTGACGCCGTATCGGCTAGCATGATGCTGTGACTTCGCGCCTCGCACCCGAGTGGGGAGAGTTAAGAATGAGATACAGATAGTGGGGACCAATGACGAGGATAACCCTAGTTCAAAGTCTTAAAAACAGTTCCCAGTAAAATGGTGTTGTAGAATTTTTTGTATCAATTCGCGTTTACGTGCTCGAGTAAATTAATAGTTTTAATAAAACTAATGTGATGGTGCACAGTACGGAAGAGTGGTCGGACATGAAAGTCAAAGAGAAGAAATCGGTTTCGAAAAACGTTCGCGAGAGTAAAGGCGCGGGCTCCAGACGTATTTTCTCGCCCGTGTTCAAGCTCCAGGTGCTGGACTCGTATCGTCAGGACGCGGATTGCCAGGGTAATCAGAGGGCCACGGCCAGGAAATACGGTATCCACAGGCGACAAATTCAAAAATGGTTGCAAATGGAAACGAATTTACGACTCAGTGTGCAGCAGTCGAACGCGACGGCCTTGAACCTTAGTCCAGCCAGACAGTCTGACGGCAGCAAAGAATGCGACGCTGGTAGTATATGCGAGGTAAAAAATGTGTCAGTTTGCGAAGATATTTGTAGTCCGAAAGACGAGTGCAATTCCGATAGCGAGGAGTACGTTAATGTTGACGAGATTACCGACTCGGAAGACGAGACCAGCAGTTGTTCGTCGTACGAGAAAAACGACAAGGCGTTGGACTTCACCTGCGCCACGCTCAGCAAACGTCGTTTCTACCCGTCCGATTTCAAACTGCACGTACTCGACGCTTTCAAAAACGACAAAACCTGCAAAGGGAACCAAAGAGCCACCGCTCGCAAGTTCGGCATCCATAGGCGCCAGGTGCAGAAGTGGCTGAACCAAGAAAGCGTTATCAAGTCTGAGCAAACGCTGAACAACACCTGTCTTGATCTCTCACATAAGCGTAAGCTCGAGGACCCGGATGAAGTCGAGCCGAAGCGAAGCAGAGAAGTAGAGGTGCAGGAATCAGCCCTGTGCTTGGTGAAGAGTAAAATCGAACCTTTGGAAAACAATAACAACTACCACCATATTGTGTATCCGTCGCCGCCGCTCGAGCATTCCTTTAGCAACACCTCGCTGAACTACATCGGCCCGGAGTATCCACTGTGCGTATATCAGCCGTGGAACTGTTGCTACCAGCAGATCTCTGGCGTACGAAGTAGCTGCGAAGTGATACCTAAGTACTCTTATTCTTTCAATTTCAAGTACGAAACTTCGTACGTCGATATACCAGTGCAATACGGTTTCGGAGACAGCGTGCCGTCGAAATGGATCAAAGAGAATCCCCTGTACCTACACGAACCACCCAGCATTCAGGTTCTCAGCTCGTATAGATAGAACTTCCATGTATGGTTCCTGGATCGCCTTTCGCCATATCAATTTTTAGGGCTTCCATTCTCGGCTTGTGTTAGTCTAAGAATTTTTTTTTTTTTTCCAAGACTGCGACGTGAATTTACAAAATCGAACAGGGTAAATACAGGGTAAAGTGTAAATTAGCTGTGTATAATTCGAGTGTATCGATACCTTTGCTTGAACGTGCCTTTTACGTGCCTTAAATACTGTTGTTAAGTTTTATCTGAAAAATTGTGTCTTATAGTATAATCATATTAAGTCTTCGTGTTACCTTTTTATTTCTTTCGTGAGAGAGTGTAAGCGTGCGTGTGTATGTAGTTGTATCTTTACTATCGTGGCTTTCGAAACATTTTAAATGTTAGGTATATTGTGTCTCTGTATATTCTACCTGTGATTTCGAATAAGAAGTTTTCGTATTGAGATTATTCGAATCGAAGTATTTATTTACCATAAAAAGTTCATGTATTGTTTATATTGCTCAAATACTTTTTTTTATACGTCATGCTGAGGCTCGATATTCAGAGACCTGAACTTATATAAAACTATTAGTCATTCAAACTATGTATATATTTCCATTTATTTATGTTTTTTTTTTTTTTTTTAATAAATCATATACAGGTAGATACATCGCATATTTATGAACTTTTTTTTTTTTTTGTTAAATGCTGTTATATTGTATTTTCAATTGCTCATTAAATATACGTATAATGTATCAATATCAAATGGACTGTGTTTTGAATTTTAATGAAGCTACGCGGATGACTAGAATGTGGATTGAGTTCCTGGAAATAGATTCAAATTTAGGAATTTAATTATAGAGGGTCGAGTTGAAACGGAAATAAATCTCGCTTGTGCGTTTATTTTAACGTTTTGGTAATGAAAAACTTGAGTTTTTTTCTCTCCTCTTTCTCTTGTATCTCACAAAATCTGCGAAAAATACCAGTTGTAATAAAAACTCATCAAAGACATCAGCTATTGGAATGTTGATAATTTATAAGTTGAAATGAGTATACTTTTATTCCGACGGAGTTTCAGAGAACAATTTGTAATTCACAGAATTTAAGAGCCAGTTAGTTGGAAAAATTACAACTTTTTTCCCGTATACGTGTGCATCCAGTGTATATGTACATAAAATGAAACTAATTATATATCAAGTTTTAAAGTTGGCATCATTATATGATTTTGTCCAGTTGAAATGTACTGTGCTGGTATTGCTCGAATACAAACCTGATTGGTGTCAAAAGTGACGCAAATACATTACTGTATGCAGGTGAAAAAAAGTGATGGCACAGATCTTGTATGAAGATTTGATCTTTAGATTGCTCGTGGAAGCATTCTTCATCTGCTTCCTAAAATGAATCTTTGAAATAGATAAATGGTCCCTATCTGACAATATGAATACTGAGAAATGTTGGAACACCATTTTAACTAACCTGCATCGACACAAAACAAATGCCTTGTTAGCCAGACTGTGACAAAGGATCTCATCTATTTTGAGATTTCAGCCAGATTGTGATAAGAAATATCATCTGTTTTGTGATTCCAGAGTTAGACTGTGACAAAGAACTTCATCTGTTTTATGATTCTATTTCTTCTTCTTGGATAACTGCATGATTTTCAATTATTGTTCTTCATAGCAAAGGTCTTAAAATTTTATTCGACTGTAAAGGATTTCAAATTTTCGTACAAGTAAAAGTATGGTATACAATGCCAAGTGGTTCTAGTTATGACAGCATATTATAATATGCGACTAAACTAACCATCGTTGTATATTTATTATTCATTATGTGTTACACAGCTCATCTGCACTTTTCATTATCCATATAATTATAACTGAAAAGATACAGAAAATATGCTCATCCCGTTTAGAGAAAATCTATTTTTATAATTTCTGCTTAGATACAATGTAGGAACTAATAGAAGCCGTAAGTGTCTATAGGCATTGCTTACTCAGTTTCCGGTAGCTCCCATTGGTTACATGCTAAAACGGTATAACTTTAACTATTATAATCACGCAGTGACTCAAGAAACCACGGTGCGATCAAATTCTTATAGCAATTTATTACACTATAAATGGAAAACTTTATTAGAAATTCATCAATCATAAGAATTTGCATTATCTTCGGAACTTTCTGTACCCGAATGACAGTTCGAGTCACTTTTTCAATGAATAGCTAATCGTACATCTATATGTACTTTAAAATTCTTGCATGTTCAGCTGAATAATAATAATAATTAAAAAAAAAAAATCGAATCTGTAATAAGTATTTTTCAAGTTTTGGAATTATACAGTTGAAGTAATATCAAATCTCAAATCCCGTATGCAATTTACTGTCTTGCCTCCAAAAGTTCATTGTCCAACCACCGAATTGTTATTGGGAATTACCGTTTTTGAATGAGTAATGAGACATAATACATGTTATGTATGTGATTTAACCATTTGATAACTAAAGTGACTTTTACTGCGACATTTCAAACGAGAATATCAAAAATAAAAATAATGGACATGAACTCCTAGTGTGTACTGGTCAGCATACAGTTATGCACCCATCAACTTTCCGGTATCAGAATATGCTAAGCTCTCTTAGGCAGGAGGCAGGAGAGGTACGAAATTTTCTGGGTTGTCCTCAGCAAATATTATCAAGCTACGAAAGAATAAATCATTTTTCTTCATGATAGCTCGTATAGTGACTGATTTATTAGAATATGGGTGTATTTGATTTTTTTTTCCTTTCTAATTATTTTTGATACCTTACCTACCTATTCTTTTAATCGCCATCAGCTACAATATGAAAGATTGATATTATGATTTTTATGATTCTGCGAACCTGTTACTCTAAAGCATGAAAAATTGATTAGGTAATTCTAGCAGAATAGGTGTATTTTGAGCTTGGTGAAATATTAATAATTGCAAACAAACATTATGTACAAGTTCTTGAAATAATATTATTTCGAAAATAGATAAATGTGACATGAGAAAAGCTTAATTTTTATTAAATTTTTATACCAATCTATACTTTTCTGTCTTTAATTTTCAAAATATTTTGAACAATTACAGTCTTGAACTTTTAGTTCTCTGATTCACATTTTCAAGCAGTTCTCAAGTGAGAAAGGAATATTAAAAATAAAAAAAGTTAATGTACTGTATAGCAGATGTCGTGGTTCTAAAAAAGTAACTGCTTGAAAAAATCGAGAAAAATTATTAAAATGGACTGGATTGATTTAAACTATCTAAATATGCGTGAGCAAACTCAACTGAACTCTTGGAATATCTACATGATAGATTTGCATGTCCGATATAGTATGCCCAGACGTACAGAAAATACTTTATTGTCAACAGTCAACAATATATTTTGGCATAGTGGAGGATACTTACACTTGCATGACGCCCCTTCTTCCCATCACCAGAGCAAATAGTTGCATGGACTTAAAATGTATTTTATCGTTACGGAAAAGTTTAGCCAGGTAAACACTTTTCTGGAAACCGGGAATTCGAATTTTCGTCAATTTTCGAACAGCTTTTGTACAATAAGGTGATACGATAAGGGACGTACCGATAGGGCGACGGGAGGCAACTTTACCCCCCTCCCCGTAGACATTTTTTACTCAGCAGTTGGGAAAATTTACCATTTCAGTCAGGCTAGTTGGGAAAATCCAACAAGCTTAAAAGGGTTTTTTTCTTTTTTGCTTTGATATTTGAGAATTGACTTGAGAAGTTGAAAAAACCAAACAAGTCAAAAGGTTTTCCTTCTTTTGCTTTGATACTTGGGAATTTTGAGTTGAGTCAGTTGGGAAAATTCAACATGTCAAAAGGTTTTTTTTTTTTTAATCTTTGATACTTGGGAATTCTGAGTTGAGTCAGTTAAGACTTTCACAACTTTATCCCCCCCCCTTCCCCCAGAAGAACTCTTAGGTACGTCCCTAGAGACGATATATCAGTATATGAGGAGTTATCTGTCAAGAGGGCGTCCGTTCAATGTATTTCTTATGGAACGGACGCCCTTTTGACAGATAACTCCTCATATATTCAATCTTAAGACTTCTAATTTTGATATTGGTCGACTTCAGTCTCTCAACCCTCCTCACGCAAAAAATCAAGTTGTTGCAGTCTTGAATAGAGCTGGTTCTATCTTTCAGTATTGTTACTTTACCAATTTTTATTCTATTATTATCGAGCCTTCGAGCTATGGGCTCGGAAAAGGCTGTTGTCTATTTTCATGTCGCAGAGGTATCCATCAGCGGAAAGGTAGTTGAGGGTGTTGTTTATGTGCTTGTGGGAGTTGGAGAGGGCCAAAATTCGACTATTGGGGACGTGATGAGAGTTACGAAGGCAGGTGAGGGAGGGGCATGAGAAGAGGTGGTCCTCGGTGAGAGGGTCTTCATCTTCACAGTGTGGGCAGTTGAGGGAAGAAGGTTAGTGAGAAGGTTGAATCCTTGCCCTTATGAGAATTCATATCAAACTCTACAGAAAATCTCGCATTCCGTTCGAACATTCTGACGGCCTACGCTGGGTAAGGAAGAGCCGCAGTCTTCTACTTATTTAGAAAACTGACTTAATCCCGTAGAAACTCGGTAATTTCGACGAGTGGCTAAAAAATCTTCCCTCTCTTCATCGTCGGTAAGAAGAATGCTTTTCTGTACCCGAGGCAATCGTCATGCTCGTATTACTGTTTATGGGCCTGCTCGAAGCAATTTTCCTTTGTTTCTTTCTTTCTATTACGATTACAACTTGACAAATACTTAATACACGTCAACCTGTGAACCTGACAGTAATTTATGAACTCTTACCAGCAAAACGAAAATGATTACAACAGAAAACATGGGTACAAACTACAAAGCCATTGTTTCATTCTTTTATCAACATTTCAAACTTGTTCCGTTTTCAATTTCGATGTCACATTTCAGTTTTAGACACACTATCGTATTCAAACACATCATGCATGAACTCCGATTTGGAAGATCGTGTAAAGATACGTTACCAGGACACATTTCTGGTATCATTCAAGGTACCTAATCAGCAGAATTTGCCGAACGAAATTTAATAACGGAGGAATTTTCATCCAAGAGCGGTGATTCTTTTCATACGAGACCACCAGACGGTATAATTACACCAAGACCAAGGTTCAACGACCCCTTAAAATGCGGACGTACCTTTACCATTCAAAGTTCAGATTTTGTAGCATGCAGATTATATATTTTTTTTTCAAATTACATGAAGCATGTATACATCTATGTTTGTATTTTGATTCAGCTGTTGTCTGTTGTAATAATTAGTCTCTTATTTGAGCTGATCATTCTATCTCATGGTCCAAAAGTCCCAATGATTCTTTCTCTGAAATCTCTCTTGATTATTTAATATGTAATCCTACTTTTCTATGATCTCCCTAAATTCTACCCCCCCCCCCATTAAATGTTGAAAGTTTTGGTGTTATGATCTCATTAGGTAAAATATTAATAGTTTTGTTCCAAAAATGTTTCGAAAGCTCCATATTGAAAATCTCACCCTTTCCCAGTGGTAGTGAAAACATTCATGCTCGAGTGCCTGAGCAACACCCTGATGGAAAATCTCACCAAATGAAAAACAATTTATATCCAAGTTGAACAATAACTTTTGCAATTCTGTTATAACAAAATTCGGTTGCTGTTCATTTATATTTCAATAACTTCATTTATTGACATTTCATTTTTCAGAGAGGAGGGGGTGGGAAGTCAGTAATATGAATCTTTTATGATTATTCAGAGCGACACACACGAGGAAATTTCAAGATGCTGCTCAATGCTCTTCCTTCATGTTGTATTCCCCCTTCAATAGAAAACTTATGTAGATAGTTTTCAGTTCTTTGGACCTAATAGTGCGCGTTAGCAGAATTAATAACTCGATGAACCCGCTTATGTACAAATAAAGTTTATTTTGAATTCTAATATAGTGAGTTGTTATACTCTAACCAATCTACATAATATTACATCATCGATTACGTCAATTCAGTGAGATTCTGAAGCATGTACGTCGTCTCATTTGCCCCTAGTTCAGCTCAACTTTTATACATCTCTCTAATTAATTACTTAAATTTTTAATCTGATCTTCAATCTTGGAATCCTACTATGTTGATTAATTTGGATTTTTTTTTCTTTCTGATCCATGTATAAGTTGCGGATATCCTAAGCACGAAAAAAATATGGAATTCCGAGTAAATTACTACGTCGCTGCCAAAATCGGATTAAAATATTCGTTTTTCGAACTGTAACAACGCGATACTTTGACCTCGGAATTGAGTGATTAATCGATGCGATTTAGAATACCGGTAGACTTTTCGCCTCCACGAACTGAATTTCTTTTTGATAAATTACGTCACTGAGTCGAGAAAACGAAAATTTCGTAGTTCCCCGAAATTTGTTCTTAGCGTGCTCGGGTATTTCACTCAATTTGTCGGCTCATTAGCATAAGTGTATGTACATTTTTTTCCAGAAGGTAAAAGGTAAACATGGTCGATTACGAATCAGATCACAACCTAACTCAAAATGTTGCATGCTGAAAAACTAGTTTTTTTTTTTTTACAAATTTTCTTTCGTTTACGAGTTTCTATTATACCTGTTTTATTTTGATATTTTGCGCAGAAATACAAGGAATTACAGCGAACACGGCCAGTGTATTTGACTTATGGCAGAAGTCGAAGAACGTATACCTATTCGAATTATGGAAACTCGCCAGTGTTGCTGCGTTGGTATCATCTGATCATCGAAACTAGAGCTCTATAACTTTGTGTGAGTACAATCGTCCGCCATTTTGACGTCAACTTTACCCGTGGATGCCGAATTGACTACGCGGTACACTCCGCATAGTCCAATTCGGTATCCACGAGCGCGGTTGGAGTCAAAATGGCGGACGATCGTACTCACACGAAGTTATAGAGCTCTATCGAAACACACAACACAGATCTATGCTAAGTAATGAAACGTCACAGGCTCCTATTCCGTAGAGTGGTGCGTATACGAGCCAATGATCCTCAAGGCACTCGATTGAGATACATAAGATTTCACTTTTGCTGTCAGAATAGCAGAAGTCTGGTACATCCCGATTGACAATGAAGCCGAATGTGAGCGCTTTTGTGAACATCACTTAGTAATCACACTACTGGTGAGCGATCACTTCACACACACTATCTTAAAATGATTAGATGGTGAGCACTCACAAAGAAATGTGATCAGCCAAAAGTCTCAAAACGGAAGTAGTTTGTGACATGTTGCGTGAGCGCTCACCAAATTGTCAATCGGAATTTTTGAGGGTCCTTTAAAACGAGTTAAGCACGAAGAACCGTTTACATATTCACATGCATGAAAGTGACTCATGATTACACTGATGTCAAGTAATTCTCTGTGTCCTGCGATTTCAAGTAAATTGTCCTGAAATGAAAATACAATTTTTTATGCCAATAAATACTTTGTCTTTTGTCGACGATGACAGATTTATCTTTGCTCCTATCGATTTTAATTAATTTCCTTCAAATCCCACAATCTCTTTTTTTCAGTCACCCATACATTCACGATAGCCTAACGTCTGGTTTTGAAATACGTACTTCTATCAACAATGAACGAATAAGAAAATTGGTTGAATTTCAATTTGCCTGGCACCTGAAAAGTAGAGACCCTGTCAGTTTTAATAGGACCATCTTCTCCCGCCTGACTTGGGTGAGTTAAATTACAAACAGCCCTACCACCTGATGGTAAACACTCTCAAGCTCGAATAATAGGCTGCCGTTTCCTCTCAAATTACCAAGGAAATCAGAAAACTGCAAGAATTACTGTGGACGCATGGTATTCGAGAACCTCTCGTTATTTACACAAACGAACTCTACAGCGAAGTTGATAGCATAAGCTCCACGCGATGGTGCTATTTGAACTGAACAGAAGTCCGACAGGCATGGAGATCCGGTTCAGCTTGCCCTGTCAAAGTAACCTGTTGGATGTCGTGAAACTGAATTTGAATAAATCGTTTGTTTTCCACCTCGGCAATTTTCCAGGAGAAAGCATGAACCAGATACAAACTATGTATAAAATGGATATCGGAGTATTTAAATCGACGTTGCTCAGTTTCTGCGTAACGCTGTCGGTTGTATTTCTCTCCAGAGTTGTTAGAGCTGTAATCTCGTGCATATTTCCTTGAGTTGGACTCGGTACTCATCTATAACGAGAATTTCACAGACATTCGTGTTGTTGGCAATTGTAATGCGCTGACTTCGAAATAAATATTTGAAATAGAAAAAGTTATTTTGTTCCGACTCTGAGTAAGCACATAACTATATATCAAAGTAATAGTCAATACGATGACATGTGCTGAGCCAGTGTATTCAAGAGCAACAGTAGGATGTGCGATGGGCAACAGTCGGACTACATAGTCGCAGCCCTGAAAAAAATACTCGTTATAACCGTACTTGAATACAATTTCAAGAGTCATTGTAAAGTTTAGAACTAGGTTTATTAATATATGGTAACGTAATACAGGTGCATCGTTGATACAGGAGCAGAACTAAAAATAAATGATCATATTCAAGGTGCAATGAGTAAGTACTTCATGATCGGATGATTGGCAGTTTGGTGAAAGAATTTGAAGCTTGCGATCACAACCACTTGATACCATCTGAAGTCACAGTGAATGATTTACTCAAGTTCGAAGATTTGGTCGATACTATAGCTTCAAAAATATCATTTTTCTGTTTGACTTGCACTCTGCAATTAGCAACATTACACCCGGACGGATTTTTCAGAGCGAAGAATTTTGGTCTGATAAATAAAATGGACAGTTTGAAATCCTTCGTCACTTTTTGAAGCATAGATAGCATCTTCTTCTCATACAAATCCATACGCCTTAATCCACCATTCATGAAGTCTTGCCAGTAGTTGGCGCCGACATTATCGAGTACTAACAATTTGATTTTCGAATTTAACGAGATCGTAGTCCGCAGATAATGGAAAGTCGCTAGCAGTTGCTGACTATCATAACACGAGATATACATCACGTTTTTTAAAGATTTCTTCACTATTTCTTCTCTATCTGCTCGGCAGAATGAACTGATATCTAATGTATCAACATGACTACGTAAATATGAAGCTAATTGGGTTACTTGAAATTGAAATGCTGTATCAATGACGAGCACTGAAGTATCCAATCCCCCGACGGAACGTCCATCATGAGAACCAACAAGTGCGGCATTTCTCAGCAAATGCATCAGGAGCGCATTTTTACCGTAAATACTATCCGCTGTCAGCTCGACAACATCCTGTTCTTTCAAACCTTCTGGGAATAACGAGGTTTCGATATTCCGCAAACTTAATTTTGAATTCTTAATTCGGGCTAAGAACTGGATACCTGATTCCACCTGAATATTACTCATTGTCAGCGCGACAAGTGTTTCTTCGGTGTACATTCGTTGGCAACTTGATTTGAAAACTGAGATGAAGCCATAAGTTGAATTTTTTGGAACAGAAATCGATAAAAATTGGATAAGAAAACTAGGAAGTAGAAATGATAAATGAAAACCAAACTTGTTTGTTGTTTTGGCGCCATGGTTCTGATTACTATTGATATCAGAACACTATAGCTGATAAGGAAAAGACACACACATTATTCAACAAATCGAAGCACTGGACAATTCCAACGGCTAATATCCGGTCATCTGTCTTTTGTTATGCCAGTACCGTGGCCGGGGAGGGGGAGGGGGTGCAAATGGAGTCAATGACTATAGCGAAAAAGAAAATCCAATAACCTACTAGAAAGTAAATTGCCCTATAAAAATTTTGTTTGCTGTTTGCCTCTTCTGATTTAAAACTTGAAAGGCTGATTCGTGGTTTTGGTCTGGTCCGCACCCACTGCACTTTGAACTTACCAATTTTCCAGTACTGCTGTAGTTACAAAACCTGCAACGCTAGAAGTCAGAATTTCTTGCGCACCATAAAGGAAATAGCAGGGTCTGCGGTCTGCCAATTACATACCTAATCAAGAATATCGAACATCAATGGCCAAAGATCGCTTATAAATTATAATGCTCGTAATTCTCAGTGTGTATTCTAACGAGTTCGGCCCATTTTGGGCAACTCTAAAAAAACGGTACAAACACTTAAAATTTTTATTTATTCAAAAATTAGGTAAAAACGAAAGCAAAAAAATGATTAAAGAATATGTAACGAAAACGAACATAGGTAAGTAATAGGTACTTTCTGTAAAAAACATTCCAAGTTAGAAAAATTGTAGGAAAAAACATCAATTTTTCCAATTTGGGCAGCTCCAAAAAAAGCTTAGAATACACACTGGTAATTCGTACATGTACCTATAGTCAAGTATCGTATTCAAATTCAAATGTCCTTGTTCTTTATTCGGTAGATACCGAATTAACTTGACTTCTCTCTTCTTCCTATCATCTGCTATATGTAATATTAATATTCATATTATACTCAATCCTGTTGTAACACGAAGACATGCTGATGCTTCCCTTATTAGTAAGGACTAAGAACTAAAGTTCTGAAAGGAAACTTCCTTACTGAACTTTTGGAAAAACAGATTTCATAAGTTTCAGTGATTTCCAACAATTACCTAACTTATATCATGAGACAGATCAAACTATCAAGATAATGACATGATTTAAGTCAACTTCTGCATGCTAATGTACATGTGAAATTAAATTAACGATTGCTTCATATAATAACCATAAAATTAATCAGATACAATAATTGTAGAGGTGCGCCCGCATATATATACTCAAGCAACTGAATTCAATTTTCTTTAAGTAAAAATTATAATACAGATTTCTTAATGATATATTAGTCATACGACACCAAATCACAATTCTCAATCACATATTTGTAAATAACAATCTTGTTTTGTTAATTCCAACAAACATCTGAAAACTCGACCCACTCACTGCAACGAGGTAGTCTGAATTCCGAGATGACATTAAAAAAATGTAAATAAATAAATAAACTAAAAAAAGAAGGAAAAAAAAAGGACGAAGGACAACTGATCAACAAAATTCTCGATTTGTATTTTATTTTTCCTTGAAAATTGCAACTGACAGGTAGAAGTAGAAAGATTTACAACATTTTGAAAACGAACCATGTACATTACGGAGTCGATAGGATAATTTTACGTTATAATGATGCATGGGTCGTTGGTGCAACTAGAGCATAATTATTATGACATAATGAAGATAGAGGATCGAAAATTCTACAAACATGTAGTTTCTGCTTAACTGGTTTAGTTTTGTTGTTTCAGCTTCAAAACACGATTCATTTCCAAGTCGGTAAATTTTAAAATGGCGAATATTGCATTTAGCATGTGAGATCTCATTTTAGGATCTATAGTGACTAGATAATTAAAAAAAACATTTTTTAAATATTTCGTATTCAGCTCTTCAGTTCCATCGTGCTGCTTCTCCAACCTACAATTTGACATCGAATTAATCAAAAATGTCATTACGAAATAGTACTGGAATTATCAGTCACTGCAATGAGCAAAACAAACGAACCTGTGAATATCCTGTTGTAACTGCGCGTACAATTGCATTTGCTGAAAATACTCTTTTTCTATATTGTGTATTTTCACTTGTAATTCGTTATTCTGTTTTCGAAGTCTATTAATTTCTGCGTCTTTCCGGGCCACGTCTTCTAAATAGTAAAGTAATGTGGAGCTCTGCCGTCTGTTATTTCCTCTATTGAATTTCTTGGCCTATAACGAATAAACCATTGTGTATTATGCTATCGACAAGATGCAATTCGTTGATGTCATAACAATAATGCTAATATTAATAATGAATTTTACATCAGTTGAAGCAGCATCTTCAGAAAACTGGTATACTGGAAAATAATGTTGTTGCAGATTTACGAGTTCTTTCTCTTTCTCATCCACTATGGCTGAGACTCGTTCTCTTTGCTTCTCTAATTCTTGCTCCATCACAATGGATCTATTTCTGTACTCTGATTCCATTGCATTCATTTTAGATTTCCATACTTGGCGCTCTTTCTCTATCAGCTAAAAAGCAGAACTCTTGTTAGAAAATTCAAGTGTTTATGTGAAGCTCAAGGGCAGGAGTATTGAGATAACGTTCTACTGAAGAACTTAACCAGGACGTACAAAAGTACTGAAGTTATTTTTGAGAAGGATTTTTGTAGTCTTGACCTTTTGGTAGTATCATTATCAAGGGCACAACCAAGGAGAGGACTAGGGAGCTACAGCCTGCTTCAAAATTCTTCAAAATTTTTTCAAAATCAATTTTGAAACGAAAAAAAAATTAAAGCCGATGGCCTGATGCAGTTACATTGCGTCGTAGGTTCGTACAAATGTACAGCTCATGAAAATAGGTAGGGACCAAATCAGGTAGACGGTACCAAATCGAGCTTTCACCCGAGCCTAAGTTTTCTCTCTAAATTCTAGCCTTCACCAAGAAAAAAGTTCTGGTTGCGCCCCTGATCATTAATATAATACAGCTGTTCACTACAAGTGCCGGATAAAATGTGCAGACATACTTCAGCCGTCTGTTCGTGCTGAATTTCAAGTTCTTCCTGTAACTTTTTAACAAATGACTCCAGTTCTAGAATCTTAGCCTTTAGGTTGTGTATTTTATGTTTGGATGTAGACGTACTTCCGATAACATCATCTCCAGTCCTAAAATCCAAAGCATCAGAAACTCAAATGGTATCGATTCATCGATTGCTGCAGTACCATTGATGTACACTTTAATTATCGCATGCAGTATTTTCTTGAAATAAAGTTAATTTTTCTTACTGATTTTTATGGACTTTCTTTGTGTATTCTTCGAACTGCTGTTTAAGCTGCATGTATTGTAGTTTATAGTTTTTATCATCTTGTGAAGCTACTTCCAAACCATCCATTAATATTTCTAGATCAGGAAGTAGGACAGACACGAGAGAAATTAGTTCCAACAACACGTGTCGTATAACGTCATGTCGATTTAAATGTAACACAAGGGCACGAAATAATTTCAGCTGAACAAACATGAACGTGATAATCTAAAGCGGTATCTACATCCCAACAGTATATGTCCTGTACCTAGGTACTTTTCTTTTTCTTTGATTTATTGATCGCTTTTTTCAACTAGATTCTAGCGGAATGTTCGTAAAGTTACAGGAATGCTTTCAATGTGAAGAAAAATTTTTAATAAGAAACGATAACTTAACTCTCGGGATGTATTTTAAAAAAGTCCCTCAACTACGTACCTTTCAAATTATTCAACTGATTCGCTGTCTTACAGCTAATGATGAGTTGATGTTTTATGTGTTGAAGTTGCTGGATTAGAGTTTCTTCACTTAAAGGCGCTCGATCATCTTCGCATTTAATGTTACTGTTTTCCAGTTCCAGTTGCATTAATCGATTCTGTAATGAATAACGTGATTTAAAAGTAAAGTTTGGTCCAGTATGATCGACAAGAAACGGGAATACAAAGACAGGCAGTTACTTTGAGTTTCATAATCGTTTGTTGATCGTCTTGACGATACTTATCATAATTACTGGCCAAATCGGAAAGTTGAGCCAGTTTCTGCTCTAGTTTTGAAACACGACTCTCATGCTCGATTGCTAATCTACGAGCTCTGTCTTCTGCTTTTAGAGCTCTTGTTTGCTCCTGCCATAAAAAACGATTCATCTTTATCAATTTAATAACTCATGGTGTCCTGGGGAAGGCGGGATGAGACAAAATGAAATTATTAGACTACGGCTAATTTTGACCCCGTTTCGATAGCAAACTAGCAGAAAGAAAAGAAGAGGTTTTCTGTATTCTAAATCTTGGGGGTTTCTTCATGTTTTCATTACGCCCCGGATTTGCCTCTACACAATAATAAAAATCAGTTTCCGAAAAATCATGATTACTTGATGAACGGCGTAACTATGTTGTTCTTTCATTATCTGTAATTCACGTTTTAGTTTCTCCATTATAACAAGAGGGGCATTTTCATTATCTAGCTGCTTCCGAACATCGGATAACTGGGACTGCAGGTTTAGTTCAGAGTCCCTGCTCTCGTTTAGTTTCTCCAACGCTTCCTTCAACTGGCCTCTCAATTTCTCGATTGTACTTTCTTTCTCCTCTCGTTTTCTTCGCTCATCCGTGATTATTTTTTGTAGTTCTCTGAAAAAATAAAGGATCTGTCAAGCTGTGAATTTTTGAAAGCAAGAGAGAAGAAAACTAATGAACAAGTAAATAGTTTAATCTATAGGTGGCGGAATTGTGAGGATAAACGACCAGCGCCGCTCTTTCGATTTTTAGTTTTTTGCAAGTATGCGTTCCGAATATAAGACTATTTTTGCCTTTAGATTTCAATGGATCAAAATTCTTTCTTTATTTCCATTTTGAGCAAAAATATTTTCCACCACCACTGATTTTACCTGATATTGGACGAAAAATCCAGTTCTCTTTGATTGTTTTCCATGTTCAGCTGACTCTTCACACTCTCAACTTCAACTTCTTGTTTTTTTTTAGAGTTGGCAATCGAAGTGGACAGAGTTTTCAATTTATCTTGTAGCTGGTTGAACGTAACACATGATCACAATAACAAAGAAAATTAAATACTCAGCAAGATTAAGAGTTGTGTAACAACCTCAGAATTCTGTTGAATGAGCTGTTTCCTGTCAGTTTGAAATTTAGCTTCCATCTGGGTTTTCTCTTCAATTAGAGAGGAAGAGTGACTGGGCTAATTTCGTTATTCTAGCTTTCAACTCGATAATTTCTTCCTACAAACAATAACAAATACATAAGTTTATTTCCGTAGGTCAGGAACGTTGAAGTAATATGTTTAGTTAATTACATTCGAGTCCCTGCCATCTGGCTTCAAGTCTTTATCGGGTGGTGACCCTATCGAGCATGAGACGGTTTTCAAAGTCTCTTCCAAACGTTCTTTTTCTGAGATTAGTTTCTTATGAGCTGCGACTACATCTGTAATGAAAAACAAAGTTTTCTTATGGAAAATGGGTAGGTTTGTCTTCATATGCAGGTTAAAACACAACTGCTAGTCTGCTCCTGTGCTACAGGTGAAATCATTCATTGCGGATAATTTTTTATTTGCAAGAGACATTTATTAATGAAAAATGATGCATAATACCTTGTAATCGTTTTTTGTACCGAATCAGTTGTTCTTCTTGATCATTTATTTTTGCCAGAAGTTCTTTTTCAGTTTTTGTGGGTGCCATGTTCGGAATCTGAAAATGATGATGAGCACTAAGTTAATGATTTTTCCAATGTGTTCACTTCTTTTTTTTTTCCATCACTGACATAAATTACAGCCTACATATTGATACTCCTTTCTTTAAGCTTCACACAGTTCTTATATCAGCTTCTATGGTTTACATTTTCGTTTTTATTATTCATCAGTTTATCAGCTCCTCAAAGATTCTTATCACTGTTTGTGCTGTTTCAACATTAATTTTTTGCTGTAGATATAGCTACACTGAAGCCTCGTCTGTACGAGTTTCAGTGTTACCACAGTGACTGAGTATTTTTTACTTTCTCGGTTCCTCAGCATTTTCAGTTTCGAATTTTGACTTTAATTTCCAAACTTTTCATGAAGTTTTTCTAAAACAAAAAGTGGATCTCCTTTCTAGAGAAGAAGTCCCACCGTTCCTTTGCTCTTGTTCTTTGAACACAGGCACAAACAGGGGGAGGGGAGGGCTAGCCCCTAAAGTTTCTGAAACCTCCTTTCAAAAGAAACTGAAAAACTGTACGAGCGAAAGAATTTTTGCCATTTTTCTGATACTGATATTGTCAGCCACCCTCCAGTTATCCTCTCTACTCCAGGTCGGCTATTTCAGTGCCGAATTAAAATTTTCGTAGGCTCTAGACAATTTGTTGCTTCATTTTTTTTTCTTCGAAAGTTTACATACCACCAGTCATAATTAAATTACTGCGGCCAGATTCCAGTATAAGTAATTAAAAAAAAAAAAAAAGTTCATGCTTCGTATAGGCCCAAAACAGTTTGTAGGCCCTTGGCAATTGCCTACTCTGTCTAATGGATAAATCGGCACACTGGGCTATTTGCGCTTATAATTAATTTAAACTTCGAAGTTAGAATGTTTGAACCATGGTAAACATTATACCCACTACTACTTTCCCCACGTGCACAGTTACCTGTGCCCTCTGTCTTATTGCCTCTGTCAGTTCGTACATCTTCATTATCAATAGTAGGTAATTATTGATGTAAACTGTAGAGTAGTGGTTCTATGAGTTTTTCGATTATTTAAACCTTTTCGAACAGTAAATATTTCTTGGAGCCCCAAAATAAATAAAAGGGGGTTCAAGGATTACTTTTATTGGAAATCATATGAATGAGACTCTCTCTAGACGAAGCTCCTTAGGAAGTCTTAAGAAGCCCTGCGGTTTCGCATCGCTCACATTGACAGAACTAATGCTGTGATATGAAGCAGTGTTGCTAGAAGTGAAAATTGAATTCTGCTCGCTAGATTTTGCTAAAAAATATTAGAAAAATTCTGCTGAAGTCCGTTCAAAATGAGTTCTAGAATTGAGATTCTAAAATGAAATCTTTGTTGCTAAAAATGAAAACTTCTGCTAAATCCAGCAGCAAAAATGCCGTCCTGGCAACACTGTATGGAGGGGAAGGGAAGATGCTCCTGATTCTGATTTACTGAATCTGCAAAACGCCGAAAGAGACAAGGGAAACTTGTCTCGAAGCCTCCAGGCCAGGGAACAATTTGTGAGGCCATATGTTACTCCTTACTTTCTTACTTCACTCAGATTCTGTTTTCATGTCCTGATACCGACGCTGGTAATCTGAGGTTGGCTCTGATGACTGTATAAATGGACGCTGTTCAACAAAAGGGAACCAACTAACATTTGTAAACAAAATGAGTTATTAGTATCGTTGGAAAGAGCGTAAAACGTAGAATTTTCCAAAATTAAGCCCCCCCCCCCCGATTCAAAAATGTGTACTCACGTTGAAAAAAGCTTATCAGTAAACGCGATGTCATAATATAGTTTCTACATGGCTCTTGAACTTCGAATTCGAATCACGTGTACTCAGGAAGCGGATTTTGCTAGTTGGTTCCCTTTTGCTGAACAGCGTCCAAATTTTCATTACAATTTCACAATAATGGATAAATTTTATTTTTCTCTTTTATCTTATATCTTCTCTCCCGACGGCGTTCTCCCTTTCAACATCTACTGTTATGTTATAATTGGTTATAATCATTGAAAAATTAGAATGGAATTACGAAAATTCACCGGAAACTAATAAACAAATGACTTCGAAAAGTGAGAATTATCGTGGTGAATGGTGAACATGGCATGACTTGGGCATGACGAGTACGCCAAATAGCAAGAAGCTGAACAAGTTCACCAACCTTGCAACCTGATTCTCACTTTCTTCTTTCTTTACGTGTATTAGATAATTTTTACAATTTTAATTCTCATATATTTCTTTTTCTTAATACGTATAAGGATAAAATACTGCTTGTTATTTCGCTCGGACTGTGTTTCATAAGACGGCTCCGAACTTCTAACTTGCTTGACTTTTTTTTACTCTTACGTTTCGTCTCAAGCATTACAGATTTAGGAAAGTTATGTTACTCACCTGTACTTCTGTGTTTGTAGACAGGAGCACGTAGGGTAGTATTGGTTATGAACGTGGCTAAGAATTGTTGAATGGACACGAGGTCAAAATTTGATTATTTGTTGTGGAAGTCAAAATCACGGTGACAGTGTACGTTTTTTGTTCGGTGGCATTTGATTAGACATAAATCAGTTGATAACGATTTCAGTTTTATTTCTGATTAATGATTTATTCTAACGAAGTTCTGTTATTTTAGATTACCACTTGTTTTTAAACTGAATTATGGTACGGTAGGATTATCTCGAGAAACTTGTTGACTTCTAATTCTGCCGTCTGCAATCCCGGAGTCACAATGACTAATAAATTTAATTCCAAAGATTTCATCGACAAATTGGAGGACTATTCCGAATTAGTAAGAATCTTTTACCAGCATTTCAACTACAGCTTCTTCATGTTTCTTATCATTTTAAATCCATGCATGGAGTTACGAGTGAAACACCGCATCTAGTATTTTAACCATTTGATTTCATTCCGCAGGTTTATAAGAATACCAAAACGTACCTACCGACTATATCTAGATTGTGTTTGGTTTCAACGTTCATAGAAGATGGGCTGCGAATGTACTTTCAATGGAATGAACAGCGTTCCTACATGGATCTGTCTTGGGGTTGTGGAATGTTCCTTGCTTCTCTGTTCGTTCTGTTCAATTTGTTCGGTCAACTTGGAGGTTGTGTGATGGTTTTGCTTCAGTTGAAAGTGACTCATGCTTGTGGCATTTTGTTTGTTATCGTTGTTTTACAAGTAAGTTTGAACTTGTCAGCCCTTTCTGTCAGTAATAACTAATTGTTTTATAGGCCTTCAGTATGCTTCTACTAATAATTAGCATAGTTTCTTGAACAAATAGGGAAAAATTAATCGAAACTTACCATATTAATAAGTTTTGACTATAAAAAGTTGGGAAAACCAACCTCAGAATTTGAACTAGGATAATCGTGGAAACCGTAACAAAATACTATAAACTTTTGGTAGTATAACCATCTGTGATTAGAAATCAATGGGACTCCAAAACCCGATTCGGAAAATCATTACAGTGCAACACGCTTTTGCATCTTGCACGTATTCAGGTTATGTGTAACCTGAATTGATAACAGATCTTGGATGTTACATTACCTTTGTTCCGTTTTATTAGCAAGATTATTGCTAGGATTTTGTGTTTCGAGAAGAAAAGTAATTAATTGCTTTTATTTCAGACATTTGCTTATAGCATAATATGGGACATTCAGTTCTTATTGAGGAATCTGGCATTAATCGGCGCTTTATTACTGCTGGTTGCCGACAGTCACGCAGAATATCGGAGTTCATTTGCTGGTGTGCCTTCCTTAGGTAACTAATAAATCGATAATTACATCCTGTGTAGGCATTGTTGAAATTAAATTCCAACTCAATTTTATGAAAATTGAAATTTTACAGGAGAAAATAAACCGAAAAGCTATCTCCAGTTGGCTGGAAGATGTTTGTTGGCATTTATGTTCGTTACATTAATACGTTTTGAATTTACTTTCCTCCAGGTAAATGCATACAAATCTCAGTATACTCATTATACAAAGGTTGTTCCAAAAGTAACTCCTCCGAGCCCATATCTTGGGAACCACTCAAGTTACAAAAATGAAACTAAGCTCATTTGAAAGTGAATTTTATTACGCTTCTAAAACACGGTTTACATTTCCACATAGTCGCCGTTAAGTTCGATACATCGCTGTCGACGCTTAATCAGTGTTCGCACTCGGTTTTCGTAAAATTCAGCCGGGTATTCTCGGAAAAATCTCGACACTGTGGACTTCAATTCGTCATCCGATGGAAAATGATACTCTTTTAGATATTTTGTAAGATATCTGATCAGATGAAAATCACTAGGAGCGAGGTCGGAGGTATAAGAAAGGTGCGGAACAATTTCGTAATGCAACTCCGGTAACCTAGCTTGAGTGCGCGCTACGGTGTAAGGTGTCACATTGTCATGTTTGAGTAAGCAGGTACCGCTGGCAGGTCGAACGCGGTTTAAACGACATTGTAAAGCTGTTATGATCTTACAGCACTTCTCAGCATTGATTGTGGTGCCTTTTTTCAAAATGGATCAAGTTTGGCAAATATTTTATCCCTTTTCGACAATTTTGGGCGCCCTGACCGAGGTTTATCCAGTAATTTGAACGCACCAGCCTTTGTTTCTCTTACCTACATCTGTACCGTATTGATATCAAAACACGCATCCACAAAATGCGCCTTCAATCGTCGAAAAATCTCAACCAGCGTAGCACCTGCAAGCGTCAAAAAGTAGACTACTGACTTTCGCCTCTACCGAGGGGCAGTGCAAGGTTTTCGTTTTGGACACATGTTTCGCGAACAAAAGTTGATATGAAACTGATCTACACCCCCCCCCCCCGTTTTGAAGCTAACGAGTTTATATTTCCAGAGAGCACACGCGCACTCTTCCAGCTCCAGTGGTGTTCCCAAGATATGGGCTTGGAGGAGTTACTTTCGGAACAACCTTGGTAAATAATACAGTTCAGAAATTTCCCACTTCTGAATATATTTCAAAATGTAAAATTTGCCGAACAACCCGGTGCAAGCCGGTTTCTCGAGTTCCTGATAGTTGATTGATTTTTTTAGTTATACAGCTCACAGTTGCTTGTTGTAGAGTATGCGTACTGTTCATTAATATTTCCGACATTTATTTACGATCAAAATTATGTTGACAGATTTTACTAGATATTCTGGGATCGATATTGATGGTTCTGGTGACGATAGGATACAAAACTAAACTGAGTGCATTAATTCTTGTTATCTTCCTGAGTTCTGTGAACGTGTATCATAATGATTGGTGGAACGTGCCTCAACACAAACCTTTGCGAGATTTCCTGAAATACGATTTCTTCCAAGTGAGTTTACATTTTTGGTTTCTTACTGAACAGTTGCCAAGTTTTTAATTACTTGCCCTTGAGAATAAATGAGGCCGATTTATTCTCAATTTGTTCTCGAACAAGTCTATGGTCATGTAGCAGACTTCGGAGTTTGAAATGGCTGAAACTTAGTTATGTGATCGCAAAAGAAAGTTTTTTGAACCATGAGAAACATAATGGACAGGCCGCAATAATAGCTGTATTGTTGATGAAATCGTGGGATCGATGTTCATTATGATCAAATCAATAGGTTTCAATATAGTTACATGAAATTATGTTAATGTTATAGACTCTCTCAGTCGTAGGAGGTCTTCTCATGATAGTTCTGCGTGGACCGGGTGGAGTTTCCATGGACGAACATAAGAAAGAATGGTGACATGGTAGATCGTCGTATTTCCAGAGTAAGGGGTTCTTCGATGTTTCAGACTACAAAAAAGTACTTATAAGAAGAAATACCAATTTTTTTGTACTGAATTTTACGTTTCAATATAATTTGTAATACTGTCTCAATTACCATGTAATAGATTTAGATAATAAATGCGGTTTTTTGGATCTTGTTTCATAGTTTAATTTTGTTATTGTTGTCTGTAGACGTATACCTGTCATTGGAGGATGAAACCCGAAAAATTGGCACCTATGAGTATCGAAAAAAGTCAACTTGAAAATTACCTACGTTTTTTTCATCTGAATCCAGACTGTTGACAGCGATTCATAGCGATGAATTTCGTGTAATTCCCGAAATCAGTTTTAGTAGGAGAAAAATTCGAGTTCTGTATCAGCTCTGGAAAGGGATGGCGTAATTGCGGGACTACAAATTTTATACAGTAACTCTTCGTGATTATCTGAATTCTCAAAATATCTATTAAAAGGATAAGTAAAAATGTTACTCTTGATAACTGCTATTTATTGATTGAGACTGAGGATGCAGAAATCAGCATACTGATTAAATGATTATCAAGAGTTGGTGAGCTGCAAGGAGTTGAGATCTCCGTTTCCGTTTTGAATGAGGGAGATTCTCAATTCTCACACTTTTCGTATTCTTTGTATACTAACACAATGGTCTTAGCAAATAGAGTAGCTTTTAGGCTGCTTAGAATTTAGGAATGTGAGAAGTAGGTCCCCGATAGTACGGATACGGGAAGAAAAAAATGGAAACCGGCTAATATTAGGTACTAGAAATAGTGCAAAGTGCAGTGAAGATGAAGGTCCAGAACAGAATAGAAATCGAATACAAAACCAGAATCCGAAAATATATTTGACTACAAAGTGCGACACAATCTACAGCTTTTTATTTTCTATTCGTTGGTGTAAAGAGGAAATTCCAAAATTATTGCAGCCGAGCATGCGAATTCGAGTAGTAACAGTTTTGATGAGCTAACAAATGAAGATACTCTCTGCAAAACTTGTATTTGTCTCTGAATGAGCTCAAAAGCTAAATTCTAAGCTCTGCAGGTCATAGGCCCCGAAATCTATGGGTGTCCGGGGCTCAGGCAATCCACAGAAAAAATAAGCAAATGAGTGTAAAATCTAGAAATGTTTAAATTTTGAAGTACCTAATCATAATTTCATCGATGAGCTATTAGAAAGTTCAGCGCCTGTGCTGCAGGTGGTAAAAGTACATGAAGGGCAATGTTCCTCCTCTGAATAGGGAGACTCGGTTTAGAGCATCATAAAGTAGTGGCCAAGATTGCATTGTGGAGCTATAATATTACTGTTATACAGTGGCGTTGGAAGATGAGATGCAGAAGTACGCTGATACCCCAAAAAATCATAAATAGGTAGAAATTGATATGTAATGCAATAAATGCAAGTAATTTTTCTAATTTTAAGCCTGTGAAAAATGATCTCATCGTTGACATTTTGTAGGAAAATAAGATTCCGCCCAAGCTCGTAACAACCCTGCTTTTCTCTTCCTCCCCCCCCACCCCCTGAAACTTTATTAATACTATAAATAGTATTTTACATAATTATTTACCTTAAGTGCGGTATCCAGAAATATGGTGTGGAAGGGGGTTTGACCTAACATATGGGGTTTCTACTGTTTCTGAGATCCGCATTTTCCTGAACTTTCAAGCGCACGGCCGTACCCAAGGGGGGAGTCAGACACCCCCCCCCCCCTGTATACCCCGTTATTTACGTAATCATTAGATTTTATTCGAAATTCTCGAAAATCGGTCGCTGTGTTCGTCATTAGAATCTCAATAATTCAGTAAAATGATAGCACTGATTACCAAACAGTGTGACAAATTATGTGAACCATAAGATTAACTTTCATATTGGTAACACTGATTGTGATTACTTTGTTTTGAATAGTTATCTAGAGTTATCCTTATCAAAATTCATCCGATTTGTCAACAGAATTCTGTCGCTTCCTTAAAATTTCGAAAATTTCAGTTATAAAAAGTTGATAAATATAACTGACGAAAGGTTTTCGGTTCCCGCGCAGAAAATTCGTGAAGACTTGTTCAGTTGTTGTAATCAAGAGATCAATTGCGTGATATAAAAGTAAGTATTATCGACATAAGTTCTTTCTTTTGATTACTGATATAAAATGAGATGAATAACCTAGCATGCTACAGTTCAAGAAAATCGAAAAGAAAACTCATTGCCTGTGCATTTATAAACCGTTGAGTTTCGTCTATTCAGGTATTTGTTTCTTGTTTGTTGACTGAAATTCATTGCTTGATTCCGTGTTTGTAAGTTGATGTAATAAATATACACTGTATGGACACACTTGGATGTATGCGTGCATGAGCGCCGGTAGACATTCTTCCAGAAGGGGAAACCCTTATTTCAAAAGAAAACATCAGATATTTGTGGCAAAATAGTGCATTTTTTGAAAATATGGAGAAGGATAAGCGCTACTCTAACGCTGCCTATGTATCTATAATTCAGTCATAAATTCAAAATAATATCAGTCCTCTTCAGTCGAGTATCGCTAATTGATATGTTAGCTTTCAGGATGATCGAAATCACATGTAATGATCGGTTGGGGAAGAAAGTACGCGTCAAATGTAATGGCGATGATACAATTGGAGATCTGAAGAAATTAATCGCTGCACAAACCGGAACTCATTGGGAGAAGATTGTATTGAAGAAGTGGTATACTATATTCAAGGATCACATCAAATTGGAGGATTGTATCCTTTTTACTTATTATTTTGATAAATTTTCTTGGGAAGAGTTATTGTAACGTTCCAGTTTCTTTTCAGTTGAGTATTGTCATTAGGAAGTTAACCAAAAGTACCTATGTTGGTAGCCCTGCTTCTACATCTGGGGAATAATTTAACTCGTTCATATGAAAAAGTGTAAAAAGAGTAATCTTTGAACGCATTTGGCGTGTTATAAAAATCGTTTCTGAGAGAAAGTTGGTTGAAATAATGTCAGCAATAGCACTGAGCTATCAGGATAAGAAAGAATTACCTCCATGAACATTTTTAAATGAAATTACGTAAATTTGAAAATCGTGATTTTTGATGTAGAAGAATAGGGAAGCTGAAATAATCCCCCAGACGTTTCCAAAGTGTTGAGCGTTACTTAAAGTCTGTTCCAAATTAAGTACACCCGCCACTATCCGCAATACACGAATTATCACTAAATCGATAGATGTACCGGAGGTGAAGTGCAATGAGACGGGGAGTGCGTTCGCACTGAAACGAAGATTACAGGAGACGGATTTGCAATTGGCGGAGACATTTCGATTTAAAAATTATTCCAAATCCCGATGGTATTAAAACTCGAAACACGAACATCAGATTTTACAATAAAAATGTAAACATACTGTGATTGGTGAACACTAAAATAAAGTACGCATCATTGAACTCTCAGTGTGAAGCCACCTATCTTGCCCCTTGGAAATTTGGGTGTACTTAATTTGGAACAGACTTTAGTGTTAGTGTGTTACATTAGCGCTACCTAGGCAATGTTAACTTCCCAATTGGGAACTCCGTTCATATCGAGGTAAGCAGCGAAGCAGGAACTAGCCGCAGAAAGACGATTAAAATTGATTTCTCCTGTAAGATTAGTTCCGTTTTGTTAAGATTTTTGCGGTCATTTTATTTGAGAAATAATTTTTAAAACTAGTCCACGATGTGAAAAATTGATTTCTTGAATTGTCTAAATATTAAATATGCAAAAGCTTCATTAGGCAAGTGTCAAAAGACTCGTTTGAGGAAAGTCAGAGTTCGCAAAAATCATTATTTGTCGGTGCTAGAACCTGGAAAAACATTATTTGATGGACCAGATCCAATTTCAGACTCCGGCTCTATTTCTGGTTCTGCTCCTGCAACCTTCCTCCTCTCTTCTCATGACTTCTCTAGCACCCTTCCTCCTCCCATAAAAATAACAGGAGCCTGATGAAAAACCACGCTCAGCAGAGCCGCAGCTATCGATTTTTTTGTGGAGTTGGAGCTAGCGTTTGATAAAAATCACTGCCCGGAGCCGGAGCTAAATTTAAATTTCCTTTTGAGCCAGAGTCAGGTCGGGCAGCTCCGAGTCCTTAAAAATTACGCATGTTCTTCTCATGTAATTTTTCTCAATTACGAGTATTATAACAAAATTAGGAAGAGGCAGCGCGTCCGGCTGCGGGGGACCTGAAATTTCCAGGCGAGTGCTCTGGGAGCGCGGACCTCGGTCAGTAGGGAACCCCGCGGTGGCCCTGGCAGGATGCGCGCACCGTTCCGGCCAGGAGAAATGGGGGTTCGGGCCCGGCCCCAAAGCGTTCCCCTCGGTACTGATGCGATGCCCGAAAGGGTAGTTTCCGGTGCCGGGGGTGCGGTGTCTCAGGGGCCACTTTGGCATGCGTGCATCGCCATACGTCCCACAACACCATTATAACAAAATTAGACTACTCGATTCGAGTAATATTACAGCACATTGCGTTCTATTATTGGTATCATAATTATAACGAATTGGCGAAAATTTCCTTAATTAAACTTTGATAGATGAGATACACGACGGCATGAACCTAGAACTGTATTATCAGTAAGTTTATTATCAGCCCGAAGAGATGGTGGTATGTTGTGGTCAATGTTCGTTTTATTCAGTTATAGACTTTGTTTACAGAACTTTTCTATGCAGGAGCTACACAATCATAATGCGGTTTCATATTCGAAGCGATTGTAAATAAATGTATTTTAATTTTTGTATTCGTTTCATTAAAAAATAAATCGCTTAATTATTTAACATGATATTCGTTCTTACTGGAATCACTATTTCAGAAGAGAAAAGTTTGTCTTTTTAAAGCTGATTCGGCCATTCTGTTGATGAAATGATGACCATTTAGTGAACGTGGTCAAGAATCACTATTTTTATTGACGCATTCGAGCAACAAATTGAACAAAACATCTGTGGAGGTGGTTAAGGGAAGTTGCCGAAACCCCTCCAACTGTGATGGTCTGCCACTGGAAGTTATTATCAACAAAACATGTATGGCTTTGCTCAGGGCCGTGTTCAAGGGGGGTTTAGGGGTCTGACCCCCCCTCCTCATCATTGGTTACGGCTGTGCGCTTAAAAATTCAGGAAAATGCGGCTCTCAGAAACATTAGAAACCCAATATGTTAGGTCCCCCCCACCATATTCCTGGATACGGCAGTGGCTTTGCTGAGGAAAATACTTTGAGAATGAGAATATTATTAAGGATTTTTCCACGAATTTTATAATTATCGATGATACATAAATTTTTGAAAAATATAAATATCTAGAAAAAAGTATATTATATGACGTTATTTTTGATGTACAAATTCATATATAACAGTCATTCTGCGAATCGTGGAGAAACAAAATGCTTATCATTCTACTAAGTATTTAATAAAAGGAAAGAGGAATGGTTCGAATAGGCAAGTGGACACCTTTCTTGGAAATAGGGAGTGAAGATATCAGTGGCGTAGCCAAGGGGGGATTAGGGGGTGAATCCCCCCCCCTTGAGATGAGAATTTTCTTATATGCTGGCAGTATCACAGTAAATGCGCGAAATGAAATTTAAATCCAGATACATAACTGAAGTTGAAAAGCACAACATACTGATGTCAGTGTAAAAACATACAGTTCATGTTCGGTGTACCCCCTCCCCCCCGGTACAAAATGTTGCTGATCCCTCTCCTTGGAAAAATCCTGGCTACACCCCTGGAAGATATAAAAGGAAAATCGAAAATTTACAGAAGTTAATCAAGTGATTAGAAGCTATTTTTTCTAGCGAAGAAAGAAAGAATGAAAACGTACTGAAACAGTTGCGTGTTACTTATACTTTTTTTCGCAATTAGTCAATTTTCCCAACTTTTCACTCCCTCATTTCATGTCTGACTCCGTTCTGAGATGATTTGTTTAATACTCAAATTCATGTTTTTACCGGTAACCAGCCGGAAAAGGTCATACGTGGTCTTCGTTACAATAGCATGATAATGAAATCGGCTGTAGATTTGACGATTCGTTGAATTTTGCAATCTCGTAGATATTATTCGTGTTATTAATTTTGATTTTTAATTTGAGCACAGTACAGAACAATAAAGTCAAGAGGAATAAAAGTACCGGGAGTATTTGGATACCCTGGATAGCACGAATACACACGCACGATCTTGATGCGATGACGTCATGTCGTTATCGAGAAATTGTCGAGAACTTTCTAGCGCCTACTTGGCTTTACCTGACTCAGTGTTTTCACTCGTTTCACGTTCTAGTTCTGGCTAGTAGCTAGCATATTATTCGGTTGTTACTCGCTTCCCCACGTATTAAAAGCGACCGGGAATCACGTGGACCAATCAACGATCACCTAATCGGCAAACGAGCCAATGGAGATAGTTCATTTGGATGCTAAACACTTATTTGCACCAATGAAATTGAAACACGATTATCAGAGTGGTACACTCTGACGGTAATTCCTTTGAGCCGGAATAAATTAGAGTTATTCAGTCATTCGTAACTATTTCGTCGAGTGAATTTAAGTGATTGAGATAGTGTGTTAAATTACGAAGTTTTATGTGAAACGGTTTTCTGTTTGTGAGAAAAACAGACGTTTTCTTAACCAGTATTTTATAACTCTATTTGTATTCGGTTGTAATTCGCGAATTAATTCAATTTCGTTTATCCCGGTACGTATCTCGATTTACCGTTAACCGCATTGATGAGGTGTCATCAATTGAACATTGTGTTGTGATGTCTTGAAATATTGTCATTTTCATCAGTCATACTCTCTCAGTTAACGAAGGATATTCGAATCATTATACTATTTTTGGGTTTTCTCACTCGAGGTCTTACCGGTTCCGCGTTACCATTCGTACTTATTCGTATTTCGGAATTTACAGGTGTTCAGATTCCATCATGTGGAGCAGTAGTCTCTTACTACTCGCACTATCCTGCTGTATTCTAGCGAAGCAGGATATCAAGACTGAGGTCGGTACTGTCATCGGTATCGATCTGGGCACGACGTACTCTTGGTAAGTTCGTTGTCCTCATATGTTCTTGGACACGAGTTTCTGTAAAATGAGTTATCTCTCTCATACAGATTTGAATTATTTTTAGTGTTGGAGTGTTCAAGAATGGCCGTGTTGAAATCATCGCCAATGACCAAGGTAATCGAATAACGCCTTCATATGTAGCTTTCACACCAGATGGAGAGCGTCTCATCGGTGATGCGGCCAAGAATCAGCTTACCATCAATCCGGAGAATACCGTTTTCGATGCCAAGCGTTTGATTGGTCGCGAGTGGAGTGATGCGACCGTTCAACATGATATCAAATTCTTCCCATTCAAGGTTAAATTTTTTCTATATCAACATTAATTATATCGTAGAAATTGAGTATATTTACTAACTTCTGTTCAATTGCAGGTTAAAGAGAAGAACAGCAAGCCTCATATTGAAGTGAACACATCTCAAGGAACGAAAGTTTTTGCTCCGGAAGAAATCTCAGCTATGGTATTATCGAAAATGAAAGAAACAGCCGAAGCGTATCTTGGTAAAAAGGTATGTCGATTACATGACTTGATAGAAAGTATTCCCTGGTAAGGAAGTTCCTATTGATTGAGGGTATGAAATATATAGGTATTCTCCCTGAAAATTATTTCCAGAAGATACCAATGGTCCCTTGACGAGAACCTCTCATAATACCACTTAACTGTATCGTTGACCTTATTCAAATTAGACCTTAGTTTTTCCTTTAAAACTCATTTCTAACGATTGTCAGATATACTCAGTTGTCACGACGTAAAATTATCGAGCCAGTACTTTTCGAAATCCGAAAGAACCATTACTCGAGTTCATTGTTGAAGTTATGTAACTAATTTGAATGTTCTCATTTTGCAGGTTACTCATGCTGTTGTCACCGTGCCAGCATATTTCAACGACGCCCAACGTCAGGCCACGAAAGATGCCGGAACCATTTCAGGATTGATTGTGATGAGAATTATTAACGAGCCTACCGCTGCTGCCATTGCTTATGGTTTGGACAAAAAAGAAGGTGAAAAGAATGTTCTAGTCTTCGATTTGGGCGGTGGTACCTTTGACGTGTCACTGCTGACCATCGACAATGGAGTTTTCGAAGTAGTTTCTACGAACGGTGACACTCACTTGGGTGGTGAAGATTTCGATCAACGAGTTATGGATCATTTCATCAAATTATACAAAAAGAAAAAGGGCAAAGATATCCGCAAAGATAACCGAGCTGTTCAGAAACTAAGACGAGAAGTAGAAAAAGCCAAACGAGCTCTATCATCGAGTCACCAAGTCAGAGTTGAAATCGAAAGCTTTTTCGAAGGTGAAGATTTTTCAGAAACGTTAACCAGAGCGAAATTTGAGGAATTGAACATGGATCTGTTCAGGTCGACTTTGAAACCGGTGCAAAAAGTGATGGAAGATGCCGACATGAACAAGAAAGATGTACATGAAATCGTATTAGTGGGCGGAAGCACACGTATCCCAAAAGTAAGTAGCTTTCTGATGGTAGACTCCTGAAATTTAATGTGTTCGTGATGTAACAGTCTTATGTTCGCGGTGTTTAGGTTCAACAATTGGTTAAAGAATTCTTCAACGGTAAGGAACCTAGTCGTGGAATCAATCCTGATGAAGCTGTAGCATACGGAGCCGCTGTTCAAGCCGGTGTTCTGTCTGGCGAGCAAGATACAGACGCTATTGTTCTTCTCGATGTGAACCCCCTGACTTTGGGTATTGAAACAGTCGGCGGTGTCATGACTAAATTGATCCCAAGAAATACCGTAATTCCAACAAAGAAATCTCAGATCTTCTCAACTGCTTCTGATAACCAGCACACCGTTACTATTCAGGTTCGTTGCACTTCGAGTTCAACATTACTTTTTTTTTCTGCGGCCGAGCGTTTGAACTAATCGTATTTGAATTCTAATTCAGGTGTTCGAAGGAGAGCGTCCGATGACGAAAGACAACCACCCATTGGGTAAATTCGATTTAACTGGAATTCCACCAGCGCCACGAGGTGTTCCACAGATTGAAGTCACATTCGAAATCGATGCTAATGGTATTCTGCAGGTACGTGACTTGAAGTTACCATTTTGAATTGCTGAGAAAGTATTTTTTATGATGATTCGGAAAAAATACTCTTCTGAATCATCCTGTACTCCTTTGTCGAAGTTCGATCAACCTAAAGAAGGTTTGATGATGATAATTTAGAAATATGTGCCTTTCCTGAATTACGAAGTGCGATGAACCTAAATCGTATGAAAGTTCATCATGATGATTTAGAAAGATGTACTCTTCCTGAACCATCCTGTACTTTTTTTAGACGTTTGGCTTTGTGACTCAAATTCGATGTGTTTCTTATTGCACAGGTATCCGCCGAAGACAAAGGAACTGGCAACCGCGAAAAGATTGTCATCACTAACGATCAGAATCGACTAACTCCCGATGACATTGAACGTATGATCAAAGACGCAGAGAAATTCGCTGATGACGACAAGAAGCTGAAAGAGCGTGTTGAGTCAAGAAACGAACTCGAATCATACTCATATTCGCTGAAGAACCAGATCGCCGATAAAGACAAATTAGGAGCTAAACTGTCTGAAGCAGACAAAGCTAAACTAGAAAAGGCGATCGACGAGAAGATCAAATGGCTGGAGTCGAATCAAGACGCCGACGGTGATGCATTCCAGAAGCAGAAGAAAGAACTGGAAGAGATCGCTCAACCGATTATTGCGAAATTGTACCAGGCCGGCGGTATGCCTCCTCCGCCAACGCCAACTGGCGGCGAGGACGAAGACGCCAAAGACGAGTTGTAAGATATGTTCAAACATCAAAGATCTCAGTGCAGAAGCTTTTGTAATGTAGGGTTACCAGTGTACGTACGGTGGCGTAGCAAAACGAAGCATCGGAGTGGTATGTCGAAGTTGATTTGGTTTTTCGTCTCACTTGAAGTTGGGATCGTTATTCTTCGAGGGTAGTATTATTCAGATATTATGTACTCTCTTAAGTCTGGTAACCCTAAGATGTATAACGTTTCGTAAGACTGTGCTGCAATTTTGTAAATAACTTCGTTTTTCCTATGTAGAAGTACCCCTGTACTTACGAAGTATTTATGTCGTCCTAGTGTGAATGTCTTGTAAGTTGATCGCATTTAATGTTGCAGAATAGTGTTTTATAGAGTTCTGTAAATGTCTAATTTCATGTCGAGAGGTAACTGAGTATTCCGATTGTAACGGATGAAAATTACCGTTGCATGTATCCTGTGCTAATTGTAAATTCGATGTAAATTCGTTTCGCTTACGTTAAGATGTTATGTTAAGTAACACTTCATTGTTATTAATTTATTTTCTCCAATTTTTTTATTAAAATGGAAAACTCGTGGACGTTGAAACTGTATGTTCCGATTATTAGTGATGAGTTGTGCAGGCGATTCATCAGTTTACAACATTGACTTGACGGTATGATGACATGTAATGAATATTTGAAACGTGGAGGAATGGTGCAATGAAAAGTTACAGGTCATTGACTTCGTTCAGTCATGGAAAGAAAAAGAAAATAAGTGAAATGCTTCATTGTGCTTTGCCTGTCTGCCTCTTGTATCACTACAGTTGGAGTTGTACGATAGAGGTACGAACTGCTAATATTTTGAGGAGCGATTACGTATTCCATTTGTGACCTCGAAGTTAGAAACCCTTTACCCCCATGCAGGAGGTCACAGGTCAGAAAATTCAGTTTCAAGGTCTGCGCCGATATCTGAATCGTCATCGATTTCTGATCGATTGTATGTACGTTTACCTCGACCAGTGAAGTTCAACTTATGTACAGACTGTCGTATCGTTTGTATTAGTTTCCTAATTTTACTGCTTCTGCGCTTCTTGACGACACATTTCTTCGGAATCACTCACCGTAATCACATCACAACACATGTAACTGTACGATATGCGAGCAAAAAACTGATACGATCAGTTTTGTGCAGTTAATTTTCGTATTATTCGCCAGGTACTAAAATCGTACAGTCAAGGCTCTAGCGCTGAAAATAGGAATCTATTTTGAGCAATACCTTGTCATATTCAAATATAACCGCAATTAAGCCTTGATCTTGTCATGTATTCAAGCTTATTGATGCCTCCTGGCCGACTGGTGAGTCTCCATTCGTATTTCTCGGATGGGACCGGCGGTGTTAAACCTTAATCTTGGTCTCGCATTCATCCTTCGTGATTCCATTAGTTTTCAAGATTCGTTTACGCGATAAATGTTTCGTAATGGTGAAGAAAGGAGAGACAATTTTAGCTGAGAAACCGTTCGCATTCGTTTTGAATACATCATCGAAGACTGAACGATGCGATTACTGCTTCGCTGCGTAAGTCTTGTATTCCGCAGCAATTTCTCATATCATGGGTATATATTACGACTTACGTTTAGTATTTTGTTTAGGGGAGTGCTGAAGAAATGCTCTCGATGTCAGTATGTGTACTATTGTAGCAAAAATTGTCAAAGATCAGCTTGGCCGTTACATAAACTTGAGTGCACTAATCTGAAGAAAATATCGCCCAAAATGTTACCAGAGTCGGCTCACTTATTGATTCGCATCATGCTAAAGCTGCAGGTACGACTAATCGGATTGAAATTGGTAGCTTGTGTGTTTCTACTCCATTTCAAAGAGCACACAATGAGGATAGTATTATGCCGAAATGGTCTGAGAATTTTGTATCTTAGTATCTTATCGAAGGCTTGAATCTTGAAAGAATTTTGAAAACTTCTCAAAATGTGTATATTTCGTTGCCTTAGATAATTGAAGAGCAGGGGTACTTGTCGGACAAGAAGAAAAGCAGGACTTTCGACGATCTCATGTCTCGTAAGTAATTTTATGAATTGGTTCATCATTTGGGAACAAATTGCCAACAAAACTCCCAAGTGCAGATTATAGGAATACGATAGAACTGAAGGCAATGAAGTGTCACCTTGTGAACGGCCCGGGACTTGGAAATGCGACCATTACGGTGAATTCGAGGGTGAATTCAAAATAGGCTACTGGATGAGTTGTTGATATGGGTACTAGGTTTTATTCTCCGATACGGGTTGCTGTTTCTCTTACATCCATCTCACCGTAAGTGTTTCGTAATACTAATCCAATTGTCGCTACGCAGATTTACCTGAAGTACAAAATGACAAAAGGAGAATGGAACACCTAACGACATTACTCATGGTTCTACGTTCGTTCTTCGGGGAACATGATGTACCTGATGATTACACAGTATCAGAACTGTTCGGAAAAGTAAACATTTTTATTCGAGTACTTTTCACATTATTGTGCAGTTGAACATTTCCTTTTCATCAGCATTTGTTCTGTCGTAGATGTGCATCAATAGCTTCAATATTTTAAATAACGATATGAACAGTATAGGAGTGGCGGTTTACCTGGATGCTTCTAGAATAGATCATTCGTGCAAACCAACTACTGTTGCCGTGTTCGAAGGCACGACACTATACATTCGGTCGATTGAGAATTTACCTGATTCTGACTGGAACTTGGTGGGTTAGAGCAGCGATTCATTTTTCAGATTTCGCCATAAATTTTGAAAACCAGTAATTGGATATTATTTCAGATCAGAATTTCTTATATCGACGTTTTGAACACGGCGGCTCAACGAAAACAGGAACTGCAGTCGATGTACTATTTTCTGTGCGATTGTCCACGATGCTGCAGTTCTGAAGAAGATGAATCAATGAATTCGATGAAGTGTCCGAATAGTTCTTGTCCCGGATATATTCCTGTCTCCGAGGTGAGGTTGAAAAAAAAAACCTTGAACCCCACAAAAGAACAGACTGAATGTGTTTTATAGAAGCACAGCGGGTATTCCTAGATTCAACATTTTCTTGTTTTTGTGCAGTAGAACGTGACGAAGTTCATGTGCTCTGCTTGCCAGTCAGAAGCTACAGCAGAAAGTGTTATACACTATAATGAAGTTGCTCAGTTATCGGACTACCATATACAGAGTATGAAGAGTAAAGATATGGCTTGTATCCTTTCAGACTGTTTCTGTTAGATGTATAGTTATGATATGATTTTGTATTGAAATGTTAAAAAGGGTTTGCGAATTAGCTTTAGACTGGCAAACCTATTCTAAGATTTCTTCAAATTAAAACATTGGTTGTGGTCTGAGAAAGTCAACCATGGTCGTTAAGTCAAACTTGTCAATCTGCAGTTTTGGCTTTGATCTGGAACTCGCTCATGAAATAGTATATATGCTTGCTCGGCGATGCGTTCCCAAACATTCCCTACAGACTTCTCAATGTACAAGACTTGTGTACAATACACGATACAATATCTTCCTTACAGATAATAAGATTTAGATGTATGTCAGGTCACGTTGAGTAAACAGGAAGGTATTCTACACGATTTCAACGTCCGCAAGATCAAAACCTTGGATTTAGCATTTGAAGCTAGCATCAATCTGCAGCTATGGGATAAGGCTTTGAAATTCGGCACCGAACTATTACCTGGATTCAAGTACGAATGAGGTTTAAAAGTCTTAAAATCGATACGGTATTACATCGGAGTGTATTATAATAAGTAGGAATTTTGTGTGCAGGAAATATTATGGACAGTATCATCCCCTCGTAGGCCATCTCTGCATGAAACTCATGAAACTAGAATTGCTGAAGGACGATACAAGAGAAGCTAAATCGTTATATTTCCAGGCCAACGAAATCTTATCCGTTACACACGGAACTTCACACTCACTGTATGCAACATTACAGGACTTATTTGGCAGCTCTATATAATTTAACATATCAAATGCAGTGAACATCGTTTACTTATGAAAACGTTAGTACGAAAAACGAAACTAGTTTACATTGGACTAGTTAACACGAAATGCAATTTTGGATAGAACTTCGGTCTCGGGATCGTCAGTGTAGTCGGGACAAATGCGCTGTTGATATCTTGTTGTCATTCTCGTTGTGTCGAATATTGTTGAGAAAATCGCGTATATGTTGTACAATTAAATCGATAGCAACTGGAAAAATAAAGAATTATCAACGAATAGTTGCAGTTCTGTTTTTCAACTGTTAAAAAGTTGAGAATAATTAAGTTGCAATTCTGTTATTCAATAATAGAAAAGTTTAGTACCTGCATTATCGGCTCCACGAGGGATAATGATGTCCGCGAATTTTTTCGTCTGTAAATCAAATGTATTCAAGTTTACATTTAGAACAAATGTGGGTCAGTAATTGAGAAATAGTCATTCAGTACTTACTGGTAAACAAAACTCCTCGAATGCTGGCTTTACGAAAGTCATATATTGATGTAATACTTGATCCAGATCACGTCCTCTTTCCATGATATCTTTAGTCACTGGAGATCATATAAGAAATGGTCATATAAAATGTATGAAATGAATAGTTCTTGTTATTGCTAGAGAGAAATCAGAATTGCTAAGATCAGAAATAGCAGATATGACCAGTAAAATAATAGACTTGAAAACAAAATATCAAACCTCTGTCGGCAAGCCTCATATCTGAATCCATATCGACGAACAACTTCATATGAAATAATTCTCGAACCGAAGGGAAGTAAAAAACGAGAATACCCTCGAAAAGGACTACATCAGCTGGATATATGACTATTTGCTGATCTTTGATGCTAAAAAGAATATTATTGATTAGAGTTTGGTAAAACACGATATCAAACTTGAGAGATCCCAGTTACTTACAGGGAATTATTTTTATAATCGTAGGCTGGTATTGTACATGTTCTACCATCCAATATATTTTTCAGCGTTTCATACATAAATTCTTCATTGAAAGCACCTGTAAATTCATCAGACTTTTGAATTATTGCTACTTCGAGTATGTAAAAATGTTAGCCCTAGGCAAATAAATGAAGGGTTAACTGGAATAACGATAAACAACACGCATCTTTTCGAAATACGTTTTTGTTAGTGAATTGATAAACAATATACTTAGCTAAATTTCTGACCTTACTTGGTTTCAAGGGCCATAAGCGCCAGATCATAATTTATAAGACGGGAAAGCAAGCTCCAGTCCTACCCGAATACAAGTTGATAAAACGCAGGTCCCGTAAGATACATAACGCTATTCATCGTTATTCCAGCCAGTCCATCTAATAATTACTTGGATGGTCAAAGTTGAATTGTCCTTTTACCGCTTTATTTCTTTCTGCTGGGGTTAGTTCTCGATAGAAACTATCTTGACTAATGCAAACAACTTGTCTTTCTTTACGGGCCATAACGGCTTGTCCTAATTTTCCGATGATCCTTTTGCAAACCGTTGACTGAAACATGAGGGTAAAATGAGTGACGGGCACTCAAACTAAAATCTAAAAAACTGTCAACATGTTACTCGAACTTACTTTGCCGCTAGCAGTTCCTCCGGCAACACCGATGAGGAATGGTACTTTACCTTCTACAGAATTCGAACTAATAGAAACACGTTTGGCAGCCATCTAGAAAGGGAAATTATAGTCGTATATGGCACAAATAACTTCGGAAAATGTTCATTACATCTGAGTGAAGGAAGAAACTTAACAGAGAACAAAATATGCAATTACTTAGCTGTACCTTTCTCTGTCTACCTCATTAATTAGTAAAAAAGTAAGAAGCAATAGTCAAAGAAACGTAGAACGGTAGAACCTTTGAGGCGAAAAGCGAAACAAGAAGCGATGTTATCAACAAAACATGGAAATTGATAACAGGACCTTCACCTTATGACGAAATCACAGAGACGAAATCATAGAACAAAATACGGAATCCATCGCTCACCGCCTCACCGATGGATTTGTTATCATGAGAATTTCCATCGATGAATTAATAATTAATTCAGCTGTGTCGGCTGTGTCCAAAGTTGTCTATACAGATTTCTGTGGTTTGTGCTGCCGCGAAATTTTATTAAACTCAAATCCACATTAACTAAAGTCTCATTTTTAATATGTTTCACAATAATGAAAATTAACTTTATTGGCTGATTTAGCGGCCCGAAGACGTTCGTAACTTCTCTCTTTATGTTTCCTGTTCGAATACATATCTCAAATTACCCTCACCGACGCTAGTGCAAATGTCTTTGGTTGTGTTACGGCCTTACCGGCGAAGTGCTACAGTAAATACCTGCTACCTTCGGCTAGCTAGTAGTAATCGTAAGTTGACGTATTCAAACTTTGATTTTTATTCCAGAAAAAGTCATATCAATATACCTGCCATGAATGTGTTTACCAAAATAATAACTGAAGAGCTGGAAGCAGGCGACTACAGCTGTTCGACTAATAATGTGTGCAAAATGCAGCCTCCTAACGAATGGGGAACCATACACTCGACGTAAGTTGTACTACCTCTCACTCATATGATGTTACTTGATTTCTGTCTGCATGTAGCTTACTTCAAGCCTCTCATCATTTTAAAATTTCGAAAGTAAATTTTTACCGATGATTTTAGCCCCCGGAAACTTGTTTGGAAATCGGCTGCAGCTCTTTTTAAGCAAAAATTGGAAAATTCCGGCTTCTAAATGAATTAATGAAATTATTCTCTCTCAAGCACTGAGGAAATTCTACTCCCTCTGTTATAAGAACACGTTTATCGATTTGCTGAAGTGTGGTCGCAGAGGTACCCGAAATAAACTTGAGATAACTGAAGCATTTGATATGCTTGTTACACCAGGAGTCGTAGCATGTTTCAGATTAATAGAAATTAATGTCCCTCGGTCAGAGGCGTTTTTACCGTTAGGCAACCGAGGCAGCTGCCTAGGGCGGCAAAATTTAAAATTTTCAGGCAAACAAAAATGACGGAAAAAAGGATTGAGAAATAAAATAGAAGAAGTAACTACGCCATTTGAAAGATTTCTGTCGTATACGGGGTGACCGAAAAGTTCGTTCCTGTTAAAAAATGCCTCGCAAAAATTTCTACTGCAGCGGAATTTTCGGAACCATAGCCATAAATTGGGCGCACTTATGATTCCATCTGCTCCTACAATGTATTTCTAATCAAATGGGGCGGCAGATTTTATATTGCCTAGAGTAGCTTCTTTCCTTAATTCACCTCTGCCCTTGGTGTAATATATGCCTTACTATTAATACAATGTCGCCTATTATTGATTGTAGAGTCCGAGCAGCAAATGTGATGTAAATACTTGCATCCCACCGTCTGGAGCCAAGTCTGGAGTAACGAACAGTACCAGTGGTGTACGAAGATGACGATGAAAATTCCAAAATCCTGCGAAAAAAGCAATAAGCCCTACGATTGGAAAGCAACTAATCGCATAATAAAAACTATGGCAACAGAGGTAAGTTTGTTCTGCTGTGTGCATACCCAATGTAATTCAGAGAAGAGATGGCGATGTAATAGTTAAATAAGATGAGAATTCAGTTGTTGAATGTAGGTAATTTCATAAATAAGAGAAATACGATCTCCGTTTAATCCAGCCCCGAATTAAGATTAAGGCCGCTTACAAGCACTCGGGCCCCAGCCGCCAAGCCGGAAACATTTTTCCGTATCTGTTCAGTAGCTTTTTATTAACAGTGTCATGTCTGACTGGTGGTATACGCCAACGAGTTGAAGGCAAAAATACTCTAAATTTCGGCCTCTCCAAGCCGGTGCTTGTTGTGCCTGTAGATAAACCTGGGGCTAGTTTAATCGCGAATAATACGTGTATATTTGAATAAACTTAGCCCACCTCTACCGTGTACCTGTCTTTGACACTTTTGGTTTGGAAATGTCGATCGCTGCTTCGCTGGATTAATTTTACCTTTGTACGTCATGCTGGTGCGAGAACAAACATAGTTTAAACTTTCCAAAAAATTTTATTAACACCGAAAAAAGAAATTTATCAGGAACAGAGGAACTAAACAGTTATTCACATTTTATCGTGGATTAAAATTAAAATTATACAAAAATCAGGAACAAATAACAATAATACCGCGATCTGGGACAACTTCAAAATGATTGGGCATGCTTTTTCAACTTCAGCTAAAATTGTGATATCAGCTGACATTTTACAAAAAAAATCCAGGGCAATGCAAATGTAGCGGGTGACTTTGAAATGCTGTTTGAGTCTCGTTACCATATTCCTATATCTGATAGTACAACTGTCATGGCAAAGGAAATGCAGGGACGTACCGATAGGGGCGGCAGAAAGGTAAGCCCCCCTCGTAGGAATTTTTCACTCAGCAGTTGGGAAAATTTACCATTTCAGCCAGGCGAGTTGGGAAAATCCAAGAAGTGAAAAGTTTTTTTTTTTTTTAATTTACTTTGATACTTGGGATTTGAGTTGAGAAGTTGTGAAAACCCAACAAGTCAGAAGGTTCTTCTTCTTTCTTCTTTTGCTTTGATGCTTGGGAATTCTGAGTTGAAACGTTCACAATTTTTACCCCCCCCCCCCCCTCGGAAAATTGTTCGGTACGTCCCTGAGGAAATGTAGCATTTAACCTCGAGGATTCCGGGTTATTGTATTTTGTAATTAAAGGATTAACACCAGGAAATTGGGAAGTCGATTTTTCTGAAGTGACAATGTTGACCAACATCAGGAATGATCTCGATTAGCATAGTGTTGTCACATCAAAAATATCGGTTTCGCGATTTCCTGCATTCAGCCCTCCAAAAAACTGCTCCAAATCGTGGTGCTTTGGAAAATGCGCGTTACCATAAATATTCATAAAGAACTAAAAATTAATTTTAATTCAGCGGCAGAAAGAACTTGAGCTTTTTCAAATTACATTCAGGCAGGTATTTTTTCTTTCTTTCTCGAGTTTAACTGAATCTCAGCTAAGCCACGTTGACCAAGTGTTATTCCATAATTTAGGGTTAGCCCTGAGTACATCAACAGGCCTGTTAATTTGCGGTACCAGCGACGTTCTGTAAAATTTCAGTATCTCGTATAACTGTGTTGTAATGGTGGGATACACCCTGGCAACGTTGTTTCTTTCGCAAGGATCCGCTTCAATGTTGAAAAGGCATGGGCTGTTTTGGCAGGATACATCATTATTCGGCAACGAGCCTCCCCACAAATTGGCTGCGTCGCATTTAATAGTTGCTTGATATCGACGTGTTTTGATGTCAGTTTCAGTTGCCCAGGGTAGGAACAGGGCATTGGCAATCGATATTATCGCTTTTCCAGCTTTACTGTCCACAACGGCGCTGATATTGTATGTTATTCGGTAACCGTCGAACATGTCCCAGTTATCTCCGTAGTACCCATCGAATTCCCCGTTTAGTGTTGAACCTGTTGTGAAATGTTCAGTAGGTGAATTAAACGTACAAGAAATTAGCTGCTTATCCCTTAGCTGTAATGCCAATGTGTAATGTATACCAATTATCAACTTCCAGTTTTCGACTCTGGTGGCGGCATTCCGATTTTTTTCATCGATATTGAGGAGAACGGATGTTCGAGGTCTTGAGGGTAGGTTTAAAGTAAGAGTGTACCACTGGTCGACGCCATCTAGATTAGGAACGAGATTGGCAGGATTTCCTCCTAGATGAACATCAATTTCGCGTTAATCAAGCACTGTCGCTGGGAGTTCCATAGTTTTCTAAAGGTATTTGTTCAAGCCCTTCTGACTAATATGTAGGAGGAGTGAAAATCATGCGCGATTGCCCATTCTTTTTTTCATTTATGTGTGAGGGCGCGCTGTATGCGCCGAGTGCTCAGACTTTGCAGTTCATTGCACCATTCCTCAAGTTGCTGTTAAGGATCAGCTCAGTAGCCTCACTTTCATAGCCAAAGTGAGAATTTTACTGAGCTCTTATCCCTTTGACTTCCTGGGTGCTGGATACTCTAGTCCCAATGCTCCGTGTTTTGTCCCGGCTATTGCTGGGCATTGATATATGATATGAATCGAGGTTTCTTCCTCTTCTCCACATTTCCTACAGGGGCCGCTTTTCACCACTCCTATTTTATATCACATGTGTTTTGTGGACCCATGACTAGTTAGTAGTCCGACCATAAGTCTTGCATGTTTCCTGTCAAGCCGTAATAGGAACTTGGCATACTTACGAGGGGGGGGGGCTATCGGTGTTTTGCTGACTTTCATGCCACTGGCCAACCGCCAGTGCATTTCCGTCTGCTTACTTATCCAAACCTTTACTTTGGATTTTATGACGCTGTATGCTACAGAAAAACACGGCCTGGGTGGTGCCAGTTCCTTTTTTATGCCTTCCGTCGCGAGCTTTCCAGCGATCATGTTCTCTTTTATGCCGCAGTGTCCCGGTGCCCATAGTACGGTGACCCGGTTCTCCTGAGTAAGGGTGTACAATTTGTTAACACATTCCGCCACCACCAAGGATGTAGTTTGGTGTGACAATAGTGCCTTGACTGCTGATTGACTGTCTATACAGACATAGATCTGCTTATTAACAAGGCTCTTCTGCTGGCTTCTATCAGTGGCCACCGTGATCGCCATTACCTCTGCTTGAAGGATAGTGACGCCCTCGCCCAGTGCCACTGAGCAGTTGTCAGCGCCTTTTGCATTCGTGACTCCGATTCCTACACCTTTTGGTCATTCTTAGAGGCATCTGCAAACCACACATTCTCCTCTTTTCCTAGAATGCTTGGCCACCTCTTTTCTCAAGCCTTCCGTGTGGGTATTAGCGCACGGTACGGCTTGTCAAAGAAGTGTTCCATCGCGATTCTATCCTTTGGCATCCTAAAGCATTTGTCTATCGTCCCCGCCATCTCCCATATCCTTCTGTGGCCTGAAGGTTTGGCTGACTCAGACGATAAGCCCCCATTATCGCAGCTGCTTCCAGGGGCGAAGCCACGGGCCCTGGCATCAGCCGAAAATGTGAAAAAATTTTAATTTGTTCTGGTAATAGTAAGCATTACACCTGTAATGTTGCAAAAGTGGAACGAACCCCCTCCCCTCCCTTCATATCAAGTCTGGCTACGCCACTGGCTGCTTCTACATAGCAGTGCGAAGTGGTGGCAAGTTTAGGAGCCTTTCCAGTACCTTAGTCGGCGCCGTTCTCATTGCCCCCGTTGTCATCAGGCACGCGAGCCTATGCAGGTGATCCAGTTCCTCTCTGACTTTGGCCAGGTGGACCCGGCCTCACCATACAATGGCCGCATATGTGATTCTGGGACGTATTACAGTGAATCATTTTTGGAGAGAGTTCCGAGGTCCTGCCGACAAAGGTGCGGCAAGCCCAAAGAGCCTCAATACCTTTTCTTATTTTATCTGAGATGTGATCTCTCCAGGATCAAGAGTTTCTCATCAAGATATACTCCTAAGTACTTCACCTTTCCTGTGAGGGCTCATGTTCTTCCCTTGTCTTGCACCTTGATCAACTCCTTGCCTTTTCTTTTGTGGGTGAAAAGAGCGATCTTAGTTTTGTCCGGGTTTATCGATAACCCCTTTTTCACACACCATTTTTCCACACATAGGAGTCCCCACTGCGTTAACTCCGCAGTGGTTCTCGGAAATCCACAGCCAATTCATCGGCGTAGCTGTGTGTGTATATTTTTAAACCATTTAACTCCTCCAGCAAACTATCCATCACTAGGCTCCACAGTAGGGGAAGAGTACTCCCCCTTGTGGACAGCCCGAATCTCCCTGTCTTTTAGCACAGATACAATCCAGTTTATTAAGCTTTCCTTCACTTCCCTTTCCCTCAGGCCTGTTTCTATTTATTCACGAGAGGTCGCGTCAAACGCTCCCTGTGTATTCATGAATGTTGCCAGGACATAATCTCCGCCATTCATCCCTCTCTCAATTGCCGTAACAAGCGAGTGCAGCGATGACTCAGTTGATCCGCCTGCCCTATATGCGTGCTGGTTTTCATGTAGTGGGAACCTTTTCAGGGTAACCTCTCTTAGGTGTCTGTCTATCAGTCTTTCCAAGGTTTTAGCGTGAATTATGAGAGACTTATCGGCCTGTAGCATTTGGCCTTACAGAGATCTCTGCCTGGTTTAGGCAAAAACACCACTCTCACATCCCTCCACGATTTTGGAATGTGCCCTAGGGCTAATGATTCTCTGAGGACCCTAATGAACGATCCCATCATGGTCTCTAATCCTGTCTGTAGGCAAACTGGATAGATTCCATCTGGGCCCGGTGCTTTGTACGGCGAGAATGTGTTTACCGCCCGATATACCCTGTCTGGTGTAACCATCTCCTTCGCCGTTTTTCAATCCGTTCTGCTTTGTACACAGTTGGATCTTGGTTGCGGCTGTGTGTTTTCCATGGAAAGTGCTTGTCAATGAGGTGTTCTGTTGCCTCTCTCAGGGTGGTAGAAAAACCTCCTGTCGGGAGTTCGAGCGGCCCCTCTTCCACCCTCCTTTCCTTTCTGAGAAGTTTTTGCAGGCGTGCCGTCTCCGGTATCTTTTCTATAGATTCGCAGAAACGTCTCCACCCCTCTGTTTTGGCTCGCTTGACCGCCTTTTTATATGCTTTTTGGGCCTCATATGATATAATTCCCAGTAAGCCGATGTATTATTTTTCAGTGCAGCCCTCAGCCTTCTTCGAGTGTCTTTCCTGCGTTTCCCCAACTCCGCTATCCACCAGATGGTTTTGCGTAATTTTATTATCTTTGGCGCACAGTTCTTCTCGTAGGCGTCCCTGAGGTCACAATTCAATATGCTGGCTTGTGCTTCCAGGTCGCCCACACTCTGAATCCGTTGCCAGTTGTACCTCGTCAGTCTTTCTAAATCATTTTTGAAGCCTCCCCAGTTTGTTTTTCTAGGGTTGCTAATAACTCTTCATTCTTCCTTAGGTGCCCAATCTGGTATCGGATGTATCGGTGATCCGATAGAGACGGTTCGTCCAACACTTTCCATCCCAGGACTCGGTCCCTAAGTTTGGAATTACATAGTTTTATGTCTATAACTTCTTACCTTACTTTTGTGACAAACTTTGGTTTGCTTCCCTCATTCAGAACCAGCAGATCCTGTGTCGCAACGTAGTCCACTAGCCCTTTCCCTCTCGGGTTTGTGCCTGTACCCCACCAAATAGTATGGTGCGAGTTGGCATCGCATCCGATCTCTCACAGTATCCCAGCTCATCGATTGCCCATTTATTATTGGGATCACAAATGATGAGATTTAAGAGAAACGCATGGTACCTTATTATCATGTTACGTAAGGCAGTTTGAAAAGTAGTCTATTCTAATTTACCGTTTCAGTTAAAAAATTAAAAACGTACAGATCAATGGGTAGATGAAGACATGGTTCTCAACTTTTATTACAATCAAAAGGAATCAATAAAGAATTTTCAGACTGTAATGCATTTGAGCCTTGATAAAATGATCTCAGTTTAGGAATTTGGCTGCGGGTTTTTGAGAAATTTGAATTATTCAAAACATTCCTACCAATAAAAGCAGTAATTTTTGCGGCCGATAAAATTATGGAATGAATGATAACTGGTGATACGACGAAGAGAAAACACAGAAACAAGTTCAAACCTGCTGCGGAGTACAAAGTGGGTAACCAGTCAGTCACGTGCATGAGATTGGTAGACACGCGAGGATTCTGTTGAAGAGTAGCAGACCAGATGAAGCCAGGACTTCTTACTGCACCTTCCCATAATGTACCTTTCACCTGTCACATAATACAGAATTATAAATCAAAGAAGAAGGAGGATCGCGTAACTCTAAATAAACAGCGTTTACTTACACCACGAAATGGAAAATTGGATCCCCAGTTGGGAAAGTTTCTAACTGAAGGTGTGCCATTTTTGGCACTCGGAGCTCCATTGTCTGACAGGAACACGATGATTGTGTCCTTCAGCATTTTTTTGTTTTCGAGTGCTTCTACGATCTCACCAACACTTTCATCTAATTTCGAAACCATCGCTACCTCAACAAATTAATAATTTTCATTCAACTTGCCAGCTCGTGGAACATGAACGTAAGGGTAATTCTCAGAAAATCGGCGTATTTCAGCATCTAATATATACTCCTCCTCTTGGGTGATACCTTACCGTGGTGACAATGACTTAGGCCAAATAATGTTAGAAGTAATAGGGGAGAGTGGGGAGCAGTCGGGTACGGGGAGGATTCGGACAACCCCCATTTGGGGCCTCAATATTTTCAAAAATTGCCAATTTCCAAAATGAAACTTCATTATTTTTATTTATTTATTTATTGTTACAGCCGAGGACTACATATTAAAGTTTACTTTCCTTAATCTATGTCTATTCTATGTATTTCTATTCGATACGCCATTATCCGGCCCATTGCCGGGCATAGGCCTCCCCAATTTTCCTCCAGGTACATTTGTTTTGAGCACTTCTTGTCCATAGAATCCCCGCCTTATCACTTACTTCCTTTCTCCATCTGGTTCCTGGTTTTCCCTTTCCTCTTTTGTTATCTAAAGGAGTCCATTCATAAATTCTTTTATTCCACCTCTCCTCTTTGTGTCTTATCACCTGCCCCGCATACCTAAATTTTGCCATCTTTATTATGTATCGTATGTCTTTTACTTTAGATTTTGCTCTTATTTCCTTGTTTCTAACCTTGTCTTTCTTCTTTATGTTTAGTATACTTCTTTCCATTGACCTCTGTGTTGCCCTTAATTTGTTTAACTGAGTATTTGTTATTGCGCACGTCTGCGCCCCGTAGGACAACACTGGTAGGGTACAAGCTTCTAGTATTTTGAATTTTGTTCTTATTCCCAACTTTTTGTTTTTGTAAATGTTTTTCAGAGCCCAGAATGATTTCCATGCTGCCTCTCTCCTATTTTTTATTTCTTTTTCCATTCCCTCTTTAAATGACATAGTTCATCTCAGGTATTTAAATGCCTCCACTTTCTCTATTTTTTCCATTTCCTATTTTTATGCAACCTCCTTCTTTCATGTTCATTATTTTTATTTTGTCGATGTTACATCCGAGTCCCTTAACCTCACTTTTCTCAATGAAACCTCGAAACATTTCCTGCAGCTCTTCTGTTTTTCCAATTAGTACCACGTCGTCCGCGAATCTTAGGTTACTCAGGTTTACCCCATTAATCTTTATGCCATAGCCTTTCTCCTCCCAGTTTAATTCCCTAAATATTTCCTCAAGTACACTGTTAAATAGGTTTGGGGACAGCGGGTCCCCTTGTCTCACCCCCTACCTATCTCGAATATTTGCCCCTTAATGTCGGTTTTTACATACGCTTTTGCCTTTGAATTCATTTCCCTTATGATTTTTATCCGCTTTTTTGGTACCTCCTGATTTGCTAGTGCTTCCCATAAATAGCTATGTTTTACTGAGTCGAAGGTTTTACTAAAGTCTACAAAGATCATGTACAGCCCTATGTTATACTCGTTTGCTTTCTCCATTAATTGGTCAATTGTGAATATATGATTCATCGTCGAGAAGCTTTTCCTGAAGCCCGCTTGTTCTATCCCCTGATCCTGATCTAAAATGTCATATATTCTCTTATTGATTATTTTCATAATCATTTTATTTATATTCGAGCTTAGGCTAATGGGGCGGTAGTTGGCTATATTTGTTCTTTCTTCCTTCTTATACAGTATTATTATTTCTGCTGTTTCCAATTGTTCTGGCGACGTTTCAGACTCTACTATTGCAGTGCAAAGTTCTGCGAGAACAGGTGTCAGTGATTGCTTTAGAGCTTTTAAAATCCGTGTGTCAATGTGATCCGGTCCAGGGGCTTTTCCCTTTTTCATTTCGTTGAGTACTTGTTCTATTTCTTGTTTTAGTATTTTGGGGACATTTTCTTCGTTGTTTCCACCGAATTTTACCTTTGGAGTTATGTTTTCCTCTTTTCTATATAGTTCTTCATAAAACCCCTGAAACTTCATTATATTGATATCTATTCGTTTATGCCAAAAAATTCAGACTTTTATCATTTTCGCGAATTTATAACAAAAAATATAATTTTTTACTGTTTTTTTGCTCAGCCACCAGTTTTTAAAAATGAAATATTTTAGGCTTTCTGAAGAGATATCAATTTCAATCGATGTTTGTTAGGTAGGTTGGATATTCGAAAATAAGTAGGTAAGCAATTTTTGTTGTTTCGGCTGAGTGTCGTTTCATGTAAAAAAAAGTTCATGAAAATGATAGGTTGGGAGCAAGGAACGGATATATATCCGCTAAAAAACACGAAATATGTGCATATAATAATATGCGCGAAAAAAGTGTAAAATATGCAAAAATATGGGAAAACGATATGGGTATTCAGAAACAGCATTTCTCAACCCAAATACAACGAGGAAGGTCAGTACAGCTTGTTTCAATATATTTCTTCTAAAAACGTACTTTTTGTTGATTTATTCCACATTTTGCATCACTATCAATAGGTACTGCATTTCGCTCACTTTTCGTTTTGGTTCTGTATCCGTTGTCTTTTTGTCAGTATCACCCATCTAGATTTTAGATCTATATAGGTATTTCAAATTAAAAAAGTACTTGACCTTCAAGTCAAAACAATCTCCTAAATATATCGAACAAAAAATGAAGAAGAGGAAATTTTATTGATTCATGTATTCAAAATGAAACAAGCAGCTAGCTGCTGGAAGAGAGTCGGCTCTCGACTAAAAAATTAAAGACTAGATTATATCTCTTATTGGCGGTCGTTGGAAAAGATATCAGGAAAAAGACCTATTGATAATCATCTAATCATGTTCAGGGTCTTTTGTTCCGGGATATAAAAGCTGATAGATGAAAGATAATTGCTAATTGGGATGACACTACACACACACTCAGCACTGATATTCGATTGTTGATTCAACAAAGTGAAGTCACAGATTCAGATACTAAGATTACCTTGAAAACTAATGATAATGAACGAGAAGAAAATTTCAGTGTTGACTTTTTTTTAAAGAAAAAAAGTTGATTTTTTTTTTGTTGAAAATTTAGAAATTTGATTTTTTTCGGTAAAAAATGCTTGGAAACGGGTAAAATAGAGAAATATGCGTGAAAAGGGGCAAAACAAGCCAAATATGCGAAAATATAGGCTAAAAAAGCCAAAATATGTAAAAATATGCATTGATACCCAAAATATGCGAAAATATGCGCTAACATATGCAGCTCATTTTACTCCAAATGTTATGAATCGTAAAGAAAACACTGATATGCCCAATAAGGACTCTCCTAGAAAAATATGATTTTTCATACAGATCCGTTCCTTGGTTGGGAGCATTCAGACAAATGCTGTTCTCACTGATTTTTCTGTGATCTCGATGTGATAAGAAGTGCCGGTGTGTGATTTTTTTTTTTTTTTTCTTAGGTGCCTGATCACTTTTATTTCTCGGACGTACCGGATATCTCGTTTGTGTCTTTTTTTGATATTATTGAAAAACTTGACAAGGTTAATGATGAAAAAAAGACTCAGCGACAAAATCGATATTAAATGATATTTTGTTGGTAATTAATCGTTTGAATGGTTTTTATGTTGTTTACGAAGTTTCATTTTCGTAATTAAGTGATAAATTTGCGTTTGTGCATATTTTCTTCAATTTTTATGGGATTTTGTGTCGTGTCCGAATCCTCCCCATAACTTATCCGAATGGTCACCCCCGTGTCAGGGTTCGGAAAAAAAAACAAAGTTTTTGAAAATTAATTATCATGGTGATAATGATGGGAAACAAAAATCACTTTAGATGTAAAAAAAGTCCAAAATTTACGATGGTGGGGTGCAATTGCCACAAAATCTCATAGATTCCACGTAAACAGGGTGTCTAACAAATTTGAAATTTGAAAATACTTGACTTTACTTAACCTCTTTCCCCCTAGTGATTATTGAGTTAGGGCCCAAAAACGCAGACGGTAACGCCTTCCTCTGTACCAGCATATCAGACACCTTTGTACAGTGGTATACGTAGCAACTTGGAGTAGTATAAATAAAGAACTAAAATTATCTTTTACGAATACCTCATTTTCAAACATCGTTTATCAACATATACATTATTTCAATATGACTCTGGATACTTTTTGGTTCCATTTTCAACTTTTTCTTATAGATTTAGTGGTAACCACAACTTGAAACAACCGTCAAGTGTTTTGTGATGAAAATTAATATTGTAGAAAACAAATAATACTTCACTTAGAATATAAAATTTGAATGAAAATTGTGAAGAGCACATTAATAATTTTTTAAATCAATATTCAAACATTTAAACTTAGAACTAAGTTTCTTCAGCAATTTTTGATTGTTCTCTTTTTACATGACCAGGACCAAAAAAAGTTAACTTTATTTGACTTAATTGACCTCTTTCCAAATACTTGACTTTACTTGACTTACTTGACCTGTTAGACACCCTGGTAAAACGTCAATATGCAAAAACTGTCCGAATCCTCCCCACTCTCCCCTACTAGATACCCATACTTCAACTATTCCCGACAAAAAATTGCAAAACAGACTTCTTTAAAAAAAAACTTAGAAAAATTAGAAACTGGAACTATGCCGATTTTCTGATAATTACGTATGCATTTGAAGAAATACCTTTATTCGGGATTTGCTGGACACATCATTCCAAACTAGGATACTTGGCTCAAGCAAATATTTTCATTTTTCAAATCTTTTGCTCCTATATGTATCTACGATGTTAATAAAATACTAACCTGCGTAAACACGCCGATTCGGGTCAATAATGTGCCCAAACTTTTCGATTTCCTCTTGCGGTGCCTCCAAAAGCTTTCCAATATTTGCAGCATGCACGGCCAAATGAGCGACGTACAGAAATAGAGGAGCTTCGTCAGGATTGTGCTCGCTGATTATATCGACTGCTTCTTTCGTGAATAAGTCCGTCGCGTATTCGCCTTCTGCTTCCTGCCACGCGGATTCTTCATTTCTTCTTAAATCGTAACCAGGGAAATCACCTATATTCGGATACTGAGACAAGAAAGCAAGTTATTTCAAATAAAAGTTATTATGTTTGAAAAAGGTGGACCATTTGCTCATATACTGGTAACTGTCAAATGGGGTATCTTGGAACAGCCGGACGACTGAGAGCAATAGACATGTGTACGAGGTGCCTACTAAGGCTGATCCTTGAAGCTCTCACCACACTTACGACACGGTCGAAATTCATGTTTTGCAACCCTTTTGGTGCGTTCCAAGTTACGCGACTGTTCCAAGACACCCCAGTTGTCGGTACACTTACTGAATCTTGCAGAACGTGATCGTAATAACTTATGAATCCTCCGTAGTAGCCAAAAAAACTGTTGAATCCGCGATGAGTTGGTGTGTATTCCTTTCTGTAGAATCCCAAGTGCCATTTTCCGACTGCCCTTGTCGTGTAACCCAATTCTTTTAAATAATCGGCCATAGTTCTCTCCGATAAGGACAGCCCCGTAGGTTCGGCAGCCAGAATAGGAGGTCCCTGCATTCCTGTATCGAGAAAAAGTAAGATTAGGCGAATCACGAAATGATTGGGCTTTCTCTTGGTGACAAATTGGTTCACGGCGGTTGCGTGCTCAAATATGCGGAGTACCGATTGTCAGAGTTTAATCATCTGTGTTAACCTCTGTTAACCTTCGTGAGAACTGCGATTGAAGTTCGATTTGCATAATTTCATGCGTACTTGTTTCTTTTGAGTTAAGTCTAGCGTAGCTGTGGGTACACAGTAGGTGACCCACAAAAGGAAAACTAGGAAGCATATTTTTCGTTTTTCTAGTTTCACATGGAAGATGGAGTCGGCTGATATTGGACTTCGATTGACCATTGACAGCCGTTGTTTAGCGGTGTCAACTGATTAGGAATATTGCTGAAGTTAGAATTTCGTTCGAAACGTACCACGGGATGAGGGAAAGAGGGCAAAGGTATGCTGTATTTTGGGAAGATTTTTCTAGAAAAACAAAATTGTTTGTCGACTACTGCTACTATACCAACGGTTTGATAAGTTTCTCCAAAAAACATTGCATGTTGACAACAGGTTGACAATGTGTTATCAAGAGTTGTACAGATTGATTTCGCTGATTAAAAAGTACCCCAATCATTTAAAAGAAATACTATGTAGGTTCTCGGCAATAAGAAAGAATTTCAATTTCGTTCCGGTCGGCCGTATAAATTTGATTAGCTTTTACCAATTTTGTAAATTTTATGATTGCCATAAAGTTATTTCGGATTATGTGCAAACGGTCGCGTTTGTATCTCACTGCCTCTGTGATTGATTGTAGCAATAATTCGTATGCAACGAGTGTTGTTGCATATTTCCACCTATGGAACAAGCCCGATTTTAGAAAAGTTACGGTCTGAAATTGTAATTGCCCGTCATTAAGTGTAATTTTCATTCAGGTGTTGGCTACTAAAGGTGTGCAAATTGATGTTAAATACGGTTAATGGATGAAAAACGTTGTGCTCGCGTTGGGCATGTCCGCACAAAAAAGAAAAACTTAGAATCTTCGACTGCATTTATTTTTGGATGGGGAATGGTGAGATCGATGAGCGGCTTACAACGTTTCCAGATCTCAGGTGATCGATGTACGACAAGATTGTACGTTTTCAGAAAGTAGAATCGGCCTTACATTTTCTTCTTCCATCTGAATTCTGGGGGATGCGGGTATAACGTAAAGCTGTTCGTAGATTCATCCATACTGATGTTCCCTCAAGTGCCAAACCGGTACAACCTTACAGCCGAGGTACCTAAAATAATGAAAGTTCCTAATTCCTATGCTACATGGTTGCGTGTATTTAGCTCTCTTACACGTTACTTCCATAATTATTGATAATCCATGTATAAGATTAGCATAATTTTTAAAAAATATCATTTTTCATACTTCAGAATTTACCACGCTGTTGCACATAATTGCAGATCAGTGAAATGAGTATTTATCGTCGAGAGCATTTTTTGTGGTGCCCCGTTAGCTGGTCAACCGGGCCTAATTAATTACCGATGGGCTCCTGTTATCTCAAGAATTCGTGCATTTACTTGTCAAAAATTATTTATGAGGGAATCCTACAGCCCTATATGACTTGATGGCTCAATAACCGAGGGCCCAACGTTTAGCCAGTTCGATGCTAATGTTGCTGTGGAATTCCAAACCCAAAATAGTACAAAAGGATCATTCTCCAGGAACTGAGAATATTTTGTTACCAGCAAATTGTGAACCCTGACTTTCGACTTTTTTGGAAGAAGCAGGGGTTATTTTAGGTTACACCAAAAATCCACAGATCCATGTCCCCAGCCTCCCACTGGTAGAATTTTGTATCGAAACCGCATGCATTCGTTGGTGCTTCATTTGTGCATGTTTGTGCTTCAAATCCCGTCGTTTGTGCATCATTCCTTGCGGAGATAGATCAGAAAAACTGAAAATAGGTCAATGGGGGGCTGGGGACACGTAGACGTTTTTGCTTTCAATATAATTGTTTGTGCTCAATCCCCTCCCCTGCTATCAACAGCAATATTGGCGCCCGACCAGATGAAAATGAGGTGTTCCGCCAATGAATGTAAAAATTTGTGCTTTGTTTGTGCACCGTTGTGCTTCCTGTAGTCTCATTTGTGATCAACCCCCTCCTTCGATAGCAGAAAAGGAGGTACCCGTAGCAATGCCCCCGCCCATAGTGCTCGAATTTTGAGCTGAAAACACATGAATTCGCTGATGCTTTGTTAGTGCTCGTTTGTGCACTCAAAATTTTCATTTGTGTACAATACTCTCTTCTGCTCGCCTAAAAAATGTTATTCTGGGGCCATGTTTCTCGCCCCTCTTGGTAGAATATTGAAGATAAGACTTAGGCATTCGTTAGTGCTTCGTTTGTGCGTACAAAATTTCGGTTGGTGTGCAACATCTTCCATTTATTTATTTATTAGCCTTATTGTATACTTACATTAGCCCGAACGGGCAGAGGCCTCCCTCAGCCTGTCCCACTCACGTCTGTCTGTTGCTACTCTGTGGAACATTGTATTTTGTAGCATGTTGTCTATCTCATCCCTCCATTTATTTTCTGTCTTCCTGTTTTTCTATTTTTTTTCAGGTACCAAAATGTTCTTTTGTGGGACCATCTATCACTAGGTTATCTAGCAACATGTCCCGCTCAGTTCCACTTTACTCTTTTTACAGCTCTGACAGAGTATATATTTTCCCTGAATTTTCGTTTCAAATCCTTGTTTTTCTTCTTCCATTAGCCTAAAAGAAGTAATGTCAGGGTCATGTCTCCCGCCCCTCTTGGTGAAACTTTGAGGTAAAAACTGATGCATTCATTGGCGGATCATCTCATTTTCATCTGACCAGGCACCAATATTTCTGTTAATAGCAGGGGGGGGGTTGAGCACCAAGAATAATATTGAAAGCACAAACGTACACAAACGAAGCAAAAACGATTGCACCCATTTTCGGGTCAATCAGCCAACATTGACGTGTCCCCAGCCTCCCACTGACCTACTTTCAGTTTTTTCTTATTGATCTCCGCCAGGAATGAAGCATAAACGACGGGATTTGAAGCACAAACGAATGCATGCGCTTTCGATACAAAATTCCACCAATGGGGCGCTGGGGACGTGGACCTAAAATCCACAGCAAATTCAACCAATCCAATTCATCAGACAAGACAATTACCATCTTTTGAATGGAAAAATCGTAGGGAGGTGTCCATTGTTGTAGATATGTTTACCATCTTGTCTCAATACCTGTTATATATTTTTTAAATTTTTGTTTCAAGTTATTTCGTCCCAACACATAAAATGGTACCGTCCCTCTGGTACGTTTTTGGTCAACGGGGGGAGGTATGACCAAGACCCCTCACCCATACTTACCACTGATCTATTTTCAACTAACCCCAATCCCATTGACTCTTTAGATTAAAAATCACTAAACCCCATAAGAAACTGAATAAATAAAAAGAAAACTTTAGATTTGAAAATCGGAACACTCCACGTCAGAACCCTTCAGGGAGCAGAAAATCTAAAAGCACTGGAGGAGGCTATGGGAGAGGCCAAAATCGACATCCTAAGAAAATGGTAAATAGAGCGCGCTAAGTAACGAAACCTGTTCAACTTTGAAAGTTATCCCGGGGGTTTCAAAGTAATCCCAAGTTACGGTATTTATTTCTGTGTCAAAATTTTCTATTTCTTCTGATTCTGCATGTTGTTACATCGTCTTCGTTAGCATATACAGTTTTCTGAATTATGAATTAGTATTCATTTCCCATTTCTCATTCTCCCTTTTCAGATTCACACATGTCACCTTGTCGACATCAACACACGAGGAAGCGAGAGCGGTGAGTTACAAAAGCGTCGTATGACAAGTGCGAGGAAAATCGTCGCCTAAAAGCTGACAACGTGAGTAATTATTATTACAGTCCTGATGGTCTGGGTTTTAGTGTGTTAATAAATCATGTTTCTCGTTTATAGGATCGAATGAACGAAATATAAGCAGCAGAACTTTTTAAGAACAAACCGAAATATCACAGCGTATCGCTAGGGCACTACAAACATGAGTATAATCATCCGCCATTTTGATTCACAGCGTGCCCGTGGATACCGAATCCGACTATACAGAGCGTACCGCATAGTCAATTTGGCATTGACGGGCGCAGCGTGAATCAAAATGGCGGATGATTATACCCATGTTTACAGTGCTCTAGTATCGCTCGCAGTAAGATCAAAAATTTAGATCTAAAACGTTTCTCGTATTCGCCTGCGAGCTTCACGATCCTTGTATCAGCCTGCGAGTACTATGCTCCACTAGTGCATCAGTTGGACGCTATTCAGCGTAAGGGAACCAACCAACATTTGTAAACAAAATGAGTTATTAGTACCGTTGGAAAGAGCGTAAAAAGTAGAATTTTTCAAAATTGGGCCCCATTTCAAAAATGTGTACTCGCGTTGAAAAAAGCTTATCAGTAAACGCTATGTCATACAGTTTCTACATGGCTCTTGAACTTCAAAATGGGTGTTCTCAAAAAACAGATTTTACTGGTTGTTTCCCTTACGCTGAATAGCGTCCAGTTTGCAGACGCGCCTGCAACCCTGGGTGAGCATTTTCATGTCTTTCCGCTCCTCGAATTCCGCCGACATGGCAATGTGGACGACCGCTTCGTTTTTTGTTTTTTCGGCGGTATGGTCGTTGAACGTCGATACGCCATTAGTTACCCTCTAGTTACCCACGGCAGAAAAGTTACCCATTTGTTACCCTCGGTTACCCTCAGATTACCCTTATTCCCCTTTAGTTCCTCTTGTGCCCCCTTTTTATTACCCGGGTGACTGGCAGAGGCGAAACTGGACTTTCAGTTGGGGGGGGGGGGAGTGAAGGAAAATTTGCCGACAAATATTTTCTTTTAACTAAAAATTTGTCGACTTCTAATAGAACATTTGCTATCGGATTCAGCTTGTGACATTGGAAGATAAGTCTCTTGCTTTCAACTTTTAGATTTTAATAAAATGATCAACTTTCTCAAATTTCAGGCTCTAGGTCAAACAGAGAATCTAGTAACAACAGATTTCGGGCTGCTCAATGCGGTGGCGCGCTGTAGTCGTTTACGAATGATTGAGTGAGTGAGTGAATCACTGACTCATTAAGTGAGTGATGAAGTGAGGAAGTGAATGAATAACTGAATCAGAGAATGGATGAGTGAGTGAGTGAATCACTGACTCATTGGATGAGTATTGGAGTGAGGAAGTGAATGAATAACTGAATTAGATTAGAGAATGAATGAATGACTGAGTCAGCGTGTGAATAACTGCAGCACTGAGTGAGTGACTGAGTAACTGAGTGAATAACTCTATGAGTAAGCGAGTGATTGGGCGAGGGAGTGAATCACTGAGTAAGTGATTGAGTAACTGCGTGAATAATTGAATAAGTGAGCGAGCGAGTGAGTGAGTGAATCACTGACTCATTGGGTGAGTGACGGAGTGCGAAAGTGAATGAATAACTGAATTAGAGAATTAATGAATAACTGAGTAAGTGAGTGAATCACTAAATAAGTAAGCGAGTGATGAAGTGAATTGACCTATTGAGTGAGGAAGTGAATGAATAACTAAATTAGAGAAACTGAATCACTGAGTAAGTAATTGAGTAACTGAGTGAATCACTAAAAAAGTAAGCAAATGACTGAGTGAGTGAGTAAATAACCGACTCATTGAGTGAGTGACAAAGTGAGGAAGTGAATGAATAACTGGAGCTATTCAGCAAAAGGGAACCTACCAACATTTGTAAACAAGATGAGTTATTGGTATTGTTGGAAAGAGCGTGAAAAGTAGAATTTTTCAAAATTGGGCCCCAGATTCAAAAAAATGTGTACTCACTTTGAAAAAAGCTTATCAGTAAATGCTATGTCATATAGTTTTACATGGCTCCTGAACTTCGAATCACGTGTTCTTAAAAAGCGGATTTTGCTAGTTGGTTCCCTTTTGCTGAATAGCATTCAACTGAATTAGAGAACGAATGAATGAATGAATTAGTGAGTAAGGAATTACTGACTTATTGAGTGAGTGACGGAGTGAGAAACTAAATGAATAACTACATTACAGAATGAGTGAATAACTAAGTAAGTGAGTGAATCACTGAGTCACTGAGTAAGTGATTGAGTAACCGTGTGGAATAACTGGATAAGTAAGCGAGTAACTGAGTGAATCACTGAGTCATTGAGTACGTGATTGAGTGAGTGAGTAAATCAGTGACTCACTGAGTGAGTGACGGAGTAACTGAGTGAATAACTCAATAAATAAGCGAGTGACTGAGTGAATCACTAATAAGTAAGTGAATGACCGACTGAGTGAGTGAGTGAATCATCGACTCAGTGAGTGACGGAGTGATGAATGACTTAGTATACGAGTGAATCACTAAATTAGTAAGCAAGTGACTGAGTGAATGAGTGAATCACTGACTTAGAAGTCGCTATATAGTATGCAATTTTTCCAGTTTCACCTAACGGATTCACAAGAGGACAAAATGGACACGTTTCATTTACAGGCATTATAAAAACGAAAGCGTTTATCGAAAAACTGATTAGGACAAAATTTATAGTACGTAAAATTTTCCTTCCATTGAGACCATTTTCATTTCAATCTGATGAATTTTTCTAAAATATGTAGGGTTTCAATAGTTCCTTTTTCACGTGCCTACAACTATAGAGAGCGACTCTTTCGTGCTGGCAGTCCGAATAGTCACCGAAATTTGAAATTCAACGTTTGCTACCGACTTTCAGATTTTCGAAATGTCTTCCACATTTCAGCTTTGTTTCAAATTTCAAATAAAGTTCGATACTCAGGTTGAAACCTTCTGCTTTCGACTGCCTAGTCTCTAACAGGGGTCCAGGGTACTCCATTTTCAGAAACGAAATTTTACTTTCAGTTTGGAAAGGTGGAGAAGAAAAATTTGCCGACAAATATTTTCTGAAAACTAAAAAGTCGCCGACAAAATGTTTAAAAAATTAAAAACTTGCCAATTTTTTAATCGAAATATTTTTTAATTGAAAAAGAAAATAAATTAACAAACATGCGTAAAAAATGAAATTTCAAATGAACGTCAAATTATTGGGGGGGGGGGCCTCAGTTGAACAGCCTTAAAATTTGCCGACTGCCAAATTATTGGGTGGGGGTGTTTTAACCACCTTATGGTGACTGGTGGGATTTTGCGCATCGGGCTGAATTTTAGCGCCTTCAGAATTTTGCCGCTCTGTGCTTGACCAAATTTCAGGACAATAGTACATCGGCCACTGATTTTTTTTTTAAATTTAAAAATATGGTATTTATAGTGCCGCCCGACAGCCCACCGGCCAATTAGGGGACGACACTTTAATAATAATAATAATAATAATAATAATAATTATTATTATTATTATTACAATAATAATAAAATTCTATATCCAGTCGTGAGTGACCACCCCCCCCCCACTGGACCCCGCACTGCCCCCCCCCCCCCCGCCCAAGCCAAAAATGTTAGGTTTCGGCAAGGGACCACTAAAAACCTCTATTGTCCTTTCTATACATCTCTGTTAACGCATTTACTGTTCTTTCTTTGTATTTTTCTTTACTTTCAAAAAAAAATGTCGATTTCTGGATCTATATTAGTCAGTGTGTTATAGAGTTTCATGGATTTATTCAGCGGCAATAAACTGCGATGGACTGTACGGCATTGCTCTACCTGAAAGAGACATCGCGTTCGACAGGTTCTACTTGGAGCGTATAAATTTATTCTTTCCAGAAGAAAGGGGGAGTCAAGCTTTGCACATAATATATCTCTAAGCAGTATCATTAGGGCTAAGTCCCTCCTTATTCTCAATGTTGTTTGTTTCGTATCCAAAAACCAGTTCTGTGTATGATATGGAATAATCGTAGTAACCAAAATCTCTATAGTACAGGTATTTTAAAAAGCGTTTTTGTATACGTTCTAGCGTTTTTATTTGTTCCTCCGCCGCCGGATGCCATACTACACTAGGGAAATCCAAATGCGACCTTACTAGAGTGAAGAACAAGACCTTAAGGGTAGAAACATTCCTGAAGTGCCTTGTGTACCTTAGCATCGCGCCCATACTGCGGTTCGCCTTGCTTGAAATTCCTTGTATCTGCCGTTTGTAATGAAGATCATTTTGGAGGATTACACCTAAATCTCTAATGTTATCTAGACTCTCTAATGTTTCTCTCTCAATTTTATATTTGCTTTCTAGAGGTTCTTTTTTTCGGCTGAAAGATACGGTTTTACACTTTTTAATATTTAGCGGTATTTGATTTTCCTTGCTCCATTCCACCAAAGCATTTAAGTCCTCCTGTTGTAAATCTACGTCCGTACTATTCCTAACTTCCTTATATAATTTTAAATCATCCGCGTACAATAGACATTTGGTGTTACATAATCTTCCGTGAATGTCTGTCACGTACAACAAAAATAGATATGGCCCCAGGTTGGACCCCTGTGGCACCCCAGAGGGGCAATGCTTGTAGAATTTCGATCCCTGAACTCAATCCAGGTGCCAGATCGTAGTCATTTTGGCGCATTTGATAGCACAATTTTCAAAATTCCTTGGAAAAGGAAATTCTTGACGCTGTTTTATCCATAGTCGTGGATTCAATGCTTCCGCCATGGAACAGATATCGTCGTGGACAAAAATTGTCCTCTTTTCTAAATTTTGTACCATCTGTTGCTCATATTTGGAGATTATTATGCATCTCGTGCAGTATGAAAATGCGGTTGATACGTTTGAAGTTAAATATTCAGATTATTATTTAAGCTACTCTTTATGAGAAAGATCACCAAAAATTATAATGTATCATCCGTCATTCAATTGCTCTTCCCCATGCAATATTCAGTCTCGTTCATGGTTTCAAGATACCGAAATTCTGCTATCTGGTACCTCTGGGAATATTTTTGAGAAATAAATGGCTTCTGTCGAAGATGGCCTCTCTATCATTACTATACACGAGTATAGATATAGCTATCAATATAGTGCTTATAAAATAAATAATGATGTACGAATAGGTGTAAAGTGTTTTGACGTACCCAGATGAATCGGATATTTTCCGGTCATTAAAGCGGCTCTAGACGGAGTGCAAACAGGCTGAGTGTACAAATTATTTAAAATTATCCCATTATACGCCAGTGCATCTATATTAGGCGTTAAGATTTGATCTGAACCGTGAAAACTAACGTCATTCCAACCCTGTAAGAAAAAATTTGATACATTAAGTTAATTCTACGGTATTTCACCATTATTTACTTTTTTCTCTTTTCCATTGTTTTTATCAAACTAAGACATTTGCGAGGGCTTGACGAAAAGCGTGAACGAGTTCACTTAGGGGTTTATCTTTAGTTATATTCTGGGGCAAGAAAAGGGAATTTTTTACGTGGCGATAATGAAGTATTGTAGAGCTCATAAGTGAATCTCGAGTTATTCGTTCGTCAACCCATGCACAGTTTCTGCCAATGTCAAGGCTACTCCATGTGACATGTGGCCACGTGTTCAACTGTGTTACGGTGGATAATGAGTGTTACGATTTTTTTGCAGTTTTTCGGTCAGCATTCGAAGCCGGTCGTAATCAACTTCTCTATCCTCAGAACAAGAATACTTCAAGAAATACGGACAACCCGGCGAAACACTGTCAACGTAGATACTGAAGGGGACAGGACTGTGGACCTTTTTCTTCACAAAAATTAGAAGTTTTGAGGAAGTTATTTTAATAAAATACATTATATTCTTATAAAATAACAGAGGTTGAAATCGTGTTTGTAGACATGCTGACATGAATGTATGTATGGAATACTGATTTATCATAGGGTCGATGTGTCCATGTGATGTTGATAGAAATGTACATGTAGAATATTGAGTGGACATGAATGTGTTTGCTTGAATTCTATGTAGACTACCAACTAAACAAAAATGCCCTCATATTTTCAACCTCTGTGTCATGTCATTCTTTGTAAACCATCTACTAGAGAAAAACGTGTTGTACGTGGGCATGAGTTTCGCGGAGCTTCATAAAATGATTGAGCAAGTTATTAATTTTATTTCATAATGCTATCGTTAAGCTAATCGTTCACCTGAAGCCGTACAACAGCAAAAAACTTTATTTTTAAAAGGGCGTAATAAATAAGTCAATTTATTGCTTCAATAAAAAAATTCAGATTACGTATTTTAGAAGAGTTTGTGAAAAGAAACGCTGACAAAGACGATCTTAGTAACGATGAATTCATATAACTAACAGGTGTGCATTTTAAATAACATGGTCAACTTCCTTGGATGAAGTAATTACGCATAGTGCAATGAATAAGCGTGTACAGATCGAATTACTCACCAGGTCATCGGCCACAATGACAACAATATGTGGATGTAACGTGGTAGCGACGATGCAGGAAGGTAAACTTACAAATACAATGGCACATAAACAAAAATTACATAATGTACGATTTAAATGAACTTTACAGCTATTCGAGACATCAGTTGGTCTAAAAATTTCGGTGGAGAGGCGCATAACTGAAAACTCAAAATCGCGGGAACTTGACTGCTAGCGAGGAGAAATTTCAGAAGCGAATGATGTTTTTAAATTACATACATCGAAACGAATTCAAAGCCTACATCGTATTCGTATGTATTGCCGCAATTCCGCTTTATCGACTAAGTAATTTGAATTGTAATTTTGAATAAACGCGAATGAACATTCGCCCGCTGCCGAATTCGTTTCCACGCGAACGTAAATTAGACACCCGGATCCTGGAATAAGATCTACGACTCAGTCGCACAAATTTGAATGCGTGCGGAAAACTGAAATAATGAATTAGTAAGTGTAAATAATTAACATCGAAACTATAAGCGCACGACGCGAATGGGAGGGAGATCATTGGAGTATTCAGCACCTTCGTAGTCTCAAGAAAGAGGTAGTTAAATTGTTATATGTACTTCTAGGTACGCGTTTTATCGCGTCCAGATAAATGGTGCGGGTAGAAATCCAAGGCATCCACATTTTGATTGTTAATTTAGTTCCCGTACCGGCTACATAATTAACTCGGAGATAGCTTTAAAAAAATGCTAATTAACGTTAAATATCAAGATGGCGTTTGGTTTGTGATACAGTTTCGCTCGTCCGAGAAATCTTCAGGGTTATGAAATGTGAGTACCATGGTCAAGTCTCCGGTGTTAAAATATTATACGTTAGTTAAGTACGAAACTAAATTTCGGATTAGGATTTTATCGCTGTCTGTAATACCGCGCGTGTATTTGACCTATAGGTATAGATATAGGTACTGTAGGGAATAATATTGCACTTTTGAGGTATCAGATGAGATTAATGATAAATATCTTAAAGTGAAGGCAATAATAGGCGCCATCAAACTGAATTTTCAAAAACTATATCAATGTAGCGAAAATATTAAATGTTTTCTCCTGGAAATTGGTCTCCCCCTTCGGATACCACCGGTGAAAAATCTGGCGACTCATGGTGGAGCGTATATTTATCAATATTATGATGATGCTGGAAGTATCCTGAGAACATCAGCTTCAACAAGCCATTATTGGTAGAGCACCATTCTAAAAGAATCTAACCATAAACTGCGGTGCTCATCCATCTCCATAGATTCCAGACAAGTTTGTTTTGTATGAGAAAAATTTCTGGTTCACAATCATCCCTTGATGTACCTTGTTATTTACCTTCCTACCTATACTGATAAGCTTTTTTCAATGTGGGTGTTACACACATTTTTGTATCGGGGCCCAATTTTGAAAAATTCTACTTTTTACGCTCTTTCCAACGATAGGTACCTAATTAACTCATTTTGTCAACAAATGTCGCTCAAGTCATTTTTGCTTAACAGCGTACTTTTCGTTAAGATTTCATCGATAACATTTTCATCATTAGGTACCTAACGAGATAATATTTTAGGAAAAACTGACAAACATATACATAGACTGCTCACACAGTAAATTATTGGGTAAAATCTAAAGATGGCGACTGGCTGTGTGGCTGATCTAGGCGCATAGGTACCTATTTAGAAAAATGATTCGATTGTGAAATCCGAGTAGTTAAAAAATATTACTGAGGGGAGGGATCGGACGATATAATAAATCAAATCCACAAAATTGGACGCTGTTAAGCGTATCAGAACCAACCAACAAAATTTGTTTTTTGAGAACACATGATTTGAAGTTCAAGAGCCATGCAGAAAGCTAGAAACTATATGCGCAAATCTTCATTGATTAGTGTTGATTTATACTGTCGGCCGTCTTCACAGATGAAGAAAAAGGAACCCTTTTCAAAAATTAATTCCTATTTTAAGGTAACTAGAGAACTATATACCTTCATCGTTTCCTTTTCTAGAAAAGAATATTTACGAATAGAGGCGTATTAACATATCTAAAAACTTCTGCAAGACTCGATTATTTTTATCGAATGCTGATCGATATCAATCCAAGCCCTAATCTGCCCTCAGAACTGGCCATTCTATTTACGCAGCTATGCCTCACAGTTCTCTGTGATTTGTAGAAGTGCTGATGGAACGGAAATGACACGTTTATTCCTCCATTAATATCATATGGGGGTGATTCTTTCAACATGATGAATATTTGATTATAACTTTTGTCAGTTTGTAAACATCATTTTTTGAACTTTTTGTTAGTCAAAGCCCTAAGGTTGATCTATAGAAAGCATAAATAAGGCTGTGGGTGGGAGCAGAGAGCTTGATTTGTGCACGACGATGGAACATCCAAGCACGGCAAAGGACTCCGACAGATCTTTTGCTCCTTATTGTTGTTTTGCAATGTTGTTTGGCTTGGTAGACTTTGGCATGATGGGGCTCGAGTTGTCAGGAGAAAAGAATCTACGTTCTGTTTATTCAAGAGCCATTTATCCTGACTAGTTTGCGGAAATATTCCGTCGTCGTGCATCAATCTTCCCCCGTCGTGCTTATCAGAATTCAGGTTTGCACGACGAAGGAAAAAAAATTGGGCGCACGTCTAAGGAAAATTCCGCAGTATTTTCCATTATACCACGCAGAAATCGACTGTTTTGGCGAAAATACCATTGGATCATCGTTAGCAGTGTTTATGCATACCGAATATTAAAAGTTGCGATTTAATAATGTTACCAATGTTAGCCAATGACTCGCACGACAAAAGACTCATCTGAGTATACTTTGCATTTTTTGTGAGTAAATTTCTCAAAATCATCGAATTTGCCCTTAAGATACAGAACTTTTTTAGTGGATGGTATTCTGTCAAGTCCTGTTAATCGTTTTGGCTACCTACTGTGGAGAAAAAAAGAAATAGTCAAACCATTTTGATTAGCTGAAAATCACGCACGACGAAAGAAAGAAAGGCTGGTTACTCATCTTCAAAGTGTCCTAAATTTTTCAGTTCCGGATCAAACCACGTAGCATTATCACAAAACACGCTTTACTCTATCCTCATCAGGTTTACCAGGCCGAATTGACTTTTCAATGTAAAATAAATCAGAATACTAGTCATTAATGTCACAAAAGAAGTTAGGTTACCGTCACAACGAAGGAAATTTTGGGCCTATTTTGAAGTTTTTCAAACCAAAAATATATGTACTTATGTAGTGATAACTGAAGTCTTGTAGTATGTCATAGAAAACATCATCACTGAAGGGGAAAAAAACGACCTTCTACTATCCTTAGTATCGGAAAAATTTGCTGGTACCCAAATATTTGATGTTGAAAGAATCGCCCATGGACGCTGTTCAGCAAAAGGGAACCAACTAGCAAAATCCGCTTTTTGAGAACATGTGATTTGAAGTTCAAAAGAGCCATGTAGAAACTATATGGCATTGTGTTTACTGATAAGCTTTTTTCGGTTCAATTTTGAAAAATTCTACTTTTTACGCTCTTTCCAACGATACTAATAACTCATTTTGTTTACAAATGTTAGTTGGTTCCTTTTTGTTGAACAGCGTCCATATTATGAAGGAACACTGGACAAATGGACATTGTTTAAAGGGTAACAGAACCAACCAACAAAATCGGTTTTTTGAGAACACATGATTCAAAGTTCAAGAGTCATCAGCCAGGTAGAAATAACTATATGACATAGCGTTTACTGATAAGCTTTTTTCAACGTTATATAGTACACATTTTTGAATTGAGGGTCCAATTTTGAAAAAGTCTATACTTCTTACGCTCTCCAACGATACTAATAACTCATTTTGTTTACAAATGTTGGTTGGTTCCCTTATACACTTAATAGCGTCCATTATGTGTTTGCGTGTGTTTTAGTGTAATGTTAGTGTCACAGTGTGAAACCCTCCTGTCCTGCCCCGCCTTTCATTAACTGAACGAAAGGAAATAACGCATTCATTTTCATTCGTTCTACGTCAAGGAATTGGAAAATGATCGAAGGACCGACGTTCATTGTAAGAAAAGGGCCTGAGTGTCCATTAAGCATAAATGGACACTCTCAGGCCCTTTACTTGCGACACATCATCATTGTAAAGGAACAGGCATAGGCTGACCTTCGTTCATTCAGTATAGCTTTGGTGATTTTTCACAGTTTTCTTGATTAGTTTTGAAACTGGGGACTCTCATATTGCACCAGTACAAAAACAGTGATTGTCAATTTACATAGTATTAGTCTAGACTCTAGAATTAAGTGTGAACCGTTTTTTCTCTTGGATATGATAAGTGTGGACAGTTCATTCAATTGGATATTATGATGATCCTGTTGAAAGAAAGGGAGTACCGACCAGGAAACCAGGATTCTTGATAACTTCAGTATGCTGTAACTATTGAAAAACTTGGTCAAAGCTTGGATCCTGCGCATTAGTAAGTACATTTGGCATCCCTAATTTACTATGTTGGTAATATCATATGATGTGATTGACGGTTAAAACAGAAAATTACCTATTATAAATCATTATATGCACACAGAAGTAACCACACAGTGTATAGGTACACACCTTTGAAACACAGCCGATACAAAAATTAACTCGTTTTTGACGCAGCATTGGAGTTGAATTTGATGTAGATTTCGATACCAAATTTGAATTGCCGTGTTGACATTTAGTGATCCAAAATGTTTGACAGAATTCTACGTATCAAAAGTTGATGTAAAATTTGATTTGGAAGTCGATTTTAACATGGTACTTGGTAATTTGATTCTACCCCAAATTCGATCACAATGTCCTCTATTAGAAAAGATACAAATTTTACCTGTCAACTCAACACTTGTCTTAAAAGGGTATAGGTACTTATGTATTTTTTGCTATAGTCATATTTCTCGTCGTAGAGTTGTTCTAAGTATAGGTATGTACGTTATACCGACCCATCATTAAATCCACAATTTGTATTCAAAAATATTTAGCTCAGGAAATCACATAGGCTACATCGTTCGTGTATTACGCATCAAAATCCATCTCGTTTAAGATTGAAAAATAATCACGATTGAACCAACGTTCAAGCATCCATAACTCATTTTGGGCAAACTGTTAGAAAATGCCCTTCAAACTTCGTTATTATCTATTCTTTTTTCAATTTTCCTATGAATTCAAATTTTGACATCGCCGAATAGTTGGACAATTTAATCTACTAGTTTTGGTATAGGGGTCTGGTTAGCCGAGTGGGTAGCGCGCCGGTTTCAGAATCCGAAGGTCTCGGGTTCGAGCCCACGTAGTAACTCGCTACGTTCCGACCCAGACCGGTTTTTCGGCAAGAAGAAAAGAGGGCTAAGAGAGCCCTAACAGCCTTCCCGACCTTTCTGAGGTAATGCTCGAAAGGGCGGATTCCAGGGCTGGGGTTGAGAACAAAAATCAGAAAAGGACTAGTTTTGGTATGTTTTGCTTGTACTACAATATGCATGTAGAGCGTGTATATAGTATCGATTTCCCATTTTTTCCCCTCTTTTTTTCTGTAAAGAATGAAGACCTGTTATACGTTTTTGGTGGTATATTGTGAAGGCTGTTAAACACGAGGAAACTGATCGTGATGAATACAAAATAAAGACAAAGTTTTGGAATAAGTTATTCCCGTCTGAGAACTCGTTATAAAAAAATTATACCTAATGACTCACCATGTATACTTTGCTTCAATCTCATAATCTTGGAGCGAAGTCATTACAGTTTGACATCATGAGTCAGTGCTGCTGCAGTTAGAACTTGGTTACCTAATTTAAGTGTCTTATTTTCATCAAAAATTAACGATGCATAAACATTTTTGGCCTTGAACTGCGGAAGAAGAAACATCCATACGGATGCACAGTAAGAAGACGTAGTTACGGACTCTTAATTTTTCCACACGGTTAGGAAATTCCTAACCACAATAAGCAAGGTTAATACTGTGTGAAAAAATTACCAGGGGTATCTAAACCGAAGGTTCAAATTCCGGAAATTTACCCTTATTCGCATTGACGCGTGGCCTGATGTAACCAATGCTCATACCTCATTTCGGTTACACCGTAATAAAAATTAGTAATCAGAGCGTCATACAAGGTGATTCACCTTTCCATCATCATAATATCATTTCTCGAATGAAGTAATGGATAAAAACATAAAATGACCACGATAAGGTGTCTGGACATCACTGATTTGCAGGCACGAGCCATACAAACAAAAGTACACTGGTCTTCGTTTCCACGATTTTTATCTATCTGGGAAACGTTTATCGTGTGAAAATGATTCGAGGAAATGACGGCGATGATTATACGCAGAATTACGTAACATGTCAGAAAAGTGAAAACTATCTGTCCAAACTTGTAACCTTGTTAGCATATTCATTCACCATATTTTTAGCGGTTCGATGATCGGTGTCTCAGTCAATCGACTAATGTGGACGATACATTATAAAAACAAAGGCAACGAAGTTTAACAAAAATTGTATAAATTGTATTTTCATAAATCACAAATAATATGGCAACTATAAAAACACGTAGGTAGGGAAATAACACTAGAAATACATAACACAATGATTAATGAGTGACACATTATTTTGTCATTTATATAGGTAAAATAAAAAGTATTTAACAACATCGCAATCTGAGAGTAACTCACGGAAAATCACATTCGATAGAGAGTATGGCCAATTTCAAATTAAAAAAAAATAAATAAAAACAATAATTAATTTTGGAGGGCTGATTTCCAGTTCTCTCAGTCTAAAACACTGGTACTTTGTATTCGTGCATTATTAATAGCTACCTATTCATATATTCGTCATAAATTTGATGTCGAGAATTTAAACATTTGTAACTGAATCCTTTTCTAACTTCACCTTCTCAAGATACACGAATTCAAAAATTAAAATATCTAGATAATAACGTGGAAAAAACATTTTAAGGATCATTTTTCGGTTGAAAATACAAGGAACAGCAATAACTCATTTTTTCGAATGGTAATCTACATGATGAACATAAATTCCTTAAGTCAGCGAAACAATTCGGGCTCTAATCTAAACACAATGTTAATCATATTTTTAATAACGAATACCATGTTTATTAGTTAACATAAACAGCCTAAAAAGTCGAAAAATAAATCATACAGAAATTTTGACTAAGGCGAAACTCGTTTTCAGTCCTTGATTTTACAATCGGTTTGATTTATCGAGGGTACCGTATATATGCTCTGGAATTAAACTAATAGCTGAAACGTCTAATAATCAAAAGATAAGAAGTAGACAATTGGCTCATTAACTGAGAAATAATCCATACACAGAGGTAAGGCTGCGTGATGTTTCAATTATACGATCACGTAGAATTAGTCCTAGTGAGGGAATAAACCGAGGAGGAAACCAAATTGTATGTTTGTGGGCTTTTCTCTTCACTTTATTGCGGGTCTATCAGGAAAACTCAAGAACTTGAAATTCTCCATTTTTAAAAGAACTATCTTTTAAGCTATTCACCAGCGCATTCAATTCACCCAAGTCGAGAATACATGATCAAATTGCAATCTCAACAAGGTTATATTGAGTATCGGGTTAGCAGACAACTTAACGAACAATTTATCTAAACGGATCGTTGTTTATTTTTTGTCACGATTAGGCAGATTAGGCATCTAAAAGTTGAACTTATGCCTACAAATCAGATCGGTGTTTGTAGACTTCATCTGTAGTTTGAATTTACGCACTTAATGAGTTTGAAAAATACACATAAGCAGATCTTGAAAAAATTGCCTTCAAGTCACTCACATAGTGTATTAATCCCGGATACGATTCTAGTTCCGAAATTACAGCAATTTTTAATTTTTAAATCAACTTGAACTTTCTTATAACAACCTGAAGGATTAAATTCATCCAGCACTTTTTCAAGGTCCGAATTCTCGAAGGATAAGATCCATCCAGAGCTTTTTTCAAAGCCTGAATTCTATCACCAGTATTAAAATTTTCCAAGTTAAAACATTATAAGGTCGCATTAAGTCTGTCAGGAACTCCGTGTAGCTCCATACCGGCTACAGGAGCCCTTGACCCTAAGCTTATATAAGATGAAAACACAGCTTATGAGTAAAATATTACGCTAATGTCAAAAACGGTAGATATTAACAAGTATAATTTTAAAAAAAAATAAAAAAAATATATATACACTAATAATAAACGTAAAATGTCATCGGCTTCACGAAGTGAAATAAAAGATTATAAAAAACGATATTTATAACTCATTAAATGGTAACTCCGGTAAATTAGACTAATCGGATGTCTTGAAATTTACGCAATCGAGTTAAGCATGAAAACATAGGCAGTAAGGTGACACATGTCTACAACCAATGAAACAATTAGTTTGAAGTCACTAAGATAACTAGACAGTGAACACAGACAGTTACCATCATTACAGAAACAAGAAACAACCGGTATAACAATGTCAGAGTGAATACTTTCGAAAACTTTCTGCAGTGTTCAAAAAAGTTGCGTAACTTGGGAAATCATCGAGCCTACAAACTAAGCATACACAACTTGAATTACTGGTGCAAATGTATCACAGAACATAGAACTACGCCAACGGCTAATATTCCAGGTTTCAATCTCTATCACTCTGGTGCTACCCATCTATGAATAGATTCCGAAATTCGCTGACAGTAGCCAGATCGTTCTTTCCTCCATATAAGATTTTTCCCCCTGCAAAATTGATTAAAATTTAGCTTTGCGTCTCGTATTAATCAGTCGAGTCCTTCCGAATCATCACATACGACTGGGTCCAATGCAGGCGCAGATCCAGACGACCATTTTAAGGAGGGGAATGGCAGAAGGAAAAGCGCGGAAATTTTTTAGCTGCCTACCCGCTAACTCCCCCAACAGACCTTCCTCCTCCCCACAGATTTCTCCCCTTTTTTGGGGGGAGGGGGTCCCTGTGGATCCGCGTCTGGTCTAATGTACGTCCCCTCGATTTCTCGATTTGTGACGTTAGTTCTGAGAAAAGTTTTTTAGCCAGCGTGTACTAAAATGTTCCCCAATAATCAGAGGCAAAAAGAGAAACCCTTCGTCAATCTACCTCCTATCCTCTTCGTAAGATACTATAATTATAAAATCTGTACACAACCAACTTTTCATTTCTCGATATGTCTGTTTCTTAAAAATCAGTCTCACAATTCACGAGTTATTTCATACTTAGCATCACCGTTTGGAGATCAATTATTCACAACACTCAGAGATGGGAACTTATTACCGACGAACATTCTTACAGTCGATACAACTAATCTCGCCACATGTAGTGCCACTTTTACCAGCAAAAAATTGACTTCAGAAAACAACAAGGTCCTTCGTTGTGATCAGCTTGTTCTTCGCTTTCGCCATCACTTCGTTCGCTATCTGGTTCAGAAATGAACTGCTGTAGATCCGATTTCGGGTATCCACAAGTGTAGTATTCCTGGTGGAAAGAAAACAAATTTGATTTTACTTTCTGGCACTTACAGTCTCGTGAATAATCGAGTAATAAACGCAAATAAAACTACATGACCAGCTGTTTTTGAAAGGTAAATTCAGGCTTCACCAATGCATTCTTACAATTTACTCACTTTTTACTATAAGTGTACGTGTGCACATACCAGGGGGGAGACTAAGCCCTCTAAGGTCAATTCTCTAAGCCATTTCAAAAATACATATGAACATCTATAAGGGGGTAAAATGGACTTTTTGGATTGAGTAGTCTCCTTCTCCCAGACTTTTAACTATAAAAAAGAGCATTACACTACACGACATAAAAAACAATGGTATGAGATTATATGATTTTAGCTGTATTTTGAATGCTGAATACGATGGCGTTATCCATTTTTCTCGAGAACCTCTCGCCTCGTTTTCCATATTCAAAAATTCCACGTTTTATTCCTTTTTGCCTGCAGGAATAGCTATACTGATACCGATAACAATACTGAACGCGTATAGTTGTTCGATCAGTAGTATCATCTTGATGATACTAAAATTTGCATGACAGGAGGAAAAATGAACTATAATCAAAAAATTAACATCGGCATTAAATACCTCGTTGAAAATTCATACAGAATCATGTATTCTCATGCCACTGTTTTTTGAAAAATTTCAAACTGTTGTGTAGTGTTATGAATCAAGTTGTAGAGTAGGTTGCAGGTTCAAACACTACACAGACTAAAGAAACGTACGAGTGAATGACTGAAGGTGTAATTTGTTCCGAATTCTTACAGTCGAGTGAGTTTCCAATTCTTACTTCCAAAGATGCTAGGCAGACCTGATACCAGCTTGTCCTCCGAGGGTGGATTTCATGGTGTTGGTTTTACAAAAAGTAGAAAAAATACTGTTTGCAAGCAAACAAAATTCAGGCATATAAGAGAAGAAATCAAGGTTTTAACAACATGTGCACGGAATACGTATAAAAATACTTTGGAGGACAGAATGAAGTCTCAACCAAAAGAATTCTGGCGGAGATTGCCAATAGGCAAAGCAGTAGGTCTGACACAGAGCAGGGTTACTCGGTTTTCCGCTGAACACTCAATTGTTTCGCCAGGCGAGCGGTCTCTTCGACAAGAATTTCATGGGAAATATTCGGGGTAAACTACGATGGCGTTTGAAGAATTTTATCCAGAATCTTCAGGAAAAATCTCCTGTTCAGGAAAAAATAGCGATAATTTTCGAAGAATTTCATCGGACATCATTGTGAAATATCTCCAATGATTTCAAGCAAATTTTGTCAGGAAAAATCTCCAATGATTCCAAACAATTTTATCAAGAATCATCGCGAAGTATCTCTGATGATTTTGGAAGGATTCAAATTCAAATGACCTTCATTTTCTTTTTTACTTAACCTATACCTAGCATAGGTTAAGTTGCCCTCTGTTGGGCAAAGGCCTCTCTTAAAGGCTCCCATTCTCCCCTGTTTTGCGCAATTTTGTGATAATGTTTGTACTGGAACATTATGTCAAACTCATCCCTTCATCTGGTTCTTTGTTTCCCTTTTCTCCTCCTCCCTTTCCAAAACAAGTCGAAGGTTATTTTTGCTCACTTGTCATTGTCCATCCTCACCACGTATCCAGCCCTTCGATGATCTCAGAAGAATTTCATCAGAAATGTTCGGGAAAAATCTCCGATGATTTCTACAGAGTAATTTCATTAGTATAATTTTCGATGAGATTCTTCGGAAATTATCGGAGTTGTTTCCGAAAATTCCCCGTGTAATTCTTTAAAAACTATCGGAAAATTTTCCCATAGATTTTCAAAGAAATTCTTTGAAAAACACTGGACTTTTTTCTGAATATTTCCGATGAATCCAAGATTTTTTCCGAAGATTTACGATGAAATTCTTTTGAGATCAATGAACATTTTTCCAGAAGATTTTCGATGAAATTCATCAGAAACCATTGGACTTTTTCTCCTATGAAATTCTTCAAAAATTGTCAGTAAATTTTCTCGAAGATGACTGGATGAACTTTCTCGGAAAACATTGGAAATTTTTTCTAAATATTTTCAATGAGATTCTTCGGAAACCATCGGACTTGTTTTCCGAAAATGATGCTATTCTTTAAAAATTATCGGAAAATTTTCCCGAAGATTTTCGAGGAAATTCTTTGGCAAACACTGGACTTTTTTCTGAATATTTCCGATGAAATTCTCCGGAAATTATCACATTTTTTCTCCAAAATTTCTGATTAATTCCTTAGAAATCATTGGATATTTTCCCCGAACATTTTTGACGAAAATCTCTGAAAAGCATCAACATTTTTTCGAAGGATATCCTTCCAAAATCATCGGAGATACTTCTCGATGATTCTTGATAAAACTGTTTGGAAGCATTGGAGATTTTTCCTAAAATTTCCAACAAAATTCGCCTGTAGCATTGGAGATATTTCTCAATGATGTACGATGAAATTCTTCGAAAATTATCGCAAACTTTTCTTGAATAGGAGACTTTTCTCGAAGATTTCCGATGAAATTCTTCGGAGATTTAGAAAATTTTTCCTGAAGATTCTTGATAAAATTCTTCAAAAGCCATCAGAGTTTTCCTCGAATATTTCCCATGAAATTCTTGTCGAAGAGAGCACTCGCCTGGTGAAACAATTGAGTCATACTTCTTACAGCGTAACGGAGTTTTCCTACGGCGTAAGGAAAACCGACTAACCCTGTATACCTTTGATAAACAAATTAACATAAATTCAGATACCATTGCTGAATCATTGGTAAACTACTAAAAATATAATTCAGAACCAAACTTAGAGAGCTAATAGGGTGGGGGATACTAGAGGTGAAGGCCTTATATCGGTGGGTGTGATCACTATCGAGGATATAAAACGTGCCCTACATGACTTTGCAACCTAAATCGTCTTGTGGCCCCGATTTCAATCCACCATACATATTTCGAGCTTGCTCACAGTTTATAATTACTTCCTTAACTTATCTCTGCAATACCGTCCTTGAGACAAGTATTTATTCAATAATATGGAAAATATCGAAAGTTATTCCACTTTACAAATCAGGCAAAATAAATGAAATAAAAAATTATCGTCCCATCTCTCTAATTCGACTCGCGACCAAAATTTTTGAAACTGTCTGGCACAAATATCTATAAAATCAATCCAGAAATATCTTATCTCCCTGTCAACATGGCTTTAGAAAGGGATATTCAGTGCAGACAAATCTAATGAACTTCACATAATATGATGTCAATATAACCCTCTCTAAAGATGGGCAAATGGATACCATTTACACAGATTTTCAAAAGCTTTTGACACTGTCAGCCACGAAATCTTACTCCAAAAATTATGCAGCTTTGGCTTTTCAAAAGATCTAATAATTCTATTTCACTTCTACTTCAATAACAGAATGCAGTTTGTCGAGTATAAAGGAGTGACCTCTACGTGTTACAAGAGTGAGTCAGATGTTCCCCAGAGTTCAGTTTTGGGTCCATACCTATTCCTAATTTTTGTCGATGATATTTCTGAAAAAATCCAATATTCAAAATTATTGCTGTATGCAGATGATATGAAAATTTATAAAATGTCAGAATAATTGTGATAAACTGCAACAAGATCTTGACTCATTAGTTGAGTGGAGTGATTGTAATTTTGTTACCACTTAATACAGATAAGTGTGAAAAAATTACGTTTTTAAGAAATATATGTCCTATTTTACACGAGTATAAAATATAAAAAAAGATACACTTAGGTGTGTAAATTCTGTAAAAAAGGCATCATTTTGGACTCGAAATTATCATTCAATATGCAATGGTTGGCTCCATAAAGAGAAACGGAACTTGTTATAAAAATTTAAAAACAAGGAAAATTCTTCATTCTAGTTTTGTAAGATTAATATTGGAATTCTCTTCTATTGTGTGGGATCCCAAAACTCAACAAGATAAAGATAAAATTGAGAAAATTCAAAAAGGATTTTTGAAATACTTATACTTATTGCAAAATCTTCACAAATTATCCCTCTGAAATTGTATATAAAGTACTTTTGGCTGGCTTTGAAATTATGAATCTAAAAAACAGAAGATGTCTGGCAAAGTTGATCTTCTTGAGGGATGTTCTGAATAAAAAAATTTTGGATTCCAATAACTTAACACGTATTCAATTCAGGGTCCCTACATTCAATACAAGAAATACTGATCTATTTGTAACACGTAAAGGCTCAGCATCAAGTATGGACAATATTCTAGCATTATATAATAATATTACACAAAAAGACCCTCAGATCGACATATTCTTCATGAGTAGGAGACAGTGTATTTCGTCAGTCATTAAAGTACTCGAAAGTCTGTAGGTCCTATTCTCTACAGTTCCTTCCCTTATACCGCCCAAGTGCGGTTTGTTCCGGTTCCTCGGCTTACTTCAACCCTCAGTTCTTAATTCAAAATTTTCAACTGCCACCTGTGAACCTATGCACCCTTCACTCCTCGCTCTGCCCTTGCTCTGGTGCCTCGTCGCCCCCTCCCGCTTTCTGTCATCTTTTCCTTCTTTATCCCACACCCTTCATTTGAAAAATATGTTTTGTTTTTAAGAATTAGTACCTACAGTACCTCCCAGTCAATGGGACCCTCGGACACCTGTTGGGGGGGGGGGGCGCAAATACAAATAAATAAAAAATATAAAATACACGTTCCAAATTTTTTCCGTTCGATGAAAATATTATCTCTTAACCGATGATTTTGAGAGATTATCAACAACTCTCCTCTACAGCAGACTTCGATAGCGGATAGGTCCTATTTATTGTACAAAGTGCAACACATTTCGTATTTATGTATCTATCGTGAGTCATCAACTTTGGGATGAGCCTTTACCCATCACGCTCTCTCACAAGAATGATGTAACACTACTTAAATGAGTGCTAATTGAATTCTACTAAATATTCTAGATTAAGAAATGCTGTTTAGTTTTCAAATCGGTTACCTTAATCGTCTCGTACGCGTCCAAAATCACCGATAAAAATAGATTCAAGATGACGTAAATAAATAAACTAATGAATCCGTACAGATATATTCTGCTGTACCACCACAAAATCGACGACTGCGAATCCAGTATTGTAAATGTAGCGAACATATCGTCACCGTTTACCAAGGAGAACAGATTTTCCGAAGTTCTCGATATAGAACGGAACTACAGAAACAACGTTGAACGGAATGATTAACAAAAATACACTCGGTTAATACGGATTAAAATTACATACCAATCACAAAACTCACTTTTATGTGAAACGGTCCCAATACTAGCCATCCGCAGAAAACGAAGCCCCCGTAGATAATCAAAGTACACAATAAAAATCGCATCATTTGAGGGAAGGCGCGTTTCAAGGTTAATATGACAACCTAGACAAATTGTAGAAATTCCAATTAATTCTTCCAGCTTTGTACTCACACAGTGGAGCAAATGGTAGAATCGGGAAGTTTAGGTACGATTTTTATAAGGAATGACGGAAGGTCTGCTATTTACTGGCTTTTAGTAACGAACAAGCAGCAGCCCCGTAGAGAGAAAAAGAGGGCCCGGGGGAATTTCCACGGGCCCCCTCTCCTTCTAGTTCAATTTTTTCTTTTGTTGCATGGGGAAAAATTATAAGCTATGGGATAAGAGGTTTCTTTCATGGTGTAAGGAGTGATTGCTGATTTGATTTACAGTATGATTAAAATTCAGGCCTTTAAAAAAAATCTTTTTTTTCATTTTTGCTTTCAACCCGAGCCCTAGAATCCGCCTTTTCGAGGATTGCCTCAGAGACATCGGGGAGACTGTTAGGGCTGTCTTAGCCCTCTTCCCTTCTTGCCGAAAAACCGGCCTAGGTCGAAATGTAGCGAGTTACTACGTGCGCTCGAACCCGGGACCTCCGGATTCCGAGACCAGCGTGCTATAAAGTCCGGGCCCGGGGTATTTCTCCCCTTTCTCCCCCTTTCGACAGGGTTGACAAGGAGACTGTTCCCCTTACCAGCTTTGTTGTTCCAACTGCTAGCCGACACTCTCGCTGTCTACCTTTTTCGAATTTTGAAATTTTTCTAGCGAGGGGGATCTACTCGACAGTTTATCTGTCTGTCTATCAATTTGTCTCGTGAAAAAGCTGATTGTTTTCTGTCACGTTGAAATTTGGAGACATGAATTTGTCAATAAACTGCTGCAAACTTCGGGTAATCCTCCACTGATTTTTGCCCTGGGAAGCAGACTAGATTCTTAAAGAGAGAAAAATAAATACGAGCGTTAGAAAGCATCACAACATAGGAGGCAGAAGGCGAGTTTTCCACTCCATCTTCGTCGGTGTAGTCATTGAAATTGGAACATTTCTACCGGGATCTATTAGGCAAAGTTGCCTACGTTGCTGAGGGTACTCAACCAAGTTCCAACATTCGGAAATACAGTATCAGAACATGGCGAAATCTTTTATTTTCACTTACATTGTATGTGTCGAAGAATCCAAAATACCGCAACACTCCAAACCACACCAGCATGTCACCAGTTCCTAAACATAAGCTGCAAATACTCCATTCTTCATTGGCATACTCCTGTATCGAAACATAATCCAAATATTATTCGATTAATACGTAGGCGCGGATCTACGGGAGAGGGGAGAGAGGGAAATCCCGTAACCAAAAAAAGTGAAAATCTATGTGGGGAGGGGTCTGCGGGTGAGGGGGTAGCAAAAAATGTTCGCGCGTCCCGCGTGCTTTTCTTTCAGCCATTTCCCTCCCCAAAATGGTCATCTAGATCCGCGTCTGTAACACGTAAAATCATGAATTGCATCTATCGAATGTAAAAAATCTACTTACATTGCGAGAAATGCCTCCTTCTATGGACGATCCGAATATGATCAATATGTCATTGATAATTATCATTATGTACCAGAAATTCCAGAATTCCAGTTTACCTTCCATGCTTAATTCGACTTTTCTAACCTCTCTAAAGTATCTTATGGTTTTCTGTATCGAACAAAGAAAAGAGACGTAGTTCAAAATAATGCAGCACTACACAATTGAAGTACTCTTCCACAAGGTTCAACTATTTCACAGTAGTTCCCAATTTTGAAACGTAAATGACCAAAGTTTTCTGAAACCGGTTGCTACGCGTCACATCAGGAAATTCAGAGGAAAACTTTGGTCATTGCTTTTTTAGAGGCAGTACAGTCAATACCAACGTAATCAGTGCACCAAATGCCTCTTCCCGGCTAAGTTGAGCCAATTCCGCCGAGAATAAAACCAATCCCAGAATTCGATTTCCGAATGGGTTCAACGTACACATCCCCGCCGATGTGTGTAGTTCGAACCTTCAACGGGTGTGAAAGGAGAACGTAAATAAGTTTGTCTTACTACTCACGCATTTTAGAAGCTGCGCTCTAATAATAGCTCGGCAACATAAAACTAATGAAACCGAACACAGGAACATGACCACCATATTCAGAACATTTTGCCATATATATTCGTCGTGTGTTACTCCTTCAACAAATAATACGAGAGTATGTTTTAGTCTTAGAATCATACTCAACATTCAAAGCGCATACGTAATTTCCAAAATTAGTCCGGTAAATAAAGACCTGAAAATGGAGTGAAGTAAAGAAAAGGCAGGTAGACTAACTTTGAAATTTATCATCTGGACATCACCCGAGTTATTGCCTTGAAACCTCTCCAGCTCCTCCCGCTCCTTTCCCCAATTTATGGATTAAAGGGGACGAAAATCAGTTTTTAGCCGAAAACCCGTCAATTATAGCCACGAATGCAATGATAATAATAACTGCATTTATGGGTGTCCATAATGTAAATACACACCGAAGTAAAACTGTACGCTGCGATGCACAAAACTACGTTATGCGGCGTGTGTGGTTAGGAGCATAAGCTCCCCCTCTCTTTCACCAGCCCACATCTGGGAATATGCCTCCCTTCTTTTTGTCTTGGGTATGTCTTCTCCATGTCTGACCAGAATTCTTCTTAAATTCGTCACACCATCTAGCGATGGGTCTCCCCTTCCTTCTACTTAAGATTGTATGGGATCTATTCCTCCACCTTTCTTTCCCACCTTCCTCCCTCCTGTCTCATAATGTGCCTGTATACCTCCATTTACATTTCTTGACCTCCTCTTCTATATCCCTTAGTTGGGTCTTCCCCCTGATAATTGAGTTTTTAGTTTTATATTTTTTCCTCACACTGATCATGCTACGTTCCGTAGCTCTCTGTATGGCTCAAGCTTTCTACATTTGCTTTGGTTAACGTCCACGTTTGTGCTCCATATGCATTCGTAGGGTGTATGCAGCTCCTCCAGACCTCCGCCTTAGATGCTAATGGAAGTGTGCTTTTGAGCACATGTTTTAGTCTTCAATAGTTGGTCCAATCACATTTGATTCTGTTTGAAAGTTCTTTTCCTCTCGTTTTGTTAAACGACATTATTTGACCCAACTATCTTATTTCGTTTGTCCATTCTATTTTCTCCCCCCTGATCGATACTTCTGTCATTTTCGCATTTGATAATATTTTTGTTTTGCTGGTATTCACTTTTAATCTCGGCCCTCCGCATGCTTCGATAAATTCCTCAGCAATGGCAGTCAGCTCGTTTAAACTACCTATTTGATAATAGGACTACATCGTCAGCAAATCTCAGATTGTTCAAATATTCGTCATCTATTTTTATTCCTCTACCTTCCTAACTGACGCATTGCTTCCTCTAGGGCACAGTGAAAGAGGTTTGGTGACAATGAGTCGCCTTGTCTAACCTCCCTTTCTATTTTGAACCTTTCTCCTTTTTTAATCCATTCTGATATAAGCCGAGGCGCCGTCGTAAGCATTTTTGATTATGTTTATTGTTTTCTGGTCCACTTCCCGTGACTTTAGAGCCCTCCACGAAAATATATGGTCCACCGAATCGAACGTTTTTTCAGAATATATAAACAAAAAGTAAGCGTCGAAGTTGTATTCGTTTACCCTTTCAATAATTTGTTTCAATATAAAAATTTGGTCCACTGTTGAGTGGTTCTTTCTAAAACCAGCTTGCTCGTTCGGTTGTTGCTCGTCTAGTGCAGGATTAAGTCGATCTTTGAAGATTTTCATATAGATTTTCCCCAAATTAGATGTTAAGCTGATTGGTCTGTAATTTTTGATATAATCTTTTGTTTCCTTTTTTGAACAGTAGAAAAATCTCGGCCTCCCTCTGTTGCCTCGGAGTGATTTCCTTTTCCAAAATTCTGTTGAACAGCCCAGTCAAAAAGGGAATTAGCTCTTCCGCCAAAAGTTTCAGGGTCCCACTGTCGATCCCGTCAGGCCCAACTGCCTTCTCGACTTTCAATCCGCATAGTGCTCTTTCCACTTCTGCTTGAAGTAGTTCTAAAAATTAATTGGGTTGGCTTAATCCTTCCTTCTCTTTCTCCAGGATCCATATTCTCTCTTTCCTCTTCGTATACAACTCTTTGTAAAACTTCGTAGCCACTTTCATAATCTCCGTGCGATTGTAAATTCCATCTGATACACTAAGCGTGCCCGGAGTAAGTTTTCTACTCGTAAACAGAGCTTTGCTAATCTTCTTCACTGATTTGCTCTCTGTGAAAATATTCTCCATTGGTTTGCAATTGGAATTCCTCACATCCTTCCTAATTTCTTTTTCCAAGTAAAAGCAGTTCGATTTTCTCTATTTGCGTCCTCCTTTCCTTCCTCTTCAAGGCATCTCTTTCCACAATAAGTCTTTTCGTGTAAGCAGATAGCTTATCGTCTTACGTATTTTCGATCTGTGGACCCCATTTGATTCGTCACATCTTTGATTACCTCTACGCACCTATCGTACACTTCCTATAGGGAAGAGCGCAACCACACCTGGTTAATTTCTACCAGGCGTCTTGCCACCTCTTCTCTCACCCTATGATACTTGTGGATAGCAATGATTGCCTCCTCCGAGGGCTTTGTGCATGATTTTTGTACCTTGCTCTCCTTGGAAAGTAAACCGGGCCTCTGCAGAGTCTGTGATCTGAGCTAAAGTGAAAGACCGGAAGGGCCACCACATTCTCCATGACTGACATATCGTTCACCAAAAGTTGGTCAATCTCATTTTTGTATTTCCTTCCCGGACATTGCCAGGTCCATTTTAACTTCTTTTTTTTTTTTTAGGAAAACGGTATTTGCAACTTTCAGGTTGTTTTTAACACAAAAACTCTATCAATCTCACCCCATTATAGTTTTGTTTCCCTAGTCTAAATTCGCCTATATTTTTGTCTTCGCTCTCTCGCGACCCGATTATCGCATTCCAGTCTCATCAAAATGTTGTAATATTCCTTGTGGATGTCTAGTGGAGCATTCAGATCCTCGTAAAATTTCGCCAGCTCGCACTGGTCGGAGCCTAGCGTGGAGGCATAAACCGAAATTATCAGTGCCTTTATATTTTTGCCCATTTGAAGCAGGCGTCACTATACATGGACAGCGAGTAAAGATGCTCAGGTTTGCAGATGACACTGTCTTATTAGCTGAAAGGAGTACTGATTTGGAAAACATTTTAAAAGGAATGGAGATTTTGAGTATAGAATATCGTATGAGAATAAATAAAAATAAAACTAAAGTAATGTTATGCAATCGATGGGAACATGATAGCTTAAATATAAATATTGGACAGGGAAAGATCGAGGAAGTAAGCGAATTTTGCTATTTTGGGAGCAAAATAACAAAATACGGAAGAAGTAAAAAGGGATATTAGTAGTAGAATAGCACAAGCCAAATTAGCATTTTATCGAAAAAGTAATCGCTTCAAATCAAAAATAAATCTGGAAATCAAAAAATTGTTTTTCAAAACTTATGTCTGGAGTGTAGCCTTGTATGGATGTGAAACTTGGATCATAGGAAAACCAGAGAAGAGAAGGATCGAAGCTTTTGAGATGTGGTGCTATAAGCGGGTACTTAGCATCAAATGGACGGATATGGTAAGAAATGTGGAAGTAGTTAACAGAATAGGAGGTACAATGGATATTTGGAATTGTCTGAAGAGAAGGAGAAGTAAACTAACAGGGCATAATTTGAGGCACCCAGAAATAATATCACTGCTGCTAGAAGGAGGAGTGGAAGGAAAGAATTGGGTAGGTCGACAAAGATTCCGGTATGTTCAGCAGATAATCAAGGATGTGAAATGTAAGTTTAGGAAATGAAAGAACAGACTGATAACCTTATCATCATCATCATATTTTAGTCCACTTTGATTTTCAAAGAACATATCCTTTCTGATATTCCCCTAATTTCGACCACATCTTTCATCCATTTGGATTTGATGTAGAAACCCACTCCCCCAAATGTCACAAACTATAGCTTACATATCGAATACTACAATGTTGAACTGATTCGTACTATTTTTTTTTAACTTGATTGGAAAAATCAGTAACAATAGTTCTGGAAGATATTCAGAATTTCTACAATGAGGCACAACCTTCCAGAATCACCTGTTAGTACTTCGATACAATTTTCAAAAACATGAAGGTATACTCACTCGCGTAAGAAGAATTGGCATCACAAACCAAAATCCGCAGAACACTATTTAGTGAGACAAGCATTTGCCCACTCATTTCGTGGTTATTAAATTTAATCTGCAAAACATGTTTTCGTGAGAACTTAAATTTACCAACATCATGTTCGTACGTATAACGTACTTGTATCAATTCCCGAACTTTACCGTTATGTCAAATCTACTACAATGTGAGTATCCAGGTTTATAAACGACTGCTTTTAGACTGAATTTCAACTTCAGCGAAACTAGCAATTGAAATTGAACTGTTTTATTTCGATCCTCGAGGAATTTTTTCAATGAAAACTCACGCGCTTCGGGAAGTGTGATGTTCATAACGTCTGAAAAAGGCATTGTTTGATTAGTACCACATGCTAACGGGTATTCTAAGAAAAAAGCACAGGAGTGAGCACCATAAATGACTTCAGCGTCGTTCTTCGGATGACCATGGTCATCTTCGTAGTAGTCCAGATGCATGTGTATAGGAAGTGAACTGTGGAGGTGATCTCTAATGTGTGAAAACCGGCCAATAGAAACATTTTCTACATTAGCGTACTGTGAACACATACGTTCTGATAATTCTTGATGTAAAATATTGTATCAATAGTTCATATACGTAATTGAGAAAGACGAGCACAGTTTGGCACTTATGGTACAAATTAAAGTACGCAATTTCTGAATCATTCAGTACATCAGTAATGTTTACACGAACCTTATGAACGACATAATCAACATGGTCTAGGAAGTTCTGAATCTCGTATACAGCTAAAGGACCAGCAGTAGGAGGATACGATATAACTTCTCTGCTCGCATCCCAGGATTTTAAAAACAAATGTGAAAACGATACTTGATTGTCGACTGCGAAATTCATGTGATGGTACCGACCTTGCGCAAAAATGCAAACCTATAATCATTTCAATACAATTCACGATAGGAAGCGGAACAATCTTCCGAATCTAAATATGTGTCAGATGTCGAGTCTGATACACACGAGAATAACAAATGCAATAGCAATAACAATTCACGAGTTAGACAAAGAGTTACCTGGAATGTAACCAGAAAAATCTTGATAACTTGAATCACAAATTTATAAGGTAAACGACGTTTCGTATTCCACTTTTGAATTGGATTCATGAAGAAGAATCTCAGGGCATTTTTTAGATGTCTGGTTTCTGATAACGATCTTCCATTGGCGTGAGGGGTGGATCCGACGTCGCCGCTTATCAAATAATCGCTATCTGCAAACGTGAAAAACATGGTTCAGTGATATACCAGGACACGCTTTAAATTAATTCGCATTCATGGTTAACAGATACCACTTACCAGTTTTCAAATCAGCTTGCACGAAACAAGTTTGCTCATTTGATACTGGGGAATCCATAACTCACTCTGATTACGTTTCATGTAACAACCAGATCTATGTCAAATGAAGGTAGGTACTTTTAGAAATCAATTCTTGAATCTTAAGACTAACACACAGCGTGTGCTTCTGAATACGAAGCATAGAAGGAATGCATGTAACAAGAATAAGATCACTGATATCAGATCTATTTCACGTGGAAATGAAGATTCTTTTAGAAATTAGAAATCAATTCCTGAATCTTCAGACCAACACACAGCGTGTTTCTGAATATAACGCATAGTAGAAATGAACGCGTGATTATTAATTCATGATAGCTGACCGATGAAAATCATAATTACTGCTATTACAATTTTAATTTTCATCTGTCTGTGAAGTTCAAAACTACGCACTGAAAAAACAGTATTATTTACTTACCAAATGGCAAAGTCTTACCAGGCAATGGACTGTCGATACAAGAGTGAAGTAACTCACTCTTGTGGTCTAATTTCGGCCAAAGAAATTATTTAATTAGTTCACAATAACGATCACAAATGCAAAACAAGGAACAATGCTTTATTTATACATTTATCCTTCCATCAGTGGTCATACCGTGAACGGGATGCGTGATTACTGATAACTCTTATCAGGATCATGGGTCATCAATAATCGGTGAGTAGAATTGGTTGCTTGGTTGTAAAGGAAGGGTTTCTATTTTTTTTTGCCATCGCATAGGTACTTTTGTCCGAAGATCGAAATTTTCAAAACTTCAGGAGGAACTTGATGAAATTTAACTCCCAAGCATTGAATTTGGTATTGAACAATCAAAATTATTGAGAAGGCAGTTTTTTCTCATTATAGTTTATAGGATTTGAATCTATCATATACGTGGTTGAGAGGCAGGGGATATGGTGGTTTCAGGCCCAGCCCAAGTAAATAAAATCAGATCAGATCAGGCCAGAGTCAGCTCATCAAAAAAGAACAGATTAGATTATTATGGGGAAAAAAATCAGGTCATTATTTCAACAAAAAAAAAAAATTACGGAGAAGTTCAGAGATCGTTAAAATTTTTCAGTTCAGATTTAGAGAGCAGCGATCCGTGAACTGATCTGGCTGAGCTTTATTTTTGAAGTTTGATTTTTTGCTGTTCTACCTCTCGGCTCCATATTATTAATGAACTTTTGGTAGGTATACAACATATTTATTAAGCCTTTTTTTTTTTTTTTTTGGGTGGTTTTACAAATATTTATACTTCTGTATTTTGGTAATTAGTATGGTAGTACTAACGGCCAAACTCCGGTTCACCCCACCAGGCCCTGTTTTTGGGCATAGGCCTCCCTCAGCCTGTTCCACTCTGATCTATCCCAGGCTACCCTGTGAAAATTATTTTTACTCTTTAAAAACCTGTCTAGGTCATCTCGCCAAGTGATTTTCTGACGTCCACTTCTTCTTTTTTTGTATGATTGCCAAAAAGTTATTTTGTAAGTCCATCTGTCGTCGATCATCCTTCCAACATGTCCTGCCCAGTCCCACTTGAGTCTTCGAATCACGTGTATTGAATTTAGATTCCATCTTAGTTTGTACTTAATGCTCTTTATTGAGATTTTATCTGTTAGTTTAATTTTTAGTATCGATCTTTCCATTTTGTTTTGGGCGGATTTTATTTTGTTTTCCTGGGCGAGTGTTAGGGACCAAGTTTATGCGCCGTAGGTTAAGGTTGGTATCACGCATGAGTTAAATATTGAGCTTTTTAGTTTGTTTTTGTAGCTACCCTTTAGAACATGCTTCAGACTCCAGAATTTTGTCCAGGACAGACTGATGCGCCTATTAATTTCCTTATCTACTTTATTCTCAAAGCTGATTATCTGTCCCAGGTATATCGCGTCGTCGGCCTTCTCTACTTTTTGATTTCCTAACTTTAGTGGGGGCGTCTCGGTGACGTTAGAGAGCATTATTGTTTTTTCCATGTTTATTTTTAATCCCGCGTCCTTGCCCTTATCTATCAGTTCGGTCGCCATTTCCTCTAACTCACTGAAACTACTCGTTATTAGGATGACGTCATCCGCGAACCTGAGATTGTTTAGATACTCGCCGTTTATTCTTATTCCCTTATTTTCCCAATCTAGTGACCTGAACACCTCTTCGAGCAGACAGTTAAACAAAATCGGCGATAGTGGGTCCCCCTGTCTTACTCCTTTCTGTACGTCGAAGTATGGTCCCTTTATATCTGTTACTATCCTTGCCTTCAGGTCTGCGTACATGTCTGAGATAATTTCGACGGATGTTTTTGGCACCCCTGGTACACCATAACTTTCTTCAATCACGAAACGGGAATGTTTTTAGGAGCCTTATCTCTACTGCCCCATATAGGATCACCATCAGAGTTGGATAAATGACCGTCTCTAACGTTTATCGTGACCGTCATGATAGGTCACGGTTACAAAAGTTTTTAGCTGCAAAATTGTATTTTCTAGCCCCCTATTATTCAAGAGGTCAAATAATTACCTACCAAGTTATTAGGCCGGACATTATTGGTCACATATGTCATTTTAAGGCATGGGCACATACTTATGACCGCGGTACCATGACCCAGGTCACGTTTGTTGTGTACGGTTATATTAAAAAATTGATTTTCGATTTTATACTTGTGAAAAGTGAAAACTGAAACTACGGAAAGGAAAGTTGAAGAATATCGTCGGCTGAGATTATGACATGACAGATAAATAATTCGACGTTCGACCGTTGCGTTCAAGTCAGGGTTGGAATGTTTTAAAACAATGAAAAAAAAACAATCATTGTGTTGAAACTTTTTTTTTTGTTTAAAACGTGTTTTCTTAAACCACTTTTTTTTTCATTTTTTTTTTCATTGTCTTAGAGATTTTTTTACCCAGAACTTACAGGGACTAAAATAATTTGTCAAGTACAAATAAATTTCAGAATTTCATGCAAAAATTTCCAGAATGATTTGATATTAAGTGATAATTATCAATACATTTGTTGGCCCAACGACGGGTATTCTTGCTAACAGTAACTAACTCACTGTGTGACGTTAGAGTTGAAGGTCCAATAACGGAACGAAAAGGTAAGACAAAAGGTCGGAAATTGGGGGGGGGAAACAAAAAACACGTTTTAAAACAATGTTTTTAAACGTTTTAAAACAAAAAAAACAAAAAACATTGATAACAGCATATTTTAAAACCAAAAAAAACAACAGTTGTTTGTTCTTTTATTAAAAAAACGTTTTTCCAACCTTGGTTCAAGTTTGAAAATTGAAAATACACTCAGCGCTTATTTACGGTAGGTGTACAAATTAAAAACACGAGACTCCTTATCAGTGAGAATGCGTACCCCCTGATAAGAATGAAATATTAAATATTTGAACCTACGAAGTGATAACTTTCGACTTGAAAAATTCAAATATTTTTATAGGTAATTTTCTGTATTCGTGACCGTCACGTATTTGGTGGGAGGGGCATTTATCGTGACCGGTCACAATCAATTTATCTTGATGGTCAGTCACGTATGGTATGGTCACAAATACATGACGGTCACAATCGGCAGGCCAACTCTGATCACCATCACTGAGCGCTGAAACTCCCCGTACATAGGTGCCAAAGCTGCCCAGTGGAGGAGTGAATTAATTTTCATTCTTTCTTTTGTAATGAATGAAGCATTCGGGAATAGGCCTATTCAGAAAGAGAATTATAGCATTCTTTTGCTTATTAATATTTTAATAAAAATTGAGTCTTTTTTAAATTAATTTTTTTGTTTGGACATTATAATCAAAATAAGCACTAAAACTTGGAGTTCCCAAAATTGATAGCCCTGCGTACTAAAAAGGTGATCATGGACAGTTTTCCATAAGATTACATCAAACTTTAAACGTCTTTAAATCAATTAGAAATTGATTAAAAAAAAAAAAAAAATCTTGCCCTACCTTTTATTATATTGTTACCAAGCAATAAAATTACAGTCAACGCAAGTGGGTGGAATAATTTTGGGCCGTTTTTTGCCTTCCTAAGGATAGCAGTGTTTCCATTAAAAATTATCCATGATCACCCTTTCAGTTTCACCCGCGTAGGTGATTTTGTAGCGCTCTCTAATGCAGGTTTTATCGCCTATCGGTTATCAAAAAAATTGAAATTAACGTGGAAATTTTTGTGAAGATTGAGAAGAATGGTTGGTACCTATGTATTCATTATTACTCGGGATATCAGTGACGGCAAGGGAGTTTATATACTCGTTAGTAAATAATCAGCAATTTCAAGAAATTTATTCCCAACAAACCTATGAAAAGAGATGCTTTTTGTTTTAGAAAAGACACTCCATGTGACAAATATTCGGTTTTTAACGCGTAATGAATAAAGATGAACAAAAGCATAATATTTGTAAATAATCGAGCACTTCAAGCATTTGTCAAGAAAATGCTGAAAAAGTAAATACTTGGAATTTCGACATGCTCTCTGAGCAGTGGTACGCAGTTTTGTTAGCAGGGGCGTAGCTACGGGGGTGGGGGACCTCCCCCCCTTGACATCGGTCGACAATGTGAAAATATTATTCCTGTAGTGTTGTAAAAGTGAAACGAATCCTCCCCTACCCCCTTTCATACCAAGTCCGGCTACGCCACTGGTTGTTAGGCAAAATGATTTTTGTTGTCTGTCATTTTGTCAGACGACCAACGAGCATTTCATTTTTTTTTGTTCGAGTTGTGTCATTTTATTTTTTCACAGTTTTGTTATATCTTGACGTCTTGACAAAATTATTTTGCCATAGTCATTATATCACTTAGCATAGTCTACTGTCAATGGCAATGTCGCTTAGCATAATCTGTCCTCAATTATTATGTCGTTTAGCGTAGTTTATCATTTAATCGTGGACAAAAAATGTTAAAAGTCATAAAATAGTTTTTTTGTCATTTTGTTTTGTCATTGGATTCATTTTCTTTGTTACGTCGTTAACAAAACGGTCCTGACAAAAATGACAAAATTTTAAAAATTCAATAATCTTTTTTTCATATATATATACTTCTAACGTGGGGGACCGGCCATAAGATCGTGCAGTGCCGGAAACCCCCAAGTGCCCGTTATGTAGCCGGGTAGAAGGGCGCGACTCCGCGCACGTCCTGGGCGGCAAGGGATGCCGGGACGTGAGCGCCCAAGGAGGAGAAGGCAGCAGTCGGCGGCGGCCGACTCAACGCCGCTGAATTGGCCACTCACCCTCCTCCAGGTCAACCTGAACCACTGTGCAGTGCCCAGGATTTCCTGTGGAGCACGGTGGGAGAGAGACAGGTTGACCTGGTGATAGCGAGCGAGCCCTACAGGCTGGACGAAGTTCGAGGATGGTACAGAGACCGTACTGGACTGGCAGCCGTTGGCGTATGCCCTGACTGTCCGATAACTCCGGGCGAGGTAGAGGAAGGGGAGGGGTACGTAGCTGTACAGGTTGGCGACATCACCGTATACAGCTGCTACTTCTCCCCAAACAGAAGACTGGAGGAGTTCGAGGCCTACCTCGCCTGTCTGGAGGAGAGCATCGCGAGGAAGACGACAAGAGTCATCGTGGCCGGCGATTTCAACGCCAAATCAGAGGAGTGGCACGCCGGCCGGACCGACCCCCGAGGATACGCTCTAGGGGAGCTTGCCGCCCGGCACGACCTCGTTCCGATGAACACGGGCGGCACTCCCACCCGTTTCCATCAGGGCGTGGGGTCGGTCTTAGACGTCACCTTCGCGTCAGCCGGGCTGGCCCGCTGGATCAAGGGCTGGCCCGTGCTGGATGAGGAGTCAGGGAGTGACCACCGGTATATCACCTTCAAGCTGGACCGAGGAACCGAGGAGGTCACTGCTCCAAAGAAGCTGGGACGATGGGCGATCAGGAAGCTCGATGCAGATCGACTGGAGGCGAGCTTCCTGGCTCTCACCTGGAGAACGGGAGAGTGTCGGGTAGAAGAAGAAGCAGAAAAAGAGGAGAGCGCGGAGGCCGCGGCCGCGAACGCCATCCGGACAGTGGTCGCGGCCTGCGATAGCGCAATGCCCCGAGTCGGCCCACCGCGCAAGAGACAACCCATCTACTGGTGGACCGAGGACATCGCCAAGCTGCGGAAGGAGTGCAACCGACTTCGCCGTCGGTACCAACGCACAAGAAGAGACGACGAAGCGGCCACAGCAGTTTCGCAGCAAGACCAGCAGGCTCGTCGTACTCTCAAGCTCGCCATACGCCAAAGCAAGAAGGCAGCTTGGGAGGAGTTGTGTCAGGAAGCAGATAACAACCCCTTCGGCAAGCCGTACAAGGTAGTCATGCGGAAAGCCGGAGGGCCGTCAGTGACGAGCCCTCGCCCATTCGACCAAGGGCGAGTGGACCCGAGCGCTGATACGCGACCTCGACGGATGGGTAGGAAGAACGCACGGAGCGCTTAACTTCCACCTTACCCAAGTATTGAGCGGCCACGGGTGCTTCGGCACATACCTACATCGGATGTCGATAGCGCCGAGCCCCGTGTGCGCGCACTGTGATCGAGGGGCGGAGGACACACCTTGACACACTCTATTCGAGTGTGAGGCCTGGGAGCAGGAGAGGCGTGGGACGGCCACAACAGCGATCGATCCTGGCGGCGACGATGAAGAAGAAGACGACGACGTCGGCGTGATCAGCCGTCTCGCGCCGCACACCCTGGTTCCGGAGATGATGAAGAACGGAAGCAGTTGGAACCGGGTGTCGGCCTTTGTCTCGGCCATCATGAAGAAGATGCAGACGGAGTGGTCGAGACAGAGGGTCGGCGATCCACCAAGCTCGAACCACACCATCGAACAGGAGGAGAACTCTGTACCATCCTAGAGAAGAGCTGCTGCAGCTGCACTGCGGACCCACCGGCAGGGCTCACCCGTCGTCACCACCTGCCTGCGTCGACACACGGACTAAGACGAGGAGGTGAGGGGTGAGTGAAGAGAGGCAGCGCGTCCGGCCGTGGGGGACCTGAAATTTCCAGGACGCTCTGGAGTGCGGACCTCGGTCAGTAAGGAACCCATGGTGGCCCTGGAGCGAGCGCGCACCGTCTCCGGCACATAGAAATGGGGGCTGGACCGGCCAAGGCATCCCTCCGGTCACTGACGCGATGCTCGAAAGGGAGTTTCCTGTGGCGGGGTGTGCGGTGTCCCAAAGGGCCCAGTTTAGCATGCTGCCATGATACTCTCCCACCACACCATACTATATTACTAACAAAAGAGCTCAAGTTATTAAGTATTATACCTATTCGCTTGAGAAAAAGAAAAATGTTTGAAATTATTGTCAGAAATGAGTTGATACTAGACTGATGAGTCAATGAGTCGCGATTCAACAGTAATTTCAAAACGAATTTTGCTTAAATCTTCAGCATTTGTTCTCAATTCGGACTTCCCAGACTGATGGCGCGCTAGCATCGGGCCTTCCTCCCTTTCCGCACTTCAGGAAATAGTGCCATGAATGCTTCAGTTAGGATCACTGTTACGTAAACAATGCCTACATTCATGTAATCCTAACGTTGTAAGGCTGTTTGATCTTGGGAAGTCGAATGTTTGATGTTCAAGCACTGTTCAGCATATGATCTTGCTTTAGCGAGGAGTCACCTATGGCCATAGTTATTCACCCGTTTGAAAATGTTTATAATCCACTTTCACCAATTCAATTTCTTTAGTTTCTGCATTTGTCCACCAGATGTCAGCCACTTTGCTAACGGTCCCAATTCGTAGTTCGGACTTGAACCTGCATGTGTTGGCAACATTGTCAGTATTTTCATTGTATTCTTATCAGTTTAGGTTATTTGTATTATCTAATATCTATGATCTGTCCCGGCTAGTTCTCTTCCGTGTTTGTGAGAATGAATGTTTTTTCAAAATATTATGGTTTGCACTGTCCTTTAGGAAGATGATGCCAGTTTGAAGAATATGACATCCGTACACTGAAGAGTTCTCTCCACGAAATCCGAAGTATGCAAGATGGATATTCAGAATTGTTTGGAAACCACAATTTTCACGGCCGCCAAACACGTGAGAAATAATGGCTACAGTAAGCTCATGCTTGGAGTACTGAAGACCAGTCTAAGCACAGTTATGAACAACGAGGTCGAACTTTCGGTCCCGATGAAGAATGAACTTATGGAAGTAATTCTACACATTTGTAAATCTTTCGAGCTGGTTGAAGTGCTAACTGAAGAGGAATTCTATGATCTCCTTAATACGGTAACGTTAATTCTAGACTTTCTAAGTCGAAACAAATTGTACGTTGTCCAGTCCGTATATTCTGACATTGTGACCGAAGCTAAAATGATATTAATGCTTCCATTGACGGATATTCTCAATCACTGCTCCTCGTTGATAAAGCGGATGAGATTAATAGAAGTGCTACTGAATTCTGTTACAGAATACGAAGTTGATACCGAACTATATGTCACTTTTTCATCAACTTTGAGAGAAGTCATTATTCGAGCTCTTCTGTCCGGCGAACGCTCTCTGATTACGTATGCACTTTCGTTATTCAGTGACTACTGTAAACTAACAAAATGCTCTTCCTCGCTTCAACAAATATGGTTACAGGTTTCGATGAAAGCCCTCGCCGACAATTCTTACATCGAAACCTACCTGATCATTCTCACCCATCTACTGCATTCTAGGATTGACGAAGAAGAGAAGTGGAAAGTTTTAAATACTCCTGATTTCTGGGCCATTTTGAAACAATGTTTCGGAAACTTCGGAAACATCCGAAAATACGCGCTGTGTGTTCTGAAGTACGTGGTATTTCGTACTATAGATGGTAAATTATGTGCGGCCCATGGAGTATGGGACAACAGTCATTCTAAAGAATGTAGCTATTGGTGGAAGACCTATTTCATAATCGTTGAAAATCTGGATGAGAAACAGTCTCATTTGGTTTTACCTATATTCGGCATGATTCAAGATTTGCTCTGCTCTAATATTCGGATTGATATGTTTTGGATGTTAAACCTTCTCCAGTATGCAATGATGCACGATTCACGAATTGTCCGGATCGAAGCATTTTTATGTTTATTCAAAGTGAAGCCGGCGCGGTTCGAAAAGAGCCATCTACCATTACTAACAAGGATGGTGCTGGATGCGACGAATGATTCGGTTCTATTTCGGAAGATATTCAAAACAGAAAATTTTGAGAAATTCAGAAGTCAGTTCGTTGACTGGATAACAGAATTCAGCAGTCAAGAAAATGGTAGCTACTTTAACGAGCTTATGTTTCGCAATATCATCGGATTAAAATGGTCTCCGATACCCTTGTATTATGTACTGGAATTCATCTCCGTGAGTATTACAGTTCAATCGACGTTGGAACTCGAAACTAGCAAACATTTTGTTTTAAGCGTTACAGGCTTTCACAATGTGGCTGTTAGAAGTGCAGTCCAGTGTCTGTACATCAAACTGCTGGCAAAAAGCTGTGAACGTGATTTGGAAACCGTACCTGTATTCTTGGAAACGCTGAATTGTTTCAACGAGAACGAGTGCTTGCAACGCGGCATACCGGCGTGGATCGATGTTGTTGAGTACTTGAAACAATCTGCTGATGTCGAATCTGCCGAAACATTGTTACTCTCTCGACTTACGAACACCGTGAAATGTAGCCAGCAGTCTCCAAACAATGTGCTCTCTGTATTAGCACGGGATACTTTGCTGCTACACGATGCTTTCAATTTGCTCGAGAACAGCCATCGAATACGAGAGTGTTTTTTAGAAATGATAAGGTCATTTTCATCTGCTCGATTGAAACCGTATCTGAACACTAATGTTCAAGATAACTATCTGCGATTGTTGGTGCATGTGTTGAGCTTCGCAAGTGAGACGAAGAAGTCTTACTCGGATTCCGCGCCGATTAAAGCGATGTTGCGTCCTCATTCTACCGATATTCTTGCATATACTATCCACAGAATGATGAAAACTGGGAATTTCGTGTTACTGGACTTCTACGCCTTCTGCTTGGACGAATTATTCACTCGTATAGACATTAATATTCGAAACCTGGAGCATTTATTGAGTGATACTCTTTTCAAACTGTCCTGTAATTTCCCCCGTCGTGATAACCCTTCGATTTATTCGTTTTCCACGATTATTTTGTGGATCTATACTACCGTATTTTCGTACCCCAAAATGACACAAGCGAGGAATTTCAAGAATATTATCGCTGCAGGATTCGTCGATTTCGTGCGAACCAACCAACAGAGGTCTTTCATCTTGGAGTGTGATTTGAAAAACGAAGCTGAGAATGCGCATCTAACCACTCAATCAAATTACACGAATATATTTTGGAAATTATTCGCGGTATTTGCCAAACTCGAACACGAGAAACTGACCGAGTATTTCGATACATCTACGATATTTGGTCTGATTTTCGAATGTTTCGACGTATCGAGAACAGAAAACTTGGCTGAACTGTTACAAGCGCTGCGATTCATCCTTCGAAACAAAGTTCTGCTGGAAAACGAAGAGCTCGTAATTAGAGTAATGGACGAAGGTTGGAAAAGACTGAAGGAAATGCAAGCGACGCCGTATTATTTCGGATCCTTAGAATGTTGGATCGGCGCCTTCTTTCAAAAATCAGTTTTCGAATCGCCAATGTGTCGGTCGAAGTTGTGTTATGTGAGTTGATTATCCGTGCGCTAAGTGCGTTCTTAGCTAATATTTTTATTCATGAGTTGTATTATTTGTTCTAGTACACGACTGCATGGTTGAAGAAAGCCGCTGAAGATGGTGGACACTCGTACCGGAACGTGATTTTAATATTGAAACAGTTGGAAGAAATTGACGATCTATTTGCCATTCATGCTGAAATCGTAAATGTTCTTGTGAATGCGTTCTGCGTTGCTCATGTCAGTCGGAAAGATCAGAGGTATCTTATTTATGTTTAGTAATTTCGAATAATAATTTTGGGCTGAAAGTAATCGCCAGTTTTTGATTTTCCTTGCCAACACAGTGATGTTACTGTGGAATAGTTAGCATTCATTTAGGAGACCTTATATGGGCCAAATGGCCAAACGTCCTGCTAATATATCCCAGATACTCTCGGAATAATATGTTGAGATACAGTTTACACTTGATAATCAGTCGACATTGGGTTCAAAACTAGGAGAAGGGCTAGTTTTTGCTCCCAAACATTTTCGAAAGAGTGACTTTCTCCAATCACCAATTCCAACGCTTTTAATGACGGGGACTTCGTAGTCCAATCTCTCGCTAATAATAACTTGAAAGAGAGGTAAATTGAGAAGCAAGTGACATGGAGAAAGAAAAATTGCCTAAATAAGACTCTATAAAATTAGGGATATTATGATCTAAGATCTCAAACAGATCTGTAGATTTGTAATCTAAATGAGTTTCATAATTTCTAAAATAATCTGAGGCCAAAAAGATCACGAGAATTGGGTAAAATCATGATCTTGAAATCAAGAAAATCGTAAGATCGTGATGTTTTTTATGATCTGAGATTTTTTTCAGAATAATATATTTTATCTGGATTCGTAATTTCTATACATCACTGGATTCATTATCTTGCCCATCCGCGATTAGGACTGATAAGGCTCCTAAAATTTCCGTCAAGACTTTTTGAGACTTACTAAGGCTGAATAAGATTCAATGAGACATCGTTCAAATTCGTATGAATCTGTTACAATTATTTTATGCCAATGAAATCTTCTTAACATAATTTAAGAGTGAATTAGATTTGTTAGGACTCTGTAAATATTGTTTAAACCTCGCAGAAATTCGTTAAAACTTCTTAAGACTTCGTTGAGTATCACCAAGACCTGGGTCGTACCCAGGACTTAAGTAAGGAGGGGGTTTTGCGATTAAGATGAATTCTTTTCATGGTGGGGGAGGGGGTCAGTCACAGATTCACCCTCCTCTCCATCTCTACCTATTGTTTTTTCGTGTTTTTTTTTGGCCAATGGGAGGGGTTTGAACCCCCAAAATCCCCTATCGGCACGGCCCTGACCGAGACTAAATGAGATTGAAGGTGATGAGGACTCGTTCAGACTGATGAAGACAGTCGAAACTAGGTCAAAATAGAGACACTGGAGACTTTAGATTGTTTAATGCTGATTGAGATTCGCTTGGCATATATTGAGACTTTTTAAGACTCATTATTATTGTTATTATACATTCAGACTTATTGAGACCGTTTTGAGACCCATTCGGGCTCGTTAATACTTTTTTCAGACGCGTTAAGATTCTACTAACGCTCATCAAGACCGTTCTGAAACTCATCGTTTGAGTATCATTCCTTGAGACTTTGTTATGATTCAACAAAATTCTGCGGAGACTTAGTAAGGCTTGTTAAAACTGTGCGAAGTTTCATTAAGACTTCTTGAAACTCTGGTAAGACCAAGTTACTCGTTTAGGCTGTTGTGACCCGTTAGAAACTCCGTTAAAAGTAGTCAAGGCTCTCTTCATCTTTCATAAATCGCTTAAGAAAGGTTTTTTTATTATTATTACATTCTTCTTATTGCCTTAAACAGAACTTGGAAAGCTAGAGGCACCTTATTTATTTATTTATTGTTACAGCCTAGGACTACGTATTAAAGTTTACTTTTCTTAATCTATGTCTGTTCTATATGTATTTCTATTCGATACGCCATTATCCCACCCATTGCCGGGCATAGGTCTCCCCAATTTTAACTCTTGGCTAAATTGAAAAACGAGATTCATAATGTTCTACCTATTTATCACAAATTTAAGAATGGTAAATTATCATATGCCACTGCGCTTCTCCTCAGATATATTTTCAGTGTTAATTACCATTGATATTTCCATTTCAGGATAGAAAAGGAGACGGTGGTTCGTATTCGTTCTTCGCAGGATGACAGTTTTATTAACCGGATTTCAGAATTGTGAGTAGAATTTTTATTAGTATTTATGAAAGTTATATTTCTTGCGATGAATCTTGCGAGGGAGTGTAATGTGAAGGTATATTTCTGCTCTAAGCTCGTGAAATGTGTTGATGTATGCAGAATGTGAAATTATTTCAAAAAGAAATTGCATTTTGAATTCGTATCGATTTGTCTACTTGCATGTCATGATTCATGAATGACAACCGTTAGAATCAGTGATGATCAAGGGTATAGTTCTTGAGCTCTCTAAGTCCTGAATCTCATTTACTTGGTATTAGAGAGTTCTTTCCTTACTGATTGAAAAAAGAGCGTTAGATTTGAAACTCTTCGCATATCTGCAAAGAACTGTTTCTACCTTGAATGTACCTGATAAGTAACGTATGAATTTATCTTAAAACAAGAAGCCTCGGAACTAGATTCTTCATAGATCTTTAAAAAAAATAAAATAAAATAAAAAAAACCTAAATTTTTTTATTATTTCTGCATTGAATAGTTGATCCCTTGATAGTAAAGGCCTATTTTCAACGTTCCGTAACTCGATGCAGTATCAATGGAACATCTTGATTGAAATTTTATGTTTTATTGATTGTTTAGTGATTTCATGTACGCGTCAGAAGAAATGCGTCTGAGAGCGTTGAATCTGCTGTTGAAGAGTATTAAAAGTTCAAAAAATCTAGTCGATTTCTGCCAGACTATCGTAGATTTACTGACATCGACGAACGACAGTAATAAAAAACGTTATTTCAACGACTCGCTGTTTCACAGGACCAAGAATAGAAAATTACAACTATTGCTCATATTCGAAACCGTCCTGTACCATGTACAGTCAGAATCGCTTGCGGTAAGAAATTACGGTGTTTCAGCATGGTTGTGAAAAAACTTATCAGATAGTGGAACAATTTTTTTTTTTTGTGTATTTAGCTGCTGACATGTTTCTATTTTATGTGCAGTTGTGACTCGGCCTTTTTAACTTTGGTCGCTGGTCGCGACGTGTTGCGTCACAATCGGTGGCCTCCGCTTTTCCCTCCTTACTTCCGTTTTCACATGCCACCCAGCTCTGGGCATATGCCTCCCCTCTCTTTTTCCATGTAACCCTATCATGGGTACTTCTTCTCCACTCCAGTCCCTGGGATTTGTCCAACTCATCTCGCCATCGGGTAATGGGCCTCACCCTTCCCATCCTAAAATTTCTTGGCATCCACTCCTTCACTTTTTTCTCCCAGCTCTCATTTCCCCGTCTCCAAATGCGTCCAGCATAGCTCCACTTGAGACCTTTGACCGTCCTTCCTATGTCACGTAGCTTTGTTTTTGACCGGATATCTACGGTTTTAATTTTATATTGAGCATGTTTCGCTCCATAGCATGCTGGTTTTTCATAGGGCGGTTCACGTTTCCTTTGGTTAGGGCCCAGGTTTGTGCGCCGTACACCATAGTGGCTTGCACACTACTCTCCCACCGCTTCGCCTTGAGTCCCGTTGGGAGTGCAATTTAGGAAATGATTTTGAACCCCTTGTAGTTATTCCAGCTATCCGTGATTCTATTTGCTAGCTCTTCCTCTCTCGCATTTGTAAAAGATAGTATTTGCCCCACGTATTTGGTTTCTTTTTCCTACTCTATCCTTTGCCCAGCAATTATCCCAGGGTTTTCCCTGGCGTTTGAGAGCAATTTCGTTTTCTTGGTGTTTATCTCTAAACTCGCTTGTTTGCATGCTACGATGAATTCTTCCGCCAGAACACTATTAGAAAAATATAGTGGGACAATACTGATGATGAATTCTTTGAAGTTGCCTTCCTTGAGAAGTTGAACGAGAAATTTTGAGTTTTTTCTCCCAAAGAATGACACGAAACTTTTGTACGTATTCGCCCCACCACGGAATGTTGAAAATTGTCACGTAGACATATTGCCTATTGTCTAAATTAGAGGAAATGCGAGAGTTCATACTCCAGTCCATGTTCTTTCCTTGTTATTGTTTGGATTTTAGTAGAATAGGCAGGATAATTGCAAGTGGGACAACCTTTTGTTAAATATACCTTTTTTTAAATCGAGTTGTCCTAAATTAATGTAGCAAAAAAAAAAAAGGCAACGTAGTTGGGATTTTTTTTGAAGTTCAAAGGGAGGGCCATGGCTCTCTTTCCCCCTCTTGGATACGCTAATGCTGAATTTTGATTTCCTCGTGACTGTTTTTATTCACTGAACTATTAATATGTATTCTAGACAATATGTTCACGTTACAATGTCCAATCTTTCAGCATTATGTCAATTCCTGATCGAGTTATACACAGTACTGTAAAGATATCTATATTGCCCCTTCAGTATTTGCGGTAGGCAACATTACTCGGCGAAGTGTCTTAATTCTGAAAATACTACAAGATTATTTTTTATACTATGCTAATCAGCCCATAAATTCATAAGGTTTTTGTGTTTCATTTTTCAGTTCGAGTGCTACGAAAGGATGTATGACTTCGTTGTGCACAGCTTGCTTGTAGAACCTCATCAGCCAAGTGTTCGTTATATGTTGGAATGGCTACTCATGCGTATTGTTGTACATCATCCTTCTCACTTTGAAGATCGTTTTTGGCATTCATTTTCTGAGGTATTGTTGACGCTCTATATGAATGGCTACAGGCCACAGTGTAGTAGAAATTGCTATCCACATATCACTGTGGGAAATTCGTTGATTGCTGAAAATGTCGCATCGTATTCCTGGAATACTGAGTACAACTGATTGCTGAAAACATTGAAAATTCGTTATCTTATTGTCTACCTACACTTCAAGAAAAATACTTTGATAATTTTTCTGAAAAGTATAATCTAGCTCTTCCTCCCTTTTCCTCTTCTTAAAAATAAAACTTTTCTGTAGGCAGTAAGACAAAGGTGACGCATTATTGAGGTTATTCATCTGTATATTCTCCTGTACTCGAGGAGTTCGTTGGACCATCAGCCCCTATCAGTAGATTATAAATTGAACTTATGGATCCACAAAATGTTTTTCGTTTACCAGGCTTCTGAAGAGAGAATCGGCAGCATATGTTCCTTTATATCAGTTGCGTTTCACTTGGCTATCGTATTTAACACGAACATTTTCATCGATAAAGCGGTTCAATCAACTTTACCTTGGACTATGGCCCAGCATTTCAACGCAAGATTGTATGCCCAGGTAAATGAGAAGAATTCGAGTGCATATTTCGCAGCTTGAGTTGAATTTCTCGCCATCATTTGTTGATGTTCTTTTTTCTAGACGGCGCTTGTAAAATTGATCAGTCAGGACAGCGAAACGAAAAATAAATACGAAATGCTAGGAAACTGTTTGAACTCCAGTTTGAAGCGCGGAAACGCTGTGAAAAATGCGATTAAGCTGCAAAATGACTTTTATTTTTCGCTCTTTCATCCGATGAATCATTACTCATTGCAAGTTAGATTTCTGTCCATTATTGGCGAATAGTGAAACTTGAATCATATTCCGGATCGTTAGTTTTCATTTCTAAAGATTATTTTTTTTAGGTGATTTTGTGGGACCTACCTCGACTATCGAGTATATGTCGCGACGAATGGATTCCTGTTGCACTGTATAAGCAATTTCTGTCTGTAGAACTCGATTATATTCCGTTTGTGGACGGGTCGAATTCACTTTCGCAATGCAGTTGCTCCACGTGGGTCGCAAAAGCAACTACAACGCCCCATGCCGATGACAGATACGTATTTTCTGGTATGTGTCGCGAAGAGTATGTATCTGTGTGAAACGTGATTGAAATCTAAACGGTTTTTGTAAATATTATACAGAGACAGACGGGAACGTTACTTTCAACGAGAGCCAGAAAAAGTTTATTCCAGCTCAGGATAATATCCTCAGTCCTGTCAGCGTTGCGGATGTGACAAAACGGTCACATCTAGTAGTCGTTGCCAGTTTAATTGATAAAGCTCCAAATCTTGGCGGTTTGACCAGAACCTCCGAAATATTCGCTGTGTCAGCGTTGGTGGTGGACAACCTCGATATCGCTCGTAGTAAGGAATTTACGTCTTTGAGTACAACTGCCGAAAAGCACGTACCATTAATCGAGGTAGGTGATTTGGTTACTATAACTGTTAGTTCTTATTTTAGTTGAATTATTGACAGTGCATGGGAAATTGACTACATCACTTAACTTTTTTGATAGTGTCGATGTCTTGTCACGTGTTGAGACGATTAAAGAAATGAAGATTTATAGTAATTCATGTTTAGTGGGCCAGAACCTACTATTCCCGTTCGATATAATTAACTGTTTGCGCTGTGTAAGATTGGTGGTAACGATGTTAGTGATGTAGGATTACCATTGGTTAGGAGCATTCGACTTGTGATTACAGTTACAATTTTAACATATTTAGGGATAGACGGGGGAATTGGAGTAAAAGATGTTTCATATTACAAATTATTTTCCAAATTTTCCCCCGGAATTTCCTGTTTATGTACGTTATTGTGATATTAATACAGAAGTACCACTAACCCCAGAATTACGAGTATCTTGCTAGTTACTCTCATTTACCCTTCGGCATTTTGTTGATTTTCGTTTTCGCCATCCTTAACTTTGTCGGTGAAATTACCTCACTCGAAGTCAGTTTCTATCATTTAGTTGTGAACCCACTCCGTAAAACGTAGCGAGAATTCAAAAGTTAATTTTTTTATGTTTTAGTGATTGCTGTTCCACAAGTGTTCATAAAATTAATATATTTTAATATAGTGTGTGAAAGAACTTTGTCTTGAATTATAATTAATGCTTCTCGCTATCTAGGATCCGATCCAAAGGGTAATTGTATTTTAATAATTCCGCAATATGTCTGAGATTTGGCGTTTCCTTCTCATAATAATCTTATCAACTATAGCAATTTTATATTTTCATTCATGCTAATTTATTCTAAATTGTTATTGGAACTTGTGTCTAAGAAGGTCGTCTATGACCTAATTCAGTTTTCAAGAGTATATCTGACTGATGTTCGAAATGCGGTGAAAAAATTAAGCGTAAATATCCAAGTGCTGTCTCGTTCGAGTGTAGTCTTCGAATTTAGATGTGAAAATCTTGTTCCATGATTGCTTCCAGTAGTTACGCCCAAAGAAAAAAGAAATTCCCGTGTTGAAATCGTCGAACGAAACCGAACATGTGCCAAAACGATTTTCTTTCTGGAGAGGGGATTCAGAATTTCCCGGTGGAAAAAATACTGGTATTAACTAGCGAATACAAAATGAAAATGAAAGTTTTTACTTCCCTGGGGTGTTTTTCAAAAAAAAAAAAATTGCCGTTTCCTATTTCTCGATATTTTGATCATTTTTAGTGGGAATTCCAGTTTCGTTGTTTTTCCAATAACATTGTGTAACAAAGTTCCTAATTTCCGTTTTTTTGAAAGAAATATACAGTAGAATATCGGTTTTCTAAATTGCTAATTGTAAAAACATCGGGAAATCTGAAAATTAAGTGACAGACTATGCTAATAAAAGAGACGGGAGAACAGTCGTCGCTTAGCATATTTCTTGCCACTTTATATTCAATAATGCAAATTTCCGTTTTCGGAAAAAATAGTTCGAAAAAAGTAATCCCCGATTTACAGATAATATTAGACCGAAACATTTCCGATTTTTTTTTAGGGGGGGGGGGTAGTCTTATTTCTTAATGGATGCAATTAACCGCACGCTACAAGGAAAAGGAACACATGCTAAAAAAAATACCAATCACGAGAAAGTGATATTTTGCTCATTTAATGAAAATATTAACGTTAAAAAATCAGAGTCACGCTAAACTGAGCGAATAGCACGATATTAAAAATATTATCTTTTTCTGCTTATTATTTATAGATAAAGAAATTTATATCACACTATAAAAAAAAAACTGGTCTCACCCAAGATAATTGCGCCTGAATAATAGTAATTTTATTGCGCTATTACATGCAAATAATAGGTTTTCGAAGGCACTGAATTTAATTTTGAGAGCAATTTTTGGAGCTGACTCATTGGTGCCCCAACAAAGAGGAATACTGATTGTTATTTTTTAGGACTGTATTTTCTTTATAGGTGCTTAAGGTTGCTATAAATTCGTCTCCGGGAGTTGATTGTACTTCGCTTTGATAAGATTAGACTCCATTTAGTGGCATCCAAATGGGTGCCATTCAAAGATGACTTGAATTAAGTGACCTCTAAACTCTGAATTCAGGGACGTATCGAAAAGTTTTGCCTGTGGGAGGGTGGGGGGGGGGGTGAAAATCCCAACTCATTCAACTCAAAATTCCAAAATGTCGAAGCAAAAAAAAAAGTTTTTGGCTTGTTGGATTTTTTTAATTTCTCAATTCAAAAATTCCCAATTGTTGAATTTTTCCGACTTCTCAACTCAAAATTACCGAGTACCAACAAACGAAAACAAAAAAATAAAAGAGCTTTTGACTTATTGGATTTTTCCCACTCGACCGTAATGTCCCAACTTCGGCTGACTAAAATGGTACATTTTCCCAACTGCTGAGTAAAAAATTTCCTACGGTGAGGGGGCTATCCTCTCCCCCTATCCGTACGTCCCTGTATGAATTGAATATAATCTGAACACAATAGCAATTATTTGACTGGAACCTTCTTTAGTGGAATTAGGATTTCCTTTGATGAAACTGTCATGGGGTCAGTTCCAAAAATAATGTGAATCATCGAATTGACGCATATTATGACTGAAGAAATATAGTTTAATATTTTTTTATAGCTGTGTAATACTCAATGTATTGACGTTCTCGAGTTAGCGTGCATTTCTGTCATAGTTGACAAAGGGCGCAACCGGAACTTTTTTTGGGGAGAGAAGGAGGGGGCTAGAATTTAGAAAATCTTCCTCCTTAAATTTTGATTCTCGTTCTTTGTAAACTTGTTGAATATTCTTTACTACATATTAACTAAATATTATTGGGTGGTGAAGTGGGAGGGGTGGGGGTGGAAGAAAAAAGAAAAAACTAACAAAAATGTCATTTTAATATTCCCAATTCCTGGAGATTGACTCATAGTCTGAAGTAAAACGAGAGTGGTTCCGAACTAAAAGACCAAGGAGAATTCGTTTTCCCCGCCCCGCCAAACATAGGTTTTAAACCGATTTATACCATCAACCACAAACGATAGCATAACACCCATAGAAGGCGGGGGAAGAAGGAAGGGAGAAGGACGAAAAATCAATCTACTCGTTTTCAAAATGTGGAAGGAAAAGTATTTTGTTATATTAGGAAAAAATAGGGGTCATTCATTAATTACGTTAAGGCCCGGGGGGATAAAAAAATCTCTACATGACCTTATTCGGGGGGGGGGATGTAAAAGCCATTCTTCCGTAAGTTGTAACATAGCCACCACTCAGGCGACACATGTTTTGCATGCAGCCGCTAAAGATGAGTAAATAGACGTACAGTAAAACCTGTCTATAGTGGAAACTCAACGGGCCACTTCAAAAATTTCTATAGTGACAGATTTTCCAATTTTCCACATTAACCAGGTTACCCCCCCCCCCCCCTCAAAAAAATAAAATTAAAGCTTTTTAGAAAAATACATGAAAAAATCTTATGTAAGGGGGGGGGTCAAAATGGCCAAAATCGTCTTCGTCCTTACGTAATTAATGAATGACCCCTTACGGCACTTGGCTGAAAAAGTCATGAGAATTTCCCCAAGTTTTCATTTTTGATACGTAAATTATTTTGAAAAACAGTTTCCGTGAGTCCCATATTTTGAACTTTGTTATCCTCTTAAAAGAACAGTATTCTGCGCACGTAACAGAAACATAAGAATCTGAAATTTCAGTATTAAATAAAACCTACAGTAGGGTCCATTAGGAGGAGAATGGATACGGAAGGAAACTACTCGTATCTACACTGAAAATTTTCGTTCATCCTTGATAAACATTGTTGAAATAATTTTGAAGTAGTTCGAAATCAAAACCGTAAACAGAAACCAGATGAAATGAGAGCGACAACCACCCAAAACCATATAATTTGGCGGGGGGGGGCACTTAAATAATATAAAGAAAAATTGGGAGGCAGTTGACTAAAAATAATGGAAAACAACTAGAATCTTACGTAAAGAAAAACCGTCTATATCTGCCCAAAATTGACCAAAACGACCGAAAACTACTAATTCGAACCAAAAGTGATCGAAATCACTAACACCTTGAAAACATGTCGCAGACGGATCTGCAACCACGGGAGAGCATTTTCATGTCTTGATTTTAATATCGACGCGACTACAGTCTGCAGCTGTGTTGGTGTTGTTGCTGTGCGACTGCAGTCTGCAGCCATGTTGTTAATAGAAATTTCCATGAAAATGTCAACCACTGAACTGAATTAGTGTCACCCTGAAGAGCAAATCAGACGGACTGACTTCGTGTCGAGGGAACGTAACGGTTTTCGCGCAAATATACCCATGGCTGGAAGAAAAATAAATGTCCATGGAAATGTCAACCACTGAACTGAATTGTCACCATGAAGAGCCTTGATTTCGACTCTCGCCTCAGAAGTAACGCTCAAAAAGAAACACTTTCTTCGTTTATATGCCAAAGCTCTTGATTAGCTGTTTTTTGTTTCGTGATGCTCCAAAGTAACGCTCCAGAAGTAACGTTTTTTTCGTTCAGGTGCCAAAGTAAAGACATGAAAATGTAAATTTAAAAAAAAAAAAAAAAAAAAAAACTTGAACAAGGGTGAAAGCTGCTACCTAAATTGGTTCCTACCTATTTTCATGCGCTGTAAATTTGTACAAGGGTTATTATTCGAAAATGTTGATATTTCACTCCCCAGCAGTTATCTCACAAGCTATTAATGATACGGCCATTTTGTCTCTTTTCTGTTGTTAGATATGACTCAGTTCTACTTTTTCAATCTTTCAGAAGAAAATTTGATTCACTTTTAATGGTTCAAAGTTGGACTAAATATGCTCACATGTCCGTCGGCACCCACGATTTTCATTCTTATTATTTTTTCCTGAAGTTTCAAGCTGTATATTAGAACAAAGCGACAACGTAGTGCTACTCTAAATGAATGAAGGAATCACAAGGTAACATTGAAATCGCATTTCCACTGGTGGGAGTCAGTATGGCCATCTTTGAAAATTGCCCCTCGGTTTTTTGTCCATTGGCATGGCTCTTTTTCAACCAATCACAGAATACAGGCGTTTCAATATTTTTTCGTCGCAATTAATGGTCAAATTGTGTATTCTTATCAGAGCTATACGGTCCGCATATTAAATCCCGAGTGTTTTGTGACAAGACTCTTGCATTCGCATATTATTGCCTAAAATTAGGAGTTGAAACAAAGCGTGTGTCATCTTTATGCAACGATAGACGTTCATCATCCAAAAATAATTACGTCTAATTAATGGGTTAGTATATGCCTTTATCAGTTATCCCTATAATTTTTTGTTTTGGAATCTACGAATCGACGGCAGAACACTTTTTGTTTGCTATTGTTCTTTCGGTATGGACTTTTTAATGTGTCCTTCGGCATGGCATTCATCATTTCTATTGCTGTGCCAAAATACAGAATCCTTTCACTGTCGACTCAATCTTACTAATATGTTATACAGAACGCCTCGTAACGACTTTCATCAAAAAAAGTTCTAATATTCCCTATTTTCCTCCATGGAAAAACATACCTGAAGTACCAACATTTTTGAAGAATGGCCCACAAACCTACGACGTTGCTAACCGTATCATCAAATTTTTTTTTCGTTTCAAAATTGATTTTGAAAAAATGTTGAAGAATTGGGGGGCTATAGCTTTGTAGCCCCCCTTTGGTTGCGCCCTTGATAGTCTACGTTCTACCCTATTAATCAGTCGTTCAAAATTTAGCGTGCAAGTCTATTTATCGTAACTGCAAAATGTCTTTCCTTAGTGTACGATTATATTTTCCCCTTTCTTAATTTCCGACTAGAAATGAATTGTGAAAGACCCCTGTTATCTCTTCAATTTTATCAACTTCGCCCTGATTCCATTAATTGAATTTCAGTTTTGCTGAATGATGAAACTTCTGTGGAGAGATCCCTTCCCATCATTACGTTCAACTCGTATTTGGTTAGAAAAATTTAACTTACGGAAAAATGGAGGTCCCAGAATTGGGGTAGAGTTATTACACTGTGTACTGAGAAATTGGAGAATGGCCGCAAAACCTTTCAAGATGTGAAGTGAAGCACTGTATATCAGCCCCGTAGCCAGAGTATATGTGTGGGTGGTGCTCTGTGAACCCTTTAGGGGGCCGAGGCCGACATTTTTTGCGAGAGTGTACTGGGGCCATTACATCCCATTCCCAATCCAAGAGTCCCAAATCAGTTAACCAAGTTTTTGTTCTAAATTTTAAATTGTTTCTGTGATATTAGTTCTCTTTATCCCTTCTTTCTTCCTCATTCAGCGTAATGATGATTTTTTCTAATGGTTGTATCTTTGTCTAGGGGGCTCAGCCCCAGCTTGCTCCTCATGGCTACGGGGCCGCTGTATATGGACCACATTTTTCGAAGTCATGTGAAAACCAGGATTGTGAAGCTTGTTCTAATCTAATTGGATGTACTGATACGTGAAACTTCGCCGATACAATGTTAAGAAATAATAACCCTCAGTGGATCGTATGTAAATTGAAGGGTAAAGAATCAAAACTCGCATTTGCCATTTGACTTCAAGGGCGCAAATAGGCAAAATACTGTACAAGGGTGCAGAAATATCTTTGATGCGCCTGTGAACGTGGAGTATGTTATACATATCGCACGTTCACAGACGCAGCAAAGATATTCCTGCACCGGTGTATAGTATTTTGCCTATTTGCGCCCTTGAAGTAGAATGGCAAATGTGAGTTTCGATTCTTTACCCTTCAATAGTTCCCTGAGGTTCAGTGGCGGATCCAGGATTTCACTTTGGGGGGGGGGGGCTAAATGTTGGAGAAAAAAAGAGCAAACAAAATTTTAAGCATGAATGCATGATTGTTGATAAGTGATAATGTTGATTCATTGATAACGCGATATGTATTCACGAACTGTACTGTATGAGCGCTACTGTCATTAAAAACATCGGTGGCTAAAATAAGTGGAAAAGCGAGTGAAATTTTTTTTTTTGGGGGGGGGGCTAGAGCCCCTTTAGCCTCCCCCCCCTCCCTCTGGATCCGCCACTGCTGAGGTTGTATGTGATCTTCAAACTGATGTTTTCAATAAGAATCTCATCCGAACGCAAAAGCGCGCATTCTGTTTTTTTCTCTTCACAAAACATCATTACGGGAAGATTCTTGATTGCGCAGCAGTGTGGTACCTTGCCAAGATCTCATTTTATTGAGCGGATAGTCCCCGTGTAGTTGAAATAAGGCTGGAAACAGTTAAAAGAGGCTGAAAAATTCTTTGACATGTTTTTTACAGTCTCAGAAAGCATTTCAGTCGAGTATTTTGAAACACTGCTGGGCTAGTCTTCTTTATTTACCTGATAATAATGCGCATCTAACTAGTATTCGAAGTGCTTCGGAATCTATTTAGATATGTTGAATTGTCGCCGGTTCATAAGTGGTTCTGTTGATAATTTTCGTTGAAGTTTCAGTTCGATAACGTTGCATATTGTCCTGCATGTTTCTATACAGATTGGTTGAAGGCTCTAACACATCGCCAACCGTCCAAAGTCGGGCATATGCCTCACCGCTTTACTCTATTTTTCCTTATCGTAAACCTCCCTATACTATGAGCTGCCCACTCTTCCCTCCAATTCGTCTCTCCATACTCGTCTTCGGGCGGCGTCCTCTCCCTCTCTTTCCTTCATACGGTCTCCATTGGTTGCCATTTTTTCCCGTGTATCATCTTTCCCTCGCATGATGTGCCCTGCACATTTAAATTTGGATTTTTTGATACTATACCCCATAACTTTCATATTAGTCTGCCTTCTGATATATTCGTTTGTTATTCTATCTTTTTTCTTGATTTTCAGAATACTTCGCTTCATTTCCCTCTGTGTAACCCTTAATCCCTCGACTTGTGATTTATACAACGCCTATGTTTGTGCTCCATAGCATAGTACCGGTAGCACACATTTTTCCTATCTTTATCTTTGCCTCTACACTCATCGTCCCTTTAAAGATTCCTCTCAAAGACCAGTAGCTATTCCACGCCAACCTCTTCCTTGTTCTCAGCTCTTTCTCCATCCCTTCTTTAAATGAAACCACTTGTCCCAGATATGTTTGAACAATTCTATTCCCATTCTTTCCAACTCGTCCTTTGTTCTTCCTATGAGGATTATATCGTTCGCGAATCTCAAATTGTTTAGTCTTGCACCGTTAATCGATAATCCGTAAGTGATGTGTACTACCACAGGAGACAAAATTAAGATTTGGGGGGGGGGAGATTTAGAAGAAGTAGAGGAGTTCACCTACCTTGGTCAAATCATGTCCTTCAACGATAAAATGGTGAAAGAGATCGATAAAAGAATAAGCCAAGCTTGAAAGGGGTATTGGACCTTGAGGACGGTGTTTAAAGGAGACTGGGCAATCTCCTCAAAAAGCAAAATGCTGGAGGCCTGTATTTTCCCATTACTGACGTACGGAGCGCACAAACGTGGTCTCTCACCTACACTCAAGCCAAAAAGCTAGCAGTTACTCAAAGGGGGTTGGAAAGGAGTATTCTGAACATAAAATGGAAGGATAAAATCAGAGTTAGATCTATCAGGGATAAGACAAAATGCAGGGGAATCATATTTATGGTGAAAAAATTGAAAATAAAATACGCAGGGCACCTAGCGAGAATGGAAGAGAATCGCTAGTGTAGAAGAACCACTTTCTGGGTTCCGTACGGACGTACGAGGAAGAAGGGTAGGCCAGTAAGAAGCTGGGGGAGCGAAATAATTAAAAGAGTAGGAACACCATGGTGTAGGGCGGCACAAGACCGGAGGGTATGGAAAATATAGGGGAGGCCTATGCCCGCGACATGGGGGCTCGGTATGACGAGTAATTCTTGCGTAGATATTTATGTTAGGTTATTTTCCCATTGTATATTAGATTAATTTGCCATACCAATAAAGGCTGTTTGAATTCATCAGTTTTTATATACGCCTTAGCCTCTTGGTATATGTTCTGTAATACTCTTATTATTTCCCTCTCACACCCTTGATCAGCCATTGCCTTCCACAAGCTTGTATGATCCACAGTGTCGAATGCCTTCTGGAATTCCACGAACAAGAAATGGACTTCTAACTTATATTCTTTCGATTTTTCTATTGTTTGTTTCACTGTTTGTATATGGTCCACTGTAGAAAATCCTCTTCTAAACCCAGATTGAGTAAGGGGGGGGGGTTGATTGTTGTTTAATTGATTATATAATTTATTTTTTTTAATTCTCAGGAGTATTTTACACATATTGTCCGAGAGGCTGAGAGGCCTATACCTATAGTTCTCTAATTCTATCCTGCTCCCTTTCTTATGAACGATTATCATTTTGGATACACACCATTCTTCAGGGCTTATTCCGGTGTTCAATACTTCGTTATATGTGTACGTCCACGTCGAAAGGGCCTACCTTGTTGATCTTAGTTTAGGAGATACAGCCATTTTTATGAAAAATTATGAAAAATACGAAAAATAGGGTTTCTAGCGTTTTGTATATCTGGAAGCATGGTCTATCAGCTGGCATAGAGATCTTTTCAATTTTTCGCAGTTTTTCCGAGAGATAGCGCGCAAAACGTCGCGGATGAGAAAGGGCCCACTTTGTCAATACCCAGTTTTTCAACGGGTTTTCCCTCCGTACGGCCTAAATATGAAAGGGATCACTTTGTCGATACTCGCTTTACATTGATTTCAATGTAAAAAGGCCCAATTGGTCTTGCACTCGTTGATACACATTAATTGCTGCACATTGCTGCATTTTTGGGTAGACGCCTTCTCTGTACTAGTTTACATCGAAGTAAGTCCGAACTTTTCATTTTAAACGTAAAATGTTCATAAAATATCGTTGTTTTTTTTTTTTTTAATTTTTTACTCAAACTTTAAACGCGTTTTTCTCAAAACTGCAATTTTTCAAACTTTATTTTCAAAAATTCCTAAAAATTCGAATTTTTGATTTAAAAACCTCGGGTTTGGCTCATTGTGACCGAAATTTATCCTAATATTACCCCCTGGCCTTAACTCTATATGGACAAGGTAAGCCCTTTCGACGTGGACGTACACATACATTCTAGTCAGGGGGTCGACCAGGGGATTAGCCAGCTGTTTCATATTCTCCATTCCGTCTGGGCCTCGGGTTTTTCCTATTTTCTAGTTTTGTACTGCGTGCTTTTCATAATTGGTGGGAAGGGTGGGTCTCTTGTGGATGCCATTTTTTCTTGTTTTGTTTTTGTTATGTCATTTGGATTTTGATTCTGGGGGCTTGATGCATCATATAGCTTTTTATAAAATGCCGTGGCTATTTCAATAACCTTATTTTTTCCACTTCTGATCACCTCACTGTTATCTTTTAGCTTGTGTATTATTCTGCTTCCGTTCATTAATTTCTTCCTGAATTTCCGTGTCGACTATATTAGCAGCTATACGGTACCCATACTTTTCTTAATACTAATTACATTAGGAGGGTCGGCCCCTCTGTTTGCTCTGCGCTTCGAATGGAAGTGACGCGTGACTCCGTCCTTTCCATCTTGCTTGGTACCGCCCTTCTTCGGGCATTAGCCTCACCTTCCTCTCTCCATTTTTTTCTGTCGTGTGTATACCTTCTCCACTCTGGTCCTAGAGCTTTTTTAAATTCGTCCCGCCAACAGGTCAAGGGTCTCCCCTATAAATTAATAACCAAACCTTTTTGCAAAAAGCGGGAAATTCTGAAACTCAAGGGAGGGAGGGGGGAAAAAGAAACCAGAGAGAAATGTCATAACTTGAAGTCAAATGTAAACTCAGTGCTAATCCCTAATTTACTAATAAATAACAATCTCCCCCCCCCCCCAACAACAGAAAAAACAAAACCAAATTAAATCTACTCTACTTTAATTGCAGAGACTTAGTTTGTCAAGACAAAATTTACGAGTTTGAAAATAAAATTAAAAAGCTTAAATGGGATATTATCGGACTTTCCGAAATTCGTAAAAACGGGAAACATTTGGTTAATAAAAAAGCGGGGTATACCTTCCGTGTCGACCATGAGCTGTGAATTATCTCCTGCGTTCTTACTTCCTCGAACTCAATGCCCCTTTTTATTTTCCTCTGAATAAGTTTTTGTAACTCGCACAGCTTGACTTTTTGACTTACTGATAGCTTTGTTTTACTCTTAGATTTTCTCTTCTGTGTATTAACTTTTTTTTCCCCCCAGAGATATTTTATCATTTGTACTCTCGTTGTACTTCTCCTTCCCGTATCTTCTCCCTATTTCTATAATTATTTTTATTAATTTACTATACAGATCCTGATTACTTTTTGGGCCTGTTTCTTCATATTCCTTAAGCTAGTTCTACACGTATAAAGCTGTCTTCAAATCAGCTTCTAGAATTGAATACATGTACAGGTTTCCCTGCGTAATTCATTCTAGAAAAGAAGGAAAGGTGGGTAACCCACTTTTGTGGCAGTCATGACCTTGCACGATGCATCTACAATTTGAGAAGTTTTATTGCTCTGAAAAGAGGTTTTTAACACCTTAGGAAAGTAACAAAGCCAAATTTTCCCAACTGATTTAGTACAAATATTTGTGCACCTGTGCACTGTTCTGCGAAATTAGAACTGGCTCCAATGTTGATCTTGTTTCGTTGAAAGTAGGTTGAGGAAGGCGATTGGCCATTGAGTTGTTTTCATTGGTTCAGTTAATTTGTGTAACTATTGTCGTCCTAGTTTCGAATAGATGTTATTATGTACTTTTTTATTTAGAGTGAATAATGGATTTTGTCAGAAAATTGGTTCGCTCCTCAACATCTTCAGTTTCTCATGGCACAATTTTCATTAGCATGGTGGTGAATGATACAATAACCCCCCCCCCCTTTGTGGATCTGGATGTATCGCTTCACTCGAATTCAAACATATCGCATACCTCATCTTAGATATTTTCTTTGAGTTCTGACCCCACAACTTCCCCTCGCATATTTTCTTTTCTCTGTCTTTCTTTGTTATTTTGTATCTGTGAATTAGAAAATATATCTAACTCTGAGTTCATGATTAGGTGAAACAATACAGTCTGTTTAACTACTTGAAACATATGAAAGAAGAACAGTATTGTATCATTGGAGCCGAACAAGTGACTAATAGTAAGCGCTTAGGGGACTTTACGTTCCCTCTCAAATCAGTATTGGTCCTCGGGTATGTAGAATTCATTCGGTATTGATTTCATTGGTTACCTTAAGCAGTCCAGTTTCTACTGATTGTCTGTGTTGTATTTTAGAAATGAAAAAGAAGGTATACCTGCGAGTTTATTACCGGTTTTGGATGTTTGCGTCGAAATTCCTCAAATGGGAGTCATTCGATCGTTGAATGTGCACGTCTCGGCGTCGTTGATGATTTGGGAATACGCAAAACAACACCTGTTTGCGTAGATTTTGGTTAGCGTCGTAAAAACTTTGGTTACCACACTCTGAAGCATCTCTTGGCCGAAACGTTATCGGAAGTGTTCAAATTAATTTAAGTCAATTGAGTCAATTCCCTGCGTGCTTCGCAGTATATGTCATACAATAAATATAAAGTTTCTTTGATACTTCGTATTTACTTAGGACTTAATATCATCGACGTAGCGCAGTTTCGTACAGTTTTGCCTCATTAAAACTTTCCATCTTTTATCAGCTGGCTTACAGTTGGATATTGGCAATGTATTATATTTATGATGAAAAAACGTCGGATTTGGATTTCTTATAAAACAAAATAATTACATGCTGATAACACACCCATTAACGAACTTTGGAGTAGCAGTGAGATACTCATATTTTAGGCACTTTAAATAAAAACTTCAGTGTTCTTCGTTGTAATTTTGTGGGAACTCGTATAACGGGTAACTTTTTCACGAGTATGAAAAATCGTGCTTCGCCATCATGACTGCACCATCGGTAGAGAAACATGACGTTAAACTGGATCAAAATGCGAGGTATTTCAACTATCCGTTATTAATTTCTGGCTTGTGAAAAAGATACTTAATTTTTATTTTCGTGACTACGTGTGAGACCAAAACTGTATCGGAGAAGCTCTTTCAGTTTTAATTAGTGTTGGACATTGGACATCATTTGAATCACTATAAGGTGTAGACTTATTATTAGACTATATTTGAACAGATGGAACTTGTTTACCTTGGTGGTGACGCGATCCCCATTACCGAGGAAAAACTTTCAGACTTGGGAGTATTTTGCTACGGATGATACAGACCTTCATTTATGGCAGTCTTCTATTCGACACGATTTATTAGTTGACCTATGAGAAGCTATTTTTATAATTACATCATAGCATCATATTCAATTCATTATCCTTACTGTTAGATGAGAAACCGAACATCTCGCATGGTATGTTTGATGAATGCTTAGATTCTTCTATTAGTTTACCGTGAACGTTGATCCACTGAGGTGTAAATTTTAAAACTGGAGATCGCACTGACGAAATAAGGTTTAGGAAACGCGAAAACTTTAAATGTTGTGTTTCGTTTTATAATCAGTTATAAAAATTCTAAATAGGTACTATCGTAAAAACAGGGTAGAATTTCAATAGTGGATGCTATTATTTGAAAAACATGGTGGTATCATACCATTCCAAGGGACCCTTCCATATTTTTCGTTTAGATTTTCAGTGGTTGGAAAATGTGTATAAGTAGATAACGGGTGCCGTTTAATTGGGCGCGGACGATTTGGTGCAGGCACCTCTGGGCGCAAATTTAAATCGGCGCTAAAAATTTATCTAAAAGACGAATTTCAAAAGAAAGATTTATTATAAACTAAACTAGTATGTTAAAATCATGCCCCCCTCGATTTTCGACAATACATTCCTATAAATTGTGCGCTATCGCTCGCAGGTATTCGATGGTCCCTCTGCTATCGTAGTCTACAAATTTTTTTTTATTCGTTCCTCGCGGTCGAAGTGCTTCTTCTTTTTCAGTGGGGGCTGCGCCGTGGCACTCTCCAGGTGTGTATAGTGTACATCCCATGCCTTCTGTGCCCGATAGGGCGCGGGAAACCAAATTCAACCTGCAAACACCGATGTCCGGCTTCGGCACAGTTATTGGTACGCGGATCGTTGTCTACAATTCTTTGGTAAACATTAAACCACGGAATACGAAATCACTGGTTTTTCTTCCTGCCCTGAGAGGTCACCCAATGTACGTATCCTCGAAGTAGTTGATCAGATCCTCCAACTGCGCGTATATCTTCAACTTATTTCGCGCCAAACCAATATTGCACCAAGTTCCGCGCCGGATTGAACCAAACCCGTAGATAATGATAACGTTCAATTGTCCCCTGGTGCCAGAACCACAAGGTAACCTTTTTTCAAGGTGCAAATTTCACGCTCAAAGAGCAAAAAAAAAAAACAAAAAAACAAAAAAAAAAAAACTTGGCCTTTGAAGTAAAAAAGGGGGCGTATTATCAATTCAAGAGAATAAGAGCTCCTTTCCACCTCTACAAGCCTGTTTGGATCTCGTCAAATATCTACTCCTCATTTCCATCCTTCAAATTTGCTCTGAACAATTCCAGTAAGAATTATAACAAAAAAGGTCAGGCTTTATTTGGCTTGTCACCAGTGTTGTAAAAACCGTGAGGACAGTAGGGACAATTGCCTCCGCCGATCAGTTTCCATTGGAGCGGCAGAGACGAAAATTTTACTTTCAGTTTGGAGGGGGGGGGGGGGGGGGCAGACGAAAAATTCACCGACAAAATGTTTAAAAATTTGAAAATTTGCCGATTTTCTAATCAAAATATGTTTTAATTTAAAAAAAAAAATAATAATAAACAATGTTCTTAGAAAATGAAATATTCTGATGAACAGTTTCAGAATTTGTCCACTGCCGAATTATTGGGGTGTTTACCCCCCTCCCCCATAGTTTCGTCCCTGCAAATGCAGATTGGAGCCTTATCCCCCAATCACTCACATTTGTGCACATGAGCATACCCTCAACTGGGAGGATAAGTTGGAAGGATGTTAGGATGTTAGGACTACTTGAGAGGAATACAAAGTGGTCGTTATTTACGCTTGGTGATATTTTTCTCTGAATTTCCTCTGATTCGTCTTCTAAATTGGCTCCAATAAAATTAAAAAAAAACAAACAAACTACTAAGTTTCAGGTCGATTGGATTAGGGAAATGCGTACCACAAGCTCCTCTTTCGTTCTTATGGGAAAAACATATGGAGTTTTCACTTTTGTTCTAGACTAAATTTCCATCCTATATTCACCAGGACCAAAGCCCGTAAATTAAAGAATAGAACATTTGCTATGGATTCAGCTTGTGATATTGGAAAATAAATCTTTTGCTTTCAACTTTTAGATCTTAATAAAATGTTCAACTTCCTCAAATTTCAGGCTGGAGGTCAAACAGAGAATCTAGTAAAAATAGAATAGTCATTGAAATTCGATATTCAACTTTTGCTACCGACTTTCAGATTTTCGAAATGTCTTCCACATTTCAACTTTGTTTCAACCTTTTAGGTCACGTTCGATACTTAATTTGAAACCTTCGACTTTTGACTGACTAGTCTCTGACAGGAGTCCGGGGTAAGGTACCGTGGGGTAATTGCAAAATTGGGGTAATTGCAAAATCAGCTGTTGGAGGCAAAGAAATAAGAAACATAATTTTTGACCGCGCCATCTATTGGTACATTAAGGCACATCTATTACTTATATACTCACCCGGCCTGAACAATATCAGTGCGCTCGTTTGTTCTGTGGAAATGCTTTTATCATCACATCGAAATCACTCCTAAGTAAAGTGGAGATAGTTGTTTTTCAAAACGGCCGAAAGTATATCCCGTGAAATTTTTTTGAAAATATATTTATCTGTTAATTAATACAAAAGATTCAAGTTTAAGGTAAGACTATTGATTTTGAAAATTTTTGATTACATTGGCGGAAATATGATGTGTTTTTGCATTTACCCCAAGGAAAAGTCATGCTAGGGCAATTGCAAACTCGAAAATACTTATGTATAATCTTGCATTTACCCCAACCATTTTTTAAATGTTTTTTAGGCGTAAAATGGTCCTAAAATACCAAAAACAGAATACTGCACCTCCAAAATACAATGAGGAGCATTTGCAAGAGGCATTAAAGATCTTAAAAGAAGGCCATCTCTCAATTAAGGAGACTTTGAATTCGAAATTTTTTTCACTCCACTGAAAAATTTTCTCTCAAGTAGATAACTCCTAGAAATTTTGACCGAACGAAGCTTATGAATAGATCAAAAGTTAGTAAATTTCATGTAGAATACCGTGAGATGATCAAAACTGCAAAAAAAAAATATAAGGCCTTGCCAAAATAATGTACGATTTTGCATTTACACCATGATAGGGTAAATGCAAAAATGTGATTGAAAAGTTTCAAAGTTCTATTTTCCCAAAAAGTTGTAAGTTTATTTTCGTACAAAATTTTCTCCACTAAAAGAGAACCCCTCAAAGTATGTGTGACAGAAATTTGATGTTGATTGGTGCCATAGAGCGGTCACAGTGAGTCGGCAAAGTGTCACTAATCAAAAAGTAGTTTGCAATTACCACTGCACCTTACTCCATTCTCAGAAACGAAATTATTTGACTTTCAGTTTGGGAAGGTGGAGAAGAATTTTTTTTTTTAAATACTGGACTTAATGCCATGTAGGCTATACCTGGTTAATACTAATTAATACTTATTAGGGTTGATTAATACTAAAAATTTGTCGACAAATATTTTTTGAAAACTAAAAATTCGCCGACAAAATTTTAAAGAAATTAAAAATTTGCCAATTTCTTAATTAAAATATTTTTAATTGAAAAAAAAAAACATGAAAAATTCAAATGAACAGTTTCAAAATTTACCGACTGCCAAATTATTATTATTATTATTATTATTATTATTATTTTTTTTTTTTTTTTGGGGGGGGGTGTCAACCCCCACACCTCCTATAGTTTCGTCTGGGAGCGGGCGATTTCGTTCTTATAACTACAAATATTGTATGAAATATCGAAGAAAACTTACGGAATTGTACCTTCTCATTGTAGCTAAATGAATCATATGAAATGTTAGATAGCGGGTAGTGATTGCAGAAATCTAAAACTAATTTTAGCAGAAAGAAATACATTTCGATGTAGATGAAACTTGATAGTCAGTTTCAATGTTTAGTGTATTTTGCACATTCCTATTTCATTTTTTTGACAAGAAAACTTGTTACACCGCTGCATTCTAAGCAAAGAAGTACCAAGAACCGATTAAAAGAAGATAAAAAATCATAAGTCACTCTGTGTTAAGATAACAGAATCGGTTTTAGCTGTCGTCGAATCTAAATATACACAGTCATCGTTTCTCATGATTCATATCAACCAGGAATGACTTGTATTCCATTGCAGTTTTTTTCAGTTCAGATATCTATGTATATGTTTACGGTACGTGATGTAAATCTGATAATGACGTTAATGGCCGGTAAATATCGTGAACACCCATTTTGTCTACAATTTACTCAGGAATTCTTGTAAATTTCAGATAATATTAGAATTGGACCGGGCTTTCTCAAGATTTCCCAATACATCTTGGGAAATCTTGGCATTTTGGGCCATCTTGATATGAGGAGTCCGGCTAAACAGCTAAAATAGTTTATTTTAAAACTCTTCAATTTTGTCATCATTCGGGAACGGGTAACTCTGAGAATGTGTACCCGATGCGCAAGATCCCACCAAATTCCGAGATAACTAAACGGGAACAAGGGTAACCCGAGGGTAACAAATGAGTAACTTTTCCGCGGGTAACTGGGTAATTGGGTAACTAGAGGGTACCTGATTGCGTATCGGGTACCAGGAAGCCTGAGGTCTAGAGGTGAGATTTCTTTATTTGGCTCGAATAGGTCAACAATGTTAACCGGCGAACTCGTTCAAAGTCGACCGAATTCAACCAAAATTGACGAAACATGAAATATGCAGGGGTGGAGTGAGCCCCTCTCCCACACACACATGAATCTTCGAAATCGATATTTTTCAGAAAATTTAGTCATTTAGTTGACATTTTGGAACATTAGACAGTATAATGCAATAACACGCACGTCATTCCCCGAACTGTACTGGGCAACGTCGATCAGCTCGGGAAATGATAATTTGAACGTGTACCAACATGGCCCAAGTAGCTATGTAAATTACGTTATATCCCGGTCATTAATACCATGGCCCAATGACGCTGGGTTACAACGTATTTGCCCGGGAAATCACGTTCGATCCCGAATTTACATCATGTACCGTAACATAATTATATACTTACAAAATTCTCAAAAAATAAGTGAAAAATGTGTTTTCTTCGAAACTGAATCAGTTAAGAATTGCTGTTGTAAGTCAAAATTACTTGTCGCTAGATTCACATTTTCCTTTTTTTTTCTTCTTCTTCTTTTTCTTTCTGTGTCTTGTTAGTTTGATAATACTAATCGCTAAAAACTGCAACGGAAGGCCAAGAATGAACTATGAAGAGCAGATAATGAAGGAGAAATGAAAAGATTAGCGTAGGAAAGAAAAAAGTGGAGAGACGCAACCTACTGGTCGAAATATAGGAATATATAACAATATATTATTTCTTTATTTTCATTGAGTGAATGGTTATTTATTTGTGCATAAATGTTATTTCATGGATACCACTCTGTTTTACCTACCCTACAATCTTTAATGGGGCACTAGGTACAGGCGTCAAAACCTAGAGCGCTACAAAATCACCTGCGCGGGTGACACTGAAAGGGTGATCATGGATACTTTTAAATGGAAATACTGCTAACTCTTAGAAAGGCAAAAAACGGCCGAAAATTATTCCACCCACTTGCGTTGACTATAATTCTATTATTTAGTTCGGTTATTCTTGGAAAATGTTAATATTTCAGTTCCCAGCCATTATCTCACAACCTATTAGCTATTACTGATACGGCCATTTTTTTTTTTTTTTTTTTTCGTTGATAGATATAACTCAGTTCTACTTTTTCAAGCTTTCAGAAGAAAATTTGATCTACTTTTAATGGGTTAAAATTGGACTAAATATGCTCAAATGTCCGTCGGCATGGCTGTCCCTCGAACGATTTGCATTTTTTTTTTTTTTTTTTTACTAAATTTTCAAGCTGTATATTAGAACAAACTGACAACGTAGTGCTACTTTAAATAGACGCTATTCAGCAAGAGGGAACCAACTAGCAAAATCCGCGTTTTGAGAACACGTGATTTGAAGTTCAAGAGCCATGTAGAAACTATGTGACACAGCGTTTACTGATAAGCTTTTTTCAACGTGAGTACACATTTTTGAATCGGGGGCCCAATTTTGAAAAATTCTACTTTTTACGCTCTTTTCAACGATATTAATAACAATAACTCACTTTGTAATGTTAGTTCGTTCCCTCTTGCTGAATAGCGTCCAAATGGATGAAAGAATCACAAGTAACATTGAAATCGCATCTTCACTGGTGGGAGTCAGTATGGCCAACTTTGAAAATTGTCCCTCGATTTTTTGTCCATCGGCATAGTTCTTTTTCAACCAATCACAGAACAGGCGTTTCAATATTTTTTCGACGCAGTTAATGGTCAAATTATGTATTCTTATCAGAGCTATACGGTCCGCATATCAAATCCCTTTTTTTTTTGTGACAAGACTCGTACATTCGCATATTATTGCCTCAAATTAGGAGTTGAAAAAAAAGGGGCCTTCGGCATGGTCATCTTTATGCAACGAAAGACGTTCATCATCCAAAAATAATTACGTCTAATTAATGAGTTAGTATTTAGTAGGGTAGCGTGCCCAACTATCGTCCCCCGTTTGTATTTTGGAAATTTTGGGCACCCTATGGGTCAGATTTGAAAACCAAAATGAGATCCGGGTACCCCAACCATCCCTTCACTTCGTTGGCATATTTTTGGTTCTTGGAGAATATTTTTAGCATTTTTTTTACCAGTAATGCGACAAATTTTACATTTTTTGAGCATATTTGAGGAGTTATCTGTCAAAAGGGCGTCCGTTCAATGTACCTATTTCTTATGGAACGGACACCTTTTTGACAGATAACTCATTTTTCCTAGCCCTATGGCCCTAATGATCACCCATTCACATCACTGATAAGACGCAATCGTGCCAACATTTGCAACTCTAATCTATATCCCAATACTATGCTATAATTTAGGCTGTAATGGATGGACTCATGAACGGAAAATTTCTGCTTGTTCATGCTGAAAGTGCAATCGCTTAATCGCTCTGCTACCTGTATGTACGTAACATAAGAAAATGTATAAATACTATGCAAAGAACATCGTGTAACCTTGAGCTTGACTTCAGTGCGTCATTCGTCTGCCTGAGTGCGCATCATAAAACCAACAACCAAGACGTCCGGATCAGGAAATCAAGTACGGGAGTTTTAAGTGATGGCCGTTCAGCCGTCATACTTTCGCTATAATAACCCAGTTTTGAGGTTTAGGAACCTCCTTTTGACATCGCCCTTGTTTAGCCTCAATTAGTGATTGTGACGATTAAATGCTTATTTGGGGAAGGGTGGCAAAGAACAGAGTTTCATGGGGAAAGGTAGGAGAGGCCTATGCCCGCGTGTTGGGCGGGTTGTACTCGAACATTTTTTATTCATTTAGCAAGTGCTAGTAAATGCTGGGCATTTCAAGTGTATGCACATCAACAATATAATGCTCCAGTATACCACCATCACTAGCCTCAGTCCTCTTGTCATTTATTTGTGCTTAAATTGCTGTAAATGTAATTGAAGCTTGTGAAACACAGATCGTAGGAGTATATCATTCTACTAGACTCGAATTTCCACTTTGAAAATCTCTCCGTGTCCCCAATATCAGTTGCCTTATTTGTATTGTTGATTACATTCGCGTTAGTTTCGTATTTGAGACATTGTGTAACTTGATAACCTTCGCAATAGTGTTTCAATTTGTCTACCATAATGCTCTCCAATGATTGCGTTTGATTTCACTTTTATTTTCTTCTATTGAAAAGCATGAGCATGTTTTTTTCTTCTTTTTCTATCAACCTAGCTCCTAGCACCGACTTACATACTTATGTACTTCAGATTCGTTGTAATAGGGAAATAGCGAACTACGAAACATGTTTCCTGCCCCTCCTGTCCTAATTCTACGCCATGTCCCCATCCCTCGTTCTCCCAACGCCGTCGTTTGTTGTTATTTAGACGTATTATCATTTAGCGACGCTTACGCTTATTGTGCTTGCGTATTTGATAATCTGGTCAGTATGTGATCCTAAACTCCGAATATCGTCATCGTTGCATGAATTTAAGAAAAAAATTCGCCCGACGGGATGGTGAATCCGTTTCTTTATTTTGTTGTTCCTAGTACCTGCATTCGAAGATTATTTATAACATCACGCTACGCGCTCCATTTTGGCCGTTTGAATATGTGACCAGTCATCCTTATTTGTTCCTCTTCATCATTTTTCATCTAACATCAGTAAGTTTGACAGTTTTCGATTCGATTCTGTATCTACGTATGTCTCATTACGAGTAGTAGTTGACTTGAATCATTCGGAGTAACTGAGCCCAGGTTTTCGTGTACTTCTTCATATTTGCCATGAACTTCCAAGGGTTTCCGGTGATAAGTCTTTTTCGCAAATTTCCCCAAAATGCGATGATTATCATACACCGCTCTGCCAGAATACTGTCAGCATGTCTATTTTCTAATCACTGTATCGTACGTTACATCCGCTGCTCCATACACTCTCAGTAGTCCGAATCTCTGTATCGTACGTTTTGTAAGTTCATAGTTCCTGTATTATGGCGGTGTACAAGTATGAGTTTCATCACTTCGTACTGAAATCGACTGCTTATCCGATTCATGAGCTACGTTTTACGAAGAATAAGATGTATCATCCGTATCGCGCACCCATAATTTGTGAGATATATTCTTATCAGTCTAGTCTGCTTGTTTCAGTGTTGTTACCAAGAAGCCAGCGGCTAAATGTAGGTTCAAGATGAATTTATACCATAAAATCACCCTCTATGGATTCGGTGGAGTGTTCCTATTATTCGGGCTTCTGGTCAGCGGATTTTGGAAACATTTTTACGATCATATAGTTGCGCAAGTAAGACATTTTTTCTGCTGTAAGGAATAATGATTCCGATTGTTAGTGTAGCCTGTGAGTATTTGGGATACAGACTCATAATTTTTGGAAATACTTTTTAAAACTGAAGACGGCTAGAATAATAGATGTACTGTGTGTATCTCCTATGGCTTTTGAAAATTTGAAACGTACATTCTTGTTAGCTTTTTACTACGAAATAATTTTTTAAGTAAACAAGTTACAGAAAGGCATGAACTCGCCATCAAAATCTGGCTTCCAACCTCTCACTCGGTGATACTGTTTTCTGAAATATTGAAGTATTTCAAATCGGGTGCTAGTGAGAAATACGCATTACAGATGACAAAAACTGTCGCAGTATCTTGTGAATACCATCATTTTCCTGATGGTCTGTTCATTGAAGTGATGCCTGAGTTTCCAAATTTACTAGTCATTCAAAAAAATCATATTAAACAATTTGAAAATGCAACGTTGGTACCACTTTCCAGGAGTCCATGTATCCTGTTAAAATGGGTTCCGATTCGTTGTTTGTAATGATTTCCCGAGTCCAGAAATGAGCGTATGAACAAGCTCATAATCCGAACTTCATGTCCTAGTTATATGAATACCATGATCTGAAATTATTTAGACTTTCTGTAACTCGATTAAATCATGATCGGAACATTAAAAAATACAAAACGTACCAAGATCACATCAAAATGATAATCCAGGTTTTTGTCCCCCCCCCCCCTCCAGAAATAGACCGCTTATAAGTTTTGATTTATCTGTAACCTCTGATTTGTTCGGTTTCAGTTCTTCAAATGGTCATTAGATCATGATCGTAAATCACTGGCTTTCTGATCTTACCCTTGTAATTGAGCTCAGAAATTTTTCCAAGTATAATTCTGTTGGATGTTAGGCTTGTAATATTTAAAAGCAATCGTACTCTCGAAGTAGAAATTTTTGATTGATCTGCATCTGTGCTCTGCTCGTGTTCAATTCTTCAAATTAATCACCAGATCATGATCGTGAATCGGCTTTCCGATTGTAATCCTATACTTGAGTACAATACGGTTAATTTTTCGAAGTACCTAACTCTCTTAGATTTCTGTTAACGTTGCGCCTGCAGTATTTAAAAACATTCAAGTATTTTCTGAAAAGAAGGCATGGCTCTTATGTTACCGAACTCGGATTATTGATAGTGTGGCGTATATTGATATTTTTAAAGAAAAAAATTTGAACAGCTGTAAAAATTGTATACATTTGCCTGCTGCTTGAAGTCAATTTCAAAACACGACAATAAAGTAGGTAAACATGCAGTTATGAAATTCTTTCTCTTACCAGGGGCAATAAAGTTATTTCGGTGAAGAGAACGCTTAGCTTCATGCTAGAATGAACTTCTTTTATCGCAGTAATATTGATAAAAATTAAGATTTTTTTTTCAATTCTCTTAGTCAAAAATTAAGATTTTTTTTTTTCAATTCTCTTAGTCAAATAATTCTGTAGTTTTAAATACCTAGTTATAAAGTTGTTGCTTATTGAATTATTAAACTAGAATTAATTTGGTCTTTGAACATGAAATAGTCTGTAACAAAAATCATCAATTTCCTTCGCTTCTATCTTAGACATGGAGACACTGGGATGGCAGTGAGAGCAGAGGTCCCTCAGAAAGAAAACTTCAACTGATAACAAATCTCAAAAACATGTAACCAGTGGAATGATCTAACAGCATCTCAACGGGTTTGCATGAGTCTTCAACAGTGTCAATGAATCTTTCAACGAGTATAAAAAAGTCCTAAACACTTGAACAAGACTTGGAAAGTCTATCGAAAAAGTCGAGTAGAGCCCTACAAAGTCTTGAACAAGTTTTCATGACTCATGAGCGAGTCTTGAAATGTCTTTAGAGGTTCTAAAATGGTCTTGAATCACTTTTGAAGAGTCTTAGTAAGTTTTACAGCGGTTCCCAAACTGTGGGTCGCGACCCTTTGGTGGGCCGCGAAAAATTCTGACTACCACTACAGTGTTACTATAAGGCTACTATTATTGTACTATTGAATAGAAGTGGCTATTCGCTATCTGTTGGAATGAAATATAAAGAAACCCACACACAGCGCATTCAACGATATCTTATCTTTGTTGTTTGCATCATGATAAAATGTGTTTTACAATTCCTGTACTCTTTTTTTTTTTTTTCGGTGGAGGGTCGCGGAAATTTGGCTAACTTTCAAATTGGGTCGTCATTTACTAAAGTTTAGGAAACGCTGGTCTAAAATAATCATAAAACGTATTTTACGAGTCTTGAAACCGATAGTGAGTTCTAAACAAGAACCTTGCCGAATTTTAAATTAATTTTGGAGGGTCTGAGACAATACTTGATGAGCATTGAAGGATTCCAGCTAGTTTTAGGAGGTCTTATAGTCTGGAAAAATCTGAAGTATGAACCAGTTTGGAAAATCTTAATATCTTGAAGAACGTTAATTAAGTCTAGAAGAATCAAGAAGAGTAGTAAATGAGGTTTTAGCGGTCTCATTGAGTCTTGAACAAATTTGGAAAAGCCATGTAGAGTCTTTAACAAGTATAGGACAGTCTGAAAGATTAACGAGCGTCGGAGAGGCTTAGCAGGTACTAAGAGCCGTTTTTTCTCCCCTCTTGCTCCCCGGAAGCAGAAAAAATAATACGGTATTCTGATGAACGCTAAAAATTCCCTAAAACTAATCCAGCGATTTGAAAAAAAAACGTATGGAACATTTCGGAATGTATTTTTATTTTCAACAACGTAAAGTAATTAGCAGTACAAATCGTCCAGAACTCCCAAGTATTTATCGCTTGTGTACTGGTTCAGCTGCCATCTTGAGAGTGTAGGAATTAATCAAATACGTAAGAAGGGGGAGTATTCTATTATTATATATTTTGGCATGTCTCCCTCGGAATTACTTCCTGTATCGATCATTACGCCATCCGGTCCTTTTGAAACTCTCCAGCGCCGCGATTTTGAAAATTTGTATCAAATCTGAAATGTCTCTTCTTGTACTAACAATGTTGGCAATTGCTGTTACATCGTAGACTGCTCACAATAACAAGCGTAAAATTCCGATCAAATGAATTCTAATTTATTTAAGCGTTTTTAAACACTTCAATTTTGTACATTGTTTTTTGTTTTATGCTTGCAGCGAATCATTCTATCCAACAGATCCGATTCGCAAACCTACGAAACGTGGTCTTCGAATAATGTTCCTGTTTATTTTAGAATTCGTGTATTCAACTTGACTAATCCATCAGCTGCCTTGAAGAAACTAGAAAAACCACATTTTGAAGAAGCTGGGCCATACGTTTACAAGTACAATTTGTTTATTCGGTTACAGCAAATCCAAAGAACATCTGTTCTTGATGGCGACATCACGTATTCAACGTATGAATATTGTTTTTAGATTTTCAGCTATCAAAAAGGACATCACCTGGAATTCAAATGATACGATTTCCTACGTGGGCAGCCGTGAATGGATATTCGTTCCCGAACTATCCAATGGCACCGAATCTGATTACGTTACCCAACTGAATCCTGTCCCTGTTGTAAGTTGACTAGTTTATATTTTTGTCGTTGGTCTTTATAAGTGCTATGAACTACAACGTCTGAGCATTCGGGGCACACAGCGCCACCTCACAGAAATGTAACGTTAGTCTTTTTTAAGCCAAGCGATATCGAATTGAAAAAACTGCCTGAGTTGGACGTGATTTTTGATATGCATTCAATGTTGGTCTCGGTTTCGAGCAGTATAATTTAATTATCATCCTCCGCTTGTTCATTAATATCTTTTCTCTGTTTCAGGTTATCGCTGATAAAGTACGGTTTCTCAATAAGGCATTGAGAATTATTGTTAATGGTTTTTTGAAATTGAAAGAAGATAAAATTATCATTAAAACGATCAAAGAACTGCTGTTTGACGGTTTTGAAGATAATCTTCTGATTATAACGAGCAAACTGAAAAAGATCATACCACAGCTAAAGTCCTTGCCGGATCGCTTTGGATGGTATTACGGAGTAAGTGCGTCTGTTTCTACTCCATTAGCATAATAATACAGTTTAATTTTGCCGTGAGATTTCATGGGTGTAGTCCTCACCGATGTAGACAGGGTTGGGCAGGACTCGAATGAAAAGGACTCGAGTCCTTATGTGGGATTTGTGACTCGGACTTTTACTTGTTTATAACCTCAAATTTAAGAGTCCTGTACTTTAGCAATAATTTGAGTCTTCTTTCTCTTCAGGACTTGTGACTCGGACTTTTACTTGTTTATAGCCTCAAATTTAAGAGTCCTGTACTTTGGCAATAATTTTTTGATTTCAAAATTTGAATCATGCATTTTGCAAATTGCAAGATGTAAATTTACAATTTGCCACCCTGGAAGCTGGAAAATACAGTCGCAAAGATTGTCAGAAGAAAAGGACAACTAAAAGACCCTCTGTAAAGGACTTTTTTTAAAACAAGAGATAAAAGTCCATCACATGAAAAGTGCGCTATCTCAGTCACAAAGTTAGACAAGAAGGACACATTTTAGTTGTCTTTTTCTTGTGACAGTCTGTGCGTTAAAAAAAAAGTGAGAAGTCACCTGACCTAGTGTTTGTAGTTTTACTTGTACTTGTTTTTTGTGGTGATTGCTGATAGCCTGATAGTGATAGCAGGTTTGCGCTTTGGCGGTATCAGGATATATAGTGGCAGAATTATTGATATTATGTCACTCTCATTATTGAAAAGTAAAGGTAAAATCAGTGTACAAGGATTCCTTTGGGACTCGTACTCGAGTTCTTTTAAAATCGCGGACTCATGACTCGGACTTCGAGACACAATAAATGACTCATGACTTAGACTCGAGAGTCAGTTTTGGGAACTCGATGCCCAACCCTGGATGTAGAAGATGTTATAACATGATTGTGAGAGACTTCGCTGGGTGATGTTTACCGTGAATATTGAAGGAGTAAATTAGATCTCACAGTTTAACGTTCAGCTTTGTCACGCGTGTTGCCGTACTCTGGAGCAATAAAATTGGTTATGTGAGCATATTGCTTGTGATGTAAATTGAAGGGGTCGTATAGGTTCCAATTTCAAGCCGTGTTTTCACTTTGTTCGTTTAGACTTCGATAAACCAGAAACTGTTGGAAAGTTGGTACAATCCTTCCTCAGAACCTGAGAATCAGTTGTGGGTAAAGTGGAAAATTTGAAAAGGCAACTGAAACCTATGTGGTGTATGGTCCCTTCAGTTTCCAGGAGTAGCAAAGTATCTGTATGGTTGAAGTCGATGTTCTGAGGAAAAACTATTAGGCGATTTGGGTGTAGTGTTTCCCATCTCGTTACAATGTTGATTTCAGTGTGGGAATTGTGCCAATTTTTCCACTAGAACCCACTTTCTCCCAATTTATTCACTTTTGACCACTATTTTGAATTATGGACTACTTTTGCCACTTTCTGCTGGTTTACCGCACGTTACTAAAACTTTATCGCCCAGGTACAATGAAATATCATATTATGGTACTGTGTGAAAAATGACTTCTAATGCGATTTACTTTTAGGTTTGAAAATTATTATGGAAAAAACAAAAATTTTGTTGAACAAGCGGGGGATTCCCTTTGGCTATAAAAGAAAGAAAAAATAGAGCAGGTGGAGGAAATTAAATATTTAGGGCAAACGATAACATTTAACAAAACGAAAAATTTAGAACTGGACATGAGAATATCCCACTCTTGGAAAAAATTTTGGTCTTCGAAAGAAATATTTTAAGGGAATTTTTCACTACAGCAAAAAGGACAAATTTTGAACATTGTGTCTTTTCCGCCCTGTCGTACGGTTGTCAGACCTGGTCGCTCACTAAAGAGAAAAAAAAATCGTCATTCGTTAAAACAATTTGGAAAGAGCTACCTTTGGAATAAAGAGGAAAGATAAGATTAATTTATCTAAAATTAAAAAGAATTTAAAACGCAACATTAATTTACTCCATGCTATGAGGAGGCTGAAGTGGGACTGGGCTGGACGCGTGGCGAGGATGGACAGTAACAGGTGGACAAAAATAACCTCCGACTAGTTTTTGAAAGGGGGAGGAAAAAAATGAAACAAAGAACCAAATGGAGGGATGAGTGTGACAAACGTTATTTTCATTTTTATTTGATTTTGAGACTTTTTCCTTCGTACTGGCCATGTTTTTTCCCCTATCGTAGTGCCATCGTACATACTGATGATCTCTACGGAAAAATGCTCGTTCACTACAGAGGAAATTCATGTGTGTAAGTCCGGAGAAACGACTCTTAGATATACGGAAGCGAGAAATTCTTTTCCCTTGACATTTCTTCCACACATGAATCTGCAGGCCTCTAGCTTTTAGTCAACATTATTATTAAAATTACTTACCATTCAATTGTAGTTATCAATATTTCCTTGGTAGTGGACGGGTTATGCTCCCCTGCTTCGTCATGAGTTCTCATGTTGGATAAATACCAAGTATGTGTAGTAACACGTACACTAAAATCTTGCTGGAGAAAAATTTTCGAAAATTGGCATTGCAAAAATCCCGAATTGTCCGCTAAGAAATTTGGTATGTTTGGAGAATTACCCAAGTACTGTTTTGGTATTGATTTTCATCAAGATTAACCTTTCACTCAGATGTTAATAATGTATAACTTTATTACCTATTTGTTTATCCATGACAACTCCGACGCCTGCTTGCCCTGTTTTTCCTTTGTATTTATTATTCTCAAGTCTACTGACCAAGAATCATTCTCCTCTTTCCACCTTTCTTCACTTATTCCAACTATACCTAGGTCAAGTCCCTTCATTTCGCTCGTAAGATTCTCTAATTTTCCAACTCCATTCAAGCTTTTCACATTCCAAGTTCCTATTTTAATTGCGTCTTTCTTTTTGAAACTTTCCGATGATGATGGTGCCCTGAGTAGCTCCCTCCCGGACATCCGAATGGGGAGCTTTTTACGTACGGAAAAATTATATGCCCGTTGGAACGCCATCATTAGCAATAATATTTGGAAAAGCTGCATTTCCTGGAAAGAGATATTTTTGTAGTTTTTCATTGCTTTTAACAGGGTTTATCGGTCGGAGTTTGCCTTCTCTAGGGGCTTTTTGTCGCGATTTTAACAAAATTTAATCTCGTAGTGGGTGTTTTTACTTTTTTATTTTTTACGCTTAAGCCTCCTCACCACGGCACACCCAAGAGGAGGGTCATCAGTTGGTAAGTGTTCAGTACATCGGAAATTGTGTTCGAAACTCGTTGCCATTTTAAACAAATTAATGAAGTTGTATTTTTCACCGAATGACGTAACCTTTCATTAGATATTGAAATAAGCTCTCGAATTGGTTCCCATGCATCTTTTCGGGTACCGAATTGGTTCCCGTTTGACTTCGAGAGCAATACTGAATTGGTTCCCTGTAGGTAGTAGGTACACTGATATTTTCCCTCCCAGTTTATACAGATTTAGGACTGTCTATTCGGAAATACGAGTAGGTATCGTTACACCTAGAGAGGAGGGGGTGCTGAACGAATTGCATGCACTTTTCTGCCTGAACTTATTTCAGTGTATCTGCAAGGAAGAAAATATTGGGGTGCGGAGAATTAACAAACTGTTTAACGTACTGTGATACTGTGAAAAGCATTACAACAGTTTGTCGTGCGCTGTGAACTTGCCATACATTCTGCCCACATAACTGGCGGGATAATTTGGTAGGATATATGTGTTCAGGAGGTAGTCAAAAACAGTTACAAAAATTTTTCATCTACAGGCTTGAGAGCCATTAAGTCCTTAAAAAAACAATCTTCAACCTCCTCTGGCTGTTACAGTGGTAAGCCGAAAATGAATTTCTACAGCCTACGAGTATCTTCCTCCGATTCTTTATCCTTATACATTCATTTCTGTTAAGCCTGCCGATTGAGTCTTCCTCCACCAGCTTTGCCCTAAATGAAAAGTACACCCTCTAAGATTCATTGTAGGCCAACTACTGCCGTATAGCCTAAATTAGTTTGAGTAATAATTCACACTGGAGGAAAATCTACATGTACCGATGAAAGATTGATGTGGGAACCAGTTCGGACACATCTCTTCCTAACTCGGGAACCAACTCGGACCCAGCCCCTCCCATGTTGGGAACCAACTTGGACCCGTGAGAATCAATTCGGTATCATTCATTGGAATAAGCTCTGTGGACATTGTCTCTTGTTCGGATTCAAGGAGTTTTTGATGCACCGGGTTAAGGTTATTGTAAACATGACCGTATTTAACACCGTTCTGCGAGGGAGAGGATTCTGAATCGGCTCTTCAGTGTTCCAAGTTGGATAATATGTCCTCACTACATTATCCCGCGAAGTGTATTACAGCCATGTTGAAATTCTCTGTGGAAGTCTCACTGATGTTCTCTTCCATTCAAATTTGGGCTCCTCCTCCCATTGGACATAAAAACAATCTTCAAAGTATCTTATTTTAGCGTCGTCGTTGTAAGTAATATTCGCTTGAAGATGACTTTCTGCCAGCATAATACTCCGCTTACAATGACCAGTAAGAGAAAATACGGCGTGGAAGGTGTCCAGATCGTTCTTTATTTCTTGCTAGGCCAGATATAGAACTTCAGTCGACACATGGAGGGTTTATTGTAAGATGTGGTCGAGTTCATTTTCTGAGGTGACACATTCTGCTAGTTGAGATCATGTTAGATGTTGGTTAACATTGTCATTGTAAATCAACTTATCCTCTTCTGACACTCGGCTCTCTGTTGATTGGAACAAATGTCTTAACGCAATGATAGGAGAGCGAATTTGCTTGCCAGCTTCGTATCAAAAATTCTTTTGTTTGTTATCTTTTTTGTGAGAGAAAGTGAAATGGTCTGAATAGAAAATGTAATGAGCCATAGTTGCACAGTTCAGCGTTCATGTTAGCTTACTGATACGTTCTGTTTTCATCCTAATTTACACATGCGTTATTCTGTTTAGAAAAACGGGACTGAAAATGACGCATACAGTTTCTTCACTGGGGGCTCGGACGTAAACAAACTTGGATTGTTATATTCGTGGAACTACACCTCTCAAAGCCCCGCGTTTCGTGGCGAATGCGGCAAAGTTGGTGGCTCAGTTGGTGATTTGTGGCCACTGAACGCAGCTAAACAAGATAACGTTTCGTTATACATTTCGGATTTTTGTAGGTAAGTATACTTCTCTTTTTGTTCTTTGTTCGCTGAGTGATTCCCAAAGATTCCAATTTTCCGATTCATATTAATACTCGAGTAATATGTTGACAGTGCTATGAGTTTCCATTATGTCGGACCTCACTCTGTGAAGGATATCGACGGAATAAAGTTCGAAGGAAATGAGCTCACGTTCGATAATGGTACGAAAAACAGTCGGAATCGTTGTTATTGTCCCACTGACCAATGTAATATCAAATCCGGTGTGCGGAGTATGGCGAATTGCGTGGGTGCTCCGATATCTGTGTCATTTCCTCATTTCTACGCGGCTGATAGTAGTTATCGGGAGGCGATGACCGGAATGCGACCTGATGAGCAGAAGCATAAGTTCCACATTATCCTTCAGAAAGTAAGTTCTACAGTTAATTTTAGAGATGTGAAGTGTGAAAATTGAAAATGATTCAGTAAACGAAAACATGTTTTGAGCAGAGACTGAAAGCCAAACGATAAAGCTTTCGCTTTCGGCTCTAGCTTTTGACCTTAAAAAGTACGGCTTCCGCTTCCGGCTTTGAACTTAATTAGCTTTTGACTTTTGGCTTTAGCTTTCATGCCAAAATCGTGCGCTTTCGACTTTCGGATTTTCGGACAGTTTTTACAATTCCCCCCCCCCCCCCGTTGCCTAGCACTTCGGAGCCTAGGACTTGATTTTCGGCAATTCTCATTATCAGTACTCAGTAGTCTATACTTTTTGGTTTTCGAGAAAAAATCGAAAAATGACGAAAAAGATTCGGCTTTTGGTTTCGGCTTTCGATTTCGGATTCAATCGGCTTCCGACTTTCAGCTTTGGCTTTTATGCCGAAATCGTTCGGCTTTCGGCTAGCTCTCAGTCCCTGGTTTTTAGGATTGAACCCGATGCGCAATCAGTTACCCAGCTACCCGCGGATAAGTTACCCATTTGTTACCCTCAGATTACCCTTGTTCCCCTTTAGTTACCAGGTTAACTGGTGGAATTTTGCGCATCGGGAATATAGTACACGTTTGAACATCATCGTGAAAAAAGTGTAACAGCACCATAAATATCGATTGGCAGAGTGTGCAAAATGTCGTCAGTATACTTGAAGGATAAATAATCAAAATTCACGTTTGTCATTTTGCTTCAAGGGCGCAAATAGGCAAAGTACTGTACACGGGTGCAAGAATATCTTTGCTGCGCCTGTGAACGTGGAGTATGTTATACATACCGTACATTCACAGACCTAACAAAGATATTCCTGCACCATTGTACAGTTTTTTGCCTATTTGCACCTTTGAAGTAAAGTGGCAGTTGTGAGTTTGATTCTGTACTCTTCACTTGCTCTATAGCATACTCTATCATGTGTTTGATATGGCTCTGGAACTCTTCTTTCACAATTTCTTTACGGCTACATTCATATTCGCAAAACTTGAAAGAAAATGACCGTTGATATTCGGTACGGCGGCATTAATATAATATTAAGAGACCTTGCTAATTACCGAATTTAGAAAATTTATTAATAGAAACGTGAAAGTTGTCAGTCGTGAGATATATTTTGAATTGGCTGAATTTATGATTTCTGATCGTTGAAAATAACGTGGGAATCTCATCTCTGTGTCGGTGTATATCTGAATGGATGTTCTCTGTGGCGGTAGCACTAGAATTGTGCATTTTGCTAGCATGATCACTTTCTAATTAATCAGCACCGCAGACGGCGTTGGTTTTGAAAACAAACGTATCAGCGCTATGATAAAATTTTCTTTTAATGATTAATTATCTTATTATCGTGGTGTGATTGTCGAATACTAATATGCATTATCCTTATTGGTTGTTTTTGTTCGTTAGTACTTTTGTTAATCTATGAAGTTGCTACACCATATCGGAACGCTATCAGTCAGATATGATGGCACGTACTGAAAGTGAAATCCTTCTATTTATTTTTACTTATTTTGAATGAAATAATCGCACCGGGGATTTGATATATGAGCAATAATTTAAAAAATTAATCGGTCACGGTGCTAGGTTTTTTTTTTTTTTTTTATAACCTTGTACGTTGACGAATTATCATAACGGGAGATTTTTCCAGCATGCCTATCTGTCTCAAAGGAAAAGATTACTAATGTTCCGTCTGTACATTTTTGTGAACCTTTTGAAGTTTTTATAATATATTTTTGAAAATCTGAATGTGCAAGTACAATATGGCTCAGTTGTGCAATGTGAAGTCTCTGCCCCTAAATAATAATGAGTGAAAGGTTGGAGATTTAGATATTATTTTCAGGTTTAAAGTTTTCATTATTCAAGTCCTGCTATTTATTAATGCTCTGAAGTTTATAGATTTAATGTATTCATGTAAAATTTTCACCCTTCATTTCCTACAATAACTACAAATTTGCGTTTATGTGTTTAGGATTCTGGCATCATGTTGGATGTAGCTGCTCGACTTCAGTTGAATTTACTCGTGGAACACATTGATGGTATAGAGTAAGTATTGCGTATTTGTCATAGATCAGTCGACTTCGATGCCTATAGACCTGATTCGAGTAACGTCAGGGCAAGATTTTCAGTGTTATCATGCCTCAGATTTTTTCTTTGCTTACATTTGATGGATTGAACAGCCCATTTCTGATGAAAATTGTAATGTTAATCCGCGGTTGTCATTAAATTCATTTATATTAATGAATTCTATGAAACTTCAATGTCAGTATCGTGGGCGAGGGCCGTTCAAAAAGTAAGTTTCACAATGCGAGCGCTCCTCTCAGTCACGAGGTAGAACTATGAAATTTTAGGGAGATATTTTCCCATCTATCCTAACCAGTCAAGTTTATTGCAGAGTGCGGTAGCCCAGTTTTTGTATGTTTTATAGCGATTTAAAGTGGAATGGCCGTTAAATTTTTCATTCAAACATGAACTGCACAGTATGACACGTTTTTTAACTACAAAAAAACCTCGAATCCGCGGAAATTCATCGAGAATTGTGTTCTGTGTATGGTGATAAATGCATGATTTTTCAAATGGTTACAAGTTGGAATAAAGCATTCCTAAATGGGCTCGAAAACATAGAGAACGAAGCGCGCAACGGTCGACCAGTGCATACTGTGAATGAGGAGAAGGTACGGCTTGAGAAACAGCTAATTGAGGAAGATGTGCAGTATTCCTTGGATGAATTGGCCGAGAAATTCCTTAGTAGAGACGAATGCAACCGATCTTCCATCCGAACCATCATTCATGACGAACTCGAGCCGGGTGAAGTAAGCACATAATGGATGCCTCCTCTTCTCACCGAGCAATACAAAACATTAACGCGTATGAGGCGGAGTGGGAACCTTTTCTGCACCGAATCGTAGCTGGAGACGAAACTTGTGTGTGCCATTACACCCCGGAATCGAAAAGATTGTCCATGAAATTGTGTCCACGAAATGGGTTGGAAGAAAAATTTATGGGGAATTCCACTTTAAATCGCTATAAAACACGCAACAACTGAGCTGCTGCACTCTGCAATGAACCGAACTGGTCAAGATAGATGAGAGAACATCACCTTAAAATTTCATAGTTCTACCTTTTCACTGAGAGGCATCGTGAAATTTACTTTTTGAACAACCCTCGTGTGTGTAGGAAAAGTGAAAAATGAGAACATTGTAAGGCAATAAAGAAGATGGAATTTCTACCCAGTGTAACCATAAGTTCTGATACATTGTAATATGTGTGTATTTTGAAAGTAATATTCATTATGAAAGAAACAAAAAAAAAACACATCATGAAAAAGAGCACAAAATTTTTATTCAGGATGAGGCGACTCGGCTTGCCGATCGTTTTCGCTTGGCGAGGGGTGTATTGACGTTTCGAGATTGAACGAAAGCTTTCTTTTCGCTCTGAACCTGTTTCAGCTGCCTTTCTCGGCCATCGTGTAAATACGAAACCAATTTAGCGCGAGGGGCTAATCAAAGATACGACTATCGAGCCCAAAGATCGTTTATTCACTGAAAATTGTACAACAGCTGACTATACACAAAATTTACGTTTCGCCGATTTGGAATGATTCTTAGGGAGAGAGAGCGAGAGCAACCAAAAACAGGTCACGCTCTTGAGCCTCTAGGAGTGCAGGAGATCGGGTAATAACTCAATTTCCATCAGAAGGGACTGTGCTGTCCCATAAATGTAGATTGAAAAAATCTGGCTCGCGGCAACACTGAACATTTTTTCGTGACGTTAGCTTGGGAAAGATGTATTTCCTAGCTCAAATCATACATTAGACCTATTCGCTCATTCAAAATCATCTCTTAACTTGGGCAATTAGTAGGTTTGAAAGTGCATTTTGATTCGAATGAACTAGGCGAATTCAGTAGATACGAGTAATCTAACTGTGTTCATTTACTGTAAGCAATTGGGCGAAAAAGATTTTTGTTTTCACTAAAAGGGGTATTTTTCCTGTTATCATTGATGTTATAATATTTAAAAAACTATATTAAATTTCCCCCTTCTTTCTGTACTAATAACTTTCCTCTTGGCTCACAGAAAAAACCGCTAGGTAGGCTGCCTACTTCAGAAATCTAAAAATATTGACGGAACAGATCTGTTGTTTCCGGATCTGGTATATAGAAAGATGAGCAGGGGCGAGAAATTCTAATTCTTTTATTCTATAATGTTGATTTTGTCAACTTATGGCAATTTTGGATTTTGGAAGTCGAGACAAAAAAAAAAAGATCCGAATGCAGCAAATGTGAAAATTTGGTTTCAGAGTGGCTTAGGGCGAAGTCCTGTACGTCTCAGAAGTAACTATTTCTAAGTGTAATTTAGGACATGACGAATTGATGCCTTCTCTCATCCATTCTGACTACTTCTTGCCTCCTCTGTCTTCCGTAGAATGCTTTTTTTCAGAACATATTCTGCATACTATTTCAGTAGGTATCGAGTAGGGTAATTCGTCCACTTTTGACTAGAGTTCACCCTTTTGCCAGTTCTGATAGAACTTTCAAGATAACGAACTATGACTATGACTAAGGTATAAGCAACTCTAGGAATTCAGCTTTTACCTTCAAATCTTCTTGTGCCATAATTTACTGAAATTTCTACTGGGTTACCATTAAAATTTGTCTTTCACAGGATGAGAAGTTATGTAGTTTTGAGCCAAAAATATTTTTGTAAAATTGTGCCACCAGGCAAAACTCGATAATAATCGAGTTTCATTTGCTGTTCCTCAATTGTTCAATGCTTAATAAACATTTCTGCTCATATGAATTGCCGCCTGGGTACCTATTTCTACTTTCAGTTTACCTAGGTACAGGTACATCTGGTTAAGGAGGGTAAGATGAATTGAAGAGTCTTACGTGGCAAAAGGTGGATGTTCTTGTAAAAAAAATGCTATTATTGATTTTCATATACTCTTGCGTACATCAGTCGTTCTGATTCATATTACGAAACATATTTTCCGGGACTCGAAAACGTGAACATTGGTAAGAAAGAAAGATTTACGGTGAAAGAACAATTATTATGTTTTTTAATCGACGTTTAAATTTGAAGAATCCGTTGAACTGGTCTAAAGTGGACGAATTCTTCACCATGGAAAACTAATGTCAGATGTTAACTTGGATCTGCAAATTCTAGATGAGTAGCATTTGATTTTTATGTTTCAGTTTCCTGGATGATCTGCCTACTGGGTATATGCCGGCATTCTGGTTTGAAGAATCCGCCGATTTGCCTGCTGCAGTTACCGATCAACTGAAATTCGCCTTCAATGTTGTACCATTTTGGTTAGCTGTCGGTGGACTTTTGTTGGTTATATTAGGTTCCGCACTTCTAGTCACTGGTTTTATATTGACCAGGCTGTCTTACCAACCGATTCCATACAGGATAGAAAATATCTAAGTCTTATTCATTACTTTTCAAGGCTGATTTATTTTAATTTTATATTTGTACAGTGTATTTTTTGTAACAAATTATCATGGCCTTTCTTTTCATTTATTTATGTATCATGTATTAATAGATATATAAGATGTTTTTTATAAAAATTCCTCAGTGATTTTATTTGAAAGGAGTTACTAGTTATTGTGGAAGTTTGGTATTAAAAAGCATGATGTAAATTGAAATTTAGAAGCATCAGGCAATATTAGATGTGCCTCAACATCATTTCAGTGGACCTACTTTTCCAAATTGGCGAATTGGGATCAAGGTTGACAATAGGTAATGTATTATTATAGAAATATTAGCGAGTTTTTGTACTGTTCTGCTAACGGATACCGTGTAATCAAAAAGAAACTTCTCGTTGGGTCGAAAGGTACTGAACGCAATAAGGTATCTGGTATCAAAGACCTGTAAAATCTCTAATGTTGAGTGAAGGTAACGGAACGAATGGATTATGTAACAAGAGGGTGAAAGGGTACTTACTACCTAACCATCCTTACCCTACTATCTCTCAAAACATGTCGATGTACAAAATCCATCGATTTCAATACGATATTCCGGTTCAATTTGATACAAAATTTAAGTTACTTCAACGTCGACTTTTGAACCAACAATCAAATTTTGCGTCATCTTCAATGTAGAATTCTATACCAAAGTCAACATTGACATGAACTATGAACTGATAACTTGACTGATCAAATTCTATGTCAAGAGCCAATATTGACCCCAATTCTGTCAGCAAAGGACAAAGTGATGGATTTTGACTGTCGACAACAGTTTAAATTTTGTATGGATCATATATTTCAAAGGATGGTCGATAGTTGACCATAATTAGGGATGTCTGATGGCATGCCCCTGAATAACAGAACAACCAATAGAAAACGATTATTCTCATAATAACTGTGACATGACATAACCACCCATAATACATAAACTGATTAACATTAAAATTTCTAGATTTCTTAACTAGAACAACATATTATATATCCCAATTTATTTCGCTTTCACAGCTACCTACTAACAGCTCTGAATATCTTCAACAAGATAACAGAAACGGAAAAGAAACCTAACGGTATAATGTACACAATAACCGTAACCGGTAATGTCAGAACGAACGTAAAATGTGCGATTTACTTTGCAAAAACCCTAAAAATGTTGACGAATTTTTAGTTCCAACAATAATTTTTTGCCTGAGTAGGTTTTGGAGTAGGTAGATTTCCAAATTTTCTGGCTTTTCCTAGGGAAAATGATTCATAGTAAAAGCGAGTGATTACCACTTTTCCCCTGAATCTAGTCGAATGAAGTCTTAGCTTATTAAAATCATTCAAGTATCGTGATTTCTGATAAGTTTCTTTTGTTTGAGTTTACTCTGCACATCGTCGACGTATATTTGTATCATGGTAAGTGAATTATGATAAGCTCAATATTAACTTGTAGATTGTTTTTTTGTTCTAATACCTGTCTTGGTTTGTAAGCTATGTGTGAGGACAGAAATCCTACCGAAAATAATCATCGATAGTTCTTTTCCGTCATTCGTGTAATTTCGTACTAATTATAAATCGATCAATTTTCAGTCTCAAAATGTCAAAGTTTGCGATATTAACGATGATGTGAAAGAAGCTTTAAAAAAATTCAGATTCAGAAAAAGTAATTCAAATGCTGCGTTAATTCGTAAGTTATCTGTACTCCTTTTCAAACAAACACATTAATTTTATTTATGTATCTTATATTTCCCTGTTCAAACTTTGTTATCATTCTTTGTTTCCAGTGAAAGTGAACCGGGAGGAACAGAAAATATGCGTCGACAGTTTAATTGAGGTATGCTTATTTTATTCATGCGATATCTCATCAATTAGTGCCACTTTGTGGCCCTTCCACTATGAAATAACATCCATCTCCTCTGTATTGCTGCAGACTTTTCCCTTAGCTGGTATTCCAATAGCTCAAATTATAGCTAAGATTCATATTACGCGGTGTAAATAATAATGCTCGGTATCATTTTCTCCCTCTAGGATGTTAGTCTAGATGAATTGAGAGAAATCATCCCCAGTCATCAACCGCGATACATAATCTACTGTTACCGGATGGAACATCTCGATGGACGGATTTCATTCCCAATGTGTTTCATATACTTCACTCCTCGAGGTACATGTTGCCAAAATATGACCTAAAATATTGTCTTATTCATCAGTGTTAATAAAAATGAAATGAATTCGATTTCCATGTACAGATAGTCACATGGAGTTACAAATCATGTACGCTGGTACAAAAATTGCTTTGCAACGAGAAGCGAATCTCACTAGATCGTACGAAGTACGAGAACTTGACGAATTGACCGAAGAATGGCTGAAAGAACAGATCGGTCAGTAATCATTAAAATCCGCTTGTAGATTTTCGAGTATGACTTCTTTGATGATTCAGAATATTTTCATGAATTGGTCTCCCATCATTCACTTTGCCCGCGTGGCATTTGCTCCCTGTATTAATAATATAATTTTTATAATTCGTTGAAAAAGATATGGCCAGTGCTTTCACATATTAAGTAGTCTAAGTGACTCGGCTGTACGAAGAGTCGACTGCCTTAATTTCTTCTCTCGGTATTGCGTAGGTTCATTTCATTAGTTCCTGTGTGTAATTCTATCAGTGTTGATATTTTCTTCGCCTGTGCTTACTTGGGAACATTTCTTAAAAGATACGAATTTAAACGAGAGAGTAAGTAGATTATTCTAACATAAAACCATCGAGTTCGGCGCAAATGTATTATATTGGCATTTGAACCCAAAGTAACTGACATCTGATGATACGTACACTTTTACATGGTAATTCCCATTTGAATTCTAACGTCAGGTTTTTTATTGTTTTTTTTTTAAATAAGCCATGATATTATGTTTCATGAAGTTTATATGTTTAAAAATCTACCAGATTTGGCTTGGTTGTGCAAGATGAACTGGACACAACCCTTGTGAATTTGTGTTCGTTTGTATTCGAAACAAGGTATTGACAATGAGCGTTTTACAGGGCGGTTTACATGACAATAGTCATTAGAAAACTAGAAGACTATGTGCAATGGCTCAAATGATTGTGTTTTCAAATTTCAAAAGCATTTAATCTTTAATTGGAAAATAAAATGATTCCTTTTTAAGAGGAAGAAACCTGAATTCATACTTCAACTGCTTATGAATCTCCAGAACTTCATGTTAACCTTATATTAATAAATAGAACCCATGGGTTCGTAGGTGTCGATTTTCTGTCAGAAAATGAAAAATCGGTCCCTTGTAACTGGTCTGTAGAACGGGCCTCCTTGCATATTTATTGCTGGTGCTTGAAATATGTCGTTTGAATACGATGTGATGTATAACTCGATGCCTGATATCGTTGAAATATTTTTATACTTTTGGTTACTAATCCGTTAGAAGACCATTCCTTCTCTTCGTCCGTAAAATGTCATTTTACTTTTTTAAATGTTTTTATATTTTTTTTTATTCATTTATTTTGTTAATATTAGACTGGCATTATATTAACTATATTAAACTTTTTCTCTTGAGTACTAAGTTTAGTGCGAGCTTATATGCTCCTTATTTTTAAATTGCTCTTGTTCGCGAATTAGTCGTAAATCATTAATTCCCAAATTCTCTTCCAGTTCTTGATATTTATAATTGTTGGGCATTCAAGATAGTTTATTAAAACCTTATAAAAATACAATCCTGACCGTGTTCTCCCAGTTGAGTTTATAAAAATACAATCCTGACAGTGTTCTCCCAGTTGAGTATCTTACAGTTGGAATACCTGTGTTAGGTAGGGCTACAAACGTTATAACGTAATATTTAAAATGAATCTCAGATTCAAAATATTATAATGCCTTAATTATTTCGGCCTCTTCAAAAAGAGGTCCTTCGTTATTTATTATTTATTCATTTTTTTACATTGTTGGAATGACTGTTTGGAAAATCGATACCAAAACTCAGTGCTGTTTGATACAGGAAAGCCTAATCAAGCGAGTCAGTGAAATTTTGTTGTAGGTTTAGAACATACCAACGACCAACGATAGAAGGTCATAAATCTCTTTTTTTCTCAAATTTATTCTATGTTGGGTATTGCTTAGTTAAGTCCTACACACTATCGGAGAAAGTTTTGAACTACAACAAAAGTGGAGAAACCTGGTAAATTGAAAATTGATTTTTTTCCGATTCGTAGGATCTCATGGTATTGACCGAACGATTGAACGATTCTTCGTCCCCTGTAAAATTTAATTTTTGACTGGTTATGACCCTCTACCGTAGAAACGTCACTATTCAAACTTTGTTGATAAAGACTAATAAATTTGCCAATTGAATATTCGTGCATAAATCAAAATTAAACTGACTGCCAATTTTTAATAACTTATTTTTTTTTTTTTTTGAGAAATTGCTCAATTTTCTGTAAAATAGCGTACCTTCCAAATCTCCCGTATCCTCTGATTCTGAAACCCAGTGCATTTATTTTAACTCTAAATTTCATTTTTTCTTTTCTCCTGGTCTGGCAGTTTTTCTGTAAATTGTATGCTCGTAACATTAATGTTATGATGATTGGTATGTACGTTTTACCGACAAGTTTTGCATTTATCTTGCACAAGTTCTTTGACTCGTAAATTTTCTATCGTATGTCTTGCATGTTATTGTAGGAATTTAATCCTGAATATTATTTTTAAAATCAGTAGCCCTTATTTATTCACTCACACCTATTTTAAAGGTGTTTTTATGTTTCTTTTGTTTTTATATGATAGATACTGTGTATTTACATATTTCTTGAATAAATCTTGAAGTATTGATCATTGATTTTACTGGAAAAAACTTGTATAGAAGCTAAAACTTCTACTTTGACAGAGTCAATAGGTCAGCACTTATTTTTAATTCCAAACAGGGGCAGTAGCCCAAATGATCAATCAACGATTATAACTAAGTATATATTTCTTTGAGGTGTTTGGTTGGAGAAGAACGGGAAGTTTACCACTTGTTCTCCATTAAAGTTGTATTTTATTTTGACAAGAACCTTTTGACTTTTACAAGATGTTAAACTACATATATACAACAGAACGCACTTCTGCTATGTGTGTTTTGAGAAATGAATTGATAGGATGTGGGGCTCTCTAACAAATAAACAGCCCTGTAGAGAGAAAAAGATGGTGGGGGCAATTCCACGGGCCTCCCTCTCTTCCCAGTTTATTTTGTTCTTTTGTTTGATGGGAAAAAATGATAAGCTCTGGCATAAGAGGTTTCTCTCATGGTGTAAGGAGCGATTGCTGATTTGATGTACAGTATGATTGAAATTCAGGTCTTTTAAAAATATCGGGCCCCTTTGAAGGTCCGGGCCCAGGCTATTCCCCCCCCCCCTCAATAGGGTTGCAAGTAACCTGCCATTTCCGACTGTGTGATTAGGCATTATGCTCTATATGACATAGCAATTTACTCATGAGCTTTTTTCAACGCGAGTACACAATTTTTGAATCGGGGGCCCAATTTTGAAAAATTTTACTATTTACGCTCTTCCCAATGATACTAATAAATAATAACTCATTTTACATTTTGTTTACAAATGTTTGTTGGTTCCCTTACGCTTAATAGCGTTCAATTGCGCCCCTAAAAAATTTTAATTCGAAATTGATTTCCAATTGGATTATAAATTAGAGTTGCAAATGTTGGCACTATTGCGTCTTTGAAAGAGTGATCATGGAGATCTATCCCTAAGCGTGTTGCAAACTTCAACTACCATTATATCGATTAGAAATTCACTTTTAAAGAAAATTTGTCCTAAATTTAACTGCATCATCACCAAAAATTTCAATTATATTCAGTTCTACTGGTAGAATAATTTCTACTAGTTTTTCCCCATCCTCAAGATAGCAGTGTTTCTATTTGAAAGTACACATAATCACTTTTTCACTTTCCCCCGCTAACACCCGCACAGGTGATTTTGCAGCGCACTCTAGTGCAGTTTTATATTCCAATAGAACTAGATGCCGTTTCATTTTTTCACCTTTGTGTCTGCAAAACATACCTTAAACGTGAAATAATTAAGGTTTTTTTTTTCTTGACAGGTATGTATCCATATTACGTCACAATCTCATACCTTAGAGTTTAGTTTAACCTTGGGCCATGCCAGGGCCAACCACCTAACCACTAACCAAGGGCAAGAAACCAGTAAGATACTAAACAACAATGTTGAGTTATGATTTTCTTCATCATTAATGCTGCGATTAATACGGAATTACAAAACCAAAATACTAATCAGAATCGAAATACATACATCATCTTCATTACTATTGTGATGGAGAAATCATAATGTTTTGCAATGTTGCTCGGATCATCTACTAAGTGTGCATGTCTCCATTCCACATACCTGCTAACTTCACCGCCAATCGGGCCAGTTTTCCGTGTTCCGGTTGCGGTGGATGATTTTTTTATTTACCCGACTTTTGTAATAGGTATTATTGATACTGACAATTAATCGATTATTTATAAAACCATTAACTGTGATTTCAATTTGGATGCTCTATCCTTGATACTGACCCTTGAATTTTCAAAATCGCCAGGTAATTATTCTTCATAGATAAATTTTTGCGTACTTACATGATATATATATTCTTATTTTCATTTATAAATAGAGGGTCAGTCCATTTATTTCATCTGTATACTATCTGATTCCTGATACGGAATATACTATTAGTAATATATCCTAGTAACTAACTTCTTGTATGCGCCAAATGTTCCATCATTAGTGATGATAAAATGCTTAATCAAATAAGAAGAGCATTGTGAGTTTCTGCGTTCAAAAAGTATATAGTTATTACCTTACTGTATGTAGCAAGTTAGCAATAGTCTGGCATAATTTACCGATATAATAGGACAGGCTGAATGCAAGGAGTAATTACGTTAATTTTTTGGAAGTGACACACTGTGCTAACCAAGATCATGCCGGGTGTTTCAACTTTCAAACATGAAATTGACTGAACCATCTCCTGCTCTCAGTGTTCTATTGTGGATGTCAAATAGAGAATTTATTTCATTTTTATGATAACAGGGGGGGGGGGGCTTTTATAAAGTATTTTGCCTTGAAAAACCTCTGAAAACGAAGTAACATTTATTCAAGTAGAACTTAATACATAAATATGTATAAAATGACTGAAAGGCATGAAAAAAATGTACAAAATGAAAAAATAATTATAATAGATGAACATATAGAAGCGTAAAAAAGTACAAAAGAAAGCACATTTCTAAAACTGAGAAACCCGATATATCATCTGCTTTCCAACTGGCTCGTGTTTCGTCGGACATCTCCCTTTTGTTTTTGAGTAAATACCGTAGGTACAGCTCGGTGATGTACACTGACCTGCTTTTATGCAGCTGTAAAGAAGTTTAGCGATATTTAATTATCCACAAAATTTACCAACTGCAATATATATGCACCTTTACTAAGAGTTTATAAACTTACAATTTTCTCGTGTGATCGAAATGACTGAGCCCGTCTTTGTAATGAATGCATTTCTTATCTCTATCAAAACAGTCGCAAATACAGGAACCATTTTCCAGTATCCTTACTGAAAATGGAGAAGGACACCTGCATCTATATATCAACAAAATCCGCACTCAGTTTTAGCATACCGCACGATAAATGCATGCATTGAATAGGTATTTAATAAAATGAAATCTACTGTTTTAGAAACAACCTAACAGTAATCTGTTATTGTCAGAATGGAATTTTCCTGCGATTTCAGAAATTGTTGTATGTACCTGCCGGGCCTGCTGAGGAGAAAATGATTATAATATGCCAAATACACCTGTAGCGAGTAAGTTTTATCTCTTGATTTATTTCAAGTGTGAACGTATACGGATCATTATTTGTGTGCTGTTACGTCAATATTTATAGATCTACAGTGGACTTATAATAAAATCTGTAGGAGTTAGGTCCATTTAATGATTATTTCAGAGTTGCCCTGGACAATTTTTTGATTGGGTTGCAAGGATTTAGTAAATTTCCGCTTGGTCTATTCTTAAGACTCGCATAGATCAGTCATAGTTCCCATTCCGCATTCTTTTTCCTTAGGTATTTTATCATCATTATTGTTAGTATGTAAAACTTACGTTTTCGACTTGAGTGGTTGATCTGACTGTTCCATTTCGGATCCTATGAGTCGTGCTGTTCGAGCTTTCCTCTTATTCGTTTCTTCGATTCTTTCTTTATTCATACATTGGCATTTGGTGTGATTGAGGAACGTCCTGGCTTCATGTGTAACATTATCTTTATCATTTGGCCCTATTTGCTGTAATAAAGTAGTATCTGAACTGTCAGTGTGATCAACGGATAAAACTGTATGACAATATTCTATTGAACAACAAACGTATCGTAGAACTCACCTTAATCTCGAAGTACAACGTTACAATCTGCGTTTCAACAGGCCGACATTCCTGATGATCGAAACAGCATCCACTGAAAGAGCTGCATGCATGTAACTGGACACAAGACGGCGTATAATACATGTTTGCATGAGGGTAGTCATCCGTGACTTTTCTAATGATTGGAGTCGGTAGTTTGCACTTTCCTTCTTTTGTCATTTTTGTCACGTGGTCTGCCGCTCTCCTCCGGTTTTCTGATTCTGTACCGAAAAAAATAATTTTTTAAAAGTGGTATGATAATGAAATCGAGTTTCTTCGGTAATCGAATTGTAAAATCAAGTTTTCATTAACTATTTCCCAAAAGTCTGGTTGTTGTGGTCATTGTTTTATTGCGCTTCCTTGTTACTATGCTGTGTGTCTGATAATTCTTTTTGTCTAATTTGTTTTTTATTAATTGGTTTGTGACGTGAAGCAACCATAATATCTCGGCAATACCATACGGGAATGTAGAATGTTTCATTTTTTTTAAAACGCTTTTCTCTTATCATTTTAGAGTTAGCAAGATGTAAGAAAGCCATTATTTCTACTCTTTTTACTGGCATTCTTGTATGCATTTAAGAATGTTAGTACTTTTTTTTAAAGTCACTCTGTGACAGTAAAATCCTCATGAGCTTATTTATTTACGTTGCGGTTTAGCAAATTTCATATACTTCAAATCCTACCGTCAACTTGGTACGGGTTTGTGCCTATAACATGGCATTTCATTGAAGAACTTCGTGGAAACAATTTATAGCTGTCGGCTAGGTAATTCATTGAATAATACTATAATAGTTCACTTAATGATACCCCACTCGATCCAAATTGCCAAATCAAAAAAGGAATATTACAGTAAAAATTCTAGTACCAATTTTAATGAACCCTTCCTAAGTGTATACGAACTAACTCTAAAAACTATAGAATGGGGAAAATGAATTTTTTCTCTACTGTACCCTGGAATCGCTGTTAGAGGTTTTATTACTTGCATGATAATAGGCGTTCATTCAGAACTTGAAACCAAGGTTGTTGTTTGGTGTATTAGTATGGTTGAAATAGGAGAATTAATTTTGTACCAAATAAAAACAGAGCTTGGCGCTTCGAGGTTTTGTTTAACTTAATTATGCCGAAGATACATTTATTTTCGTTTGATTTATTGTGACTCACATTCGTTCGTTTTCTTTAACATTCTTGATGGGTAATACGAGCGCAGGAGTACGATTAATAATGAAGTTGGCTTCAATAGTCCCTTTAAATTAGTCGTATTTCCAGACAAAATATAAAAGTTCGATCTACATTATATAGGTTTTACAATTAAACCACGCTTTTTTACTGCGTTCTGTCGCATAATAATTAGCATTTCCTTTGTGTTCGAAAGGAAGCTGGCCTTCTAGCCTCCGGTAGCGAAAACAATAGATTCTGGTTCATTCGCAGACCACCCAAACAGGGTTAGCCAATTCTATTCAGCGTGTTAGACTGAAAAATATGGCCGAACTAATCCTTATTTCAGTGACTCGAACATTTGATTTTCAATCGTCGAACGACCTCGGAGAATCAGAACTGAAATGTTAATCCATTTGTCTTTGTATTTTATTTTTGATAGAAGTCAGGTTCCTACGATATATGGCTATGCAATCTATACTACATTTGTGTTATACATATTACTGACCCAAGATTCTTATAGGAAATATGGAAGTCTGTGTACCGTGCAAGGTGGGGGCTCCTGAAGACAACTCGCAACAATTTCTCCCCATACTGCGCGCATAGTTCACTCCATAAAAAATTATGGAAAAATTTCAATGTTGTGGTGGGGAATCTTTTTTTTCACTCTTGTTTATTGAATGCTATTACCAAAAAAATGGAAAATATGTTACGGATATCAATTATTTTTTTCTAAGTTTTATTTGGAACTACTATTTACCGATTTCTACCATGGACAGAAACTCGATATAGCTTAGCCTACTACAGGGTACTGATCTTCTGTTCTGTAGATCCAGTTGATGGCGGCGTTGTAAGCGCCGTGTGTCTTCTCACTGTCATCAAGTGGTTGAATGACCGTGAGATTGGGTTGTTGGCGAAGTCTCGTAAAACATCGAAAATCGCGGTGTCGAATTATTTCCTCAACGGTTCATAGTTTCAGGTCCGACCGGAACTGATTGTTCGTTACATACCAGGGGACTCTGGTTATTTTTCGCGTATATTTGTTTTGGAACCTCTCGAGTACTATCTGTTCGTCTTTTTGGTGGTGCCCAAAGTTTTGCACCCATATGACCACATAGGCCTCAACTAAATGTTGAACGATAGCCAACCATCCTATCAGAGTTGCGAGCTTGTAAATGTAGTAGATTACATTTTTTGTGTACGTGCTCTTGCCAGTTTAGTTTGGCGTCCAAGTGTAGACCTAAGTATCTGACGTGATTTTTGACAGGGACTGAGGCCTTGTTTATGACTATAGGGATGAAACCATGTGACCACAGGGAGGAGTCTACTCTCACAGACTTGCTCTCATTAAGCTTTATCTTCCATCTACTTGCCTAATCAGCAACCCGGTTGACTGCTATAGTGTCTACGGCCTCCTCGTATACTTTATTGCAGCCTACAACTGCTGCGTCACACACTGGGCAAAATCGTGATTCTAGGCGGCCAAAACCTAACTACACGGCTTTTTCAATGTTTGCTTGGTTCCAAGTCAAAATTTTACATTAACTTGTATGTAGAAACACTTCCATACCTTCCAGTGGTCATTCCCTATATACAGGGTGTCCTCTTGGTCCTCTTCACAAGTAATATATAGGGTACCACAACTTGAATCAAAAGTCCTACAAATTTAGATGGGACTCGTTTAAATGGACAATTTTTTTGTACAACCTCACTTCCTTATGATCAATATTACTTAATTTATCAAAAGATTGCCAAAATCTTAGGTACGCGGAAAAATATGTTTGATACGGTCATTTTAGACTAAATAACAACTACTTGTATACCTTAAAACCTGAGCAGGAATACAGCGTTAGATGAATCAGTAAAAACAAGCAAGAATTTGATCATAAAATACAAACAGGATTATAATTTGCAGCATAATTTTTAGACCAACATCTCAATATAGCTATACAAATTTGAAAGATTGTTTCAAAATTAAAACTGAAGCAGAAGTTGAGTAGGTAATCATTAAAAAAAAAAAATGAATAATTAGAGATTATTTTTCACCTTGACTACTTTGAGTTTGCTACCTAATACCCGTAAAAAATGTATTTGTTTCGTTCTATTTGCACAACAAAGAGCGGAACTGGAACTGTTAGGGATCAATAAACTTTTAATAAAAATTAAAACAAAACCAGAACTAAAAACTAAGTTCTGAGGAACTTTTCTTATTTACAATTAATCAAAAAGAACGCACAAATCTTCTAATCCAAGGTAAACAGAATCAAACATGACAGGTGAAATGAACAAATAACAAGAACTGAGAACCTAGACCCCAGTTTTGCAAAGTTGATAAGAGGAAACCCAAGTAGTGATATCCGTGATACCACAATATCGAGGACGTACCGTAGAGTTTTTCCGGAGGGGGGGATTGTGAGAGTCCTAACTGACTTAACTCAAAATTCCCAAGTACCGAAGCAAAAAAGTAATTGTTGGAGTTTTCCAACTTCTCAACTCAATTCTCAAGTATCAAAAGCAAAAAAAAAAAAGAGAAAAAAGAAATCGTTTGACTCTTTGGATTTTTCCAACTCCGCCTGACTGAAATGGTAAATTTTCCCAACTGCTGACTGTCGAGGTAAAAATTCCTGGGTGGAGGGGGTAAGTTCGCCCCCCCGGATTGGTACGTCCCTGCACAATACACTAGATACGCGCATAACACCACGGCGCACGTCTCATGCGTGACCCTCTATATTAAAACCCACCTAGGTGTATCAAAACCGGTTTTCTGTAGAATTTCCATTAAAGTATCCCCCCCTTCTCCTCATGGTTACTTGAATTTTCTCGTGCTCGGTATCCCAATCCACTCGGAACTCACGGCAAATAATTGAGCTATGTTCACACTAACTAATATGTGGCTCGGTTTGAACACAAAAATCACAGTTCACTGCACATAAGTGGTTTTTGACATACTAGGACGGTTCTAACATGGATATGTTTTTGGAGCGTTTTATAACTTCTCATAAAATAGGACAAGTCCTACGTGAAAGAACACGTCTCCTGCATTCCCAGACACCCAAAAAGTGAAAATTTATATTTTGACACAGTAGGTGGGTTTTAATATAGAGGGTCTTTCTGCGTTCCACATCGTTCATCATTATTTCCTCGTTTTCTCTGCAGGTCACAAGCGGTCGCAGCCATGGGCGTAGTCAGCAAAGAGCAAGGGGGCAATTGCCCCTCCCTGGAATTTTTTTGTTGGGGGGGGGGGATATGTTTCATATGTTTCAGTGCTCACAAGATTATTTTCGAAATATTTAAAGCCAACTGAATAAAATTCGCAGAAAATAGGATGTGGTTAGAGGCCTACACACTGGACAACGAAAATGTGTGACTGGCGCCACACTGATAGCAAAGCAACGACTTGCTCCTGCACAAATTCTTCCTTTTTGCCTCCTTCTGGAAAAAGTTATAGCTACGCCCATGGTCGCCGTTGAATGATGGTCGGATTGTTGGGTGAATGTTCAAAGAATAAAACTCATTTAGTATATTTACGGATCGAGTTGGATCAGGGTTTTTCTAGTCCATAAAGAGAAGGTACTTGATAGGGCACCATGGACAGTAATGTTGAACTTGAAATTTATATTGAGGTTCGAAACGTGAAGTTTCTTTTACAGAGGACTCATTCAAATTGAACTGTATTTATCGAGGAATAAAAATAAGAACATAAAAAAAATTCTACATCGTGTTCGGACTTCAGTATCTTCATTTGAAACTACCCTTCATTTCATCATCTTTTAAAACAGTGTATTAAATTTTGAAATGTTCAAATTGATATCCAGCTCTGCATTCAAATAATATTTCTGGGGAGATAAGTTATGCGGTTTTTAGGTCATCTGATATTGAAGAGTAATTATTTCCACCATTTATGTAAATTTGGCTCGCCTCATTCTATGGAGTTTTGGCCCCCTAAAACCAGCATGTCGCCCAGTGTGCGTCACCTGTAAACAGTGCAATGGTGGTGTCTTCTGTGGCAGGGAAGTCGTTGGTGTACAGCAGGTACAGGGTAGGGCCCAGTACACTGCCTTGTGGGACGCCAGCTGCTATATTGGTCAGCGAAGATACCGCGGACCCATAATGGATGCAGAATGTTTTATCACTCAAGTAAGAATCCGGAATGGAAAACCAAGCTATTCCCCAAAATTGCATACAGTTAATAAAAGAAATGTGCAAAGGGTTAAAAGCAAAAATAATAACAGACGTCGAGGGAAAATACTTTGATATACGCAAAGAAGTCAAGCAAGGGGATCTATTATCTCCAATCGTATTCAATACTGCTCTTGAAGAAATGTTTAGGAAAATGAATTGCGAAGGAAAGGAGATAAATGTTAGTGGGAAATACATGTCGAACCTGATGCAGTTTGCAAACGATGTAGCCCTTTTTGCCAACACAAAAGAAGAATTGATAAAAATGATAAACCAAATAAAAGAATTCGAAAATTAAACAGGATTGACAATGAATATAGAAAAAACGAAAATTTTGACCAACTCAGAAGACTTGAAACAAATTGTAACAAAGAACAATCTAAAAATAGAAGTAGTCAATCAATATCTTTTGAAAATCGCACGGAGAAAGAAATAAACGCAAGAATTATAAAGGCGTGATCAAAGTACTGGTTTCTTAAAAATATTTTTAAAGGTTCCTTCACCTCCTCGCAAAAGAGTGAAATCTTCAATGTGTGTGTACTCCCAACTCTAATATATGGATGCCAGGCATGGTCACTAAATCAAAAACTTTTGAATAAAGTGAAAACTACACAGAACGCAACGGAACGATCAATGTTGGGTATAAAAAGAAAGGATCACACCAAAATAGAATTTATCAAAAAGAAATTGAGAAATAATCAAGATGAGGTGAGAACAATAAAGAGGCCAAAATGGGGATGAGCAGGACACATTTCAAGATTAAAAGACGAAAGATGGACGTATTCTACAACCTGCTGGCAACCTTCCGAGCACAGAAGAAACTGGGGACACCAAAAAACAAGATGGGCGGATGATACAAATAGATTCCTCGATAGTCAAAATTTTCAAAGACTAGCCATCCGTAGACAAGAATAGGAACGCCTACAGGAATCCTTTGCTCTCTATGAGCCGGGAGGGACGTGAGCCCTACAACCATAGGTACCATGTTTATGTTACAACGGTTCCCAATAAAGGATATTGAATTAAATTGAATTGAATTGAACTGCATACTCGGTGCACACCAAGAAGCTCCGTTTCAAATAGTATAGCGAACAACCGGGGTCTGGTTAGCCGAGTGGATAGCGCGCTGGTCTCAGAATCCGGAGGTCCCGGTTTCCCGGTTCGAGCCCACGCAGCAACTCGCTACATTTCGACCTCAGTCGATTTTTCGGAAAGATGAGAAGAGGGATAAGACAGCCCTAACAGCCTCCCCGACGTCTCTGAGGTAATGCTCTAAGGGGCAGATTCTAGGGCTCGGGTTTTGAGTGTAAAATTAGAAAAGAGTAGCGAACAACCAGTTCTTTTGCATCGCGTTTTTTTGGTTCGTTCCCACAGAAAGAGAAAGTCGGTTTCAGTTCTGATATGGGCTGCGCCCAGGGCCGAAGCTATGGGACGGGGGGGGGTGTCACCCTTCACCCCAGTGCCGTTTGAAAAGTCGATACTCGCCAAATTCTAGGTGCCAGTCGGCAAAGTTGAGACTGTAAGAACTTTTTTCCTTCGTTTTTTGGTTTAAACAAAAAATTTCTATATTTTAGTCGGGATTTTTGCTGTCTACTTCCTCTCCCCCTCCCCTCCAACCATAATAGAAATCACGCTGGCTACAGTCCTGACTGTTCCTACTTACTATCTGACAATGCAAAATGATTACAGTTTCTATCGCCCTGTATTTTATAACTAAACGCAGCAGTTGCTGATTTATAAAAAATAGCAGTAATAATAAAAAAATAATAACTGCATACTAATTATCAAAGTTTGTATTTATCTCTCTGTCTAAACATTTTGCGTTATTTTTGAGCAATATTCCTGCAGAATGTTAGACGTGTCGTCCATTGAAATAGAAAGTATTTATCTGATAAGAAATCAGAGATATTTTTACACGTATATTCATTGACCTCGGTTCCAAATCATATAGTTCATAAAAGTTATCATCTTTGCACGCAACAAAATAAAATGAGTGTAACAGGTACTTACGATCTCTTCCCGCCGGTAAAGATGTTCTGTTAAATTTTTTTTTAAAAGCTTTATTTGTTTTCTCTTCAGTTCCATATTCATCCAGCTTCCGTTTTGACGTTTCAGAAAGTTCAGCAGTCTCGAATTCCTGAAAACAGGAATTCCATGCGATAAATACATTAGAAATATTTTCCATTGTTCCAGCAATGAAAATTAGACTCTTCGCGTGTATTTGTTGCTTTATCCGGAGTCTGGACGTAGAAAGTGAGAAATGCAATGAAAAATTTTTACTCCTCCAATGTTCTCTACGAAGTTTTGGATGTTTGTTACTTTTTGATATGGGTGCTGTCGAACCAGACGTTTTTCGGGGAGGAGGGGGGAGAGATTCAAGAGAGGCAAACCCTTATTCCAGGAGGAAAACATGCCTTTTCTGGTTTAAAAACTGTTTTGTCAGAATCTGGAGGAGGGAAGGGCGTAAACTATCTCTATCCTTCCTAGCTGTGCTTAAGGTTCTTGGTTTATTCTCATTTTTAAGCTGTTTCGCTGTCGATTTTTTTAAAAATTTGATACTACTCTTAAAGTTTTAGATTATCACCTTCGGACTAGTTCTCAGTTTTAGGCTGTTCACAAGTTCAGGGGCCACTTGTCACGTTCAGACTCCTTGTCAACTCAACACCGTTTGTCGGTTTCGGCTATTCGTTATTTATGAAATGTAAACTAATTGTCAATTTTGGGGAGGGGGAGGGGATGGACTGCAAAAATGCTAACTGAAATATAAGAAAATTGTAGGCGGCCGATGCCGGTCTGTTATTGGTAATTTATTGGTTTTGCATTGCTTGTAAGTTTTGTGCTGTTTGTCAGTTTTTCGACTATCTATTGGTTCATGTATGGTTTGTTATATGTGGGATGTTCGTCAGTTTTAGACTCTCGTGTTGTACTTTGGGCTATTGATCTGTTTTTGATTGTGAATTCACACCAAATAACACTGTAACTAACATTGTTGGTTTGAGCAAATAACTTTGTTGGACACCGAACCAGAATTTATTTATACAGACACCAGCATAAATGACATAACTCAGTATACAGGGGTGGTCAGAATAATTCATTACTTGAGTATACTGTAACTTTCAATTGCTCAAACCCACTTGCGGACAGTGTTGTGACGTAATAAAACAAAATGACATAAAATGACTATTGAACTGTCAAAATTTTATCATGTGACAAAATTTTAAACTGTTTTTTGTCAGCACTGTTTTGTTAGTAATATGAAAAAATTAATCCAGTGACAACATGAAATAAGAAAATAACTAAGTTATGACAATTCATCAATGATTAAATGACGAACTATGCTAAATGACACAATTTATTACTCTACACAACAGCCGAAACAAGAACGAGAATAGCCGATTATAGAAACATTTTTCACGCTAAATTCAATGACGTTTTTGTTTTTCTTAATTAGCTCTTCTTTTCTCGTAAATTCATTCTGAATATTCCCCCTTTATTTCCCTCTCTTGTTTGAAATATTAAGAAATGTGGCTACACGGCATGCACTACAAAACGTAAACTCGCCAACACAGTTACATATGGACGCTGTGAAGCGTAACAGAACCAACCAACAAAATGTGACCTGCCAGGAAGAAAGGGACCTGAGCGCAAAAATGTAAATTTTATAGGAGAGCGGATGAACAAAATTGATAACGTTTTCACGTTACGGAGACACTCAACTTTGAAGACTTGCAGCCGTTTGGGAGAATTTTTTAGAATTTTCTCGACAACATCACGCGAAAGAGCGGCCAAAAATTAGTCAAAAACAGTTGCTATCACAAAAATGTTTTTTTTTTTTGCGCTGAGGTCTCTTTCTTCCTGTCAGCTCACAAATCTGTTTTTTGAGAACACGTGATTCGAAGTTCAAGAACCATGTAGAAACTATATGACGTTTACTGATAAGCTTTTTTCAACGTGAGGACACATTTTTGAATCGGGGGCCCAATTTTGAAAAATTCTACCTTTCACGCTCTTTCCAATGATACTAATAACTCATTTGGTCAACAAATGGGCGGTAGTTCTGTTACGCTTAACAGCGTCCATATATTATGTGGACGTGTGATTTGTATCGAGAATCGAAGAAGTTTATCAGTGGGTAGTATCCTAATATGTATCAGTTTTATACACCATCAGTGTTGCCATATCAAGTAAAACAAGAATACATTAAGAATCGTCTAGTTTCCTTTATGTGGTTTCTAAAAAAAAACTCTGTTATGTAGTGTAATTGATGATAGCTTATGCTAAATGACCTTGCCATTGATAAGAGACTATGCTGAGCGACATGGCAAATGAAGACAAAAGACAAAATAATTCTGTCTAGACGAAACAAAACCATGAAAAAACAAAATGACTGGACTCTGAGGATGATAAAACTCTTGACGTTATAAAAAAAAAAAAAATGAAATATCTTGTCTGACAAAATATTTTGTTCAACAACACTGCTTACGGATCATTCTTTCTCAGTTGTAAGGTGTTTTCTTTTTGGCTGTTCTCCTGTTTTTGTTTGTCACTTTTGGACTGTTCATCTGTTTTTTAATCAGTTTTGCCTTTTTTAGCCTTCGTTTTTGAGATATTCGCCCTTTTTGCACTATTTTTGAATGTTGGACTGTTTTTCTGTTTCGATTATAAGTGTTTATTTTGGCTTGTTCGTTAATTTTAGGCTGATTGTCTGTTTTCGGGGCTAATCTGTTTCGGGCTATATTTGTTAGTTTTAGGCTTTTAATTACTTTGAAGCGGTTTGTTACCTTTTAGCTGTTTGTTTGATTATTCGGTGCCATCTTCACCTCTTCATTTTGCCTCTAATATTACTGCGGCACTATCATAAACATCCCTTTTCTCCTTCCCCGCTTGAAGAAGAAAATAATAACTTCACCAACACTGATGATGTATTCTTTATCTTTCGACTAGTAGGTTTCATTCTCCACTTGTCTCTCTCCAGGGGCGTTACAAGGACTTTTCCAAGGGGGGGGGGTCAGCAAAATTTTTGGGGGTACATCTAATATGAACTATTTGTTTTTACATTGACGTATCAGTATGTTGTGCTTCTCGACTTCAATCGTGCATCTGAATTTAAATTTCATTTCGCGCATTTACTGTGATACTGTCAGCATATTGAAAACTCCCATCTCAAAGGGGAAGAGGGGATTCATCCCCCTAATTTCTCCCTTGGCTACTTCTTATGGAAGTTTACCATTGCTACAAAGCGTGGTGGTAAGTAACTGATACATGGAAAATGGAGCCATTTCAAGTTCATAAATGAAAATTAGAGACCTCAGTCTCTGAATTCATCCAGGTATTATATGACTCAAGAAAACATTTTATTGACTAGGAAAAGCGAATTCAAGTTACATGGAATGTCCATGATCACCTTTTCAGGAAATTCCACGACAGGGCTACCAACTTACCGACTTCGGAAACTCTGTAAGTCTTAGCGCTTATACAAGTGAATAAAGTGAGTCGATTTTTTTTTTTTTTTTTGTTTTGTTAGGTACTATAGATGATTGTAAAATGTCGCGCAAAATATTATTCTTATCATATCTGATTATAAGGAAGACTATAAATTTTAGAGGACCTATATAGGTGCGCTATAATCGAACTTTAGATTGTATACTAGCGACCCTCGTGGTCATCACGAGATGTATACAAAGCTGTGTAATAATCTAAACATTACTGCACAGTTCAACATTATCGCACAGTTTATTGTCTGCGATTTGAATTTTCGATAAAAATCAACTTTCTATGCATTTTTTAGTGGTATAAAATGCACTTTTACAATTGTATGTATATTAAAAAAATCGAAATCATCCAGAGATGGCAAGAGACGGCAATCTAAATAAACTTACAAATCATATTTTCCCCCGGTATTCCCTGTGGCCAATCCGATCCTTTTCCTTTCTTGTGTTCCTATTGTGAGGGTCTTACATCCATACAATGCTATTCTTCAAATATATTATGTTTGAAGAAACCTTAGTCTTACTTCCAAAACTATATTTGCTCTAAATATGTCTCCTTTTTTGAGAAAAAAACAAAATCTTTCTCATGTTCTATTCTACTTTTTCATCTTGCGCTATCAGACTACCTAAGTATTTAAATTTCTTTACTTCCTTTATTCCTTCACCTCCTGTTTCCGTATTTATTGGATTTCTTGTTTTCACATCATACGACTACCATCACTTTTGTTTTATTCTTATTAATTTTTATTTTATTGTCAATTTTTCATCTAATCTTTTCTGTTTCCTTAGTTCTCTTTTACTTCGCCTTCTACTGTCACAATATCATCTGCAAAACCTTATCATTCTAACCACATTTCCTTGTATTTTCACCCCTGATTTCCTTTCATTCATTTCTTCAATATTACTTTTTCTGTAAACAGGTTAAGCAGCACTGGTGACAAATATAGCAATTTTATCTCACTCTCTTTTTTGTTTCTCTCACTCCATCCTCTATTTGTATTTCAGCACTTTGATCCTTATATAAGTTACATACGAATATTATTACTCTTCTTTCTCCATACATAATTCCTGTCTCATTCCCACCAACATTACAAGATGACAAATCGTAGGCGCAACCAGAAATTATCTTTGGGTAGGGCTGAACTGGAGAAAAGTGAGGGGGTAGATTTTATACGAAAAAGTAAAATTCTTGACTTGTAAGTTTTAGCTTAAAATTCCACGAAGGTTTATTTCTAAAAACATTGTAAACGAAATTACAAAATAAAATAAAGAAAAAAACGACACTCTAAAATTTAATCTTCTTGGTGGACGCTGAAACTAAAGGAACACTTTAAATTACCTCGCTTATAGTCACTAAGATTTTTTTTAAGTGCTCAGGGTTTTTGGGGTTATAGCCCCCATAGCCCCCTCCCCCCGTTGTGCATATGTATGTAGTTCGCCAACTCTAAGCATTTCTCGAAACAGGTAAATTTTTCTTATGAAATAGATTTTTAAAAAATCAATTTTTGAATTTTTTCGATTTTTTGTCTCAAACCTCCATCTTAGGAGGAGATTTTGGACAGTACCGGGGGTGGTTTTGGACACACTTGAAATAGGCAAATATTCTGAAAAGCAAGACCAAAAAATATACTGTAAACTATTTTAAGTAAATAAATTTCATTGCAGTCAGTATCTTCATAAATTAAACAATATGGTAATAATTTATTATTAGATGAAAAAAGAAATAACATCTTCACTAACATATACGTCTAATAGCCGTTTATGAACGCAATAACGAAGTATTTTCACGTTGAAATACAATTAAATAACTCAAACTACAATATTTCAATTTTACGGATGCTATAAATCAGAAAGTACTATTTGCTTTAGCATAAATATAAGGTGGGTTCCTATGTTAAATCCCAACGCTAAAAAATGTGTCTAGAACATGCCCTTGTTTCACTAAAATGAAGGATACACAGTGTAAATCCTTCTCAGAAATGAAAAGATTAGCACGGGAGAGAGACAAGTGGAGAATGCAAAATACTAGTCGAGAGATAAAGAATACATCATCATTATTATTATCATCATCATCATCATCATCATCAATGTTGGTGGAATTATGGTTTTCTTCTTCAGGTGAGGAAGGAGAAAAGGGATGGTTATAATAGTGCCGCAGTAATATTAGAGGCAAAGCCATTTTTATTTATTTATTTTATTTTAAAGTTTAAAATCATCCAAAAATAATTGAAGGCTAATTCCACTACAAACACATTTGCAAGATATTTTGGAATGTTTGCTCTATCTGATGAATAATTTAGAGACTTCTACAATTACACAGTCGAAAGATATTCCTAATTTTATAAATCGTAAAACCAATAATTTTTTTAAATGAAAAACACTTTTTTTCTGGATCAGTGAGATTTTGGTAATTTTTTTGATGGAATTTTTAGTTATCAACGTTGCCAGTAAACCATCCAAGACTTATCGATTTTGAGTCACTGTAAATAATATGTAGTTATGAATTGACTGTCCAAAATCTGGCCCTGTCCGGAACATCCTCCCGCTCCCCTAAATAAGTAGCCTAATACGAGTATAACTGTACTTAAAAATTGTTGAATATTTTTTTCTCAACTGGTTTGTTTTTTAGTTTTTCTGTCTGATCGTATTTTCTTCATCTTTCCTCCTATAATTGTTTGGATGGGCCACTAAGTTTTTTAGGTGGGCCCGAGGCCACCTAGGCCCATCTGTAGTGACGCCACTGTCTCGGAAGTTTCGAAACATCATAAAGGTTGAGACACATAGAAACGAAAATTTGTTGAAAGGGGTGAGGATGTCCTAAAACTGTTAATTTTACAAACTGGATCAGTGTTGGGATCGACAAGCAAAAAAGTCTTCACTTTAAAAATTTTTCCAACTTGTCCCCTCTGAAAAAACCTTTACCGTTATCTCCTTGGTGTACGTCCATGAATGTCGAACATGACTAATTCGTGCATAATATCTCGGGCCCTCATTATTTTGATGAAACCTATCTATTGATAAACTTTGATTAGTTCCAGTTCGACGCGAAACTACGTCATCTAATTGATGATGTGTTCTTTTATGAAAAAACGAATCTTTTTTCGCATAATCGAATGTATCGGCTGAGGGGAAGCGTGGGTAACTTATCGAATCATCTCCCTTTCTACATGATTGTTAAGTACACAGCTTCGGGTCCGGGTCAAATTACACGTATTTAAGTGTTCCCAAAGGGTCTTCCCATTCAAACGAAAACACCATTGCGTGTATTACTCTGTTTATGCCGATTTCTGATCTAATATGGATGTATGTGTTTTTGCAAGTAAAACCCAATTTAGAGACCGATTTGCACTCTCTCACCCTTCTTTTCTATTCTGTTCTATACGGCATATGCAATTCTACTTCGACGCCCATAACGTTATCACAATCTTTTGTAGCAAACAGAGCGTACAGAGACTCTAACGTCTGCCAAAATCGTGATCCCACACAAACGGAATTTATTTGCTCTTCCGTTTCACGAAATTATAACCAACCATTTGAATTGACAGAACTCGATTCGTGGACTGAGGGAAGTGTGAAGAAAAGGAAGTTACTATATTTGAATTGCAGTAATAGACTTGACGAATGATTTATTAAGCTATAAAGAAAAATTTCCTGCTCTGGTTTCACGGAGAGAAATTTACTGCCTATTTTAAAATGGGAAACTTTAGTCTCGGAATATGCTGTAGGGATCAACGTGTAACGTCGACGGTTAAAATTCTAAAAATTGAAACTGCTAGTTCAGTATGTTTAGTACAATTTATTGTATCAGCCTGTGAGATAATTTTATTAAGCTATACGCCTGACCGGCAATCCTTGCCAGTAGCGGGGCGGAGGGACTTTGACATTTCAAATGAGAAAGTATCCCGAAGCGCGTCCGGCGGTGGGGCACCCAAATTCCAGATTAATGCTGGTAGCGTTAACCTCGGTCAGAGGGGGCCCTATGGTGGCCTTCGTAAGACAGCGCCGAAGGCGAAATGGGGGCTCGGGCCGGCTTTAAAGCGTCCCTCCGGCCACTGATGCGATACTCGAAAGGGTTGTTTCTGGGGCCGGGAATGTGGTGTCTCAGAGGCCACTTTGGCATACGTCCCTCCAGACATCCCGTCTTGTACAAATAGGTACACATCACTACAGAGGCCATCTTCAAGGAGGGCAAACTGCAGACCAGAGAGGGCAAGATTTTTTCATACGTTTTAAATACTTCTAATTGTGATTTTTCTCACCCCCCCCCCCCCCCAAAAAAAAAAAAAAACACAAAACATTTCGAATACTAGCAGTGTTGTTAATAATTAGAAATGAGAAAACTGAGAAAACTGCAAACATTTTTCTACGTATAACTTTAAAATTTTGCATAAGTGATTTTTTTTTAGATTTTTATTTAAAATACACAGTTTTGCACGAAAAATGCTCAAAGATGAAAATACGTATCATTTCTATATGTATTTTGATGTCCTGAATACGAATCCGCCCTTGAAAAATCTCCTAGACATCGAGAAACTTCTAAAAAGTGAAAACAGTGTCGAAAACAGCAGTTCTTCATATTTTTAGCTTATCTTATACTTACAGATACCTATTTTATGTTGTTGACTTTGAAATGGAGTTCGATAATTATGAGGAAATTTTCAAAATGTCCGGAAAACGCAGCAATTTGGAAGGAAAAATAAATTTTCAAAATTTTTGCCATTTTCAGTTCGATCTCTCATTTTAAAATAGTTGAGAACAGTTACAAGCCGCTGAAACGTGTGTAAAATTATACTACGATGGAGGAATTTTACACATTCATAAGAAATATGTGACCTGGAATCATGGAATGTGCCTCTCGTGTGGAAATAGATTTTCGAGACGAATGAGTGTAAAGATGGGATGGTGGTAGTGGTGCGCCCAGATGTACATAGCGTGTACATCTGTGGTGGTGCGTTTATGCGTTGCTCTATGACAACCGCTTTTCTAATGTCCCCTAGGCCCGTTTCACACTACACCGTGTAAACAGTTGTTTTTAACTTTTTAAACGTTTGACGTAATTAATGAAGATAGGAAGCTGCAATTCATTTCATTCGAAGGAGCGTGATTTTTTCTATAAGAATTATCAAAAAAGTGAAAGTAATTTTTTGACACCCGAGGCACATTTGATGATTCCAAGTCATATATATGTAAAATATGAAAAGAAGTTATGTTTGACTGAAACCAAAGTTGAAGTTGGTTATCTTATGAAAACTAGTCGAAAACAAATTGTCCGTGAGTTTTCACAGAACAAGCAGCGCTTCAGCCAGCAGCAAGTACTTGAAACAATGTAGTGCAAATATGTTAGCAGATTACTGTCAGAATTTTTTTTTGTGTGTGTATTATTATCGAGCTACGAATTTGATATTAGCGTGAAAAACTGAATGAAAATAAGAGGTCAATTTTTGGTTTATTAGAATTTTTCAAATTTCTCCATACCTATGTGTATAATAGTTTTTTTTGGGGGGAGGGGGGAGGGCAAAAGTTTGAAATGCGCGAAAAGCCCCCTGCATCTGATATAAATCGGGTAAGTGTGGAAGGTATTTAGTCGATTACCGATACCGACATTCGTGTGAAAAGGCACTTAATCGAATTTTTTTTCGAAAGCTAAATCCCTCAACAGCTTCATCATCATTCGATCAGCTAATGAAATCTCAAGATGGTGTTCCATGTAATTTAAAGCTTTCTCTATGACCTGAATACCCTCAGAATGACTCAAATTAGCAGATGTTTCTATCTTCTCGTCCTCATCATCGTTGCAGTTGTCGTTATTACCACGGTCTTCATTCGGTTCATCCACGAGTTAAATTATATCATTTTCTGTCAATTCACAGCCCTCATCCGCATTCATCCACTCTGCCACATCTTTCTCCGTGTCACTGCAGCCTCGAATCTCTCGTGACAACTCAGTAAGCTGACGGGCTTCTTCAGGATTCACAATTCTTTCTAAATCCTCATCAGTAACTGTACCACTCGAATTTTCACTTTCCTTTTGGTTTTCAAAATTTCCCCAAGCTTTATTTGTAGCTTTATGGTCTAATAATTTTCTCCACGGGCGTACTATTGTTACTGGATCTACGAGGTACATCATTTCATGCTTCTACAATCCACTGAATAACATTTCAAATATCGATTTTTTGCAACTGCTCTATGTAATTATGATCAAGGTCTTTATCATCTTATGTAAAAGCTTTTCGATGGTACGTTTTCTTCGTGCGCTTTATTACACCCTGGTCCATTGGTTGGCAGAGTGAGATTACATTGGAAGGGAAAAACATCCCTTTTATGTCACCATCGGACAGACGTTTTGAATCGGCGTAACATCGAGCATTATCAATCAAAAGGAGGGCTTTCCTAGGTAGATTTTTACTTTCCAAATAATTTCTGACTGATGGGACAAATTCATTTTTGAACCAATCTACAAACATTTCTGAGCTCATCCAGGCACTCTTTTGATTGGGGCACCAGTACCATACTGGAAGAGAAGACGTATCAGTTCTTTTGAGCACAATCCTGTACCGAAGCGTCGTAACAGTTTCTCTTTTTTTTCTGTTTTTTTTTTTTAATTTATTAAAGATTTTTAATATCCTAGAAGGATTATAATCTTACATTTATGTGTAGTAAATAGGTATAACATATGCTGGTTACGAAGACAAGCTGAAGTTGACTCCGGTTTGGGTTATGAATTTGTGAACGAGGTTAAGGGCAGTCTGATTGTCAGTTAGTATCATTTGGAGGTTGTTTGGTAGTTGTAAATTCGTTCGTATTTTTGTGTATTTTCTGCAGTCAAGTAGTATATGTCTTACTGTTAGTTGTTCGTTGCAAGTTAGACATTTCGGTGGTAATTTGCTGTCACTTTTCGAGCCCTGGAATCCGCCCTTTCGAGCATTTTACTTCAGAAACGTCGGGTAGGCTGTTAGGGCTCTCTTAGCCCTCTTCTCTTCTGACTGAAAAATCAGCCTAGGTCGAAATCTGGCGAGTTGCTGCGTAGGCACGAACCCGGAACCTCCGGATTCCGAGGCCAACGTGCTATCCACTCGGCCAACCAGACCCCTGGTATCGAAAAAAAGAAAAGAAAAAGGTTGGTTGATATAATGGGGGAAAATGATAGGTGATATGATAGGGAGAGAAATTCTTGATTGATATGGACCGAAGTTGATAAAATCAGGGGTGATATAATCGAGATTTTACTCTACCCATGTTATCTAAATTTGATGTACCATACTTTTTTTTTTACTTTTTTATTTACCCTCTGCCTCCTCCCACCCGTCAATCGTCAAATATACCTTCCTTCGCCATTGTTTCATAACTGGATAATATTGATCGAGTCGATTTCAAGGACTGACCGAAATGGCTTATTGGGAGGGGGATCCAAAATTTCTCAACTTTGAATGTAAATTTTTCTAATTGAGAATCTGGTTTTGTCAACTAATGGAAATTTTCAAGATCATTAAGACAAGTAAAAGTGGGAGAATTGCGCATCAAGATTATTTAACTGAGAATTTCTGAAGAGTGCATATGTTTTGTATGAATTAAATTTAGAAATCTGTATTACGAATCAAAATTTCTTCTGATGCGGAAAAGTCAAGTGCAATGACTACTATGGTTCGAGCACTGAAAATTCACCGTATTTCAATAAGGTCATTAAAGAATTACTCCATGTTCCTGAAATTTTCACTCGCGCGGTGCATAATTTCCAATTTTTATTTAATGACAGAATGACATTCCCGGTACGAGTTGTTTCACTCGTGTTTACTAATTTTATTATTTCGAATGATATCGCTATCGGGGGACGATTTTGTTTGATAATCTTCTTATCTGTTGGTATAAATCTAGGTAACCGTGAAAAAACCGGTTGATAGCTGCTTTTAATCGGAAGTAAAATATTTCTCGATCGAAAATGAGAGGACGTGCGCTTAATTACCTTGTCAGTGGACCGATGGCGGTCTAGTGGGAGGAGGTGAGAAGTGTACAAAACTCATTTCGAAATGAGTCAACTTGGAGTTAACTCTTCGGCATGTACAAGGGTTTGCAGTAAATTCACAGCCAACTTGTTCGTGTAAAGAGTTAACAAGTTAACGAGTTACCTCTGATGCGATACTTGAAAGGGTAGTCTCGGGGGCTAGGGGTGCGGTGTCTGGGGAGCCACTTTTGCAGGCGTGCATCGCCGTACGCTCCATCGAACATACCAACTCACGATGTGGTCAATGAATTCCTAAATTTACCAAATAAATTTGACGAGTTTCCAACTCACCAAATGAGTTGATAAATTATTGACTCTCTGAGTGAATTGATGACGAGTACAGGCCCGTAGCCAGCCATCTGCGGTAGGGGGTGCTGACTGTTTACCAGGGTAGGGGAATTGAGGATACACAAGTATATAACGTGAAGATTTCTACGAGGCAGTGGTGTAGTCATGAGGGGAGTGAAGGGGGCGAATGCCCCCTAAGGCACCTGGAATTGAATGTTAAATATGCAAAAATGAGCAATTTTTCGCCTTTAAAACACGTTTTTCCGAAAAATTTTTGCTCGGGCAGTAATTTTACCTCCATTTTTATAAAATAGTCTTCTAATATCGGCAATTTTTAAAAAATACTCCCATTTTCGACTTTTTCTCCCTTGGAAATCTCACTCCCCCCTCCCTCTTGGGAAAATCCTGGCTCCCGAATTCGAAGAAGTTGGAGTCGAATCTTTATCGTCACATTTTTTGGATTTTACCGTGAATTTTTTCAGCCACTTATCCATTATGCTTAAAATATATAAATCAGACATTCTGGAAGAATAATAGCAAATTTACAGAATTACAATAAGAACCCTGAATTTGGTCTCAAAATTCATAATCAAAAATGGTGATTCAACTTACAAACAACCCATTGAAAAAAAATAGAATGTATCGCGTGAAAAAAGATTAACACTGCTTGTACAACGATCAAATTTTGGAACTTTTGGAAGTAGAAAAATTATATTTCTCTGAACTTCTCGAGTTGTCAGTCCTTAAACAGCCAGTCAGGCAGTTAGTCATCGATATTCAATGTGAACTGATGGATCGCAAGCCTGCCACTGTGTTTACGAATTGTAATGTGACACAAGAAAAAGGCCTGTGTGTCTGAAACTGCTGGATGGACACTCGGGCCCTTTCCTTGTGACACGTCACGTATTATAGAGAACGACAAACACATAATTCGCCTTTCAAAGCAAAATCAGTGTTACCATGTTTATAAACATTAAAATGTAGTGGAAAGAAAAATTTTGAACAAATTAGCGAGAAAAATATACAGAATTCGTTATTTTTATTCACGAAATTTTACCAGGGGAGGCTCCGGCAAGCGCTAGAGGTTGCCTCACTCCCTAGCACCCCCTGGCTACGGGCCTGGACGAGTAATATTAAACATGTGTAATAGAATAACACAAGAGAAATACGATTATTAAAAATTGCATTTAGAAACCCGTTGACAAGGAGTGATATTTTCAGTATTGCTGGTTGCTTTGTAGCTTCCTGTGTTTTGAAAACGAAAACGGAAAACCTTTACACTTCCAGTCTTATTTTGAAGGTTATACCAATTATGTAATGACGATTGATGATAATATTTTGCGTTTAATGAAAGAATGAGTTTATGAGTTGAAATGAATGGGAATGAGTTGACGAATTGAAGTGAGTCGATGAGCTGCTAAGAATGAATTGATGAAATCAGTTTGAAATAAGTGAAAATTAGTTGATAAGTTGAAGTGAGTTAGAGTTGGACTGAGGTGATAAAAGTTCAGTTTATAAACAAACTTAAAGAGAATCGACTTGATAACTGTTTTAACTCATCTTAGAAAAGAATTAATCTCGGAGTTAATTCACGTTTCCAACTGATGAGTTTTGCCTACCTATGGAGGAAGTACATCCTTTTCCACCAATACAATTGAACACGGTTTGGATGAGCAAAATAGGTAAAGAAAAATGGCTGAAAACAGGGACTTTGGTACTTGAGAAAACCTCCGAAAAACTGATGACCGAAGTGGAATATGTTGAGTACTCCGAATTCAGAAACCGATAACTCCATTTTCGTCGACAATGAAATTTTAGAGGCATCTGCTGCTAGAAATCGGAACTCATCAGTAGGGATCCCAAAAATATGCTCTGAAAATGTGTGAAATATGCCTCTATAATATGCTTTTATTTTTATCAAATATGCTAAAATATTCCCTACAAATCCTGAAATATACCAAAATATTCCCTATCAAAATAGTAATTTATGGGTATCATTCTGAAACGGAAGAGAGTGATGACAGATGAAAATCGTTAGATCAAGAGATCACTGATCGAAAATTAGTCCCAAAATGGGAATAGGAGAAGGTCTGTTGAATAAAAGAACAAAGCTGATTGATAGGCAAAAGGAAAGGTCCCGAAAGGAATCGCACCAAAAGTGTTTTTTTTTTCTTTCTTTTTGCAGGCAAACACGGAATTCAACTTTATTGTTTGAAAAACTTTGCGCTGTGGAAAAAATTTCGGTTTGTAAAAATTTGCAGCTGTTGCAGTTTTACCTTCTCAGAAAACAGAAATAGTATATTGAAGAAAATAGGAAACATTCCGCAAAATTGATGGAAACTGGCCAAATATTCCTGGATGTGTTCTAAAAAAGTAAAATATATGTCACATGAATATGCCAAAATATGCTCGATCAAGTTCAGGGACGTACCGAAGAGTTTTTCCTAGGAGGGGGGGGGGAATTGTGAAAGTCCTCACTGATTCAACTCAAAATTCCCAAGTATCAAAGCAGAAGAAAAAGGGACCCATTTATCGGCCCGAGAAAAATAATAGAAAGCACGAGACAAATAGTGTGATTGAGCAGTGCATTTACAAATGACGAACGAGAAAAGAAATGTTGAACGAGAAAAAATGAATGATGAGGAAAGGAAAAAAATTTTGAACTACATATTATTCTAATGCACGATCTCACGTGATGGGTGACTGAAGAGGAAGAGGCAGCGCGTCCGGCTGTGGGGGAACTGAATTTCAGGCGAGCGCTCCGGGAGCGCGGACCTCGGTCAACAGGGAACCCTATGGTGGCCCTGGCAGGACGTGCGGACCGTTCCGGCATGGAGAAATTGGGGCTCGGGCCCGGCCCCAAAGCGTTCCTCTCGGCACTGATACGATGCCCGAAAGGGTAGTTTCCGGTGCTGGGAGTGCGGTGTCATAGGGGCCACTTTGGCATGCGTGCATTGCCATATGTCCCACCATGCCATTCTAATGCACGAGAAATCAATTGTCACACTGAATAAAAATACATATGCACATGAACAATATTATTTTTCGCACTACATAACTGTACACGAGTGCTTATAGCACAATTAGTGCTTTCTTAGCCTCCTCTCTTCCTTTTCTGTCCGAGAGGGATACTTTTAGCCTCCGGTGGTACGCTCACTTCTTTCCGTCTAATTTGAACGCCTAGCGCATGTTTACTTTGTCCATTTTTACATAGAATGGGCATGTATGTACATTTAACGCCCGAACGTGATACTGTTATGGTCCAAAGTTTCGTTCGCCAAGACTTAAAATAGTTAAAATCAGCCCATTTATCAGAAGGTTTTCTGATATATTTTCAAAATTTTCGGCGTAATTGCTGCATTTGTTCTGGATGATGTGGTGAAATACTGCGTGCAACTTTCTTCGTCGTGCTGTAACATGGGGGGGGGGGATTCGAAGGTGCCCAGTGGCATAAGCATCTCCACCGTAGCTGGTTACTTCAACACCATTGTTGGTAGAAAGATAATGTTTAGCGGCTCCCTCATACCAATTTGGATATCTACTTTCGGAACCATACTGTATCAAAGTATTCAATGAAATCGAAAACACAACTTTCCTTCTTCTTCTACCATTTCTCCAAGAGTGCACTGGTTTTGGTAAATGTGACTTGATCTGGAGATGTCTGAAGGCTGTAAATATCCTCTTTTAACTGGCCTGCAACTCCACCTTTTCTGGACTGTAAGAAATCGGCCGCTTCCCCTCTTGAATGTATTTCATACATGATCACACATCATCTGCCTCCCGTGGCAGAGAATACTTTTCCCGGGGAAACCTGTTAGTATCTCGTGCGTGAGTCATCTCTGGTAATCCCTTTTAAAGCTCGTTCATTTACTTTTTTTTCTCGTGTAGTTTTTCTCGTGCAGAACTTTTTTTTCTCGTGCAGTTTAATATCCCCCCTCCCCCCAAAAAACATTTTGACTTGGATTTTAACAACTTTTGATCTACTGAAATTTTCCAACTCCGCCTGACTGAAATGGTAAATTTTCCCAACTGCTGAGTGCAACATTCCTACAGGGGAGAAGCCCGCTCCCTATTGGTAAGTCCCTGATCAAGTGTGGCTCAATCTTCTTGAAATTCTATCAATCGCAAAAATAACATTGATATTCCATATATTTACATTAACAGAAAATAACATGCAAAAACATATTTTTGGAATCCCTACTCATCAGTGGCAAGCAATGTGACTTTCCTGATAAAAGTCTATGAAGTTATACACATTGTAAGTTATGGAAATTAGTGATTCAATGTTTTATTATTACCAATGATGAAAAAGTAATGAAACGCTGAGAAACACAGCTTCATTCCAATCAATTTATTTTATCAACGTGATTATACGATAAGTAAAAAGCAGAATTAAAATTTTCCCTTTTGTGTGTCCATAGTGGTCCATAAATAGAAACCGATAACTCCATCATTTTTTAACCTTTCAATACAAATAATTCCTGTTCCACATTGAGTTTGTGAGAATGAATGCTGCCATCTATTGGCGTATGTTTCAAACTACAATATAGGGGGAAAAAACACTTATTTTTATGACCAACTATGTACGTAACTATGTTTGCATACTATTACTTTTAAAAGGAGCTCAGATATGGCCATTGAAAAAATCACTTTTTACACTTCTGTCTTCTTGACTGGAAATACCGACAGGAAAATTATACAAAATGATATTATAGCGTGTCGAGAGTTTTTTTTTCTGCGCCTTGAGAAATAACTTTTTGGGAGAATCGGTTTTTGAATTCGGGGATCTTTACTTGTTTCTCATCCAAAGAAAAGGAAGCAAAATGAAGAAGAAAAATTACTTTGATTTTCCGAAGTGGAGTCGAATTCATTTCTATGGGAACCTAGCATGCGGCACAGAGGAGGAGCTGTTTTTCCTATTGGAATTTGGTGCTTTTTAAAAGGGTGTTAAGAGGAAATATCATAATATACCTAATAGTTTATTTTGTCTAGATTTTCCTGATTTATTCCTCGTTCTTCCTCTCCTTGCTAAAACACCGTCCACTGCCATTGCTCGCGATGAGATTATGAGGAATGTCTATTTAACTCACCATCTGAGGAAAGGAACTTAAGTTCCCTTTATGTCTTTTTTTGAAGAAAATCAGGGTATGTTATTGTCATTAGGTCCGATACAGATTTCGCTTACATAATATAGAAAGAAAGAAAGAAACAAAGAAAGAAACAAAGAAAAACGAAAAGAAATGAAAATATGGAAAAAAGTGAGAAAGGATAAATGAAAGAATGAGAAAAATGTAAGTTCATAGGTGAAAGAATATTATTGAAATCTGAAGTCGTGTTTTTACGAAGTGAAAAATGGTCAACGTATGCTGTGGCGCTGTGGCGTATTTAAGGGGAGGGGGTCCAGGGGGTCTGGACCCCCTACTCGGCAACTTCAATTTTTTTTTAATGTACGTATAAGCTCCTGTCCTCCTTCTTTACTCTGCCATATCGCCCATATTCATTTTTTTCAGTTTGGACCCTCCTCCCCCTCAATTTTATCCTGGATACGCCACTGAACGTATGTACTACTTATAGACCAGCTGACCAGCATCAGGGCTGTCGCAAGAGTCAGGGGACTTGGGATTGCCCCCATGCTGTTTGAAAACTTGTCATTCGGCAAATCTAAAAACTAGTCGGCAAAATTTAGAAGTGAGGACCTTTATTTATTTATTTATCTAATTATTGATTAATTAATACATTTTTTTATCTTTGTCCGCATTTTCATCGTCTGCACCTACTCTTGCCTCCCCTCCCTAGTAAAAAATTGTTATCTACGCTGGCTCCGCGGTATAGAATTTGATGATTCCAGCACTCCAGTTTCCCTTTTTGCCACTTGCTGTACGTTGCGGCATTTGATTGGTTTTGAAGATAAATCCCAAAGTTCCCCCTCATAAAATGTTATCCAACGAATGCTACGAAGTACAAATACCTTAAAATATCGCATGACATTCAATTCTATCGGATATTCTTAGTTCGATTTTTTCAATGTGTTGCATTTTTGTACGCGTTTAAAAACACTTCACGGAATTATGTATTTACTTTGTTATTCTTCCCAAAGGCAATAAGTGAGTTACACTCGCTAAAGAATTCACTGTAATAGTTTAGTAGCAAAAATTTAAATTATTACGTGTTCGATACTTTTACATCTTTTGCTCGGGGTTTTCGTATAATACGGTATGAAAAGTCAGTTGTGGAATCTATCTAGTCTGTAATTATTTTAGACCTTCCCATGAACCGTGCACTTCGCAGATAATCTAAAACATTAACTTACCGGTGCATCCTGCATGTTACATTTACGAGCGTTTAAATTTACCTATTTACAATTTAGTGAGCGCCCGCTGAGGAATAAAATATCTAAATCGATGGAATCTGGAACTTATTTTCCTCAACTTCGGATCTAAATCGGAGACGTGACATTTTCAAGTATTTTTCATCGTCGTAAAAATGGAAAACAAAATCTCGAAAATAATTAAAAATAAGTAGGAAAAGCATTTACGGTAAAGTAGCCTAATACAGACCTGCTCTTCCGTTCATGCTTCATGACACTATCTGCCGGTAAAAAATCTAAGACCTATTGTCCTTCATGTACCATCTCGATACATGTTGAAAATTCAAACTTGGAAGCCCCCCCCCCCCCCCGAAAAAATACAAGGAAAATCGATTTCGGTGCTTTCGTTTTTATTGCATATACGTTTTGTGTTATAATTTTGGAAAATAGTCGTTGGAAAAATTCTTCGAAGATGTTGTTTTTAGCACAGAGAATACGATTCGAATGCTGTATAGAGTTTTTCGATTAACAGTTCAGAACAGGTAGTAAGTTACTTTGAAAAATGTTTGTTTTGGTAAATTTCAATATGGACCACCTATGATAACATGGAAATGAGTTCAGAAATTATGTTAACTTTTACAAATAGCAAAAAATCGTATGGATCGAAAAACGAAATACAGTCGGCTATACTCATGGTCTTAAAAAAGAAACTGGACGTCTAATAGCCTCCAAACTACATTCTGTTCCTTTGACAACTCTCAGGCAATTTGTTACGTATTCAACATGTATGAATCTTTGACTTTATGGTACTTAAAATTTTTCACATTACAAGAAAATCATTAAAAATTCATTTTTTTTAAATTTCCTTTTGGGGGTGATACTATAGGATCCTTTAGTTACCATTCAAGGCCATTAGCACCATTTTCAGGCTCATAAAGGCGGACTTGTCACCAAAAAAATAAAATGTGGTCCATACTGGGCTGCCTCATCTTAGAAAATGTATGTACCTACATGTAGGAAAACAGAGACGGAAATCATATGAGAGCTAGCTGTCATAGGGAAAAGAAGGAATATCGTCAAAATGCAAAAATGAAATTGTTCAGGAAAACGAAAAAATGAAAATTATTTTCCAGTGTTAAATGCAGTTACGATTCTTAAAAAACGTTTTCTGTGGTCAGGGAGGGGGTTAAGATCGATTTATGTAGCTAATACAGATGCCGTATAAAGTGGTGAAGCATCACTGAAGCGAATAAGATCATACTTCAGGAAAGTTCTTGAAATGTTTCTAAGACTGAAGCTAATGAATGGGAATAGAATTTACTTGCTGGAACAAAACGATGTCGTGACAGTGTATCCATTCTACTATTTTTTTTTTTCGTTCTCAAAGATGGCACTCTGCAGTATTTTCGGCATGTAAGCACTTTAGCATATCCACATGTTTTCATGGAACCATCAAAAGTGTATCAGTAACTCGGTAGCCGTCAGTATTCAGAATTTGGTGCCGGTAAATTTGAACGAGAATACAATCAAGAATACTGAAATCCTGAAACTTTGTGGAAATTTCTTTTGGAATGCTTCAAATTTAGAATTTCTTAATTTTTTGAATAATATGCTGGTAAAAAATGGGCAAATAGGGTCAATAAATTGTAGGTTTACCTATTGGGACTCAGAATCAAAATGGCTAACATCTAGCGGATGTTTTGTGAACCCTCATGGAGTGATCATGGAGAAAAAATAAATAGGTCGTGCGGGTTGCACGCGGGTCGGGCTGGCAACTGATAAGAAGCTGATGAGGCATTTTTCATTTCTTACTTTACCGCACTTCTATTAATTTTGCTACCTGACGTATTAAATTTTTAATTGCAAGTTCGAATATGTAGCTCCTTGCAGTTCAAATTTGAAGCATGTCCGTCATTTTTTAAATTTTATAATGATTTTTTGAAAACCCCGCCGTATTTCCCATTTACGGCAATGTTATTTTCGTCTGTGATCACTAATCCTTTCATTAGGAAAGTGCACATTAGCGCTCCTACATTCCGTTCCACATCCCAGTCGAACTTCGGTTACCCTAAGGCCTAAGCTCATTTGGATGCTGTTCAGCAAAAGGGAACGAACTAACATTTGTAAACAAAATGAGTTATTAGTATCGTTCGAAACAGTGTAAAAAGTAGAATTTTTCAAATGGGCCCTCGATTCAAAAATGTGTACTCACGTTGAAAAAAGCTCATCAGTGAACGCTATGTCATATAGTTTCTACATGGCTCTTGAACTTCGAATCACGTGTTCTCAAAAAGCAGATTTTGCTAGTTGGTTCCGTTTTACTGAACCGCATCTATTTATGTCCATTTTTCAACAGGATTATTAGGTTTCAGTGGCGTAGCCCGACTTGGTATGAAGGAAGGGGGGTTCGTTTCACTTTTACAACATTACCGGTGTAATACTTACTATTACCAGAATAAATTATTTTTTTTTTTTTCACATTGACGGCCGATGCTAGCCCCCCCCCCCTAGTAGCTACGCCCCTGTGTAGGTACCTTAATTCCATACAACTGTAAGACGGTTCCACGCAGGAGAGAATATAAAAAGTGGACTGAAGAGGAGTTCATTATACCTAGAAGTGATATTGTGTACGGAAGACAGGAGGGGAGGATTCATCATTTTTATTTTTGCTCCCCAGTGATCATGTTCATCATTTGTCTTCTAAATGGATTCTTTAGCTAAAAATTAAACACATGATCCTGTTCACCCCGAATGCCCGAATACCGGACCAATAGTATCAGACCCTTAAAAAAAGGGGGGAATATAAGAGGATCAAGGAAGGATTCAATTTCAGTATCAGTCAAGATGGGACTAAAAAAATAAAATTTATTCAACTCTCTTTCTGTGAACTGTTTTCACCAGGGAAATGTTTGAAAATGAAAAGTGATCCTATTCGCCCCGTTTCACGGTATTGCAGCGGTCAACCAGAATCCTTATAAAGTCAATTTTCCTAACTGTATCGTTTACACAGTTTTATAATAAGGAGAATGATATAAGGAAATCAAATATGAGAAAATCATGTAGCATAATCGTAAAAAAAAAACAAAAAAAAACATTATAAAGAAAATAAACTGGGAAATCGTACAGGAAAACATGCAATAAAGAACGTCAGCAAATGGCCCCCTCTATCATTGGACTCTCGTAGCATATCGAGGGGGGGGGGGTAATTTTAGATGATATAAAATTATACAGGACAGTTGCTCAGAAAAATTGTACAGGAAAATCATAATGGAACCCTTGAAGGAAAACATAGGTCTGCAGGGAAACTATATAGCAAAGTAGTATTTAAATATTGTATCGAGAAATCATATTATAGAAAATTCAAATAGAAGAATCATACATGGCATACATACAGGGAAATTATGTGAAGCAGTTCCGACATAATATAGCAATTAGGTGAAGTCCTTATTTCTGATCATCATTGATGGAATCCTGATAACCTACATAGCAGTGGCGTGCATTCCAAGCAAGCAAGGTGAGCGCCGCTTACCTTGTAAATTCCCAAGAAAGTGCACGTACCATTGCACGACTCTTCTCCACCTCCGTGTTAATTACCAACACAAAAACACACTATCATGTTAAACGCGACGAAACCTGCGCCTTTGATTGCGTTCTGGAAGCGTTTCTTAAAACGCTTCCGGCTCGGCTTGGCTACACACGAACGTCGAAGTTGACAGTGAAACATGATTATGTTCTTCTACTAGTCAACGCGTTATGTTTGAATGCTCCGTGTTTTTTGCCCACAAAATGCGTATTCAAGATCTTATTGAAAACCCGTTTTTGCGACTTATTCACAATGAACAATTAAGAATATTATTAGTAATGGGAAGCCTAAACCAGAATTACTATTTTTAAAAACTGAGCGATAGGGAGGTGGTTTGAGTTTTACTAGATATTGCCACGTATCGCAATATGAAACCATTTTCTGGTTAACCCGTTGTGAAGATGATGGAAAACTAGTTTTGTTGGCCATTTCTATTCAGGAACATACCGATAGGGGGGCAACGCACCCCTGTAAGAATTTTTCACTCAGCAGTTGGGAAAAGTTACAATTTCAATCAGGCGGAGTTGGGAAATCCAACGCAAGTCGAAAGGTGTTTTTTTTTTTTTTTTTTTGCTTTCATACTTGGGAATTGAAGTTGCAAAGTTGGAAAGATCCAACAAGCCAACGGTTTTTCTTTGCTGTGATGTTTGGAAATTTTGAGTTGAGTCAGTTGGAAAAATCCAGCAAGTCAAAAGATTCTTTTTTTCTTTGATACTTGGTAATTTTGAGTTTTGAGTTGAGTCAGTTGGGACTTCCGTAATTTTCGCCCCCCGCCCACCAGGAAAAACTCTTTGGCGGTACGTCCCTGTGTCTATCATTCTTCACAGAAAAGAATAAATGCATATGGAATGACCCTACTCAGGGATAAGACCGTGGCCTCCCCCCCCCCTATATTTTTAACTCAAAAGTGGAAAAAGTACAAGTTTTTCATAGATCGCGCTTGCGCACATACTTTTTTTTCTGATACAATTACGTCGGGTCAATGCGATTTAGACCTATATCCAATTTTTCTCGAAAATGAGATTTAGGTATCATTAGAAAGGTAATTTCATGCTGCATCGAATGAAACGCTGTATTTAATGCTTTGTTGAATAAATAAAAAAAAAAAAGTGGAAGTATCATGTATCGCTTCTCTCAATAAATTTGGGCAAAGAGATGCTATATTTAATAATTTGGAATTTGTTGGGAGTATAACAATCTCACAGTTGGAGGTTCGTACAAAAAATACCATAACATTACCTAGATCAATTGTTCTTTTGTCAGTAAACTCTTGATGCTAAAACTTTTTTTCCCTCTGTAGCAAAATTAGTTATTTTGGATATAGCTCCAAATCGCATTGACCCAACACTATTAAAGTGAATAAATATCATTTACAAGATGTTCCCTGGAGTAGAAAATGAGATACGTTTACTTACCTTAGTGATTATACATAATAAGATGTAGCATAGGTATAACTAAGCAAAAAGCACGTACCTCTGTTAAAATTAATTTTCTTTAGAGTAGATGCTATACATTAATTTTGATTCTTGTTTTAAACTTTTTATTTTGGTTACTTACATTTTGACTTTATAAAATGTCGTCGTCATTCATATTCCCCATTATTAACACCCTCATTTCACGAAGAAAATTAGACGTATCTTACGACATTATAAGCAAAAACGACGTATTTCATTTCTAAATATATAGAAGATGCGTCTTTTCCCTTTAGAAACACTGACATACGTCTAATTAGCTTCGTTTTTCATAATGATATTGGGATACGTCTTTTTTGTTTTCAATTTTCGCAACATTGTTTCATAGAATTGGGATTTAAAACGGCACTAGAGAGCGCGCAGTTCGCTGATAAAAAACGTGTGAGTGATCATGGAGTACTAAATTTGAATTTCAAGTTTCCGAAAAAAAAACTTACAGTTTGATTCTTCTTTTAAATCATTTCTACGATGGAATCGGACTGTAATGTGTGTTTTACCTAATTTCCCGTAAAAATAATTCTCCATTATCACTCACTCGCTGTTATCACACGCAGGGCTGCCAACATTTGAAACTCTAATTTTAAATCCCAATTACGCCGTTCATGCTTCTGTAGCATTGTAGAGTCGGATACAAACATTCCGGTAGACCTAATAACTTGTTTTCAGAAAAATCTTGGGATACGTATTTTTGGCTTAGTCTGGCAGTTCGTCCCTAGTAGCAATACTGCCAAAGTTTGAAAACTGTCGGCTTTGTAGTCTTCGTGTTGTAGGACCGCAAAGTGAGGAAATTCGTGAATTAAAAGCTGTTTGTGATAGGAAGACACGTGATCTCTCAGTGAAAAGTCTATGTTGTCGTCCCAACAGTGGAAAATGTTTGCCTTCTCGGTCCGGATAATGCAGGGGAATCTACAGTATCTAGCTTGATAAACATAAACAGTGCGATTTCACTCTTATCAGCTTTCCTTAGAATGTACATAAATTCGAGTTCATATTTCACATGCGAAAAAAATTGTCTTTAACATCTGCGAGATGCGTAATGACTTTCTCCATCAGATGGCGCCAAAAAACGGATTTTGGTGTTTTTCGACTAAGGGCACTTTGCGAATGAGGTTTTCAGTTCTGTTACAGAACCGGTAAAAACACATAACGTTATAGCGATACGAACTTGTTTCGTTATTTCATTTAGAGAAAAATGATGAAAAATTGTCGGGAGGAGAATCATATAAAGGAATCGTGTAAGAAGATCCATACCTACAGAAACCATATTGTCGCATACTTGGTATATTTGATGATATTTTTCCATATTGCCTGCTCAGAAAACAGGAGTATGTTCAAAATAACTGGTAAAGAGTGTATAAATTAGGGACACCCTGAAAATGGAATGATTTTGTATTAGTTCATTGTGATGTGAATTCAGAATTTCTCACAAGGCCTACTAGATGTAAAGTACATACTTTTAGTTCTTCTTCATCTACCGCACATCATCCCTCCCGTCCTGTACCACTACACGAAGATCAGATTTCACTCACAGAGTTGAAGGTGCTCGTGAAATCGACACGTCTGGAACAAATAGATCAAGTTCGTCGGTCATCGCTGATTTCCCTTTGGCCTTTCAAAGATGCAGACATTCCATCACCCTGCCGACAGATACGAGCTCTTGAACTTCCACCTACCATATTCATGTTTCGCTGGTCTTCGTACTGGGTACTTCGTGTCATAAATGGTCTCATAAAAATTAAGGCTGCATTCTATTAATAGTACGAGTCGGCTGCACGCCGCAAATATTTTGTGAAACGTCACACTCGCAACCGGTCGCAGGAAATGTGCATCGTAAACCGGCGTACCGAGTGTGGAAAATCAACCCATTGAGGTAACAAAACCCATAAGTTAATAGACTACCAATTTTTCAAAGGTCTGTTGAAACAAGAAAGAAGCCGGCGGTCGGACGGTTTTATTTTGGTTGCACATTAACATTACCAAGCTGGAATGCAGGTGCAACGTAATTAGTCCATCGTCTATAGTATTGTGGGCATATATTAGTGTATATTATATAGTTGCATAAATACAGCAGACGAGTTCGAACAATGGCGCTAGACTGTTCTTGTCAATGGCTTAGCTCTGAATAACATTCCAACTAATGTGATTTCGTATTCCGATTTACTATTTAAACAGTTGAATAACTTACAATTGCCATTAATAACCTGGTCGGGACGCTACGTTTTTCGAGCGTGTTCGAGAAATACTAATGACAAGTCATCAGAATTGGAATCTGGGTCGTATTCAGGAATTTTGAAATTCAATGGTCATGTTCAAACCTTTAAACCTTCAGTTGGTAACATCGGAGGCAAACATAATCAACGGAGAAAGTTCTCGGGATGAGGGGGGTTAAAAGTTTTTTGGTTAAAATAGTACCTTGACAAACAAACAAACAAAAAAATAAATAAATAAATAAAATCTTAAGTACTTATACCTATTATACATATAAAATGTTATTTGACTAGCTGTAAATCACGCCGGACATTTTAGATTTCAAGGGAATGATTGGAATTCAAGCACATGTTACCTATAGTATTCAGTGACATCGGAACGAGATGGGGAGATGACTGGAGTGATACGGTGTATCATTTGTACCCTCTCCCCACCCCCAAAAAAGAGGGGGAAATAAGAAAACTGTTTTGCAAGTTGATGAAAAGAAGCTTTAGATTTCAGAAATGCGATTTACCAGATTTTCTTCGTTGATAACGCCGTTTTTAAAGACGAGAACTACATTTTTTTAAAACTTGTTCACTCAAAGTTTCAATTTTTACACCCTCTAAAACATAGCTTAGTGCCATTGCTATTACATATATATGCTGACTTGTCTTTGTTCCGAGTCTGTAAATGATGATGATATTTATATTCCCTAGTCTCTCGATTTATAGGTTCACTCTCTCACTCACTCACTCACACATGCTAATTTTTTCCTTTTTGAGAACCATTTACACTTTGTATCTTTCATTATCTGCTCTTCACAGTCCGTTGTTTGTCTTCCTTTCTCCGATTCCAGTTCTTTCCCTCAACTATTCCCTCTAGCAGTAATAACAATATCCCTGGATGTCTTATATTATGACCTGTTATCTCTTCTTTCTACAGTTACATTCTCAAATTTCTCTTTCCCTATCTATTCGCCTCAATACTTCCTTATTCCTGATCTTTTCTCGCAATTTGATAACACCATATTTCAAAACGTCTATCCTATTTTTTCCTTGTGTTTCTATTATGTCCAGGTCTCACGTCTGTACAATACTATATATGTACATTCCAAATATACGTTCAAGACATCTCAGTCTTACTTCCAAATCTATACAGTGGAAGCCGCTTATTAGAGACGCCGGATAAAAGGGACAGCCGCTTATTATTATTATTTTATTAATATTATAAATTATAATATTATAAAGACAAGTTGCGTTTTTATGTCGTCAATGTTCTCAGCCTGTGCTGAATATTACAGGGTGAAATTTGCACAAAATATAAATATTGAATCGGCGAAGAACCTTTTGGTATCAGATTTTCAATAACTGAAACATAAAAGCTGTAATTAAGCTTTAAAGTTGACTTGCATGTGTGTCTATGTGTGAGCGTCCCGCGCGCTTACCCCGTTATTGTAAACGCATGTTAGAGTGATCAGTGTGACCAGTAGACACATTGTGGATATCTACAATATGAAGACAATCTTGGTTTCTTTCATCTAAAAGCGTCTCAGTGTACATACTGTGGTTGATCGGGCCATGTTGCGTTTTTTTATTATTGAACTTTTACTTTACAAATCCTGTTTTAAGGTTTCATGAGTTCAAGACTTGGTCCATGTGTCGTTTTTTTACTATCGAATTTTCATTTTACAAATACTTTTTTGCTTCATTTTTCATATATTAAAGAGATTAATCTAATGTATAAAGACAAGTTTCGATTTTTCCTCATCGGTGTTCTCAGGTTTGACTGAAAGTGTTTATACTATAGCGAGCAAAAAACCGAAAACAAATTTGCACGAGAAAGCACGAACATATACGAATAGTAAGAAATCTTTATTTTGAGTACATTCCTTTTCATCATCATTTGTAATACTGCTGACCGACACAAGTCTCCTCTGGCTTTTCCTTTTCTCGCATGACTCATCGAAGCAGCGAGAATACATTACATGTTTGATTTAGCCATTGGTATATAGATAACGTACACAATAACAAAATAGTCATCCACTAGAAAGAAAACCGATTCTATTTATTTATTTATTTTTTGATTCGATTAATTCGAAACATCTTTAGGGCTTCATGAGTTCAAGACTTGGGCCATGCGTCGTTTTTTCATTATCGAATTTTCATTTCACAAAGACTTTTTTGCTTCATTTTTCGTTTATTAAAGGACTTGGGCCATGCGTCGTTTTTTCATTATCGAATTTTCACTTCACAAAGACTTTTTTGCTTCATTTTTCGTTTATTAAAGAGATTAATCTAGAATATAATGACAAGTCTCAATTTTTCCTCATCGGTGTTCTCAGGCATTACTGAATGAAATCTTATAAAAAATGTCTCATATGGCAGTATGTAACATTTTTGAATCGGGGGCTTAATTTAAAAAAATTATACTTTTATGCTCTTTCCAACAATACTAATAACTCATTTTGCTTACAAATATGTCGATTGGTTATCTTACGCTTAACAGCGTCCAACTGAGGGTTGCAAATGGGTAACTATTCCTCGGGTAACTAGGGTAACTAATTGCGCATCCGGTTGGGAGATAGATATACCAAGTTCAAAACACAGTTCATGTTTTGCGAAAGCCGATTAATGTTTTTGAGAGCCTCTGACTGGGACTGTGCAAACTGTAAAAGCGCTAGCGTCGAATCTTTTAGTGTGCGTTTTTTTTTTTTTTTTTTACTATCAAACTTTTATTTTACAAATACTTTTTTGCTTCATTTTTCATTTATTGAAAGATTAAAGGCATGATTATCTTACATTTGCTTGCTCCTGCTTTTCTATGGATCATAATTAAAACCTATACTTTTCTGGACATCTATTGGCATTTCTCCTTTCTGATACATTTTGCATATTATGAATTCATATACATTTTTTAAAACTACTTCTTCTGCATTTGTCAATGTCTCACTAGCAATTTCATTAACTCATCCTTTTGCTTTTCCTCCTTTCATTTCTTTCAGAACATTATCAAAGTCTGATCTCAAAATAAAATGTCTTCTTTCTTCATCCTCTGAACTATCATCTCTTTCTGTAAGCATATTTACTTACACCTGTTCTGTTCTTGTATAGTTTTTTCAGCGTATTTCACCCATTTGTTCACTTTATCTTTTTTAGAGGCTAATAATTTTCCTTTTTCATCCGTCAAATTATTTGTTCCCTTTCTTCTTGCTCCAAAATTTGTTATTATGCTTGATCGGGTTTTCCTGCATTTTCATTTGCTCCTCGATTTTTTACGATTCTAATTAATTCGTTTTTCTTTTGCCTTTTCTTATATTCTCTCTTTATCTGATTTTTGAAAGCCTTACACAATTAATTTTTTTTTTTTTAGTCTAATAATTTTCTTTTTTTATCCGTTACGTTACTGTACATAGTAATTTAGGATTTTTTAAAATAACAATGACATGAGAATATAATATATGAAAGGGTAAATAATCAAAACTTACATTTGCCATTTTACATTAAGGGCGCAAATAGGCAAAATACTGTACACGGGTGCAGGAATATCTTTGCTGCGCCTGTGAACGTGGAGTTTGTTATACATATCGCACATTCACAGGCGTAGCAAAGATATTCCTGCACCCGTCTACAGTATTTTGCCTATTTGCGCCCTTGAAGTAAAATGACAAATGTGAATTCTGATTCTTTATCCTTCTGTATTATGATTCCATATGTAATTTCAATGAGAAATTTAATGCCAATGTTAATTTTTTGATTATACTTACGTTTTTTCCTATCGCTTCTCTTAAATGCGGATTTTTCTATAATCAAGATGGTACTACTGCTCAAACATTATATGTATACCTACGCATGTTCAGTATTGTTATCAGTAGTACCTATCAAAGTAGCTATTTTGTGGCCGACAAAAAGAAATAAAAAGTGAAAATTTTGATAACATTTTTATTTTGAATGTGGAAAACAAGAGGTTTTTGAGAAAAATGGTTACCACCATCGTATTAGGCATTCAAAATATAGTTAAAATCATAATAATATATTCTCATCCCATCGTTTTTTATGCTGTTGCGTAGTGTTATTTGTTCTCTGTCTTCTTGCTCTAAAATATCTTTTTGCTTTGTTATAAGCCTGATAAGTTTTTCCTGCTTTCATTTGCTCCTCAATTTCCTCACAATTCAGATTAATTTACTTTTCTTTTGCTTTTGTACATTCTCTCTTTACCTGATTTCTTACAGCCTTATATTTCTCCTCACTTCCTTTATCATTGGCTTCTTTTTATACTTTCTTCTTTCTTCCATTAACTCTGATATTTCACTTTTTATCCATTGCTTTCTGCGTTCTGTTATTGGAGTGCCTATTTTCTTCCTTGCTGCCAAATGTATTGCTTTGTGAGGCGATCTGAGAAACCATACACAAACCCGGGAACATAAATTTCGAGAATGAGCGTGATCTATGTGTTAAAATATCGATTGGTTCCACCGGAAATGGATAGAGTACATTCCCATCTACATTTTCGTTAAAAAATTAGACGATTCCGTCCACTTTAAACCAAGTTAGGACCGAAAACATTCTGTAGTCCAGAGCGCTTTCGGCTGTAACACTTTTCTCTTTGTTGTCCTGTACTTATAGTGATATGTAGTACCGTATGGTAAACCTATTCGGTGTATTCCTATTGGTTGTCTGTGGTTATGTCGTCTGTCCAATCAGTGAGTGTTATGTTATTAATTGGAATAGGTTCTCGCTTTGGAAGTTAGTTGTTGTGTTTATTAGGTTGTTTTGTTTTGTTTTTTCCTTTATTATCTCTGGTTGTTCTTTTACCCTCACCCCTCCTTTAGGACTGGAGTTAGCAAAATAGCCAGTTACCCAATTTTTGGTTTATGATTTCCTTCCAGTGTTTCCAACTACACTATATTGATGTTCGTCTCGAGCCACGAGTTGGTTCAGTTTACGACCAAGACCAACAACATCCGAAATTTGCATACCCGGGCGGTGTTTTTGAGTTGATGCAAGTTAGCAAACCAGTTGGTGCATTAGTATTTCAGTAGAAAACCGACGGTTTAATTGCACTCTATAGTTTCTCAGATTCCGAGGAATTTAAACGGATTTTCGTATAATATTTTTATGACAATAATAAAGATGGACACTTCCTGGAATCTGATCCGCGAGATACTTGAAAGAAAATCTCACTGATTGGGCTCGTTGGGTTCTTCTTATTTTGAAATTCGATTTTATTTTCACTCTTCATTGTGAGTGATTTTTACGATACGCCTCCGAGTGCTAAAACACAGAATATCGCCGTTATCAAGAAGCAACCTTTTCTGAATGGCATTACTGTAACATTACTGCTTTTTATTAATCAACATTTTTCGTACACCACTGGATGCACGATCCGGTTTCCCCGGTGACATTTCATACGTAATCCACCTACTTCTAATTATGTTTCTAGCCGCTCATTAATTTTCGTATACGTATAGCTTCATTTTTGAAAGATAAGTTTCATTGCGCAGGAGTAGGGGCATAAGTAGAGAGAAGGCTTAAAAATAGGAGTATAAGCACGTCCGCGGCCCTTGAAGAGAAACTCAAGTAGTCTTTGGCTTTAAATGGTATGCCATACTCGAAAGAGTAGTTTCCGGGACCAGGTGTGCGGTGTCTGGAGAGCCACTTTGACATGCGTGCATTGCTCTACGCTTCCCCAAACATTTTATCCCCTTCTTCTAATAGTATGAAAACATGTTCAACTATAATAAGGATGGCGCAAGAAAGTTTTGACATAACGCCTTATACATATTGCTGCACGCTAACATGAACGTTAGGTCCTTATGGGGAAGAAATGTAGAAATTTGGAAGTATGCCTTTTACTTCACTGAATTCTGCGAGTAGACTGGATCCGAGTTTCTTTGAAACCCGCATCTCCATTACTACTGTAAATTTCAGTTCGTGTAACTTTTTCCTCTTACCTTGACCCACCCCTCCTCAGATATCCCAAAATTAAAAGAGGATTTTCACATTTTATTGATTTCTGAATTTCTTTTTTACAGGTTTCAATTCGGTTCCTGAATGGTTCTTCGTGGGTTCCTATTTCGGTGAAAAATCTCGGTGAGTGGACGCATTTTTTCTTTTGCTTGTGTGGTTATCAGCTTGGCAGATTTTGGGTTCCAAATCGGGATATTTGGGCCTGACAACCCCCTTCTCTATAAGAATGGTCTCGTGAGACTCCTGTTTCTACTTCCAAATAATAATTGCGATGGCTGTTCTTATGGGCTCTGTTTCCTCAAGAAATACTGGTTACGGTTCTAGTTACAAAATACTATGTGAGACTTCTTGTTCCGGTTCCTGAAACGATGCCGGTTCCGGTTCTCATCCCAGCTTGTTGTATACATTTGTATGTACTTCCTAATTTATGAAACTTTTTGAGCTTCTTATGGAATACCAACTGCTGAGTTTTTCAAGTTGCTGAATTCGCTTCCAATATTTATTAGTGTGACCCGTATGGTGAAAATTATGATATCGGGGGAGGGGGATAATCATTTTATTAAAACAAATCATGTCTTATGTTCCACAAATTATTGAATTTGTTTTGATCTCTATTTGACTACAGAATTGGAATTGCGGCATTCAGGGTTGAGAGGGGTCTTAAAGTGGAAACCAAGAATTCAATAAGTGCCACGCATGCGTAATTTTGGATTTTCCATAAATTACCGAGTTCGTTTTAGGCGTTCCAGGGACTAGAAACTATAACATAAAAATAATTTTGTAGGTTTCGCAAGTCTCCAGGGGCGGAAATAGAGTGAAAACTTTGGAAGGGCTGAAGCCCCAGTGCCTAAAATAACTTCATAAAAATCCAAAAGTCATAGCCCCCCCCCCCTCCAAAAAAAGAAAAACTATAAAAATAGATTTTTTCCTGCAATACTTCGTTTGTAAGACAAAAAGAAAGAATAAAAAATCTTACTGTATTAAGATTAATTTAAAAAAATGAAATATTTCGAAACTGGGGGCGCGTAGTCCCCTTAGCCCCCTCCTGTTTCCGCCTCCGAAGTCTGGTAATTCATTTTTGGCACCTACTTGCTTTTAACTTGGAAGTCAAGACTTTGTGGTGGAGATGATGCAGGGATGGTGGGGCAAAACGTCATGAAATACGATATGAATATTAGGGTGGCCCTTATCTCTGTGAATATGGAAAACCTGATCTCCTCTTATAATCTCAAACTGGGGTGTTTCGGGGCTCAGTCCCGAATTCACTATCCCCATCCCAGAAAAAATTGAAAATTGTATCCATGAAAGAATTTTTTGCATTACCGCGAGCTTCCTCCAACTCTAGGACGGCTCTCTTTGTATTTAGCCTTCCACCTTCTCGTCCCCATGACGTGAACACATAATACGTGTGACATAAAAGGCATGCGTCAAAAGGTCGAAAGACATAGAAACATGAAACATAAAGACACAATGAGGCAGGAAATGACAGAAAAACAGAAATCTAATGAATATTAACAAAAGATTATGAGTTGGTGACTTAGTCTTTGTAGATCCTTAATGAGTCCTAAAAGCCATAATATGTCTCAGTGAATTTGAACACAATCTGAGTGATTCTTATCATAACTGAAATGAGTCCTGTGAAGAAGTAGACAGGAAAAAATAAGAGGAAAATACTGTTGTAAATGAAGATACAGAAACAAAAGAGACAGAAATAACAGAGTCTATGTCGTTAGTAAAATTACAGGAAAGACAAAAATGACAGAATAATAGAACAGTGCAGAGACGTCTACATCAGCATCATCATAAGGGCAACAAGATCAGCTAACCGTCAGTAGTACAAAAGAACACGAAAGATTTTTGAAACTGTAGTGCAATTTTACCGGAGGTTGGCCCTTCTGGTTTTACTTACGTACAATTTTTTCTCCCCCTCCTGATAAACGCCAATTAACATGAATACAAATGCCTCAAAATCTGAGAAAAATTAAAGGGACACCTAACACTTCCCTTTAAAATACGTAAATAGCTGCTTTATTAGGTTAAATTTTCTTTTACACGTCATCTACCTCGTGATACTCGGTTTCACGACTGGTGGGAGTCTCCCCTACCAACCTTTTTCATTCCTCATAACCCGCCCATTTTGGGACTTAAACCTCTCCTCTTTCTCTCCATTTCTTTTTCTCCAAGGTGTATCTCCTTCAGGTGGACCCTAGCAACCCCCTTGAGCTTGCCTTAAGGATAACTGCCTGGTTGAAATTTAAGTTATGATTAACGTAGAGGTTCTGAGTTTCGCGTTACATCTTTCGCTGAAATTGAATATTACGAGACTTTTCAAGTCACGAATTTTATTTTTGAGGTTAATTTTCTTTCAGTTTTTCCCTTTTGGCTTCCAGAGAAGCTAATGCTTACTAACACCAATTTCAACTCCCAGTATCACGTTGAAAATGAGTTTCTTAGGTCGTTGAATTAATTTTTGAGTTTGTTTTTTTCTGTTATACTAGGGAGCTTCGCCCCCTGGGCGCTTTGCGACCCAACCCACGCCGTCATTCGCTTCGCTCGTGCCGGCCTCCTTCACAGTTACTTTCCCCCACCATGCTTTTCCTCACCCACCGTGACGCCCTTCCTCACCGTGGCCGGAGCTCTCATCTTCATCGAGAAGCCCCCCGGGGTAGGGTACCTCTGGTGAAAGGCGAGATTAAGGTACAGAGGAGACCACCAGGAATTTATTCCCACGGAGGGGAAGGAGGAGGTGGCTTTTACTGTTTAGTGTATAGAGAGCCCTTTCTCACCACAATTCCTCCTCGTCTGTCATCGCGATCTTCCTTCCCCAAGCTCCCTCCTCCACCATGAACCCCCTCACAAGGGTAGGCTACCCCTGGAGAAATCAGCAATTAAAGGGCAGGGTAGGCAACCCGCAATGGGTTTTTTCTCCAGGAGGCAGTGGCGACGGCGGCGTACTTTACTTTTTTAGTATATATAGAGAGACATTTATCAATTGTCACTGCTCCCCAGGGGGGAGGGGAATAATATAGACTAATATCAGTTTTAGCACGTGTTGAAAGTATCATTTATTGAAATGTTGAATCTGTTTTTGAGATTCTTAGTTTCTGACCCCTCACCTTCGAGCTCAGTAGGGGAGCTCGTAGTGATTAATGAGTTTTAGTATAATTCAGGGTTTTTTTTTGTGGGGGCACAGGAAATTTCGAAAATATCGAAAAATTGCCGTAAAAACTGAAAAAAATGAAAGAATTTGATTATCCAAATAAAAAATCAATTAGCGTGCCCCCAAAAAAGAAGTGACAAAAAAAGGCCTGGTATCACTCATATTCAAACTCTCTGAAGGCACCTGTTAGCCCCCTTCAATTTTTCTCAAACGTGAGGGTTTTTTCATATTTATTGGCACCAGTTGGGAAGGGGGGAGAAAAAAACTGAATCAGTGAATATTGAATACTCAGAAGTTTTTCAGGTCTTGCCAGTCTCTGGTTCTTTATATTATACAGGGCACTTCGTCCCCTGGCAACTTAACAGTCCAATTTTCTCGCTGACCCCGATGTTCGCATCGCTATCGCATTGCTCCTTGCTCAGCGCAAACAGGGTTTGAAAGTGAAATGACCAAACTTCATCTTTCAGATTTCACTTTGAACATTAAACTTGCGGCTTTTCCCAAAAAAGTAAAGGAATAAAAATTCGGCTTTCAACTTTCAGCTTTTCAAATTCTCTTTCCACTCTCAATTTTCAAATTAACTTTCTAGGCATTGTTTCACTTCCAGCTTAAACTTTTAACTTTCAAATAATTTTCAAACCTTGAACGCAGCACGCCTCGTTGTCTGTCTGTCTGCCTACCTGTCTATGTGGTACAATATAAAATTAACCGTTTAGCTGCGTCGCTCTTCTGCAATCCTTTAGTCAATTTTGTGTTTCTGTGTGCCTAATGAATATTATTGCGTTAATTAACGAATACGTGAATCATATTTTCTCAAAAGTTTCACGTTTGCTTGTCCGAAAGCCATCGAAGTTTCACAATTAAGATGTACAGCATCGACGCCACAATTAAATACTTTTCATGCTACACGGTTACATAATTACGAAAATAATCGCGATCGCATTTCGATGGCGCTGTAACTCCTTCTATTTCATTGACCCGCCACATAATTAAAAGGAAATTAGATTAGCGAGAACCTCCTACCACTTAAATCAAGTTATGAATTCCAAATCATGAATCGATCGACATACATTGGAAAAAAAAAAAGCGAATGAAGAAGATGTATAGTTGTTAATAGACTAAATAAAACAGAAGACTATAAATAATAATAACATTTCACATTTGATACTTGAGATACCAAGTAAACAACCAGTTCAATTGCCTGGTATTGTATGATGGATGAAATTAAGCATATTATGTGTGCGAGAAAAAAGGAATCATCTGAAAATAGTCGCCGCTGAAATGCCAGACATGAGAAGATGAACGATTGGCAGGGATTGAGAGTTGAGACAAAAATCAAGTACTTTTTGCCAGTCAACTGATATAGGTGCGAGCAGTTCGCGATTATTCAAAAGAAGAGGCGAGTAAAAGAAAATCAATGAGCCTGAACGTGAGTTTTTGGCGCCAGCTAGCAGACATTTTCGTTTAATTGCAATTAATACACTTTACTTTCATGACCTAAACTTTTTTTTAAAAGTAAATTCACGGGCTTGGCAAGCATTCCGTTCTCTGTTGCTTCTTTGAATGATAAATACGAAGCTAACCAATTACAACTTGAAACAGTACAGTTCAAACGTTTACAATGAAGATTGTAGTCATTTTCAAATTAAAAATGCTTCCGGAAGAAACAGAATGAATAATGAAATGCGAACGCAGTTACGTGCGGTGGACTTGATTTTTTTTTTGCCAACTGAAGATAATGAGAAATAGTAAACACTACCAGTCGTTAGAACTCCCAGCATTTCCCCCTTATCTACTTATTCTTAGTTATCACTGTGAAAAGAAAAAATGATCAAAACATTCGGCCGGAGGGGGGGGGCTAATAATATAACCTTCCTAGAATTGTTCCCTAAATCCGCCACTGTTCTTTATTCCAGTTTTCGCAAGGTGTATCGATGGGTGTAGTGGAAGCTTTCCCCAAGTATTTTCCAGAGTGGTAAATTTGGTAAGATCAACTTTTGGCTGGCAGAAGTGAGTCACCAATTAGCTAAATTTGGAAAGCTTGTTGATTTCAAAAGTGTTCCTCAGTTGGAAAATTAAAATTCATTTCGAAGTTAGCTGTCAGATTTCTTTCAACTCAACACTGGCGCAACCAGGAATTACCTCTGGGAAGTACTGAACCCGAGAAAAGTGGGGGGGGGAGGATAAATTTTATACGAAAAAGTAAAATACTTGACTTGTAATATTTAGCTTAACCTTCAGAACGCACACGTGGTGAAATTCACCACCCCTGCACTGTAACTCCAGGCGCTGCGGCTGCGTTAGTGAGAACTCAGCCTATGTACGCTTGTAGTTGGTGTGCCTGAATTAAAATTTCAATTTACGCTACAGAGTTGGTTGCATACTTTCTATTTTGGAGGGGCAATTCAATTTTATTATTTATTGTAGAATGCTGATAATTTCAAAAATTTTTAAATAAAAAATTCAGACTGGGTATTTCATTGTTCATATTATTTAACAAAATACTTTTTAGACAATATTGTGTATCTTCAGCATTAAAGGCGCAAAAAATTCATCAAAATATCAATTTTTTAAATTAATATATGTCCGCTTCAATTTTGAGAATAGGCAATTCTGTTTTTGGGGAGATTTTTTATATTTCAGTAAATCAGGTAACATACTAAAGTGAGTTTCCCCAATTTAGAAATATTAAAAAAATTTCCAATAAAAAACTATAATTGACGTGTGTGGCTTAAATGTTGAAGATTTTTTTTTAATTCCCAGTTTTTCTTGGAGGGGAGGGAGGGCTATAGCTCCCCTGGTTGCACCTATGCAACTCTATTGATTCTTAACTCGGTGACTTTCGTTACAATACCCCATTTTTTTCTTTCAAGGGGGAAGGTGGAAGAGTCCTTAAAACTAGTCTGAGACTCTTTAGCCTTCATCACGACATGGTCAAGATTTTTAGTAACTCTTAAAGCTTTTCAAGACTCGTGTAAGACTGAAAGTCTTAAAACTTTTCAGTGCTCATTTGAAATTCCCAGACGTGTGTAAGATTCTGCAAGACTTCTCCTATAGGGCTCACTTATTATTCTTGACTTGCTTTAAAATCTTTACTACTCTTCTAGATTTTATTAGGTAAGACTTTTGAAGATATTATCAGGACTTTTCGGTGGAAATTTTAAAACTTCTTGTCTTTTATAAGACTTTATATCTCCCCAAAACTAAGGCTCTTCAATTCTCGTTTAACTTTCTCCAAGGCTTTTGTGGATTCGCTAATTATTCATGGCTCATTCAAGACTTTTTACTATTCCATCAGACTGTATTGAGGCTTTCCAAAAGGCTCTTTCATACTTTTTTAAAACAAGCGAAATGTCGGGTCTTAAATATTTCGGGAAATCAGAACTGTGAAAGAAATGACATTTCCTGGCCGCAACCTGCGTGTAGTTTCGTCAATTTTCCCGAGCATTTTCTCCGGCCTTTACAACTTTCCTTTCAGAACTCTCCCAACTTCAAATAGAGTCGTGTATGTTTGTTTGATTTGTGTAAATATTAACTCTCCCAGTAAACTGGTGTAGTTCGAAGAAGCAATAACATATTTTATAGGCACACGGACATTAAACTCCAAACGTTGGTGCACCAGTTCTGTACACAAATAAGAACATTATGCGATTACCTCTGCTCAGATTTTTTCAGTCCAATAAGGGGATGTACATTGTACATGCAAGTATTACTCCTCAATTGCGTCGTAAACGTAGGTCGAAATTAATAAAAGACACTAGGGTAGGTTTTACCAATTTTGACTATTATATCCGATGATTGGTCTAGGCCCCCTTTTTCCTAAACTACGTTGGCATACGTATCACTCAACAAAATTGTATTTCTAGTCGGTTTTGCGTGTACTTAAGCAGCAATGTAGCGACAGCGACGAGAATCGCATTATTGAAAAACCCGTTTAGCATTTTCAAGAATGATGTCACGTTCATTGATAAATTCTACGTCGTTAGTGGTTCTTAACAAAATAAAATAGTTCCCGATTTTGATGGCGAGTCCGTGAATGAGCTATGTGAGGTGAGGATGAAAAACAAAGCGATATAATAAGTACCGCGGGTTCAAAGACCAGTCATTTCTGAACGGTCATTAAGGATACAGAGTATGATTTCAAACGCTGTCACGTATCATCATTATTATTGAATTGATTTCAGTGTGCGATATTGAAAAGCAACGAGCAGTTCTTGAGCAACTCAATAATAAACTTGTATTTACCGGTTGATAGCTGATCGGTTTTCGGATTCGTTTCAGTCAATGCAAAGATTAATGCAATTCGAGATAATTTGTCGATTGTATGACAAACAATCATTACCGTTATTGCAATCAAGTGACCGAGTATGCTCAAAATCGAGATGCTTAGCATACTTGTATCAGTTTATTGCAGTGGCGCTTATGACTGTCCGTCGCATAACTGACGAATTTGAGTAAGACTTATAACTCGTAATTGTGGGAGAAGAGATACACCCCTCATCTGCCTTCCCAGCGTCATACTGTACATGAAAGAATAATACGCGTGAGAGTACTTGGTTGAATTCAGGGCCAGTGTGAACCTGTTCTCGAAAGGGAGAGGGGGGGGGGGGGCGAATACTAACAAAAACCAAAAAAAAAAAAAAAACGACTAAAACTTTACATAATTCCAGTTGATAATTAAAAAAAAGAAACTCTTCTCATTCATTTTCTCGATGAGCCCCAGAATTTTCCTATCTTGGGTGAATAACTTCAGTGTTACAAATTTTACTGTAACAAGCAAAAAAAAACACGTCGATTACCTAATTTTCCCCGAGTGACTGCCACAAACTCCCTCCTGTGAGCCGTGATTTCCCAGATGCCTTTATGGAATGTCGCGTCACGTATGTGTGACGATTGTAGAAGAATTCTTGGATGTAAATTGTAAGCCGTAAAACTAATTTGGTATGCCCTGCCTGGAGTTTCATGGTCTGGAATATTTTTAGATTTTAGCTTCACTTCGGGTTATACTTCGGTATCATAAATCTGTGTTGATCAACGTTCAAAAACTGATCACGTCCGAATTTGCAATATGTTTCTTTGAGACGCGGGCTATTCGGGCGAATATTTAATGCGCGCTTCATCCATAGACGTGTACCGCAGCGATTTTGGGAGAAAGTTGTCATTTTATTAGCTGGAAACTGTGAATATCGCCAAACAAGATGAAAAGTCTTTCCTTATTTCTTCAAATGTGTCTACAGAGAACAATTTTCAAGAAGTATTCTCCTTCGCTACTGACTAAAGGAAGGAAGGGAGCAACTTGGAGTTCAGTGGGGAAACTATTTATTATAACGGTATTTACACTGAATACTCAACCTTATGTCATGCTGCAGTAGTCTTCTTTGATATGATTCTTTTGAATGTTCAAACGTGTTATTGTATTGTATTGTTTAGCCCTTTCATTTCTTAATGCATGATCTGTGGTTCTTATTCTAACAATTTAATAGCATTTTTCAATTTCGAAGCTATTTCAAAAACGGTTTCACTACTGGTGCGTAGTCGGTTATGTAATGAGACGAATGAGTAAAGCTCTAATAAAATGCTTCGAAGGTCCCAGTGGTATAATCTATTCCGAATTTGCTCTCCTCCCGAGTCCTGGGATCCGCCCTTCCGAGCATTACTTCAGAGACGTCGGGGAGGCTATTAGGGCTGTCTTAGCCCTCTTCCCTTCTGGCCGAAAAACCGGCCTAGGTCGAAAATTCTGACGAGTTGCTACTGCTACGTGGGCTCGAACCCGGGACCTCCGCATTCTGAGACCAACGCGCTATCCACTCGGCCTACCAGACGCAGTGGTACATCCGAATGTAAGAGTTGATCTTAGGAGGTGACAGTAAGCTGGTCGTCCTAAATGCTCCTCTGACCATATAATCTTCTTACTATATTATAAAATCGTAAGTTTCATAAACGCTCTATATGCGCATGTGCATGAACGACTCCTCCAGCTCGAGGGAAGAAGTCGTGTTTTACGTCGCGTTCGTTCTCGAATCTCGATGTTCTACATAACACAAAAATGAAAAATAATGTCGCTCCGAACCAGTCCCTTCTAGGTACTTCACCGCTCACAAAAAATGTGTTGTTTAAAATTCGGAATTCTGCTTCATTATACCGTTTTGGCATCATCAATTTTAATAAGGCCTTTGATTTCATTTATCAGTCACCTTAGCGCCTGGAATGCTCTAGCATCGCAAGGAGTTCCCGAAAATATTATTAGAAAATTTATACCAAAACTCGGTAGCATATATTTCACTGGACAAAAAAGGGGGATATATTTAAGGTGGGTAGGGGAGTCAAACAGGGAGATCCAGTGTCACCAAACATCTTTAATGCTGTACTGTGGAGGATCTTTTCAGAAAATTGGACTGGGATAGTTACAGGCTGAAGATAGATGGCGTGCAGATTAATAATCTCAGATTTGCCGATGACATCGTATTAATAGGTAAAAACAGTAAAGAAATAAATATAATGATAGAAGATTTGGCACAACAAGGGGCTAATGTAGGATTATCGATCAACCTGAGGAAATCCAAAATTATGACGAAAGATGGGAAAAAGGACAAATACCTTTGATCCAGCGCAGCCGCACTAGAGATGGTCGATGAATACAAATACTTAGGACAAACTGTATTTTTCAAAAACATAAGTAATAAGGAAATTAAAATTTGTATAAATAACTCATGGAAAGCATGTTGGGAGACGACTTCAAGGAGCTGGGGAGAAGATGGATAAGATTGGCGAGAGACCGTGACATATGGAGAGAGATGGTGGAAACCTATGCCCTCAAATGGGCAGGATAACTGGCATGGCCCACCTATCCAAGGTTACATTATTATTATTATTGTCATTATTGTTATTATTATTATTATTATTATTATTCTGACTACACCTATGCTGTCATTTTTGGTGACTGTTTATTTTTTAATTGAAATCTTATGTGGGTCCAGAAGGTATGTTTGCTGTAGGGGAAGAGGCTCAAGGTAATAGGTCCACTTTCATTGAGTAGACCGTAAAGAAACACATGTATGTGCTTTGTAATACAGTACAACAGAAAGATGTGCGCACTGAGACGAAATTAGGGGGCCCACAGTGTACCAAAGAACTTTCAGATGTAAATAGCCATCTTGTGGATGCCCCGTGTAATGAAAGCGAGGCCTCATTCAGAAAATAAATGTTTGTGTACGAAACCATAATACATTGCAAAGGAATAGCTCATTTCAGCAGTTTTAAACATGTAACTGAAAAACGGAAGGTGCTCCCCACCCTAACACCGAAAATCTAATTCTCGATTTTTCGGCCTTGAAGAATATTTTTGATGACCTCTGTTAATTTTTGCAATTGGAATCTTTCGTGGGTCCAATTCCAGAAGTCTAATTCTCGAATTTGTGAACCTCTTAATTTGTTGATCGAAGTAATTTGTGGAACCTGGGATAGACCCCCACCCTAACTCCAAAAATATAACATTCGATTCTTCAAACTTCTAAATTATTTTGTGAATCCGAGGAATGGAACCCCACCCTCAACCCCGAAAATCGAATCCTCAATTTTTTGGCCTTTAGAAATATTTTTAGTGACCTTTTCCGTTTTTCAGTTGTAATCATTTGTGGGGTCTAATGGTTGAGTCCCGATGAGCTGACCCCGCCCTCAACTCTGCAAATCAAACTCTCGATATTTCTGACGTGAAAAATGATTTTCGATTGTTGAAGTCTGTTGTGGTTCCGAGGGGTGGACCATCACCTCAACTCCGGAAGTCTAATTATCGATTTTTCAGGCTTGAACACTAATTTTCCGCGAACCCCTTATTTTGTTGACCGAAGTATTTTGTGGATTCGACATGTGGACCCTCAACCTCAACTCCGAAAATCAAATTCTCGAATCTTCGGACTTCAATATTCATTTTTCGTGAACCTTTAATTTTTTTAAATAAAATCTATTGTGGACTTGAGGGGTGAAGCCCGTCCTGAACTCTGAAAATCTAATTCTCGATTCTTCAAATTTCTGAATTATTTTACGCAAGCCTCCCCTTTTTTCAACTGATACATTTTCTACATGGGAAAAGTAGAGTCGCGCCCCCAACACCAAAAGAGTATATTTTCGAGTTTTCGTTGGTGAACTTTTTATTTATTTATTTATTGAAATAATTCGTGGATCCGTGGGGTAGACCATACCCACCTCCGGAAATCAAATTCTCGATTATAGATGTTGTGGATCAAGGAATAACTCTCCCACCCACGACGAAAATCAAAAAAACTCGATTTTTCAGCTTCTCAAAGTTATTCTTGGAGAACGACTTATTTTTTCAATTCAAATAATACGTTAATCCTCTTCTAATAATTTACGTTTGTTTTAATAATAGTTTGATTATAGCAGCAAGGCAATAACACTCTCAGTAAATAAAAATAATAATATAATATTGTGGACCCGATAGACTGTCTCCGCCCCAACTCCGGAAATTGAATTCTTTATCCCCAACCCCCAATCACAAAAATATTATTTTCGATATTTTGGCCTTTAAAAGTACGTATTGTTGCTATAATTTATTTTTCGGTCGAAATCTAATGTGGATTTGAGAGGTAAAACGCATCCCGAATTCCTGGAAATTTACCTCTCGATGCTTCAAACTTTGCAATTGTTTTTAACTTCTTTTTGCGATTGATACATTCTGTAGACTTAAAAAGTAGACCCCCCGTCCAAACCCTGAAACTGTAATTATTGATTTTTCGGCCTTTAAAAAATTACTTTCAATGAACTGTTCATGTTTTCTATAGGACCAAAGGATTGACACTGCTCCCAACTCCGGAAGTCTAATTCTTGATTCTTCAGTCTTCAACAATAGTTTTCTTTGGACCCTTTACTTTGTTAATCGATGTATTATATGGGTCACAGGTGAAGATTCCTCGCCCCCAACTCCGGTCATGAAATTCTTGTTTGGTAGGTATTGAAAGCTGATTTTCCATAACCCTTCTATTGTTCGATCGAAATCATATGTAGACCCAAGGGATAGACCCCCCCCCCCCCCCCGTTGCCTGCTAAAATATAAATCTCGATTTTCCGGGCTTTCAGATTTACTCTTGATGAAATTTTTATTTTTTCGATTTACATCTATTGTGGTCTCGATGTGTTGACCCCACCTCCAACTCTGGAAATCAAATTCTCGATTTTTCTGACGTGAAAAATAATTTTCGATGAACCCTCTTATTTTTCTGATCGAAATCTTTGGTGGAGCCGCGGGGTGGTACCCCACCCGAACTCCGAAAATCTAATTCTCGATTTTTTGGCCTTTAGAAATATTTTTAGTGACCTTTTCCCTTTTCCATTTTTCAGTTGTTATCATTTGCGGGGTCAAATGGTTCAGTCCCGATGGGTTGACCCGGCCCCAACCCTGGAAATCTAATATTCGATTTTTCTGACGTGAAAGATAATTTTCGGCGATCCCCTTATTTTTCTGATCCAAGTCTTTGTTGGACCCGAGGAGTGGAATCCCACCCCAATTCCGAAAATCTAATTTTCGATTTTTTGCCCTTTAAAAATATTTTTCGCCTCTGGAAGTCTACTTCTCGATTTTTCAGTCTTGAACAATAATGTTCCGTGAACCTCTGTTTCGTTGGTCGAAGTATTTTGTGGATCTGATAGGTAAACCTACACCCGCAACTCCGAAAGTCTAATTTTCGATTTTGAATTATTAAATATTTATTTTTGTTTTTTTGATAAAATCTATTGCGGACTTGAGGGGTGGAGCCCATCCTGAACTCCGGAAATCTAATTCTCGATTTTTCAACGTCTGAATTATCTTTCATAAACCTCCTCTCATTTCGATTGCCACATTTTTTAGACTCGAAAGGTGGATTCTTGCCCTCAACAATTCTTGATTTTTCGGCCTTTAAAATTATTTTTGATGAACTCTTCATTTCTCCGAGGGGTTAACCACACTCCCAACTTCGGACATTTGTCTCGATTTTTCAGGCTTGAACGACGATTGTCTGTGAACCTCTTATTTTGTTGATCGAAGTGTGTTGTGGATCTGAGGGGTGGACCCTCACCCTAACCCCAGAAATCTAATTCTCGATTTTCAGCCTCTCAAATTTATTCCTGGTGATTGTTTATTTTTTCTTTTGAAATGTTATGTGAGACCGATGAGTTGACCCCACCCCAGACTTGGAAATTAAAATCTCGATTCTTCAGGCTTAAAAATCATTTTTTACTAAACTTATATTTATATTGGATCGAAGTCTTTTATGGATCCAAGGGGTGGACCACCAATTTAACGCCGAAAATCTATAGGCTTGAAAAATTGTTTTCCGTAAAACCATAGTTGTTGTATTATAAGCCTCCTGTGGACTCGAATGGTGGTGCCCCCACCCACAAGTCCGAACATTCTAATTCACGAATTTTCGGCATACAAAAATATTTTCGGTAACCTTTTTATTTTTTCAATTCGTAGATTTTTGGGGGCTGAGGAGTGCACCCCCCGCTCCCAATTCTGTGAGTCTAATTCATGATTTTCCGTCTTGAACAGTACTTTTCCGCGAACCCCTTATTTTGTCGATCTAACTACTTTGTGCATCTAAGGGGTGGACCCCACTCCCAACTCCGAAAATCAAATTCTCGATTTTTCAGACTTAAGAAATAATTCTCCTTGAAACTTTTTTCTTCTGATCGGAAGTGTTTTGTGGACCCGAGGAGTAGAATTCTCAATTTTTCGGTCTTTAAAAATATTTTTGGAGACCTTTTTATTTTTTCAATTGGGATCTTTCGTGCAGCCGTTTATCTACTTTAAACATTATTTTTCAATAAATGTGACCGTCCAAATTAAAAGGGCACGTCGGTCCAAAACATTAATTTTACAGGAGACACTTAAAGATTCAAACGGGAATCTCGAGAACGCGATAGCCTATAGACGTCCACTCTTGCGCTCTATCACTTTTGCTTTTTCGAGTTCAGAGACTCACAGTGTTAAACAGTACTCTTTGACCTACCAAAATCGAACATAATCTCAAAGTCGATTTTTTTGGACCGAAGTGCCCTTTCAGTATGGACAGTCACAATTTTTTTTTTTCATCTAATTGTTTTGGTGATCCGATGGTGGACTCCCGCCTCAGGCGTTGAAAATTTAATTCTCGATTCTTCAGAATTTAATGCTTATTCTTCGAGCAGTTTTTATTCTCACGATCTGAATCTTTTGTGGACTCGAGAGGTGACCCCCTTTTTCCCGGTTGTTCGAATTTTGAAACTTATGTTTCATAAACTTGATTATTTGTTTCGATCGGTAGTTTTGTGAAGCCAAGAGATAGATTGTCGCCTCAGCTTTGAAAATTTAACTATCGATTTTTCGGATCTGGTTGAACTTTTTATTTTTCCTATTTCATCTTTCATGAGTTGGAGGGGTGTCCCCACCTCCAACTTCGAAAATCTGTTTTTCAATTTTCGAGACTTTATTGGTGACCCTCTGTGAATTGAAATCTCATGTGGATAAGTAATTGAGCATCCCGGCGCAGTGAGTCCAGTATGAAAATCACAGGAAGGGTAAAGGGAGAAGAAGGCGGATTATCCCAGTCAGAAAGGAAGAGGACGCACGCCAGAAACTAAAATCAGTGCAAGAGGAAATGAAAGTCGAGGAAAATTTTTACGACAGTATGGATCAAGCTTTAAAAAACACGGTTGAAGAGTTTGGAGTGACGAGGGTTAAAGAGAAAACCAGGGATAAGCTTTCAAAATAGACTCTCGAATCAGGAAGAATAACCTTTGGAAAAATAGAAATAAAACACCATTGGACAAACCTGAGCGAACTAAAATACAAATATTGGTAAAGAAAAATGTTAGAGAACATATTAAGAAATATGATTAGGAAAAAATTCCAGATATTTTGGAAGAAAGTTGGTCCACCAAAAAAGTTAGGCTCGAACTCGATGGCGGGAGAGACGTTATGCTGAAGCTAAAAGATCAGACAGGAAAAGTGACTAAGAATCAAGAACAAATTCTAGAGGCAGCAACAATTTTTTACGAGGACTTATACCGCGAGCAAAACACGAGCTCATGAAAATAGCAAAAACTGGAGGGTGAAAGGAGGAAGAAATCCCGGAAATAATGGAGAGAGAAGTGGAATACGTACTAAATATGTAGACTGAAAAATGACATAGCCCCAGGACCGGATGGAATTACGAACGAAATGCTGAAAAGGTTTGGCGATCAGAGAGTGCCACACCAGGTTAAAATATTTAACAAAATCGGAATTATGAAAACATGACCAAAACAGTGGAACTTGGCCAAAATAATATTATTACACAAACAAGGAGGGAGGAACTCATTGAAAATTACAGGCCAATATGCTTAACATAAAACATCTTTAAAGCATGTATGGCAGTCTTAAAAAGACGTATGTATAACCATTTGGATTCAAGTCGTCAGGGGAGTAAACAGGCGAGATTCAGAAAAGGCTTCTCAACTGTAAAGAATATTTTCGTTGTGAGCCAAATTATTGAAAAAACACACGAATATGATGTAGAAATTGAAATATTTTGCATAGGCTTTCATGAGGCAGTTGATTCAGTGGATCATAAGTATATGTTAAAAGCACTGGAAAATAAGGGAATTGAAAGTGGGTTTATTAAAGTCATATACAGAATTGCTATGCAAATTCGAGTGCAAGAGCTAGCCTTAAAAGCAAAGGGAGGGAATTCAAAATTGGGAGCGGAGTTCAACAAGGGGATACCTTGTCGCCAAACCTCTTCAACTGCATTTTGGAAGATGTATTTCGCAATCTGAAGTGGAAAAGAAGGGGACTAAAAATAAATGGAGAATTTCTAAGTAATTTAAGGTACGCAAACTATATTATCTTATTTACAGAAAATAGTAAGGAGTTGAAGAAAATGGCAGAAAAGCTATTCAGGGAATGCAAAAAAGCTGGCCTCAAACTGAATGGTAGCAAATCAAAAATAATCGGAAGAGTGGAAAGAAACAATCTAATAATCGATGGGCAAGAGATAGAAGAGGTAACAGAATCGAATATCTGTGGGACAGATTATTAGTTTCGAAGAAAGAGATAAAGGAATCATGAGGGCGTATTAAACAGAGGTGGAACAACCTCTGGGCATTAAAATGTATTTTTTGCCGGAATTTCAACACCTTCCTCAAAATGGAAGCACTAAATAGCTCAACGGTACCAGCCCTCAAGTATGGAGTACAAACCTGGTCCCTTACAGGAGACAAATCGTGAAGCTACAAATTACGTTCAGATTTATGTTGAGGAAACTTCTAGAACTACGATGGGTAGACAAAATCTCAAATGAAAAACTGTACGAAATGGCTGGAGGCGAGGATATAGGATATAATGTCGAACAATTTAAGTGGAAATATGTGGGGCATCTGGTGAGGGCAGATAGCAACAAATAGGGAGTAAAAGTACTCAACTATGGATACGCTGCAAAGAAAAAGAAAGATAGGTAGGCCAGTAACTTGAAAACCTGCTGAAATCAACTACTCCTTTGCAATGCATTATGGTTTCAAACACAAATATTTATTTTCTGAATGAGGCCTCGCTTTCATTACACGGGGCATCCAGAAGATGCTACTTACATCTGAAGGTTCTTTGGTACACTGTGGGCCTCCTAATTTCGTCACAGTGCATACATCTTTATGTTTGTACTGTATTACAAAGCACATACATGTATTTTTTACAGTCTACTCAATGAAAGTGGACCTATCACCTTGAGCCTCTTCCAGGGGCGGATAAGTCATAGGGCGATTCGGGCAAATGCCCGGTGCGCCGCCGCCTGCATTTATAAAATACTTACAAAAATGAAATAAGCGTATGTTGCGACGACAGTCGAAAAACGTGCGGCGGCGCTGATCAATTTAGAGAGAAATAATGAGATTGAAAAATTTTAATGGGCAGACACATTTTGCGCCGTTTGTCGACCAAACGTGTGCGTGTGTGTGAGTACCTCTGCCCATTTTTGGGCATACGCCTCCACGTAGCTTTTCCATTTTTTTTTATCCTGCGCTTATCTTTGCCACCTAGGGCCCCAGTTCTCTGACGAGAACGTGGAACTGAAAGACGGAAGCTATTGTGGACTTGAGGGGTGAAGCCCGCCCTGAACTCTGGAAATCTAATTCTCGATTCTTCAAATTTCTGAATTCTTTTACGTAAACCTCCCCTTTTTTCAACTGCTACATTTTGTACACTGGAAACGTGGACTCGCGCCCCCAACACCAAAAGAGTATACTTTCGAGTTTTTGTTGGTGAACTTTATTTTTCTTGATTGAAATAATTTGTGATTCCGAGGGGTTGACCGCACCCCAACTCCGATAATCAGATTCTTGATTGTAGATGTTGAAAAACAATTTTCCATAAGCCCCTTATTTTTAATCGAGATCTTTTGTGGATCAAGGAATAACTCTCCCACCTACGACGAAAATCTAAAACTCGATTTTCCGGCTTCTCAATGTTATTCTTGGTGAACGTCTTACTTTTTCAATTCAAATAATACGTTAACCCTCTTCTAATAATTTACGTTTGTTTTAATAATAGTTAGATTATAGCAGCAAAAGGCAATAACACTCTCAGTAAATAAAAATAATAATATAATATTGTGGACCCGATGGATTGTCTCCACCCCAATTCCGCAAATCTAATTCTCGATCTTTCAGCCTCTCAAGATTATTCATGGTTAACTTTTTTCGATTCAGATCTATTGTGGATCCGTTGGGTTGACCCCGACCCCAACTTCGGAAATTGAATTCTCCATTTGGTCGGCTTAAGAAATAATTTTCCGTGAGCCCCTGTTTATTTTTTTGTTCGAAGTCTTTTGAAGAGTCATAAGGTATATCAGAACAGTGAAATTTGTAGCCGTAATAGTATTTAACTCACAAATCATTGATTTATGTAGTATTTTTATGTTCTTGAATTTCTCTCTAGGGACCATAACTAGAAATTTCAGAAGGGAACGTATACTCAGAAGTCCGAAAAATCGTAAAAAATGGTTACTCGATCGATAATGAATTAAAATGGAGTAAAGCCTAAACAAAATTCAATTTTTTGCATGTAATAGGCTATATTGTTTTTCATATGTAAAGTAGATAAACTCACTTCTGAATAATATTAATACATTCGTTATGACATAACCTGTCATATTTAAAATCCATAATTAGAACTGTGCATGTAGAAAAATGAAGTTTTACTTGATTTCTTTAGCCTTTGTTTAACATTTCCAATGTGTCTCCCTTGAAACAGTAAACTTGATGTGAAGTCGAAAAAATACATGTTTTGATTAAAACTGCTTTTTTCTCTCGGACAGTATGAGAACATCTATCTCTATGTATCAACGACTTTACCTGCAGTGGACACGTCTAAATTTGAAATAGTTACAGTATATGCATTATGCATATACTCGTACTGTAGTTTGATATTTACATAAGGTGTATCTCTGTGTAATGATAATAGGTGCATCCTCATAGAGGTTAACTTTTTTTCCTATATAAATAAAATAAATTCTGTGTTTCTATAGTGCAAATTAACCTATATTTCATTAACTCCGGGGGTGGGCCCGCGAAGCGGGCAGGGGGCGGAGCCCCCTAGTAATACTATAATTTTCCTCGATCGCAGACACCGAGTCTGAGCCCGGTTTCAATAAATTCCACGATTTCCATATATTAATGACATTTTAATAATAGTTTTAAACCAACTTCATTCACAAAACTGCTCGACGAATTTCGAATGCAGCGCAATTCCTTTCCCTTTCGTCGGTGAATATTTGAAACCGGTTTCAATGCGATATCAAACATTTCATGGAAAACGATCGAATTACGAGAGAAAAAAAAGTTTTTGAACAGTAGTCCCTGGGATAATTACAGATGCAAAAACACGAGAAAGAATAAACGGGCCACGGTTACGTGATTCCGCCGAAAGTGCCGAAAACGCCGTAAGCGACGAGATGATCGTAAAATATTTTTACAACGCCTAGGTATTGAACAAAGAAACGAGAAACAAAAATCGGTTTACTAAAACCGGGATTAATGTTTTTACTTGTATGTACATACATGTCTATAGGCATGTAGTGGATGCAAGTTAAATACATTTGAAAATACATATTCGGTTTTACGATATAATGCTTCTTTCGGATCAACGAGGTCTATTTATACGTTTTCAATTACGCGTGGTTTACGTTCACGAAAGAAAAACATTTCCTGCAGTATTTTTAAATACACATTGTAATATAAAACACGAACGGTTAGTTTAAGTAAAGCGAAACATCGGTTCAAATTGAAGTTTACGATATAATGTGGGCTACTCGTGCCAATACATTTCGACGTGTATCAATCTCATTTTACAAGAATCTAGTTGACGTCGAATTTAATGCCGGATTAATTCGCCGGGCTCGAGCCTCTGTGTAATTTTAGAGGCTGGAGCTTATAATTAATATACCCTACGTACTATTAACGGCATCCAATAACCGGCAATACGATTGTAATACGATTCTTAATTATGGTAAAAATTCATTTTTCATTATCGTTATCAGCTAAATAACGAGTTCGAAATTACGTCCACTGCTATGCTACTTCATGTAATCTAACTTTTTAATCGCTCACGGTGCAGTGTTGCCCGTACTTCGCCCACGGGCTTTTCGCTCTCGCTTTTCGACCGAAATGTTGCCACATAACAGATAACACGTAATTGGGACGCTAAATTTTAGTACAGTTAGATAACAGTGCTAAACTGACCTACCTAATGTTCCCGCGAATCTGACGAACTACAGGCCCCTTGAAGGGTGGAATGGAACCACAAAAGCAGTTTTTTCTATGTAGTAGAAATATTCTGCATTAAGTTCTTCTCAAAAAATGATACCTACCTAGTATGCTTCTGTATGGGCCCTAGGAGAGTTGAAAATGATCTCACTGCTATGTACATAACTACGGTCACCGAAGAGGGACTAGAGAAAGTGACCGTTGTTTAGTGGTGGCCGCAAGGTAGAGGTGTCTGCTAAAGGAGGTGATAAATGAAAAGTCCCGTTAAAAAGAGGGTTACAGTATGCTAGTATACCGTATTGTAGTAGGTTATTTGAAAAAAAAATAGTAATCTTTGTCTGTTTTGCAGAGTCTAGCCTCAGTAAAGCCTGATTTTCAATTTTCATCTGTAGTACCAGCCCCGGCGCAAGGTTTTTCAGCGCCCCAGGCAAAATTCAATTTTTGCCACCCCTTTGTAAAAAATGGTTGGTTCAATTTTTTATTCGGTATTTGTAAAATGAAATTTATTAATACACAAAAAGGCGAGTATAAAAAATTATTTATTTATACAAATACCTATGTACTAGAAAAAAAAAAACAAAAAATAATAGCACAAAAATTAAATGCGAAAGTAAAAAACAATAATCAATGGCACAAAATTAAATTCGATCTTTACTACTTTTATTTGAGCAAACTCATGAACAATATTTTTAAAACAATTTTTCAGCCATTTTGTACTCAATAGCTATAAGAGCAAATCCCAAAAGACGCTCTTGCCCAAAACAGTAGATTGTAGATATGTTTTAATTTTCAAACACAATCAAAATTTCGTACATTAGATGAACAAATAATCGCAAAACACGTAATATGAGTCGGCTGCATGACTACATTCACTCATGGTGTTGGTACTTTACAACAGTCAACACTTGTAAAGACAGGATACACAGTGCGACATTGTGACTACATTTCATGCGATTACGATTACGCATTACGTCACTTATCAGTGGTGTTGCGTTGGCCATAACAATACCCATATTTGCATATGCTAATCAAAAATGTCACATAGGAGGTGTCAAACGCGCCACGGACGATATGCAAGTATGTAGGTATTGTTTTCTCCCTTCCTCTTATGAATGGCCAACCGAACGCCACTGATAAGTGACGTAATGCGTAATCGTAATCGCATGAAATGGAGTCACAATGTCGCACTGTGTATCCTGTTTTTACAAGTGTTGACTGGTGTAAAGTACCAACTACCATGAGTGAGTGCAGTCATGCAGCCGACTCATATTAACTACGTGTTTTGCGATTATTCGTTCATCTACTGACTGACACATTACCGATGGAACTAATATATACGAAATTTTGATTGCGTTTGAGAATTATGCACGAAGGATGTAGTCAGAATTCATGTTTTCCCAGAATATTGATATTTTCATGATTTTTTTTAATCGTGAAAATGCCGCCCTAGGCAGTTGCCTGCGTGGCCTGTGCCTCGTGCCGGGGCTGGTAGTACCTTGTGTAACTGGAGCGTCTCTATATCGCCTGGCTGCGTGCCAAACGCGTTCAACTTGCATTTTTATGTACAATATCAAACAATAACAACTGATTTTTGTTCCATGTGCGCGCAGTAGTGTACCCAGCCTAGTGTTCAGGGGGGAGGTCTGGTCTTGACCAAAAGGGGAGGGGATGTTAGGGAAGATGGTAAAATTAGAAAAGCACCATTTGACAAAATCGCGATGGGGGTCCAGATCCTCCTTGCAACGGCGTAGCTAAGGGACTTTTGTGGGGGGGGGGGAAGAATCTTGAAGAATGCCAACTGAGGGTCTGGGGCAAAGAAAAAGGGGATGCAGGAGCGGGGCCTCTGAAGGATTTTTGAAAAGTTGTAATAATTGTGCCCCTTACATTGGAAACAGACTACTTGTGTGATGCTACAAATCATAAAATTTCTCAGAATTGAAACATTGTTAGCTAGAATTTTCAATGCGTCATAACGTCGCCTTTTTCGTATTCATTGCCCACTGTCTGTCGATAACGTCATTTGTTTTTGGTAAACCACGGTGTACACGCTATACAGACGAACGAACGACGCGGCGTTTCCAAGTTGTTCGACTATTTCCTTTGCAGCGCAGTGTGTACATATATAATAAGTGAACGTAAATCCTATAAAAAGTGTTAGATATTATTATTAATTAAAGCCCTAATTTTTCCTTCGATTTTTGCGCAACTCTCCTTGAATATTACAGAATATATTTGCAGAAATTCATAGAGCATGTGCAAAAAAAAGTGTTAATTTGCCAACTGACTTATTTTTTCCCATTTTGCCAGTTGTAAAATACAACTGGGGGGACGTCCCCTCATCCCCCCATGGCTTCGCCGCTGCCCCCTTGACACCCCTCTTCAAATCGCATTGCGTTCATTCCGAGTATCCTGATTTATTTGCAGTTTATCGCTTCATGTTCGTATTGTTCAGACAAATATGTTTGTATTTTCAGAAATTCAATCGGATTATTAGAATAAATGCTAAATATGGTTTCCAAAAGACTCCCCTTCCCACGATACATTTTCTTCAATCGTGGGTACTTCGCCTGGTTGTCTGTAAAATGTATCCCTGAGCCAATTCCTCTCGCTTACAGTACTCTAACTTGAAGATCTTCGTCAATATCAACACGATCTCAATACTCCATTTTTCTTCTGATCATAGACCAGTTAAATGCAAGCTAAGATTCACTACGAATAAAATATTTAAACTCAAGGATATACCACTTGAAGATAAATTTATACGCAAATGGATCCCAGTCCACAAAAAAGCCGATGCCGCCGAACTCCTAATCAGAGAGACTTCTAAAACTAAATGGGATAATATAAATTTATTCAATCTCCAAACTAAATACGATACACTGTTAGAAAACATTCGCAAAATATATAACACTTTTTGGGATTGAAATAAATAAAATCAAAACAGACGACAAATTAAGCAAAGAAACCAAAGGGCTGATCTATAGACGCACAGAACTCAAACAGAGGGAAAAGTCATCAATGAAGGACCGGATTGAACTATGCGAAATTAGTAAACTGATTAAGAAAAAATTCAGAAAAGATGTTAACGAATTTGAAATAGAGATGGCGGAATCGATAGTTAAGGAAAACTGGTCTACGAAACAGGCTAGGAGGACAATAGCAAGAGGCAACTCTCCAAAATTAAAAATCAACACGGTCAAGTAATAACCAATAAAGAAGAAACAGCCAAAACGGCCTCAGAATTTTATCATAAACTCTACAATGCAGACTCCATAGAGCGACTAAAGCTGAAGTTTGGCGCAAACACCTGTCCAACCAAGACGTACCCCCCAAACCTCGCCGCAAGAAGCGCTAAAAGAAATCAAGAAGTTAAAACCCAACAGGGCCCCTGGGCCTGATGGGATTACAAACGAAATGCTAAAAAACTCCGGGGATATACCGGCGTATCCAGTGGCTTCCCTCTTTAATAGCATTACCTCCCTAGGTCAATCACACAGACAATGGTACTTGGCAGAGATAATTCTCCTACATAAAAAAGGAGATAGGTCTGTAATAAATTACTATACATACCGATTAGCCTATCGTCAAATATCTGCAAACTGTATATGAAAATAATCAAAAATAGAATTTATAACATAAGATGCCCAACAAACGGTGGAACAAACAAGGTTCCGTAAAAACTTTAGTACAATGGACCATATTCAAACCCTAAACCAATTAGTGGAAAAAGCCGAGGAATACCAAATCAAAGTTGCCTTGATGTTCGTTGACTTAACGAGACATTTGACTCTGTACACCATAACAGTATTTGGACGGTTTTGGCAAAACAAGAGGTACCTCAAAAAATTATTGCAGTTTTGATCAACATTTATAACAATTCGGAAGCAGTTATTAAATTAGATAAATTAGCAGACAACGTCAAAATCAATGGGGGAGTCAAACAGGGGGATCCCCTCTCTCTCAACCTGCTTAACGCGGTACTGGAAAATGTGTTCAGGAACATACAAATCAGGGAGCTCCACCACTTTAACAAAATTAGGACACTAAACAACCTAAGATTTACGGATGACATCGTCATCATTGCCAAAAACGCCAAGGAACTGCTGTCCATGGGTGAGGACCTAAAGAGGGAAAGCGAGAAAGTTGGCCTAAGTATCAACTTTACCAAAACAAAAGTTATGTCTAATATTGACTAGCTGGAAGAAATGAAAATTAACAACTATCCAATGGAAAACGTCTTTGAATACAAATACTTAGGTCAAACGATCTCATTCGAAAATAACTCAGGAAAAGAGCTAAAAACGAGTATAGCAAATGCGTGGAGGGCCTTCTGGGGCCAGAAAATATTCTGGAATGGCAAACTAAACCTAAAGTCAAAGATAAAAATTTTCGGAAGCACAGTAATCCTAGTGTTAACCTATGGTGCCCAAACATGGTCACACACGACAAAACAAACTCAAAAACTAATTTCAACCCAAAACGCCATGCTACGCAATATTCTGAAAATAAAATTAAAGGGCAAAGTCCAAATTTCAGATATACTAAGGAAAACAAAATCTAAAGAAGTGGGTATCATTGTTAAGAAACTAAAGCTCGAATACGCCGGGCACATTGCTCGGGAATCTAAGTACAAATGGAATAAAAGATACTTACATTTTGGAAACCCTTAGGAAAACGGAAAAGAGGAAGACCAGCGACAAGATGGGGAGACGAAGTTTGATCAGGTGGCGGGTCAAAATTGGGACAACAAAGCCGAAAATAGGAAAAAATGGGTTAAATGTGCAAGGCTTATGCCCAGAAGTGGGCTATTGAGTGTTGTGGGGGGAAAGCACGTCACCTACCTAATCACTAGATAATGTATATAGTAATAAGTTCATATATATAGCACCAAAGAGCCATGAAATAAAATAAAATAAAATTCCTCGGTGACAAAAAAATTCTCCTTGAATTTCGTTCAAGTTTCGTATTCAAGTTGTTTAATGACTCATGATATTGATTTAATTCAATTTTCAATTTTTTCAAATTTCCCGAATTAAGATTTTTTTTTAAATAATTTTTGTCGTGAAGCTTCAACCATTTTCAAGGTAGCCAATGAATGTGGCTGAATTTACGAATCGAGTTGACTGAAGACTGAAAGTTCTTGAAAGCTCTTGTGTTCTTGAACAGTTTAAGAAAATAGGATATGACCGATTGGCATAGAATTTTTAAATCATCAATTCTATTGTCTGTCAAGTGTGAAATTTGAATATAAGAACTCCTCCAATTTCGTAGCTTTGCTCAAGTTTAGTAACAATTGTCATTTTTCGTATGAAATCTAAGGCTGCAGAGGGCCCAGATCGAAGGCCGAATCAAAACTGATGCAGTCATTGGTATAGGGGGTCTGGTCTTGACCAAAAGAGGAGGGGGTGTTAGAGAGGGGGCTAAAATTAGAAAACCTGTATTTAACCAGACCCCTTCCATTGGCTACGCCACAGAGTGGTGTAGCCAGGGGGCGAACGTAAAATATGCCAAAATGAGCTATTTTTCACCTTTAAAACTCATTTTTTCGAAAAATGTTTGCTCGAGCAGTAATTTCACCTTAATTTGTATAAAATATTCCTTTAATATCGGCGATGTTTAAAAAATACCTCAATTTTGGACGCGCTTTACTTTGAAAATCTTAATTTGCTCCCCCCCTTTTTTGGGGGGTAAATCCTGGCTACTCCACTGGATGCAACATTCAAAATGAGTGACTGTAAAACAATTAATGTTTTGATAGGATTTTCTATGTGGAATCCGTGGCGCAATAAACCTTTTTGAGATAATTTGCACCCGACCTTCCCATTTAAAATGCAAAGTTCATAGTACTCCAATCCCGCTCAAAGAGGGAGGGGGAGAAATTTTTAGCTCCGAAGTAACGAGACCCTGCTGATTTCGGCTTCAAAAATACGTCAGGGGTGCGTTTTTGAAAAAACACTTTTTGTACAAAATGCCTACGTATTTTGTCATTACAGAAAGGGAGAAGTCCGTTTATTCTGTATTTCAAAACCAAAACACAGTGAGTACAATTTTTGGAGTGTTCTCCAGTAATGTCGCGAATGTTTTAGTTCTGAAAACGAAATTTCTAGGTTGCATCTGTTAAGGTTAAAGCTCTTGTCTAAAACTGAAGGTAAAAAAATTGAGATAGCTCTGTAAACAGTCTCGTGTATACTTTCTGAATAATGTTGAAGTACGCGCTTTGGAAAAGTGCTGTTTATCGTCATTAACGGCACGACGAACCTCCTATGTGTAAAAATACAATCTTTCAAAAAATGTGGGGAAATACGTTAAATTTACAAGTTAAGCGTAGGACGTTTTTATCTTCGCGGCTGATTACACATTGCAGAATAATTTTTCTCTGAACAGTGCAATTTATTATTACGATGCTGTGTTAGCTAATGTATATGTTACGCCGAATTCATCAAATTGACGATTTCATAAAATCGGCAACAAAATTTGCCGAATTTGTAAAATCGGCAGATTCTGCTGATTTTATGAAACAAGCAATACATTTTTACCAAATTTATGAAATCGGCAGGTATAGGGTCCCTTGGCGCAAAACGTGAACACCCAATTCTCAGGGTAATAAGAGCACATAGTCCAGCTTTCTTTAGAAAGAGTTTCAAAAGGAATTTTGAACGACAATGTGTACGGAAATCAGGGACGTACCGAAGAGTCTTCCTGGGGGGGGGGGAATTGTGAAAGTCCTAGCTGATTCAACTCAGAATTCTCAAAGGGAAGTATTAAATAGCACGAAAAGAAAGTGTGATTGAACGAAATGTGAAGCCACGAAAAAAAAAGTTTAAATTACGAGTTTTAAAATCGATATCACGAAATGACTTGCATACGGTATATTATGTTGTTTAAACACAAAAATTATACGTCATCGCGGATAACGTACATACTCGTGGAGATAGGAGATCCATGAGTTTAAGAGGGATCCAATTTTCTATAAAAACGATAATTAAGAATTTTTTCTTAAGTACTCTAGAAACGCCATAGAGGGGAGCTCTGAGGTAATGCTCGAAAGGGCGGATTTCAGGGCTTCGGTTGAGAGAACAAAAAAAAGTGGGCGTGTAAAAATTACCCTTTATTACAGTACATCAGGAATTTTTAGACCTATTATTTATGCGAATGACCCCATCGAGATCATCGAGGGGTTTCGAACTCAACGAATTCGTTTTCGATATCGGTTTGGCTCTTAATCTAAATTTGTGGCTCCTGAGAAGGGGGAGAATCGATTCATAAATTTTTATTGCTCCAAAATTTGATTTTGACATTAATTTGTGCGCAATTGTAAATTTGTGGCAAGTATGATAGAGGCCGAGAATTTGAACTTTTTATTTCAGGTGCAGTAATATCGTGTCTCTTTTTTTCATTGTGTGTAGAAGGTATTAAAATTCCGGGCGTATTTTATTTTATCGTGTAAGTGAATTATACTGCGTTCTAAAGTTTAATTTTTTCTTCAAACTCTTTCTTTTCCTGTTTCGTACTTGTTACTGCGCTTGTCATTTATATATTTCGTGCAAACAGCATATTTCTTTCGTGAATTCAACATTACCATTGTGGGCCGATAAATGCCACCCATTCTCAAATATTAAAGCAAAAGGAAAAAAAAAACTTGTTGGATTTTTTCAACGGACTCAACTCAAAATTCCCAAGTATCAATTAAAATGAAGAAAAACCTTTCAACTTGCAACTTGTTGGGGTTTCCCAACTTCTCAACTCAGTTCGCAAGTATCAGGGCGAAAAAAGAACCTTTCAACTTGTTGGATTTTCCCAACTCGCCTGACTGAAATTGTGAATCTTCCCAACTGCTGAGTGGAAAATTCTTACGGGGGGTAAGTTGCTCCCCTGCCCCTCTATCGGTACGTCCCTGAGGGAAATCCTTCTTCTATGATTGTGAGAAATAATCTGAACTATTCTCATTTAGATTTAAGGGGAAAAAATTAGCGCCAAACTTCAGGGAAAAAATGGTCTTGCAATTTGAAGAAAAAAAAAAAGGAAAAAAAAGGAGATTGCTTACAATGTAATCATTATTTCTCGATTGTTTTTACATTTTTGAGTAACAAGAAGAATGAGCTTTCTTTGAGTGCTCTCAAAACTGGTACGTCGTGACCAATCAGCAACTGAAGCAGCTTAAATTTATGGGGCTGAAAATGAACCACCCAGGGGTAAAAAAAGAAACATTGTTGGGGCAAAAGGTGGATGTATTAATGTATTATTCTGATTGATTTGAGAGAATATTTTTCACGTGATGTAATTCTGCTCTGGAACCGCCTGCACTCTATGCCTTCAACGTCTTTCAAAATTCACACAACTTCCGCCTCTTTTTCACAAGTCCATTTATCTTAATCCATTAGGTCAAACTCAAAATCAGAGTCATAAGAAATAACTTCAGTGGCACTGTTTGCAAACAAATATAGAAGAAGACAGGGGTGGTAATAGGAGGGGTTAGGGGGGGATAAGCCCCTCCGGTTTCAAAATTAGCCCCCATAAATTTAATTTTAAAATGAATATTAACAGAGCCCGGTTTCCTATAAGATTGACTAGGCTGAAGCCTCAGCGCCAAATTTTTATTTTAAAAAAGAACAACTCAATTTTTGACTTTTTTGAGGTGAGCACTGATTCTCTCATAGAACGTTTGCCCGCGCCAAGCGGTCGCACTGGCTGCGCAAAACTACTAATGTTTGTGCTGTAATGTTACGGTTAGCAACTCTGTGGTGAAAATGTTCTTTTCCAAAAGGTGTTAACTCCATTGATGAGATTGTACGAAGTAAGGGATTTTTCATATAGAATTTTCATTTACGATGTTCACGTTCCCTATTTTTGGTAGAATAAAATCTGTCAATCCGAAAATTTTTCTGTGAGATGGACCTCATTTCGCATATATTTGAGAAGCACTGTACCAACTTTCACAGCTCTACGACCTCTCGATCAATGTTGAGACAAACACTTTTTTGTGTTTTCCCACAAAAAGTTTTTTTTTTTTTTTGTTTTTTGTTGTTTTTTTTGGAAATAACGCCTTTTGGAAACAAACGTTTCAATCATATAATTAGAAGTACAATTTCAAAAAGAAATAAAAAGAAGAAAGGCAATGGGATAGAAAAAATTCTGGAGCCCAGTGTGTACCCTAACGGGCAGTACCGCCCATACTGGGCACTACCAAAAACTTGTTGGGCACCTTCAAAAAATTCGGGCGGCTGAAAAAGAAAGGAAGAACATGCTTTTAAAAATTTTATTTATTAAATAAAAGAATAATGCAAAAAAATCGTAATTTTGAAAAATTTATCAAGTGATTAAAGAATAAAAAATAAACGTAATAGAAACTTTTTTTTGCAAATTTTTTATCCTCATTATACTTAAGTATTTTTAAGGATTTTCACATCAAGAATACTACGAAGTGTAGCTACAGACACACTTGAATCGTGAAATGAAATTGAAGTGTATATTTTCGTCTCGAGGGAGGGGGGTACTGAGGTAGGGAAAAAATTGTAAAACTATCAATTTTCCAATTGGGGCAGCTGCAATGAAGAGCTTAGAGGCTACATACTGCTGGAGTCTAAAGCGTATTATGAAGAAATCCCACAAACTGCTCCAAAAGAGCAAGAATTTAATAGCTGTGTTTTACCCACTCTCCCTTTCGGATCACAGACTAGGACACTAACAAAAAAAGAAGAAAAGGAACGAGCAGTAACTCGAAACTTCATGGAAAGGTCGATATTAAGAAATTAAATTGAATGATCGAACAAAATTCTCAGAAATTAAAAACAAGATATATCATGGAATTAATTAGAGGAGACAAGTGGAAATGGGGGGGGGGAGAGGTATGTACCAAAATTAACAAAATTAAAGGATGAGAGATGGTCCTGCAAAATTATGTTTTGGTACCAAGAATACAAAAAAAAATGAAAAAGAGGACGCCCTAGTAAAAAATTGGGAAAATGACTGAAAAACAAATTATGGCATAAAATAGCTGATGTGCGGTCAAAATGGCAAAGATTAGGGGAGGCCTATGTCCGGTCTCGGCTCGACTGGTTAAACTGTTAACAGTGATGAGACAGTATTATGCATAATTTACTTCACAACTTTACTTGATTGATTATTAATTAGATACTGTTTGACAGTTCGCATTGATGTTGCCGGCAAATTACTAAATTCCGCAAATTGAGCAGCTTCAATTTTCAGGTGTTGCCGATTTCACGCAATCGGCTGTCCGATCTGTGTAAAGCCGTGCATGCATGAAATGAGCAATTTTACGAATTACGCCTAACATAAATATGGCTGCTTGGCATTTTCCATTTGATTGCAATGCGTTTATATTATTACTGACTTTTTTCTTTCTTTTTTGCCCCAGTACACGGTAAAAAGTCTGGCTACGTCCATGAATGAAAATGTTTCAGTTTACAGTCCCGCCTTTTAAGACCTAGTCGATGTCAAAAATTGAAACAAAAACGTTTCCAACTTCACCCTATATTGTTCATGCGGTAAAATATTGTAGCCAAATGCGATAAGGCTGGAAAAATGGCAGTATTTGACTCGGAATCGTATGTAGCTAAAGTATATTGAAAATCGGGGTCATTGCAGTATATTAATGTGGCGTATAATCTCGTCGAAATAATTTTCTACACATTTCTGCAGACAGCTCCGATGTGGACACTTCCTTCCGCATCATTCGCACATTGACTTTTACTATCTATTGTTCTTGGGAACTTGCCATTATTATTCCAAAACATCGGAAAAGGAACTTGGCTAATATCGAGCGTCCGTTGAATACGAGTGTTACAATTAGTAACCTAATTTTTATAAGATACATATACTGGAGCGAGCGTTTGGGTTCATAATTCGCCTGGCCACTATGTGTATGCGATTCCCCACGCGACTATAATTTGGCGCTTAAATTGAATTCTCGATAATTTATTGGCGAGGACCGCTGTCATTTTTTCCCTTCAATGCTAAGATGTAGCTGGCAGGATTTATGGTTTGACTTCCTCACTTCCTCTGCAATTATTTTTCGCAATTATAAACTGAATGTAAGAGTATTTAGTTTTTAGAAGGGTTAGTTACGAACAATTTGGCGAAACAAGGTCGAATAGATGAGAAAAATATAAAATATTGCGTAGACTTTTAAAAAATACAGAGAAGTAAACCGATGTGAGGGGATGAATGAAAGGCATCTGTTGGAGAAGAACAAAATCTGTAAAAATACACGTGAAACAAAATGTTTCGTGCAATGCTGTTGGCAGCGTTCAAGTTAAAGGAACCTTTCAAAGTTACCCCGGATGTGGGGTAACTTTGAAAACTTTTTTCTATTAGTGATAGCGAGAGCTAGTTTTTGAACAGCATGTTATTCAGGATCACCAGTAGATGCTATATACCAAATATGGTCTCGTGAGAGCAAGAAATATTATTATAAAAAACAGTAAAAGTGAAGAACGCAGATGGGAAACCTCATGAAGCAAATTTTTTCGATTGTTTCTTTTTTGGATTACGAGGTATGTCATCCTTTCTGCAAATAACAATATAGTCGAACTTCCATATATAACGAAGTACCAAGGGGACAAGGTTTTAGTACGTTAAATAAATTTTTTTCACAATACATATACACCTATACAAAAGTGTTCGAGTCCGTGTCTTTCTGCAACATCTTTCTTTCGCATTCCACTGTCGACATATTTTATTAAAGTCACTTTCTCAGACACATCAACACATTTTCTCTTCGACATGGTTGGAAAAATTCGTAAAAGTGGACTATACGAGTATTAATAAACTTTGAGAGAAAAATAGTTCGTTATACATTTCCTTATGTAAATTTCAAGGGACCAGGAAAAAATTCAATAGAGATTTTCGTTAAATAGAAGTTCCTTACATGGACGTTCGACTGTATCATGTTTCATATCAGTATACCTCCCACCTTTCAAAGATATCCTGCTCGCCGAGGTGTACTGAAGAGTTTTTCCCTGAGAGGGGAGGGGGAATGTGAAAGTCCCAACTGATTCAACTCAAAATTCCCAAGTACCAAAGCAAAAAAAAATTGGCTTGTTGGATCTTTTCAAATTTTTCAACCAACATTCGTAAGTACCAACGCAAATAACAAATGCTTTTGACTTGTTGGATATTTTCCCAACTCTACCGAAATTTTCCGACGGCTAAGTAAAAAATTTCGTACAGGTGGGGGGAGAGAACAAGCTCCCCCTTCCCCTATCGGTACGTCCCTGCCTGCTCGGTATTTTTGTGTTACAGATCTCGTATACCAAGGAAAGTACAATACCTATATAAAATAATACTTAGGAGGCCTCTCAAAGGGTCTATTTCCTAAGACAACTCAGAAACAGTATAACACTTATCCACCATTCACTTGACATTTTTCTAAGATCATTTTTTCATTGTAATCACAGCTATTCACATTATTATGTGCACGGATCATAAACACCTTGGATTCCACTCCATATTATTTACAAAAATCATCCAGAGAGCGCGCTTGTGAGCCACTCTTCGCTTTAAGTCTGCGGTTTCCAAAATTACCCCTTATTTTCAATGTTACCTCATATTGCGGTACAGCTTTATTAATACTTGAAATTGGGTGGTATTAGATTGGGCCAGGGGTGGAAATAGAAGAGGGCTAAGGGAGGCTAAGTCCCCTCGGTTTCAAAATTAGCCCCCCTAATTGAAAAATGTAATTATACGAGGACAGCTATTATCGTTTGTGATGTTGTGCTGTCTTTTTTTTTTTTTTTTTTACAAAGGAAGTATTACAGAGAAAAAGATCTATTTTTTATAGTTTTTCTTCTTCTTTTTTTTGGGGGGGGGCTATGATTTTTTGATTTTTATAAAGTTATTTTAGGTACTTAGGCTTTGACCGCCCATCAAAGTTTTCGCTTTATTTCCGCCCTTGATGGAGTTTTCTTTACAGCCCCAACTCAAGTCGCCCACTCCCAGGCATAAGCCTCCTCTAGCTTCTACGTCTTTTGGTTCTGGCCAGTTCTTATCCAAAGCCTTCCCATCCTCTTAACCAATGCATCTTCCCATCTCGTACCAGGCCGACCTCTTCTCTCCTTTCATATACAAATCATATTTTTTAGGTGATCTCTAATCCCAGAAGTGATGAAAAATGTTCAAGTTTCAGAAAAATCCCTGCGTTATGAGCCCCATTTCATTTTGCATATCTTACATATTTGGGGTAAAAATACATATTTTTACATATGTGACCTGCATCGAGAAAACGGGTTCACCTAGTAAGCAAAACACAAATTTCCTGGGAGAACGAATACAAATTTTGAATGCGAATATTTTTGGATTGGAGTGATCAATCTTCTTAAAATCTGGAATAATTATTAATGGGTGTTAGTGAAATATAACCATGTCATTTATTTTTTATATTCTAGTTCCTTTTTTTTCTTTGGAGGGAAGAAATTTTCGAGTTCTTCAGTACTGCCAACTGTGAAAATAGTGATAAGAGCTTAGGAATGTATGAACATCTGTCTTGATGAAAATCAGCATCAATCAACTCGCGGAAGTGTGTATTGTGGAAGAAAATAGCAAAATACCGCCGCGTGAAAATTGCTGACTTGACTAAAAAATCGTCCTACTGATGAGAACCAGTTATGAAGGGCTCAACTTTGATGGCTTGTACAAGCCTAAATAATTCTTTTATATTTTTTTCGACAGCACCACATGAAAGAGCAGGTCTTAATTAGTATAATCCGAGTAAAATCTCAAAATCAATTTAGTGGCTTCATAATAGTGAAAGACGATGTTGAGCGTTGTCTTTCGTAATACGAAGCAAAAATGAGCAATTCGACGGTGATAGTGTTCTTCGTTTTAAAATTCAATTTATTTATAAAATTAAAGGTGTTTCGAGATTATGTCTCTTTTTTTTCGTTCTTAGTATTTCAGTTTTATTCGGTTTTCTCAGGCGTTTCAGTTTAGAATAAAATTTGAACAACAATTATGAATGGGACGTTCAAGAAGCTGTAGAATGATACCCATATTGATTTTACATATTTTTACATACTTATTGGAAAAACGCATCTTTCGACCATATTTGGGGTAAAAATGATCGCATATTTTATGCGTAATTCGATCTTTGTTTTGCATATTATGCCGCACTCTAGTTATAGGGCACCCACTCAAACAGTTTTTACTCCAAATGCTCCCCTTTCAATTTTTGGTGTGACTTTCTATCAAAATGAGAGACTTTTCCGGACCTTGAGAAACGGAGAAGGATAACAGATACTCTTTTTCAATATAAGAATTTTGTGTCGGAAATTTTTCTTAACGAGTTTGAACGTGTTTTATTGGACCATCAACCTTTTTTTCGCCCACTCACTTGGTGGAGCATATGGCGATGCACGCATGCCATGGCTCCCCAGACACCACACCCCTGGCCCTTTCGAGTGTCGCATCAGTGACCAGAGGGACTTATTAAGGCTGGCCCGAGCCCCCCTTTCGCCTCTCCGTTTCGGATTCGCTCTGTCCTGCCAGGGCCACTATAGGACACCCTACAAACCGAGGCAACGCTCATCCAGCATTAACCTGGCAGACGGACGCGGTGGCTTTCTTCATTACTCACTGTTGTTTCTTGGTACGTGTGGCGACGCATCTTCATTTTTAGTTTTAGAAAAATTTCTTATTGTAAACTTGTTCTTCAATAGCCACTATTTTTATAAGTACATCACGTACTTTTCCGAATTAAGTATACGTACAACTGCACTTGAGCTGAAAAGTAAACAAACAATAAACATGCCATTAACTGGGTAATCCCAATGACCAGATTCCCAGTCTATCTCATAATGCGATATCCATAAATATATAGCTTTCATTAACGCTTTTTAGAACATATGGACTTTTATAACGAAATTGGCAGATTACGTCCAATTCGCATGAATGTGAAAATATTCTCGGAAATTGATGTTTACGTATGAATTAACACTTGATCGAATTCTTAAGCAGAAATGAACTAAACATCTGCTCCACACGACTGGGCCGGTGCGAGGGAGAGGTTGGGGGTCACACCTCCCAGTCATTTTTCACTTAGCAATTTTGGCTAAATTTTTAAAACTGATATTTCGTTTACACACTGATTTCACTTTTTTTTTCTTTTTTTTTTTTTTTTAATACCGAATGAAAAAGTTGGAAAAATTCGATAAGTCGGAAGCTTTTTTTTTGGGCTTTCATGGCTTATTTGGAAGTTCAGTTGGGAATTTTCAATTAAAGAAGTTGGAAAAACCCAAAAATTCAAAAACTTTGTTTTTTTTGTTGCTTCGACGGTTCATAAGTCGGAAAAATGTGACTAAAATTTCTGTTTGGCAATTCAGAATTTTTATAATCCACCCTCCTCGCCCCGGGAGAAATTACTCAAACCGGCACTGCCACACGAAACTCATCAATTGGTAAAAGTAAAATGACCTTTTCCTGCTGGTTCAGCCAAATTTTCATAATACATAAATTTCAGCAAGTCTGAAACCCGGAATTCTTTACGATCTAGGAAGAGATACCCATTTTCTTATGGATTTTATCTAAAAATTTCAGTGTTTTCCAACTGGAAAAATTCGAGATTAATGAGCAAAAAAAAATTCTAGTTTTATTTACGGATAAGAACCTAATTTTGTCAACTAACAAACATTTTTAAAATCGATTATTTTTCAGCTGTGCCAACTACGGACACGACTTCTCTCGTATTCTAGTCGATTGCTGTTTGTTGAGTGATAGGAAATGTTTTCTGAAGAAACCTTCCCTTTCCCCCGAGGGACTAGAATTTGCTAGTGGTCAAACTTGGCTTCTCACAAAGATGTTTCTCGCCGCTTCGAAAATTTTAAAGATTTAGACTATTTTTTTCGAGTTACTTTACCCGTTTCACTGCATCTTTAATTTTTGATTGAAAAATGGAAAATTTGCTTAAAATACGGTTAAAAAATAACAGTTACGTGTATAATGAAAATTCGGGTAGCCACACCAGGGATGTAAGTGATAACATTAGGGTCGAATGTGATCGCATTAGGCTCGTCTCCCCTTATGCTCTACCATGTTATTGTCCTTATTCTGGTGAAGAAAATTATTTTTTGTCGCACTAGCCTTAGGTAGCTTTCATTTAAAAAAAATTGTGCACAATTTAAGCAAAGTTGGTTAAGAACGACCCGTATTACTAGAGGGTTGACATTTTAATGGGAAATCAAGATTCTTTCAGCCTTTCCGTATGAACTTAGAATTTTTTTTTTTCAAATTCGGTTTCCATAAGGTCAAATCCATTTCTGAGGTTCTCCCCCCCCCCCATCTTCAACCTTTCAGATGCTACAGGAGGCTAATTCTCATTTATTCCTATTTTTGTATTATGTTAATAGTAGTTTTTTTGTTTTTTTTTTAGGTCGCTGAAGACATTTATATGCTTCTTCTCCTTCTCTCCCAAACCCATTATTCAGTGCTAGCTCGCTGTAGAGCCTGAAGGTTTGGGGAGAAGGAAGGTGATCCCAAAAATTAATTCAGCTACCCACAAAACTCTTGTTTTTAATATAAAGAATTTTCTAATCGGAGTAATTAAGCGCGTTCGGCTGTGGCCCTGATGGCAGGACGCGCGCGCCGTTCCGGCATGTAGAAATGGGGGCTCGGGCCCGGCCCCAAAGCGTTCCCCTCGACACTAATGCGATGCCCGAAAGGGTAGTTTCCGGTGCTGGGGGTACGGTGTCATAGGGGCCACTTTAGCATGCGTGCATCGCCATACGTCCCACCACCCCATGAGGTAGAAAAAAGTCGGAGTAATTAAAGCGCCTGAAGGATTAAGGAGGTGGAAGGAACCCTGGAAGTCGATTCAGTGACCAAAAAAAAGACGCTATTGTATGTACATAAAGAACTTAGAAATTGGAATAATTGATAATTAGCTCTCCATAGCACCTGAAGCCTTTAAGGGAGGGAGAAAAAGTTCCCAAAAATGGATTCATTTGTCCTAAAACATCTAATTCGAAACCTCATATCTCGAGAGGCTCTAGTTGTGTGAGAAACTCAAATTCCCTATACATCAATTATGATAATTCCTGTAAGAATTTCAAACCTCTTGAGGCACGGATTAGCCTTAAATAATTCTGCTCAAATTTTGTAGAAAATTCAAATATATAAAGTCGATAAGGGATGGAGGGTGGTGCCCATTAAAAAATCGGAAATTGAGAATAAGGACCGCCTTAATATGTATTTACGATGAAAGTTTAGAGTAGTTACAGACTGAGCAAGGGGCCACATTAAGCACAAAGAGCTCAGATTAGGGATTTATTCTATTTTCAAATTAATTATTCATTCATTCATTTATTTTTTTTCCTTTTCTTTTCTTTCAAATGCTCAAGTATTTGGAATTAGGTAATGAAACAATATTGCCAGATAATTTACTAAATTTGTAATTTACTCTTTCGAAATCAGAAATTCAGCTGTCAGTGGCTGCCGGGTGGCCTCATTTGGCATTTCTATCCTACGATCTAAATAGTTGGATTATTCGATTAATCGATTGATTATGATTATTTTTGAAGTAGAATTCTTTAGGTAGTCAGATATGAATATAATGAGGTAATTCGAGCGTATTTTGGAAATTTCCGATTTTCAACCCTATAATAATTTCTGAAGGGAGGCAGTTACAACCACTAAATGTTAATATGATATGAAGAAAAGTTAAATATAAGACACTTCCGAAAAATCTAAGTCGAAAAAAATTAGGGGTCAAGAGGGGCAAAATTTTGTGGCCTCCTTCTAATAAGGGTATCGATTTTTTTTTGCCTAAAACCTTCCCAGATTTCACACATCTAGAAAGTGGGTTATTCCTGAGCTCTTACGGCTCACGGAGGAGGGGGAGAGATCTGAACCCCCTCCCCCTGGCATTGGCCGACAATGTGAAAAAATTTTAATTTATTCTGGTAATAGTAAGTATTACACCTTGTAATGTTGTAAGAGTGAAACAACCCCCCCCCCTCCCCTTCATATCAAGTCTGGCTACGCCACTGACCTATTATATTAGTAAAATGAAGTTTTTCCTAGTTCTAAACGACTTAAAGAACGTGATCCACATTTAGGCCTTTCCCTTAACATATACAGACACTGACTGATCACTTGGGATGGCCAAGGATGACAGCAATGTCGCATAGGTATAGATACGGCGGCATCTTGCGGCTGTTTTTCAAACTACTTCTCCGGGCTTTTCGTTCATCATGATAATGTCATTGGATCGGCCACACTAAATTCCACCAGTTGTGTCAAAAAAAATTTTAGATTTTTGAAAATTTGTAACATACACTGATCTCTCTTCGACAGCTCTTCAGTTGTGTCGGTTCCCTCATTTTGAGATGACCCTGTGTTCTGATTGGTTGAAAGAGACATTGTTTTACAACAATTCTAATGTGTGGTGTTTTTATGTTCTGAGGCTCTGTGACCAATCTTACATCTATCCAGAATGTTTTCCCGACCTCTTCAGACTTCGCCGCCCGAAGATTTATGTCTGGTCCGGTTTCGCGGCCGTGCCTGCGATTACATTTTCGAAAAGTAAGAAGGGGGGTAGTTCTTGAAATTCACGGTATATTATGTACAATATAATAGGTACGAAATGAATCGCAGGATCTCCGTATTTTTCTGTATCAGTTGTATCGAAATTATTGCAATGATGCGCACGTTCTTATCACTTCATCGGTAAGAAATACTGTTATGTATGCACTATGCAGTAGCACGGAAACGCAGATTCAAACGATTGTAGGGTTCAGAGTGTGTTTAGATACGTGCACCACAGACTTTATCTGATCTAAAAGTTCCTTTCAATGAGAGAAAATATAAACTCGTTAAAATTGATCGATTTTCGTTTGAAATAATCGACGAGGCAACTTGACTGAAAATTTGCTGTACGTCTGTAAAACATACAGTCAGACATCTTCTGAATTCAAAGCACGAGGTGTACAACAATCGTAATTTTCTTTTAAATATTCGTAAATTTCTATTTGCAGAACGTCTGTGACACGACGACATTGGCGCACTTGACTCGTCGCAGTACAGAGAGCCAAACCCAATATGAAATTCTTTTCGATGATTTATCCCAAAATTATTGTGACTGTATATTCAGTCTCGCCTATTTCTATTGCTTTATATGCATTAACCGTCTTGTAATCGTATGATAACAGGTCTCGAAAACTTTGTACTCACATCCTGCCTGTAAAATCTAGAGTAATACTTCCCGAAATATGTTTCGTGTTTGGACTGAATTAACGAGATTAAAATTCAACGGTGTACTGCGTGAACTACTGAACCGTTGAAAATTCTTATAACCCAGTGGCGCTTGAAAATATATTTGCGAAAAAACAACTTAGTCCATCCTTCTAATTAATAACCAGAAGTAGCAAGATTACATTAATAAACGCATTAAGATACATCTATCAATATAGTTTGATTAAAAAAATTAAAAAAAAAGAAATTCTCTGAACATTCAATTTGCATGTAATGATAAAAAAAAAAAAAAAAAAACCTCCTTTAAATAGGCGCAGCAGTGAATTGATGATATTCGTAGTCCATTTTTCTAATTAATAACAAGAAGTAGCTCGATTTTAGGCTGTCCTTAACATCAAAACGCATTAAGTAATACGATATAGTTTGATAAAAAAGAAATATTAAAAAAAAAAAATTTCTCTAAACACTCAATTTACGCATGTACTTGATTGAAAAACTCGTTCAAATCGACGGTGAATTGACGATATTCGTAATCGATCAGAAATATTGCCATTAGCCTATAATTTCTTTCTTCGCAATTGAAAAATATTAATTACTATGTCTGGGTACTTTGGGAAAGTGGTGATCTCCATGCGATATGAACTTGGAAGTGATCATTTCAGTAACGATTTCGCGAATTTATTTTGTTGGGTGCGTACGTGTTTAACATTACGGTAAATGACGGTTAGAACAATAATTAGCGGTACGACTGGAAAAATCTGCAAAAATCGTGTACCTATATTATTTGTAATCGTTACGAATGACAAATAGAAGGCATAAGGTAACCCATAGAATACAAGAACAGCACAGCACGGTATACAAATAATTACTGATAACTTATATTCAAAGTTGGAGCATTCAAATGTAGATGAAGTCCTGAAAACGGATTGTATATCTTGAGAGTACAGTGTGGATAAATAATACATCTAGAATTAGAAGAAAATGTTGAATGAGCGTGAGTCTTTTTCTTCTTAGTTATAGAATTAGTAGCCAGGGGTTCTGAAAATGTGACCCAGAAAGCTGAGAACCACTAAATGCCATTTATTGACCCTAAACTTGTCGAACATACAAAGGGAAGTGGAACAGGTTCATCCTAATTCATTCCAGCATTATCAGTGTTAATGCGACTCCAGAGTAGGGTAACATCTAAAACACTATTATTTTCCACAAGAAGAAACTGTGTCTTTGCATGTAAGACTCAAAATTTTCTTCAAGGAAATTTTGGGAGGTGGCAAGCTTGGAGATTGGAGTTTAACATAGCGTTCCCCAGTTTATTAGCTTCTTAAGGTAAGGTAGCCTAGTATGAACCAATTCTTAATATGGACCACTGGCCTATCTCGTTTATTTATGGCACTACCTGCGACAAAAAATCTGGGCTCTTGTCCTTGATGTACCATCTCAATAATATGTTGAAAATTCAAACATAGAAGCCTCCCGCCAAAAAAATGCAAGAAAAAACTATTTTGATACTTTCAACTTTTTTTATTGTGTCATGTACATTTGTGTCATAATTTTGGAAAATAGTGATAGAAGAATGTTTTCGAAGGTACTAGAGGTTCTCGATTAAAGGTTCAGGAACTGGCAATAAGTCGTTTTAGAAAATTTTTGTTTTGGTACCTCAATATGGACCATCTATGATGACATAGAAATAAGCTCAAAAATTATGTTAATTTTCACAGATGGCAATAAGTCGTAAATTATGGACCGAATAAAATGAAGTCGGCTGTTCTCAGCATTAAAAAAAAAAAAAAAAGAAACTGGATGTCTAAAAGTCTCCAAAAACTACATTCTGTTCTTTTGACGACTCGTAAGCGATTTGTTACGTGCTCAACATGTTTCAATCTTTGAATTCATGATACTTAACTTTTTTTTCACTTATCAATGGCTACCATTCAAAGCCATTAGCAACATTTTCAGCATCATAGGGGCCGACTTATAACAAAAAAAACACAAAAGGTGGTCCATATTAGGCTACTTTACCCGCAGTCTCACAAAAAGGTGGACATTTTACCTAATCCAATTTAGAAGATTTGTTCCGTTCAACATAACAATGGAATTTATTTTATAAATTTTCAAATAAGGCAACTTCAGTTTACCTGAAAGTTGCCCGGCAGATTCCAAAATAGGACCTTCGAAAGTTAACCGGTCGATCATGAGCTTTTAAATAGTGCATACCATAGGCGCCAAAAGGAAATAGAAGGGGCAGATCGAAAATCTGGTGATTAAATCTTTTTCTGTTTTCGGTCGAAGCTCCAGTCCTAATCGGGAGCGTGAGAGTTGGAAGCGAAGGGGTACAAGCGAAGTTCCAGAACAATCGAGGATACCTTTCTATAGCGATACATTGTATACCTTTTAATCTAAGCAGCTGGGAAGGGAACCAAGTTGGATCTTAAAACGATAAAATCTTGTATCTTGGACTTTGAATTCTCTGAAAAAATATATCGAACAAACGATTGAAATGAATATATGTATTACTTTTTGCTTCGCTAAATCCGAATATCCAGTTAGATGGGGTTATTTGATCCATCCCCGATTTAGGCCCTGAAATGAGAACTTCATCCTTCAAGTTTAACGAAATATGGAAATAAAGGTTGCTTAGGTCGTCAGTTTCGAGCATTGCAATAGATTTTGATCAAATCCTAATTTCTGCCCCCCCCCCCGCAGAACTGAAAATTCGGTTTTGAGAAGAGGCAAAACTGATTTGACATGGAAAATTAACGTGTCGAAACAAGATCTTTCGGGTATTTAATTCAAATATCCCTTCAGATTTTGCATTCAGGAAGCCAAACTCTGAAATTCGCCATAAAAATTTAGAATGATTTATACTGAGAAAAACTAAATTTCCTTCCCATCGCCACCCAGTAATTTTGACGATCACTCGAAATGGGCAAAGTTAACTCAACCTCGAAAAGCGATAAATAAAATTTTAATTGCGGTTCTTAGTCACTGATATCAATCGTTGTATCACATTTTTGACGTGAACCTCAACTTAGATTTTTTGTTCTTTTTCCATTGTAAATGTTTCTTCGCGTATATCATTAGAAAACTTCACAATTTAAACAAAATTTCCCTTTCAAACGTGAAAAAATTGAAGACCATCAAGTAAAAAAAAAAAATAAAATAAAAGCCTTTTTGATTTTTTGACGAAGGTTTACTATTTGATAAAGATTTTTGAAATCGACAAATCAGTCGTAAAATTAACTTATCTAAAAAAAAAAATGTGAAATCGTTATTTTCATCGATTTGGATTTTGATGCCCGTGTTGTGGAGTCAGGTTATAAATTTCATGTATTATTCAAAGTTAGCAAAAATAAAAACTATTTTAATAGTGATTTTAGTTTTTCTGACCGATTTAATTTTTCCCATCTTAATTTCTCTTTTGACCTGTTGTCTGGTAGAGAGGGTAGAAGATTTTTTTTTCGGAGCATTCGTGTTGGTTCAACTTCGCCCATTCAAAACATAACATTTCTGTTCTGATGTCTAAATCGGAGCTGGATGGAAAAATCTGACGAGACTCAGTTAGCGATCTAAGAACTATTCTCATCCTCTTGAGCAACTTGACTTTTGCGAGCGTATTGGCGTTGCTGGTGCATACGAAAATCTTTAATGCCATTTTACTTAATTCTGCCTCAGTCTACTTAATCAATCTCCCATGTAATATTATGCGATAGGCAACCAATACGTCATTCTCAATTCAGCTACATTCTCTTTTGTTAAATTAAGATGAAACGTGAGTTTCTAGAACTATTGCTCTAATTTTCTGATTTTCCGAGAATATTTTACCTACTGCCAGCAAAAAAAGATTCAGTAGGGTAGTAAGCATAAGCAGATGTTTGCTGACCGAGTCCCTATCGAGAAAACCTCCTCTAGGCCCAGCTACTAGGAAATCAATAAAAACTCAGTGAGGCCGAATTAACACCGTGGCTTTTCTTTGAGATACCATCTCTTTTTACACAAAAATGGCCTCCCAAAACTCGTCTGACGCATGACTTTTTACTCAAAAGCCTCTACCAGAATCATCTGACGTTTCCTTCAGGTCTTCTGTCAGAATCAAGCGATTTTTTGTTGTGTGTGTAAGGATCCTTCGCAAATTCGCCTTTTTTCGGTGGGGAGGGGGGCAATATTGACATTGATGCGATCGTTTTTTTTTAATCCTCAATGATAGTAGACCGTGGCATAATATACATAAGTACGGGAGTACGGGGATATATCCCCTCAGAGCCCCTTCAGAGCTAATGAAAGTGGAATTTTAAAGCTTATGAAGAACACTTCAAAACCAAAACTTTTTTTTGTTTGTCGAGTCAAGATTTGAGCGAAATTTCGTAGATTCCTAATTATTTTACCCCCAGAATGTTATTTACCTACCGATGCCCCTTAGAATGTGTACTGAGAAGGCTTCTTTGCCTTAAATTCGCCACTATTAGGAATTGAAACTAGAACAGTGTTGTAATTTACATAATTTTTCATCAACTGAAGATAAGCTTTCCGAAGTGCGTTGAGTTCATTTTCATAATTTTCGAGTTAGGAGCGGCATCTGGGGTGGAAGTGGGCATACAAACGCCTACTCATGCGGCATGACTGGAAACCATAGACGCATCATGCCTAAATTACGTCACACAGTTACAAAAAAATTTTCGAACTGCGTTTATGAATGTGTTTGCATACATCATATGAAGTGTAAAGAATCAAAACTCACATTTGCCATTTTACTTCAAGGGCGCAAATAGGCAAAATACTGTACACGGGTGCAGGACTATATTTGCTGCGCCTGTGAATATGCGATATGTATAACATATTCCATGTTCACAGGCGCAGCAAAGAAATTTCTGCACCCGTATACAGTATTTTGCCTATTTGCGTCCTTGAAGTAAAATAGTAAATGTGAGTTCCGATTCTTTACTCTTCACATGTCTATCTAGCCTGAGAGGGATGTGTTTTTTATTGGACTAATTCCCATAGAAAGTTTTTTCGTGGGTTTTTGTAGTGAAAGGGGTTCGTGTTAACATACTAGAAGTCTCATCCGTGTCCCCTATCCATGTCCATAGATGCGCAGTTGTTCGTTTTTGATAATCTTCACGCGATAACACGACGTTTTTTTTGCAATTATCTCGCGAAATATTATATTTTTTGAAAAAAAAATAGTTATTACATAAAATATTCTCTATAAAATTCCTTATCGAAATCGTAAGGACCCCTTTCACTACAGGATCCCACAAGAAACCCTTCTATTGGAATTATACCGAATAAATATCTTTTTTTGATGTATATCTCCCAGAATACAACAGTTCAAGAGGTGGTCCACTTGGAGACCTTATAACTGGCTATTGAATAACGTTACGTCATTTTTGTAAACGCACTTTCATTACGAGAGTGCGGCATAGTATGCAAATGCATATTTTTTAGGTCATCTCTGGTCCCAAAAAAGATAAAAAACCTTCAACGTTTCAGAAAAACCCCTCGATTTTGAGCCCCATTGCGTATTTTACATATTTGGGGTAAAAATGCATATTTTTACATACATATATTGTGTCCTTACCGCGTGTTTTTTTTTGTACATATTTTGCCAAATTTACAAAAATTGCCCAAAATACGGCTATTTTGCTTTTCATCCTTACAAAAAAAAATCAACTCATATTAGGAAAAAGAAAAACAAAAGTTGAAAAAAAATTGTCAGGAAATATTTTTGGCTTCCTGTTTTTTTTTTTGTTTATTTTTGTTTTGTTTTTTTGTTCTTAATACAGTAGACTCCCGATTATCCGCCATCGGCTTACCCGCCCTTCGGATTATCTACCTTGAGTTTATCCGCGTAACCAAGGGCGGATAATCCGAAACTTTACTAAAATCACAACCTCAGTCCTTACCACAGTTAATGATGATGAAGAACTGGTAGGAAAAGCATCAGTACATGTTATGGATCCTGCCAGTACTTTTTCAGCGCTGGAAAAGTCACTCTGGATATTTAAAGAACAATAGCTAGCAATCCTTTATACATATTTCCTTTACTGCGCCTTGTCTTTTTTCCTCTTCATTGACCAAAAAAAAAAAAAAAAAACGCCGATTAAAAAAAAAATAACTTACCACCTAACGTACCTTATCTGATATTCAGTAAAAATTGGCTTTTAACTCGCTTAAGCACAACTTTTTGATCAAAACTTTTCTTAACCATAGCATAGAATATCTGGGAAAATTATCTCACTGATTAATGAAATGTACACCCACGTGGATGCGAGAGTTGTCACTGAGTGACCGGGTCGGTACTTTACCATAGACAGAGGGGTGAAATAGGGGGACCCTTTATCATCCATCTTATTCAGTATGACTCTAGAAGACGTTATGAGGAAAATGAATTAGGAGTAGAAGGGTTTACTCATAAACGAAAACAGACTAAAAAATTTAAGATTTGCAGACGACATTACGCTAATAGCGAGGTCCAAAAATTAATTAAAGGAAAACGAAGATTTTGTCAAACAAAAATTGATAATCGTTATAAAGTTATTAATTTAAAAAAAAAGAAGCAAAAACGAGATAGTGAACGAAATCAAGTATTTTGGGGGAAAATTATTACCTTTAACAAAAACTATAACTCAGAATTAGACACGAGAATACCCTGCTCTTGGAAAAAATTTTGGTCTCTAAAGAACATATTCGAGAGAAATTTTTCATTAAAACACAAAGAACAAATTTCAAACAGCTGCATCTTCCCCATTCTGTCATATGAGTGCCAGACCTAGTCGCTCACAAAAACGGAAGGAAAAATAAAATTATAATACATCAAAATAATATAGAAAGAGCAATTCAGGGCGTAAGGAGGAGAGACAAAATCAAGTTATGAAGTACAATATCAACTTCCTGCACGCGATAAGGCGACTGAAGTGGGACTGGGCTGGTCACGTGGCCAGGATGGAAAACCGGAAATGGGCAAAAATAGTCTCGGTTTGACTTATAAAGGGGGGAAGAAAAAGGGGAAAACAAGAGACAAGGTGCAGGGACGAAATTGATAAACTATTTGGTCGTGGGCAGTACCAAAGAATCGCACAAAACAGGGGGACTGGGATCGCCTGAGGGGAGCCTTTGCCCAACAGAGATATATCTCTCTATATACTAAAAAAGTAAAATCCGGGTCTTTTTGTTTTGCGTATTATGCCACACTCTATTAATTACTGAAGTCCTGCTTATACTAATGTCAAAATATGAATCGGCTACCTTAAATTTTGTAATTTGGTGAATGTTTTTTGTTTCTCCTGAAAATTTTGATTGTTGTACTTAATGCACTTTGGAAAGTTAATTTTCAATCAGTTTTCTCTGTTTCACAACTGTATCAGCGTTTTAATTCTCAAAATGATCACAATTGAATAGGTAAAACCAAATGCACTGGGTGCTGTTCACGACGGAGAGTAAACTCCTTAAGATCCTATAACACCTCCTTGATCAGCGTTTACGAACTCAGCACAGAAAAATTGGTAAATTTCACAGATGAAAATCCCAACGTGATAAAGGGGATAAAGGTTAAAACCACTTAAGACGGTTTATCATCTGCTCGCGAGGAGGAGTTAACACACCACTTATCACGGTGTTAACCGCCATCTTGTAGCCATAACACCTTATAACATCCTCTAACTATGGGTCGGGAACAGCACCCTGGACTACTAATACTGGAAACTACGATGTTATGAAAATCCTAGTGGCAGGGCTTGGTCCTTATGTATTTCGCTCTACCTAGTGTTGGTGAGCACCATCCACAGCACTAAATTATTATTATAAGATTATAACAAACCTTAAATTCCAAAAGCGCTCAATGTATTTTAAATGGGAGTTTCCGCTATTAGTAGTCCATCAGTGTGTATTTGCTGAAACAGCTCTCCTGTAAAATGCGTAATTTCCCGCTTGGAAATCGTGATGCCAGCCCGAATTCCGGCATCGGTGCCAAATATACGCTAGATCTGCTCCCGATTCTAGCGCAAATCGAGCACCAATCGAAAACTGGCGCTCAATTTGCACCGGGCGCCACAGTTGGGCCACATTGGCGCCGGCACCGAATGGCCCAAAATTCCAGTGACGGCACTTGCCAATCTGGCGCAAACTTGACGTTGGCCCAACGATTTCCAGGCGGGTTAGCATGCAACGTTCTTCCAGCGACCTAGGCAGTTAGGTTTGTGACCACGTTTGGCACATCTGCTCGTCCACCGTTCTCCTGCACCCGACTATAGGCACTCGAGAACATGGTAGGCGAGTGCCGAAGTGTTCGAAGGCTCTATGACTTGCGCCACCCAAAATTTTGCCCCAACCGTTTCAAATCCCGATTTCTTATCGCATGCAAATTGATAGGTCTATTAGAAACACAAACGGCCAGCTAAATCCTGAATACAATTAAATAATAATATTCGTACGTGTTTCCAGTCACTGACTTGGAGTGACGCTCACAGAAAGATAAAATAAATAAACGAATCTTACTGCTTATTACTCGCGTGATGAATTACCACTACAAATAATTTGAAATATTATCGGGCGTCAATTTTATGACAGTGTGTGAGAACTGTTACGCAAGTATGACTACTTTTAATTTTAACTTGCGGTTCACCTAAACACCTACACGTTACGCAAATGCGTCTAGGGTCGGACAAATTCTGCACGTTAACGTGTTCGTGCTTCACCATTCTATCATTTCTAAGCTAGTAAAAATAAAATTTGCGGCCTGTCAAGATCTTAATAAGCTGGCGGGGTGTATAATTAATCACGACAACAAACGTTTAGTACACACGTAACGTCTATAACCTGATGTTTATGGGTGTTCTTCATCTAAAAAAATGGTCGTTGGCCAAGCTTTTTTTTTCTTCTTCTGTATATGAACCATTCAGACACCGAAGAATTTCAGACATTTCAGAGTAAAAAGTGCGAACTTGTGCGCCAATAATCCGGATGAAGATGCTCTCATTAAACTAGAAACTATAGCGTGCAACGTTCGAATGCACGGGCCATATGATACGAATTTAGTGATCCGATGATAAATGAGTCCGGTTCAGGAGTCCACGACCTTGGCTAGTTTCAGTGGGGCTGGACGTGAGATGAACATGCGGTATTTTGCATCGAAAACAGATTACATGACTAGCGTACCATTCGAGATGATAGACTCACTTTCATTACCAAATTCACTCCGTATTAATCAATTGTGATGAGTCATACGTAATTTTCGTGAAGTGATAGACAACGCGGTAGTTGGAGGAGCGCGTCAGGAAAAACTGTCACACTCGGTGTCGGTGAGTTGCGGCCGATCAGTGAAAATTGGTATGAATTGCGGCCCAGTACCTTTTCCCTAACGAGTGAATTCCGGCCCGACGTCACGTACGAATTGCGTCCCCGTATCTAGCTACTCCTCAGTCCAACAGCGCGACCCAGGAGACACCACGAGGAGGTTGACTGAAATTAGAATGGGCTTTGTAGAAGGAGCTGTTCAATTTAGAATGAAAACGTTCGCAACTATTGGTGATTCGACTGCAGTTAGCGGAGTAGTCTGCCCAAATACAGGGAGGAAATGTTGCGTCAGGAGAAATATACGTTTCGAAAATATAGTCAGTGAACTGCACAATCTTTTCGTTCTCTACCGAGAATAGCGGCATAAAGTCTTCAGTGAAACAGCCCATGACATCTCCAGTTTTAAAAAAGATAGGCCGAAGTAGTTATTCGAAAAATAACTTTCTGGTGTATTTGGTTGTGCCTTGTAAAAACTCGAGTGAGACCTATTTGTTGAATTTTCCGCAACCAACTTTGGCCTAAATGAAATCGACATCCTCTCATTTGAGCGGCAGGCCAAATCTTCTGTACCGCTTTATGGATGGCTGATTCAAAAACGATGAAAACTTCCGAAGGAGAACATCGAGTACCAAGAGAAGCACACTTAGAAATAACGTGTTCAAAAGCAGTATGGTACGTAGTTGTAGACTTGTTGGGCAAAAAGAAAGCAACAACAACCAACGTCCAACGTGCTCAAAAGCAGTATGGTACGTAGTTGTAGACTTGGTGGGCAAAAAAAAACAACAACAACAAAAAACAAGCTATTAAACAAACGAACAAACAAGCCAATGACACGTAAATCCAATCCTTCGAACCGTGGACAGTAAAAAGTTGCGTGTAGTGGTCTGGACAACTCCTGAAGGTCCCATCCACATATGCATATCTGCTGCACTGCACATAGGATATTTAAATGATAGACCACAAATCACCAACATCGATACTGATATCATTGGGCCGGAATTCACTCGTCATCAAAAATAGTTCGGGCCGGAATTCACCTGTCCCGTTTTTACTGACAGAGTACTCGGGCCGCAACTCACCTACAGCCGTCACACTGAAAGCGCAAATGCACAAGTCATACCTGTGCGTCATTTCTCTGTAGGCATGCAAAGTTTCTCATTCGACTGATTCCATTGTTCGGAACTGGATTAAATATTATGTGACATGCCAAGAGGAAAGGGACTTGTGTGCAAAAAAAAAAATCGAAAAAAATTTCCCTAGCTGCTGTAAGTCATTAAAGTTGAGTGTCTTGGAAGTTGAAAGTTGACTCGTGCATTACAAACTAGAAGTGACTTGACTGTTCAAAACGTGAAAATATTATCAATTTTGTTTATCTGCTCTCCTGTAAAATTTACATTTTTGCGCGCAGGTCCCTTTCCTCCTGCCATGTTACATTTATTGATCATCTCTCTGCTTCTCGTTGTCATTCTGCAGTGCGCATAGAACTGGTAACGAAATATTCAACCGGAGCCGGAGCAAGGGACATAGGGACAAATCTTCAAACACGGTATTTATGGCAGTGCAGGGAATAGAAGAGCCCACTTTGTCGATGTGAAGCTATGAGTACCGACGTATAAAAAGGGAAATTTCTGACAAAATGAAATCTTGCGGAGCTCTCTGATTCCAAGATTCACCGAGATATGGCCGTTTGAAATTCAGATTTCAAAATACTAATTTTGAGAAAATTCAGATTTAAAAAAATTACAAATTTAAAGTGGCATATCTCCGACACAAATAAAGCTAGAGAGTTCCGTGAGACTTCATTTTGTCAGAAATTTTATAAAAAATTTTGTCGCGAAAGTGGGACCTTTTCAGAAAACTAATATGAAATTAATAAATTTAATTTCCAACGATAACAAAACTGAGTTGGGTGGGAGCAAAACAGAGAAAAAGTGGGTTCACGTTTTCGTCTGTCATGGACGAAAAAAGGCAGATAGAGAAAAACGGACAGCGCCATCTGAAAGAGGAGAGTTTATTTTATCGAAATTGTTACGAACCGCGATTTCGACTGTTTCCACCTTGAGTCACAAAAATCGCCGTATTTCAAAAACTCGGATCGACAAAGTGGGACCCTATTCCCTGCACTAACACATTTTTTAGTAAATTCAACCATATATTCGGCATTTTGGATCCGCAGTCAGCAAATCAGGAAAATCGTTTTGTCACTTCTTTTTTAAAAAATATTTATTAATTGAATAAGAAATGTTTGCATCATTGATGGGTCGGTAGTTTATACGTTAGTCAGCATAATGTAAAAATGGCGAAGCTTTTTTTTTTGCTTGGATAGACAATAAATTTTTGCTCGCAGTTCGCACTTTCCGGAAAATTTCCGTTTGAGTGCAGCTCATCTAGTCTGGATTTTGAATATTAGTCGGCAAAATGTGGAAATGGTTGAATTGTTTTGTTTTTTTTTTCTCCTTTCACTTAAAATTTTTGTACCTAGATGGCATTGTTCACTTGTTTACACCTCTCCCCTACATGACTACAAGGCTTGCTCCACCCCTGTCTATAACCTAAAAAAATGATGAAATGATATCCATAAATTATTGCTTATAAAATTTCTTAACTCCCCTTTCCCCCCTCCTCCAATACACAACAGCTAATTTCCAACTGTAGGTTCAGTCTAAAGGAAAAATGAATTCTGTGATCTTGAACAGGGTGTCTACTGGCCATATAAAAGTCATACAACTGCCTTTACAAATTTGGAATAATTATTGTGAATATTATTTTAGTGAGCATTTGTGATTACTGATTAGGGTATTACTTGCAGTATTTCTTATCAAAATATGGCCAAATTGAAATTTAATTGTAAATTTGTGTTATTTGCAACATTTTTTCCAAGAATTCGTTCGTTATTATTTACTTCTTATTAGGTTTTTTTTATTTTTTATTTTGCTGTCGTAAGATGCGTAGTTGAGTCATACTCTCGTTGTATTTTTATATTTATTTGATAACTGGTATGGTGCGAAGACTTTTTCTATTTTCTTTCTTTTTGTATTACTCTCTTCATTCATTGTATTAATTTTTGAAACAGAGTTATTTTACACAAAAGAAGAAATAAAAGTGATGCTTAGTAACTTGCACAGGACCAGTAAAATAACCGGTTTGGAAATAAATATGAATAAGACAAATATTCTAGCAGAGGAACTATATGATACAGACATTACGATTAATATAACCAAAAAGTTCAACAAGTCCAGGAAGTGATCTATCTGGGACAATTGATTTCCTTTGACAAAATAGATGCGAGAAAGAAGTAAAAAGAAGAATGAGAATAGGATATGGAATAAATTCTGGGCATTACGAAGAATATTCAAGAATAACTTCTCCACCAGACTGAAATCAAAAGTGTTTAACACATGTATCATTCCAACTTTGAATTACGGATCTCAGACGTGGGCACTTGGTTGAAATAGACAAAAATAATTTAAAAATTACCCAGAATAAAATGGAAAAAGCACTTTTGAAAATAAAACAAAATACTAGGATAAGAATAGGAAAAATTAAAAATATATTAAAAAATAACAAAAATGTTGTCGAAGAAAGTTTATACCGGAAGTGGGACTGGGCAGGTCATGTGGCAAGGAGCAAAGTGGAAAATTGGGGATATAAAACTACATTCTAGTATTTGAGACAAATGCATCGCAGTCAAGGGGGACCAAAAGTAAGATGGAGCGACGACTTTTTTTGCTTGAGCACAGACAGTTCTAGCAGATAGCCCACTGCAGGTCAGAGTGGAATAGACTGAGGTTTGCTTTCGCCCAAAAGGGCAAATAGGTATAGTTTCAGCCATCGGCCGTCTTCGCATTTTAACTCGATTGTTCTTTGCAGCAGCATATAATAACGGCAAAAACCCTATTTGTACTGAAAGCATAATAAATAATAAAATCAAGTTTCTTCAAAGATTTTGTTTGCAATTAGCATGTTTTTGAAATGATTTTGTTTCGTAGAAATTCTATTTAATCGTGAAAATGGTCCGAAAAAAGGTCATGCAAAAGTCACACTAAGATCATATTATTGAAAAATTCGTATTTGATAGACACCCTACTGAAAACCCAACATCTGATACCCCAATCTGATTTTTTGCGCACTTATGTTTGAAAAATGTTTTATTGAAGGCCCGACAGAGACAGCAATTGAACAAAAAACACAACAATGTAATTAGTGTTTCCGCGGTAGGGAAGGGAGTGGAAAATTGGAGAAAATTTTGTTCAAGGACAGGGACGTAACTGAGTTTCCGAAGACGAGATAATCTGAAATAAAAATTAAAAACCACTGTTCGAATATTTTTTTACTTATAGCAAATTTAAGCGGAAACTGTGCATTTCTACCTTCTAAAGGAGGGGTTTCATCGCCCTCGCCACCATAACTGGGTTATTATTCAAAAATGTTGATATTTCAGTCCCCAGCAGTTATCTCACAAGTTAGTAATGATACGGGCTTTTTTTTTTTTTTTTTTTTTTTTCATTCATTGATAGATATGACTGAATTCTACTTTTTCAAAGTTTCAGAAGAAAATTTGATCCACTTTTAATGGGTCAGAATTGGATTAAATATGCTGAAATGTCCATCGGCATGGCTGTCCCTCTAACAATTTTTATTATTATTATTATTTTCTAAATTTTCAAGCTATACATAATTAGAACAAACTGGCAAAATAATACTACTCTAGATGAATGAATGCATGAGTTGGTAACGTGGGAATTGCGTCTTCACAGCTGAGAGTCAAGCGTTGCCAACCTTGAAAATTGTCCCTCGATTTTTTGTTTTTCGGCATGGCTCTTTTTCAACCAATCACAAGACAGGAGTTTCAATATTTTTTCGTCGAAATTAATGGTCAAACTGTGTATATTAGAGCAACACGGTCCGCATATCATGTCTAGTTTTTTTTTTGTGACGAGACTCGTGCATTCGCGTATTATTGTCTAAACTTAGGAATTTAAAAAAAAAAAAGTGTCTTTCGGTATGGTCATCTTTATGCAACGATAGACGTTCATCATCCAAAAATAATTACATCTAATTAATAGGTTAGTATGCCTTTATCAACTCTCCATATAATTTTTTGTTTTAGAATCTACTAATCCACAGCAGAACACTTGTTCGCTATTGTCTTTCGGCATGGACTTTTTCATGTGTCCTTTGGCATGGTATTCATCATTTTGATTGCCATGCCAAAATACAGAATCCAGTGTTAATTGGCTATGGTAATGGCAACACGAAGTGCGATGATTTGAATTCCCTGCCCCCTTCCGTGTGTAACTTTAAAGTGTAAAATAATTTGTAAATGTATAATTCTAAGCTTGAACTTCTCTGTTGGAGACATTTTTCACCAATGTAAGCAATTTGTAATTTATGATCGAAAAACGTAAATGCAGTTCACATTTTCTCCCTAAGGTGAGGTGGAGTAATCGTACCTATATAGATTTCAGAGCAGTTTAGGAGATATAGATCAGAAACAAAACAGTATCTACAAACTCTACCTGAATATACTTCACGAAATTCTGTTAATCGCTATTTTTGATTTTATTTGACTAGCCGATGAAGAAAAGTAAGAAAGAATGGGAAAAAAAAAACACCAAAAAAAAAAAAAGATTTTTCACTGAACTAAAAATTTTATTGAATTAATGGGACGCTTTTCTAATCATTCTTCCTGGACTTATTTCACCTAATTGCATCTCTGATTTTCTGTGTCATGTGACTTAATCCCGCGCAAGTAATCTTATTCTTTCATTATCTTAAGTAAATAAAACCTGGTAGCACGCTGGCACTTCTTATCTTTACTACTCGAACTCCTCTGAGTGTTCGAGAAAACAGGCTTGGACACCTTTTTAAAATAATTTTGCATACAATAATCCTGATCTGTATATGTGTACTCTTTCGTTTTCCAGCATTTTCGTCTTTCAATTTCCCATTCTGTTTACACCTCTCAGAGCTGCTTGCATGTTTTATCTTATCAGTCGACTTTTATGCAAATTTTATACACGAGAGCTGGATACTATGCTACATAATATATAATACACCTATACTATAATACACCTTCACAATAATATCTATTCATCTTTGTCATGGGCTTAATTTCATATCCGCGTGATTTACCTAGGTTAGATTTGGATCTATGAAACTTATAGCTGTATTACAAAGGTTAAACATAACGGTAATTAAACTTTGTCGGTTTCTCCGTAACCGAGTAATGTATAAATCATGAAGTGTCGATTTTTATAATTGATATTCAAAAACCGTCCATTCTGTAGAAAGTGAATTGAATTGCGCGTAATTACCGCGTACTCTTTCGTGAATAACGCTGTCAAAGGAAAAAACCCAACCATTTAGCGAATTTTTCTGCCACTATACGAGTGCGATTGTATTCGTACATCATTAATGGGCAATAAAAACAATTTAACTCTACTCGTCAATCGCAAAAATTACTTTTTAACTGCATTCGAGTTTCGAGGAAATGGAAGCCAGTTAACGCATCTGTTAATGACACTTCAGCTAGGCAAATGCATCGAGAGTGTCAAGGATATGAATTTTTTTTACGATTAAAAGTTGACAGTATAAGTGAAAAAAAAAAACTGTAATGCGTGAGATAGGTCAGGGCATCTTGTTTGTATCACACATGCGAGAGTATCCTAATATACATTACTCACTATACAGCTTAACGATTTTTCAGCAGTTTTTCACATAGACTTGCGAAACTTGGGAATTTAGGTCTCGTATCTGCATATCCTTCCTGGGTAGAATAATAAACACCATATGCTCATCGTCAAATCGTGTGTGGACTTTTGATACCGTCACGAACAGCTCAATCTATGTTCTTTGGTGTGTGCAAAAAGACCGCACATCGCTTGTAAATGAAAACATGGTATGAAATTTGTCGTTAACATAATTTAAGCAACTGAATCACAAATCGTGTTGTACATAGGAGTACCCGCAATCTGCTTTGAATTGCAATTTCAAACATTAGCGTCAGATGTATGTACATCGAAAATTAATTCAATTAGAGTCGGCAAACGAAAAAAAAATCCTGTTAGGAATGTGTGTTACAAATTCAAGTTACCTGACAAAAGAAAGAACAAATTCTTAAATTTTGGGTGGGGGATAAAATGTTTTCCTCTACCATTCTGCTCCGAGGTTGTTCAGAAAAAGTGGAGGAGAGTTCCTTCGGAAACTCATAAAGGCTGAGTGAAATACTGTTGAGAAGCGACTGAGAAGGCAGTTAGAATCCTTTACTAATATGCTGTCTTACCCTCCCTGAGTCGAAGAATGCCGAAAAGTGATTCCGGTAGGAGGAGGGGACCACAAATAAATAATTAAAACCGCGCAGTAAGATCAATTCAAAGAACAGTTTTTCTTTGTTAATATCTTCTTCATAAAGTGCCGATCGATCCGATCATAGCTACACCGGCAGAACTGCGAATTTCTTCAGTTTTCCCAACCCTGTGCTTTCCTTGCGATAATATGGACCGGCCCTCCACATATTTCCGACTCTGGTCTGTCAACTTCATTGTCAAATTCGAGACGCAAACTTGTAAATACCCATTGCAGTACTATCAGAACTCTTCGATCTTTCAGATTCTCTTTTGAGGCAATGATAGGACGCGAGAGAACCATTAAAGACTTGTTGAGACCATATTACGACTCTTTGCGACTGTGTCAAAAGTCATTAAAACGGTCTTGAGATTCGTTAAGAATCGTAAATACTCGTTAAAGCTCATTAGGATTCTACAAGAGATGTCCCATAAGCAAAGTTAGAGGCGTTTTTACCGTTAGGCAACCTAGGCAGCTGCCGAGAGCGGCAAAATTTTGAATTTTCAGACAAAAAAAAAGATGAAGGAAAAAAGGAATGAGAAAAATAGAAAAATAGAGAAAGAATATAACAGAAGAAGTAACTACGCCATTTGAAAGATTTTTGTCATAGTGGCAGTTTCTATAAAAAGGGGTAACTTTGTCGATCCGACGGATTTTGAGTTACAGACAGTACATAATAGAGGAATGAATGCCCATCCCAACGAGTTATTGGCGAGATTTGAAGCGTTTTTTGTTCCGGAGATACAAGCGGTCAAAGATGAGTGTAAGGAGAACGCGCGGAAAACCCGTTTTTGGGAAAAACGCGTTTAAAGTTAGACACACCTTTTTCTCCGACTCCGTCAAGCGGCCATAACTCACCGCGGGGAATCACGTTACCAGCCTTGACGAGGGCTTGTTGGACAGGTAATTTTTCGCTCTTCTGCGTGGTAACAATTCACAACATCGGATTTATTCGTGAGCTCCGAAAAACCACGAAGAAGCGAACGCGACATTCGCATTCTTTTCTCATTCTGTCTCCCTCCTTCTTCTCTACCGTGCGCGTAAATTTTGTCTCTTCATTATTGCGATGTTTGTTCTATAGAAATCAACCAGAATCTCAAAATTGATTTTTCGACCAAAAAGTCTTGTTTTTCTTTTTTCATGTTTTCTGAGACTTCGATCAATCGATAAAGTTGCCCCTTTTTATAGAAACTGCCGTATATATGGGGTGCCCAAAAAGTCCGTTTCTATTGAGAAATGCTCTGCAAAAATTTCTTAGTCAACTTATCGCGAAAATTTCGTTACACAAAATTTTTGTCATGATGTATAATAATAATAATAATAATAATAATAACCTTTTTGGGGGTGTACAACTGCGTGTTTAAAATATCTGGCTATAGAGCAGAGCTCGCGCCACCCCGGCCCATATTGAACAAAAGTCTCTTTCAGACGCTCCCATTTGTTCCGGTGCCAAGCAATTTTTTGAAAATTTTCTGTGTGTATAAATCTGTTCAGATCGTCTCTCCACCTTGCGTGAGGTTTCCTTGTTTCCAATGGAGGTATGGAGGTAACCAGAGTGTGGTTCTGTAGGTCCATTGGTCGCCACATGTTACCCCACTTCCATTTTTGTCTTCTGACAAATTTTATCACGTTTTCGTTTCCCAGAATTTTCTTTTTAATTGTGCTTGTTCTTAACCTGTCATTTGGTTTAATATTTAGTATTGGAGCGTTCCATGGCATTTTGGGTAGTTCTTAAGCGATTTAGTAATTCTTCTTTCGGTGTCTATGTTTGGCACCCATACGTGAGTATTGCAATTATACAAGCGTTGAAAATTTTGCTTTTCTAATGATTAGCAAAGGGACCTTTGAAAATGTTTCGTAAGGGCCAGTATTTTTCCCAGGCTTTCATGATCTTGTTATTAATCTCGTTTCTCATTTTTTCTTTGAAACTAAATTGCTATCCCAGATAAGTTGCTGTTTGGACTATTTCGATTCTTTCCCCGTTCAGTTCTGTTGTGATTTCTTGTGCTATGTTCTGGTCATTTGTTAAAAATTTTTTTGCCTATTTTTTATTCAGCATTATATTATCAATCAATAGAAGTAAATTGAAACTAAGGATTATTTTCTTGACAACGAAGTGAATTTAAGTTCGCAATTTGGTCTAAAGGGTATTAGCACTTTAGCAGCCTACTTCATAGTCTCTTGGCCATGGGGTCTGGTTGGTCAAGTGGATAGCGCGCTGGTCTCGGAATCCGGATGTCCCTGGTTCGAGCCCACGTAATAACTCGCTACATCTCGACCTAGACCGGGTTTTCGGCAAGTAGAGAAGAGGGCTAAAACAGCCCTAACAATCTCCCCAACGTGTCTAAATCAATGCTCGAAAGGGCGGATTCCAGGGTTCGGGTTGAGAGCAAAATGAAAAAGAGAGTCATCTGGTCATTATAAATTGGGTGAACTTATGATTCCATGTGCTCCTACATTGTATTTCTAATCAAATGGGGCGGCAGATTTTATATTGCCTGGAGCAGCTTCTTTCCTTAATACGCCTCTGAGTGAAGTACTCATATTTTTCTACGGCGAATGAAACGAGCTAGCGGCTTGAAATGCCAGATGGTTATAGTGGGATGAGTTAACTCACGAGGGACAGCATTGGGGTCGCATAGTGTGCATTAGCATCATCTTGTGACCTTTGTAAAGATGAGTGTTCCTGTATCTGTGTACACGAAGATTGAAATACGCCCGGTAATCTGTCATTATCGAGCAATGTGACTCCTCACACTGCTCTAGAAAATCAGTCGTTTGAGAAATACGGATGGGAAGTTCTTGACCATCCACTGCACAGTCCAAACCTTACCCCATCTGATTTTCACGACAACGCAAGGTTTGGACTGTACGGCGGATGCTGAAGAACTTCCCTATCCGTATTTCTCAAGACACGACTAATTTTCTAGTGTAGTTTGGGGAGTTGCGTTATGATAATAGATCACCGCACGTATTTCAATCTTCGTGTACACAGATAGGGGACTACCCATCTTTACAAAGGCCACAACATAATGCTAAATGCTGATGCCCACAACGCGATCGCAATGCTGTCCCAGGTTCGTTAACCCACCCCGCTATTCGGACCGGACAAACAACAACAACGATGAAATGCTATTTTTATACGAAAAAGAAAATCACTCGGATTTCGATAAAAATGAGCTCATCAAAAAGGAAATTTTATTTGCTACAAAGGTATGTTCTTTTCAGTTTTTCGTTAACTACATTCATTCTCGAGATATTTAGAAAAAACATTAAAATTGCCATAAACTGCTGCGCTGAACTCCCCCTTTTCGCCCCCTTTTCCTTATCAGTTTTTCTTCAATCGATGCTAGCGAATCTACAATTTACCCGGTTCGAATCAAGGTGATTAAAGGGAGGTGGGCTCACTATTAGACCATGTGTATGGTCTAAGGGTTCACTCCGGTAGGCGCAACAACATTGGTGACGTCACTGGAGTACTGCCTTTGACTTATACATGGGAATACGCTTTTTAGGGTTGGCGCAGCCGAGCCTTATACAATGGAAAAAATAGTTCTACGCGATGCAGCATTGTCAGTGGTTTGTGTTTGTCTTCCTTTGGCTTTTTTTCTTATTAATCGATGTTCGAGATACACGAGAATGAATCGCGTTTGCTTTTGACAGTGGCGCTTGTGGTTTTAAATGTAAAAATGAACGTAATTGTGTGTAAAAGAAACAGATAGGAAGATGGTTTTACATCCTGCTTACAGTCTCAGCAAAAGTGACTCGAGGTATCAACGTAAGGAATCGATGAAAGGAGTTCATTTTGTGAGGTTTGTAATATTGTGTATGATTCTTGCTGAAATTAGGGTCGGCGTGAACCAACTGAAATTTTTGTAAACAAAACAAGTTATTATTATCGTTGAAAAGAGCGTAAAAAAATAGAATTTTTCAGATTTGGGCCCCTGATTCAAAAATGTGCACTCACGTTGATCAAAGCTTATCAATAAACGCTATGTCATATAGTTTCTGCATGGCTCTTGAACGTAGAAGTTAGAATCATATGTTCTCAAAAAACAGATTTTGCTGGTTGGTTCCCTTACGCTTAACAGCATCCAAGTGTGATTGTACTTTTTGTTCGAAGTTGGTTAGTGGAATAGCCGCCCAGACTTCAGCTGAAAGGTCGACTCTTTTACTAGGTCGCAAACAACCTGGCCTATTTCGATCTTTGCTCATAATTGATGCCCTCAGCATATTTTATTTTTACCACATACCACGTTCAATTAGCTACCGTTTTTGTTGTATTTTTTTTTTTTTTTTTTTTAAGAAAAAAAAAGAGCCCTGTACAACGAAAATTCAATTTTCCCATTACATACTTTCTTATGGAGTGAATTTTGGCACGGGTGAAACGGGAAGAATTGTTGCGGGTTGCCTAACAAAGTGAACCCACCTCCCTTTTAATCACCTTGGGTCCGAATAACCGTCGGGAATTTTAAGCCACTAGCTCGTTCTCTGTTAGAGCACCTAGAAAACCCGAATACTGACATCCGCCATTTTAAGTTGCTTCCTGCCCGACGATTCACAATTCACTATGCGGAACGTTCCGCGTATCGAATCGTGAATTGTCGGGCACCCAGCGACTCAAAATGGTAGATGTCAGTACTCGGATGTGTCTGGGTGCTCTAGTTTTATTCGCCGGAGAAAAGTTGTGTACCTTACTTATGGGACATCTGTTGTACTAAGATACATCAAGACTCTTTAAATTTTGCTATACGGCTATGTTTGGACTCGTGAAGATAATCAAAACTCGTGTATACTATTTTAGGCTCTTTTTAGAAACTTTTAGTAACTCACTTGGCGGAACGTGCGGAGATGCATGCATGCCGAAGTGGCTCCCCAAACACTGCACTCCTAGCTCCGGAAACTACCCTTTCAAGGGAACGCCTTGAGGCTGGCCCGAGTCCCCATTTTACATCTCTTTGCTTCAAATTTATGCTGCCCTGTTAGGGCCACTATATGTGATACCCTTCTGACCAAGGCAACACTCACCCAGTGTTAACCTCGAATTCGGGTATAGCTCACAGCAGGCCCTTTTAATAACTCATCATCGGTTTAAATAATGTGCAATTTCATTTTAGAATTTGACGATACCGGGTATGTATCGAAGAAAGATATCCCTATTCGGAAACACTTTCCAAAATTGAGAAATTAAACCAAATTGCCACTTAGTTGGCAAAATTGGACTGGAATCTGACAAAATCTAAAATTGCTGTGTAACCTTTTTTGGCTTGTCCATTTTAAATATTTTTGTCAGTTTGCAAAAGTAGGTTCTCAGTTAGCACCCTGCTCCATACAGAAAAAAACTGCTTGATTACTCTTTCGTGAAGTTATATTTAGACTCGGCAAGAATCATTAAGACCTTATAAAAACTCACTGAGAACTCTGTGAAGACGCTTAAGAATAATTAAAACTTAACACTGTGTTAAGATTCACTGAGACAATCTTACAGATCGTCAATAATAGTTAAAGAAGACTAGGTTAAGATTCATCAAGACTCAGTTAAGATAACTTTTAAGACCCCATTAAAGTAGCTTTAAGAATAGGACTCGGAAAACTTGTTAGAAGATCTAAAATTCTCTTAAGATTATTTTGAGATATTCAGACTTATTACGATTGCCTAAAGACTCGTTAAGAATCGTAAACACTTCTCAAAACTTAGCTAAAGCTGAGTAAAATTTATTAAGTCTCAGTTTAGATTCCTTAAAACTTTAAACCTCCGTGAAGTTCTGTTGAGACTCATTAAGATTTTGTAAAAACTCATAACAGCCGCTTATCAAGCCTAGTGTTCGAGGGGGTTCGATTTTGACTAAATGGGTAGGGGTGTTAGAGGGGGAACTAAAATTAGAAAAACCACTGTGAGGAGTTCAGACCTTCTCGCCCCCCCTCCTTTGACTTCGCCATTGGTTCATAAATGCTCGTGAAGACATGGTTAGAATTTATAAAAACTTTCCTAAAAGTCATTAAGACTGTTTTTTTTTAATTTTTAGTTATTATTTTTTACAGACTCCTTATTCTATGAGAATATCTATTCGTATTTGCAATTTTAATCTGTGAGTGTGAATGAGACTGATACCCCAGTGGGTGTTCCTCTCAAGTTAATGGTCATTACATCATATGTACATACGAGCTTAATTCTTGGTACATCTTATGGGCTTACGCTTCATACCGCTGTGGATATTCCATCCGTATTTATTTTTATTACATTTTAAGCCCAAACGGTTGTACTTAGACTAGTTCAAAAGGTTTGGTCCTTTGAAGTCGATTGAGGACTGGTGATGGGATTTAATTTTTCATCCTATATAGAAATAAAAACTGAGGGTGATTGACAGATTCTAAAGTTTTTCGTTAATTCTTTCCAGTCCATCAAAATTTCAAGAAACAGTCAGTCAGTTACTCAGTCCGACCTACGAGCACTTCACTCTGCTAGTGCATCATCTTGCAGACAAGAGAGTATTTTCATGTCTTTGCTTCGCGGACTGCGCTCTCATCGTGTCTGTCTGTCTGTGTCAGTCCAGTCAGTTCAGTCAGCGACATGAGAATGTCATCATGTCTATCTGTCTGTCTGTCTATAGACAGTCCAGACAGTCCAGTCAGTCATTGTTATTACTTTCGTAACGCTCCGTAACGCTTTTTTCAGTTGTGTGCGGAAGTAAAAACATAAAAATGTCAAAAAAAAATTAGAAGCCAGAATTTAATTACTATAGTTGCCAGCGGGAGCTTCCCTTCCTCAACAGCCTAACCGTTGGGTTCAATTGGAAAACCAAGTGAAAATTTGAGACATTTCTGTTTGTTTGTTCGACTCAAAGAAAAAACACTTTGCATGGGAGACATCAAAGTTGGAAAATTTTAGGTGCCTTCCCTTTCTTCCCTCCGCAATGTCACTACTTCGTTATATTCCTGTTAATCGCGATAATTAGCAATATAATGATTATGGTAAGTACTTTCAGGACCTAGCAAACAAGTTTGTAGGGAGAGGAGCATATAGATAGCAAAAATGCCGACTAAATTGAAACCTTAAAATAAGTCTTCTCGTTACTAATTTTGCCGACTGGCTGCTAGGAATTGGCCGAGTACCAACTATTCAAATAACACTGTGAGATAATACCCTCGTCTCTGCGCCCTGAGTACTTCACCTTTAACCCGTGCCCCCCTCGCTATGGCCCGGAGTACTTCACCCTTGGCTCCTACAACTTTATTCGAAAAATTACTCATTTTCAGAACGATCAGATTCTTAAAATCTGCAAATTGTTCTTAAAACCATGAATTATAAATTATAGAGCTATCGCCTGGGTCAATTAGACCGGACTGGTTGCTTTTTTGTATTCGAACTTCGAACATAAGCATAATATGCCAACAAGAGGCACATGAGTAGACCAACTGACTCATCATTTAACTTTGGCTATAATTAGCAATATGCTGTGTGCGCCGATGACTCTTAACTGGTTTCCCCAATCCATATTACTGGCCTACCGCGCAGACCAGAAGGAGACGTTGGATTCGGATTAATTACGACAGTTTTTTTCTTCTTCTTCTCAGAAAATGGTAGTGATGCCAGTGCTAATATGTACGTAGTATAAGTTTCCCCTCCCCTCTTCGACTGCTCCTTCATCCTTAGTTGTAAAAAACATGTGCTCTCTTTCGTTCTTCTTGATTTTTCTTACCGTCTGCAATAGTTCAGTAAAAATTTTCTACTGAAAAAAAAAAATATCTTACAAATTTTTATACAGTGCGATCGAAGCGACGTAAATGGACTGTGCGTAAACAGCGTACTTAGTTCCAGTGCTTTAAAGTCGCATAGATGTTCAGATTAAGTTGTCGATCCTATCAAGGGAGGCAAAAAATTCCGTCCGGAATTCCATCCTGGGCAGAGAGACATTTCATAAGCTTGTCAACAAGAAAAATATGATAAGTTTTTGGGTGAGACGCCTTGTGCTTTGTCTTAGTTTAGCACTGTTACCTACTGGAGCGGAAATTCGAATGCTGGAATAGAAATTTTCACCTGATACCAACCAAATTTTGCCTGTCAGTAGAATAAACACGAAATTCTTCCGAGGAAGGTTAAATAAATTATTTATAGTTAAAATAGTAACTGATCCACAAAATTTTCCAAAGCTTGACTTTACAAAACGAAGAAAACCCTCTCGTAAAATGTTACTTGACAAACTATAAAATTTTGAACTCGAACGAGATATATCCCTTATTATTTATGCCTCTAGCGTCTGTTTCATGGCTAAATCAATTATTCAAGTATCCACACCAGCTAGGTGATTCAGATCTATGGGTTTTTGCCACCATCGTAATAATTTGAACATTTGGAAGGAAGGGGGTAAATGGGATTTACCTTGAAGAACACATTGTCCATAACCTATCGATGCTTCCGGAAAGTAATGTCGCGAGCAGTCTGAGTCCGCGAATAGCATACGTACATCCTCTTTTATTTCAGGGTGTCTACCGACCATACAAGTCATCCAAAAGTCTTACAATTGAGGCAGTGGTCATACATGTCATATAAGTCGTACAAAGTCCTAAAATTGAGGCAGTGGTCATACACATCATACCAGTCGTACAAAAATCATACAGCTGCCTCCAATTACTTACAAATTTAGTAATTCCTCCTCAACAATCGCAAAACTTGTCATCAAAATATGGCCAAATTGAAATTCAATTTAAAACTTCTTTGCAACATTCTTTGTAATAATTTGTCAGTTCTTTCAAGTTCTTGCTCGCAATTAGCATGTTTTTGAATCTGTTTTCAGTTTTCCTAGTGGAAATTCTTTTCAGGCGTGAAAATTTTCCGAAAAAAGGTCGCACAAAAGTCACGCAAAATTCATATGAAAGTCATACAAAGGTCATTTTTTAAAGGAAAATTTATATTTGGTAGACACCCTGTATCTGAGTCATCATTCGAGTAGTAATGGCAATATTTAAAAATTTTTGATATCGATAATATCGATATTCCTTATTTTGATATCGATATTTATCAATATTGTTTTAATATTATTTTTAAACATCGATATTTCGATATTTTATCGATTCACTATAAAAGATGTCGATATTTAAAAATCTTTGATATCGATAGTATCGATGTATCTCACTTTAATATCGACATTAGTTTAGTATTTTTTAATATCGATATTTTGATATTTTATCAATATTTTGCCATCACTACATTCGATTATTGGCATCAGCCCGAAGACTCGGATATATGCGTCAGCTGTGAACACAGGACTTTGAAGACTTGGGAGTAAAAGTGTTTGCTTAAAATCTACCAATACTTCTCCAGAGTTTTCCTAAAATGCAGTAAATATTTATTAATTATTATTTTATTTATTTTTCGAAATCGAATAATGGAACCCTATTTCAACACTTCTTTCTTGAATGGCAAAAGTTCATATTCCTTCATGTTATGACAGCTTTTATTTTAGAAACGCATTAAGTCCATTCGCTATATACTCCCATTCCATAACGTGGTAGTACATTTTGGCTACGCATACTTGATTCGAGAATTTTTCGATGCATGCTGAGAACTGAGAATATAAAATGGAATAAGGTTCCAAAATCAAGCAATGTATCGGAATGGGAGTTTCATTCTCGAATACTGCTTCAGATTTTGCACCTGGCTCCATTTGGGGTTGCAAAATATGAATTTGACATTGATTGAAAATAATATTCTTACACGCATCTTCAAGGCTTCATCTGCCCTGAAATTTCGTGTAACCGGTTTATAGATACTTGAGTTATCGAATCCATCTTAGTTTTCGAATTCTCCTCGTTTTCAAATTTTTTCCAGGATTTTCTTCGTGACATTTTGGCTAAGTACAATTATTAATCTCTCCGGATTTGTGTGTACGAGTTGATCCAAGACTCATGATATCGGATAGAGTTCAGTTTTCAATTTTGTCGAATTTTGAGATTATTTCAAAAAATTTTAACGTAACTCTATTTTTCTAAGTAACTACAAGTTTCCTTTAAAACTATGTCTGAATTTTCGTATTCGAGTTGTTGAAGACTCTTGGCGTCAAATTAAGTTCAATTTTCAATTCTGTCAAAAATATTTTGGATTGACATTTGTTTCTGAAATTTTTATTATAACACTTCGATTTCTTTTCTAAGGTGACGACAATTTTTTGTGAATACTTCTCAGTTCTTGTATACTCGTTGTTTGAAGACCTCAGATATCAAATTAAATTCAAAATTTTGTGAAAATTTTCGAATTTTAAGTTTTGTTTTTTCCCCTATAAAATTTCTGCCATAACTATGTGATCACTTCGTTATTTTTGGTTAAATTTTCACTGTGATCAAATTTGTTGAATTTTGAAATTTTCTCAGCATTTTTTGTCGTTATTTGATGATTATTGTTGATCATGTTTCCGAGATGACTACGATTTTTTATAAATCTTTCTCTAACTGCCTGTACGGGTTGTTTGGAGACTCTTGATATCAACTGAGGTTCACCAAATTTTTCTGAAAATCTGTGTCAACACTCTTAATTAGTTTTCCTAGGTAATTACAGTTTTCCTTGATGTTGGCTGCATTATCGCATTCGAGTTGAATTATTGAAGACTTTTGATAATTAACTTCAATTTCCAATTTTATCAAAATTTTCGATTTTTTCCAATTTTTTGTTATACATTAATTATTTTCCAAGGTGACTACAATTTCCCACGAACTTACTCAAATTTTCAATACGACTTTTTTGAAGACCCCCGATATCCAATGAAATTCTATTTTCAATTTTATCACATTTTTCAAATTTTAAAATTCTTTTCAAAATTTTGTTTTTTTAATAAGACCACTAAGCTCCACGAATCTTACTCAGTTTACAATTGATAGAAATAAGATAGGCTCGTCTGGAATAGAACACTTCAGTTATTGATTCTGTTTTCCCTCAAGTGTGAAATTTGAATTTTGAGGCTCTGTTGTTATCGAATTTGAAATCAATGACCCCAAATATTTTGATAGCTTCTTCAAGTTTTGTGAACATCGTCAGGTTTATTATGAAATTTATAAATTTAAAGAATCTCTAAATTGAAGCGCCCCCCCCCTATTTTGACGCAGGCCCATTCGGGGCGTTTCCGGGATAGGGGGTGCGGTGTCCCAGGGCCAATTTGGCATGCGTGCATCGCCATACGTCCCTCTATCATCGGAACCTAGATTGGAGTTGGATCAAAAGTTTGGTACAATATGTTCAAAATTAGCACCTCCTCCACCACAAAAAACCATATTCGATATCTTACTTAAACATTGTATTTTGGTCAATTCAAGCGTAAAATTTGGAGTTCAGGAGTAAAGTCGGGGCTGGATTAAAAATCTGATGAAATATTCAGAACAGCGATCCAAAAATAAAACTTATTTAGATTCTGTAAATCAAATCAGTTTTGCTCATTTCGAGAGTGAAATTTTGATTTTGGCGCAAGCCGGATCAAAAATTTGATTGAATGCTTGAAATCAGTGGTCCAATAAAACACTATTTTGATAGTTTGATCGGTACCTACTTTCCCATTTGAAATCCAGAATTGGTGGTTCATTCCGAGCCCGTTTAGGGGGAGGGGGAAGGGTCTCGACCCCCAAATAACTAAGCCGTGCCAATTTCACCTTCAAAATAATTTAGACGGTTCGGTTTTAAGAAGATAATTCCAAATCGATACAAGTCCAATATGTATTCTGTTCGTGATTACCAATTGCAATGAGCACAATTTTAGAAGTTTTTTCAGCTTATATTTTTGCGAGTATTCTAATTTCGAAAATGAAGTTTCTAGGTCCTATACACTATGTGACGTACCCCATGAAATGTACTTTATGGGTAAATTCGTGTTTTGAAGTAATAAAATATGAAGTGTTCTAAAAGTTGTACTGTAAAATATTAAATAATATATGTATTTCTTTTCATATCCCCACGAATTTTCAATAAGGTCTGAACATTTTGAAACTATAAATAACTCAAAATGGTTTTGTTTTTTTTTTGCCAATAAGGTACATTTTTTTAGGTACGATCACCCGTGGCTTGGGCTAGTTATTGAAAATCGGAGAGAAAAATGGAGTCTTTAGACACCGGCGTAGAAACGGCAGGGATTTCAGATTAGAACCACTTCCTCCAACGCTGTCAAAAAGAGCATATCAAAATGTATTTTAGCGCATTAATTACTGCGACCTCAATCCACTATTCCTCCTCCCCCCCCCCCAAAAAAAGAGAAAAATACTGAGACATTTCTACGCCAGTATCTGTAGACAGTTTTTGTGCTTCATAAACAATTTAAACACAGGCAACCTTTGGTATAGAGTTGTGGAGGATCCTTTTTTTCAGAAGATTATCTCATGTAGAATAATTTTGTACTGAGCTATTTTAGAAGTATAATTGCTGAGTGCTGGCGAGAAAAATCACTAAGAATGAAAGGAGGTAACTTTTCTTAGTTGTGGATGAAGCAACATTAGGAGGGATGTACCGATAGGGGGCAGGGGTTAACTTACCCCCTTGTAGGAATTTTTCGCTCGGCAGTTGGGAAAAGTTACAATTTCAGTCAGACTAGTTGGGAAAAGCCAACAAGTTGGAAAGTTTTTTTTTTTTGCTTTGATACTTGAGAATTGAATTGAGAAGTTGGAGAAACCCAACAAGTCAAAACATTTTTTTTCTTTTGCTTCGATACTTGGGAGTTTTGAGTTAGTCGAGTCAGTTGGAAAAATCCAACAGGTCAAACGGTTTTCTTTTGTTTGATTTGATACATGGGAATTTTGAGTTGAGTCAGTTGGGACTTTCACAATATTTACCCCCCCCCCCCAGGAGAAACTCTTCGGTATGTCCCTGAACATCAGAGGGGGAAAGAGAGACTTTTATCATGTCCATTGGGACATGTATCTTTCTTACTTTGTGAAAAAGAATTTTCTGTCGGCATTAGTTCGAGTAAAAGTCCTTCTTTGTGCTATTGTGACCGGAATATTTCCGTATGCATTTTTAAAGCACCATTTGCAAATTTCCAAACGTAACTCGCCCTCGTTTGTGGAGAAGCCTTCAATGATGTCATTGCTTTAGCATTTCCGCATTGCGTTAATTTTCCAACTGTAAGGATTATTCGCATTTATTCTCTCAGAAATATGCTGACTTGGTGTCTGAATTGGAAGTAAGACCGGGTGCATGGAAAAAATGGTGACCTCTTGCAAGCTAAAAGTATCCTTTCTGAAGCAATCTTCAGGACTGCCGTTAGCGCATATGACGCAATTTACAAAAAATGCACGCGATCGTATGCTCTTGGTATTTTGCATACCTAGTAACTGCAACGCTCATTAGGGAATAGCTAAAATTAAAATACGCGGAATAGAAGTTGATCACACAAAAGACGTTACGATAACCTTGTCGATAATTTTCACAAATTAATGATCGATGTATTCGCACCGACTAAAATATTAAAAATTAACGATGTTTTCACTTAATCAGTGTCTTATGATGATAACCCTATCAAATATTTTCGTAACTGCATGACGAGGCTACTCCGGAATACTTTTTCAAAGACGAAGATCGGTAAATCGGAGAATTTGACGTGAATTTTTTTACACCCGTGCAAGTATGTATTTTGTCTCTGAATTTTGATTTACATATTACGAGCACTTGCACTTGGGTGGGCCGCAAAAAAAAAAAAGGAAGTCCAAATTTGAAAACAACATAGGGTGGGAAAGCAGGTATTATACATATATCAAGTACGAATAGGTACCCGTATTTTATTTTATAAGTGAGGCGCGCTGTGAAAAGTTATTGAATATCGGAAAAGTAAATTTTGCCCTACAGCACAAAATGCGTCAAGTCGGAAATATTTTTTTCGGATTTCAACGGAAACTAGGTACTTCTAAACACACCTTGACACTGCGTACAGCAGAAAATAGTCGTCTGATGTGATATTTTCAAGTGTAACGACCTAAAGGCTGGTGTTCGGAAAAGGGTACCATAAGTTGCATCGATCTTGTTTACGTTTGTACACGCGTTATCACTATGGCTGCGCTAATAATTACTATCGCGTTATCGATGAGTCTACTGCTTTCAAATGTATGACCTTGTAGAACTTCGATTTCAGACTTATCAATTTTCCAAAACCAGCCACTATCACTTGTTCTTCATACGGACTGTCATTTTCAAAACTGTATTCTTCTACACATGTGCATCGACTTCCTGTGAACCTTGCAGGATAGTTTGCAGGATATCTTGGCAAAATTTGAGACGGATTGGTACTGCGTGGACGCCGAGACATCAACTTTTTCATGTATTTTTCCATTTCACAACTTTGAATGCATTTTTCTCACACTTAAGATCTACCGTCCTCAAAATTCAGCTGCTTTTATTTCAGTATGTATTGGAGCTAGAGACTTTATTTTTATTTTTAGCATTTTATGTGCTTTTACTACTGGGTGTACTTGAGCAAAACCGTAACGAAAACTATAACGCTCCCCCGACACGCTCCCTCGACACGAATTCAGTGGTTGACATTTCCATGGAAATTTATTTCAACATTTTATATGATTTTACTACTGAGTATAATTGAGCGAAAACAATAATGCTCCCCCCTTATCGTACTCCCGGCACGAATTCAGTGGTTGACATTTTTTACAATCTGCAGCCGTGTTGTGTTGATAGAAATTTCCATGTCCCTCCCCCCCCCCCCGGACACGAAGCCAGTCCGAATGATTTAACTCTTCATGGTGACAATTCAGTTCAGTGGTTGACATTTCCGTGAAAATGTTTTCCCTTCCAGCCATGAGCTCATTAGGGTGGCCCTTAGAAATCAAATTTCGAAAATTTCAGCTCCCTTCCCCTAGAACTGTAACTTCATATGAAAAAATGATCCCCTAAAAATTTCAACTCGATTAATTAATTTTAAAGCCGCCCGAATGAAGGATTTCATTAAAATGGAGGTTGCGCGATCGAGCGCGCTATTCATACGTTACAGTGCCGGGTGAAGAACGATGCTTTGCACGGTAAGCATACGCTTGTAAAAGTACAGTTGGCGTTTCAAATTTTTTCACCGCAGACAGAGACTTTGCTAGTTTTCTACTCAAAAATACCTACTAAAAATAATTAAAAATTGAAAAGACTTTGTGATTAATGAATCGCAGAAAACCTTTTAGAAAAACACATAATGTTCTTTCGCATGTGAGATGCCCTTTCTCTTGCCCTCATCACATGCATCAGTCATCAAGAAATTATGAATAGGAGCAATATCTCCTGGGTGCATCTCCTATTAAAAAGAAGATTGGGCTTCTTTGGTAAATACTTGGCTAGATCATTTTGAAATTAAATAAACATTGTCTTAGTATATCCAACTTAATTTTTTCATTAAAATGATATCCATATTAATAGTTTATTATTTTAACACTTTCATAGCAAATTGGGTGGAAGTCATTTAAAGGTCATTTATTTTCGAAATTCGATTTGTTTTAGAAAGTATAAACAAATAACATTAAACATTCATTACATTTTTTGAATTCATACATATTAGGAATAAAAACAAACATTAAACATTCGTAACATTTTATTATTTCAATCATATTAAACTAAGTGTTGATTTTTCAGAATTTGGGTACTGTATTCTGTATTCCGTCATACCTTGTATTAAAAATTGTTTTTGTTCTTCATTGTTGCTTATTTTTAACTTTTTGACGGTGAGGGACAATTCACAATTTCGTTTGCTCCCTTCGCTCGTTATTCACGGTTTAAACAATATATAAAAATCCAACCAACAAATAATTAACATAATTAAATCAGTAAACTAGAATACACTGAGTAGAACAGAAGAAAAAAAAATTAATATTCATTTTTTAAGTCAGAAATGCAAAAACTGAATTTTAGTCAACAAAATTATACGGCGTATCTCAGGGACCGTTGATGCCCGAGTTTTTTCGCGGGTCGCAACGGACATGCAAGAATAGCCGGCGCGTTACCTTCATTTTAATGAAATCTCTCATTCGAGCCACCTTAAAAGTGATCACTTGAGCCGAAATTTTTAAGAGAATGTTTTTTTATATAAAGGAACAATTCCAGGGGGTGGGAGAGCGAAATATTAAAAAAAAATTTCGTCATCTATAACAAAGGGCTACCCTAGTGCTCATTGATCTTGATCTTTGCTGCACCCTGCGCGACTATTCAGTCTGCAGCTGTGTTGTTAATAGAAATTTCCATGGAAAGTTTTTTTATTAGGGTACGAAAGCATATTATAATGTTACGGGGACACGTATTTTCTTTTCTTTTTTTTTTGTTTTTTTTTGTTTATTTTTTTTTCATTTATTTATTTATTTAATGACGCGTTATAACATCAATGGTTTTTCGCGTCATGCAAAAACAAGACGACAATAAATATATGAGCAAAGAGTACAGAGTCTAGCGCGGAAAAGCTGGCATTTGTTTATATCTAGACCTGCCTTTTGACCTTCTCCGACTAATTCAATGATCATTTGTTCGATTTGATTTAGATTATTAGATATTAAAATAACATCATCAGATAATCTGCGGTCGCTTAGGTATTGTCCATTTTATATGAATTCCTTTTTTTCTTTCCACTCTAAAAGTTCTAAAGACCTCCTCTAGCAAACAGTTGAATAATATAGGGGAGAAGGGATCTCCTAGCCTGACTCCTTTTTTTATGTCAAAGGGCCCATTTCGTCCGTGATAATTCTTGCTTTGAGTACATATTTTCTCCTTCAAATCGTTTGGGTTTTATTTCTTTCTTCTGGTTTCTAATTGAGACGAGCTATGATCTACTTGCTCTTTACACGAGGGTTTTTGTATACCTAATAGACCAAAAATTTGAAAATATGAAAGTGTATGGCTTTCAGTTTGGTAATTTATGTAACTTGTATTATCTTAGTTGAAGTGCTATGAAAATGAAGATTCTCTTCTCATCTTGTGGTGACTAAATATATTTCAAAATTGAAGCTGGAACAGCCGAAACCAAGATCAAAGATTGGTAGCTTTCATTCGGAGCACCTAAATTCTCGAGGAATGATCATAAAGTAGTGCACCACTTACGCTTTCCGAATTGACCGCAGAAGTGATGATCATATTCTTACAGACTGTAAAACCCAAAATGATGATAACAGGGTGGCTCGAGTAGATACTAATTGACTAAAATCGACCAATCAGTGCACTGATTGTTTTTTTTTTTTCAAATTCAGGCACATTTGTGCTTTATCAGATTAGGGTGTCTACCGGGCATCCAAGTCATTTGAAGTCATCTATTTTGAATCGAGAAAATCATATTATTTTCGCTGTAAGGCATCTAAAGAAACAAAACTAACAAAATAACATAATAAGTTTATCGTACAGACATCAGTTAGTAAGTTGACAGTCCAGCGAGTGTGAATGAAATAAAAAGAAAGAATAAGAGTGATGTTTTAAATGCAGCATAATGTAGGGAAGCAACAGAAAAGTAAGCGATCGGAGCGAGCACAAAATTTCTTGAGGCTACAAAAAAAGTCGATGAAGGCCATCTACAGTCATCTTTTTTTACTTATCAGTTCTAGTAGACACTGTGTTCTACCAAAAACTCAAAAAACAGGTTCTCCGACATATGGACCTTTTCATCAAATTTTGTGCCTTTACGGGACCCTAAATTATACAAAACACCACATTTCTATAAAATTTGAATTTCAATTTTGAAAAAGCAGTAGGAAAATGAAAGTATTGTATTGAGTGATAACAACCATAGTTTTTTCTATTTTTTATCAGGCCTCAAGCCCCTTCCCGAATGCTCAAGTTTTCCAAAATTGTTAATATGCAGAAAATTTATGGCTCGAGCGCTGATGAAAAAAACCAATGAAAACCAAACGTGCTTGATATTAGCTTCGTTCTCCAGAAACTGAGAATATTAAGGTAGCATTTCTTGTTTTGTTAGATTTTTTTGCTAATACATAGTTTATATGTTGTAGAGAACATTGAACAAGTTTACAGAGGTGGAACATCAAGGGGAGGGGAGAACTTTGGTCCACGACGATAGATACGTTGTACTTGGCGAAAGCACAGATATCCGTGACTATGGACAAAACAGTTTCAAGAAGCTCCTTTCCCATTGAATTTTTGAAAATTGTGCTCACATGCGCCAGCGACTATGACCTGGAACCTGGATCATATTCAGGGATCAAAACTGTACCAGTATTGCCATTTGTTGTGCTGAAAAATGTAGAAGGCATCTGTCAAAGATTGACCACGACAGTGGACTGAAAATCCTGATACAGGGACGTAGCGAAGAAGCAAAGAGTTTTTACGGGGGAGGGGGAAAGGGGGGTAGAAATTGTTAAAGTCTCAGCTGACTCAACTCACAATTCCCAAGTATCAAAATTTTTTGTACTGGCTGGAAAAAAACCTTTTGACATGTTCAATTTTTCCAACTTTTGATCCTCCTACTAAAATTGTCCAACTCCGGTTGAAAGCTTGGGGGAGCTGCTCCCGTCCCCCCTTATTTTTGTCCTTGTAAAAACATAAAAGTACAACTGCCCAATTCTCCCAACTTATTACTGGAATAGTAAATTTTCCTAACTGCTGAGTGAAAAATCCCTGCCGGGGGGGGGAGTTTCCGCCCCCTCCCCAATCGATACGTCCTTGCCATAGTCACAGAACTTTACGCCATCCTTTCTGGAAATGAGAAATCACTGTCAACAAACTGAATTCCTTAACATACTTCAAATCTTTCTGAATAATAATACTTTATTGAAAAGAAAAGAAATTTGAAACAAAAATAAATAAAAAATATATAACAGGGGGTCCAAAAGTTATATGAATTAAATTGGTGGAATTGGTTGCGGATGTTATTATGTAACACCTCCTCCCGCCAAAAAAAAAAAAAAAAAAACAGAAGTTGGAGTTCAAAATTTGTGGATAAAAATGTATTCTTGGGTTCTGTTCACACATTATTGCAATTATCTCGGTAAATACGCATTTTAGAGAAAAGTTGTATGGAATATTTTTATAGGAAATTTATCTGGAAACATTCTATGTTTTATGCATTTCGGTCCTGAAGTTGATATGTTCGGAGATATTCGCGTTTTTTTTGTGAAATCTAGTATTACACATAACTTCAAGGTCGAAGCGGCACAGGTTTATGATCTCGGATTGAGCTTAAATTTTTTGGCGAGTTTCTAGGTCCATTGGAACAAATTTCAGTGTGACCCTAATCAATTGGCGAAAACTTGTAAAATAAGGAACACCCTAGTGGACACTCTCCACGCTTCCTTCATTCAAAGAATGGCAACTGTCCTGTCTGATGAACTGAATTGGTGGAATTTGTTTCGGGTGTTATTATGTAACCCCCCCCCCCCAAAAAAAAAAAAAAAGTTGTGGTTCAAAATTTGCGGATAAAAAAATATTCTTAGGTTCCGGAGAATGACCCAATACTTGATGTGGTACTCGTCTTTTCCTTCCTGTTGCGTTTTCAATTCAGAACTTCAGATTTTAGAGAAATTTGGTGAAACATTTAGGATCCGGTAGAAGACTCGAGACTATAAAAAAATAATAAAATATGGGTGTTCTTACTTGATACAATGCTCGCCTTCCTTGCATTTTCAGACTTGGAAATTTTCGAATACGGCATCAATAAGAACGGTCTATCCCAACCTGAATTTGTGAGGCATCTACTCTACCATTACAGTCAGTGAAGAAATCAAAAAATTTGTCAATCTTGTACAACCGAATTAAAAAGTTTTCGTCACGCCTCCCAGTGTCCGTCGACGATTTTAACTGCTCTCAGTATTGTATTCCCATTTACCCGTCGGAATATATTTTTTGGTAATTAATTTTTCTTTTTAATGGAAACGTAATTCCGCTTCAAGCATGCAACTAGTTATTTATTCATCACAAACATACTGATTAAATGTTAATCACTTGTATCAAAAAATCTACGAAATACTCGAGTCGGCGCGTGTTGGATGCACTGAGAAATGATGATCCGGATATTCGGATGCAACTCGAAATTCGTGGGCTCAGGGTACGATAAATATTTTTAATTTTTAAATATTCCCTTCTTTACGAGAATAGTTGACGAGCATTCAAAAATAAAACTAGAAAATTTCAGAATGCACTTGGCGTACTCATTTTTTGGCAAATAAAGTGTATTATTTCGATTTCCCACGCCGAAATACGAAAGTGCATTGCGCACAAACATCAAAAGAATTTGAAAAAGTCTCGATGGTGACATGGTATTGGAACATAATTTTCATCTTTGGGCCGTAACACCACTGACTTCGATTTTGGTTCCGTCCATTTTCTCATTTTGTGACGGAGCCGTGGTCCGGGGAGGGGCAAATGAGGGTGTTACTCGTCCTTACATTTTGGTTTGCTACCAGAAAAACCGCAAGTCCATTGTCACTCCTTCCCCACAAAAGGAAAAAATTGTGACCTGCATCGAGAAAAGGGGCTTAGTCTGCAAAACACAAATTTCCCAGGAGAACGAAAATAAGTTTTAAATGCAAATATTTTTGGATTGGAGCGATCAACATTAATGGCTTGTACAAGCCTAAATAATTTTTAAAATTTTTTCCGACAACACCACGTGAAAGACCAGGTCTTATAATTAGTATAAATCGAGTAAAATCTCAAAATCGAATTTTTGGCTCACTAACCATATTTTCTCGATGCAGGTCACAATTCGTTTGTCCAGCTCGATACAAAAGGTTGCATACGACTCGGAATTTCAAATATTGTTGATTCGTGAGGTCTACGTGGTATATATATATATATATATATATATATATATATATATATCTTCTATGCTGAAAAAATTCCACTAATTTCGATTGTCGAACTACTGAGTCATTTTTCGTATTGCAAATATTTCTGTTTTCAGAGAATGTATATACTCATTAACCACCCCGTTTAGTGTAATTCTTGGATTTGAATCAAAAATACGAGAAATTATGAATTTGCTTCTCGCGAATAGTGACATTGTTTTGGAATAAGCTGTTGGTCGTGTTAAAGGTGAAAGAATAATTGCTTCGTTCAAGAAAATAATGAAGTGCATGGTGAGCGGAAGGTGATCAACTAACAATTCAGTTCGGAAGGCAGATATTAAAACGACAGCTATATAGCGTTGTGAAAATGGGCGGAAAGGACCAACAGTATTTTTGTATAAATATATGCTTCTAAGAAGACGTGAATAAGTATGTGAGAGAAAACACCGACAAGGCGACCCAAAAACGAACAGGATCCTTGATGGAGAGTGTGTAGTATGGTAACGCTTGTACAAGAATTAAGGAAACACCATGTATCCAAAATTCGAAACTAGCTTGAAATTAGAAAACAAAATTCTTCATTCTATGCCAATACGAACAGCCTGGACAATTGAATTTCCCTACTTCGACCAAATTCGTAAGTAAGGCTGAAATCTATGACTGTCCAGAATTAACACTGGCGGCCAATCCATGCTCGCTTTCTCACTCTCTAAAATTCTTCTTCTGATTAGAAATGTAGCTATGTATTTCAAAATTGAATAAGAGACAGAGATGAATAAGTATTCTTTAAAAGACTTCAAAATATCGTAAAGAATAATAATACTCGTTAAGTCCCAACTGACTCAACTCAGAATTCCCACGTATCAAAGCAAAAAAAATTTTTTTTATTAAAGTTCTATCTGTTCCAGTCATAACACCTCAGAGAAGAACTGATGTTTCCCTTGGAAAACACGTATTTCGTCGGTTGGCAAAACTGAACCTTTGATTTGCCGCACCCGTAAACAAAGGTATGTACCTTTTTCTTGTATTTTATGCTTCTCAGTTTCCTTCTTTAGTAGGCATCGTCGAAACTCCCAGCTGAAAAAATTTTAATTTCCTCCCTTTCCCACTAAAAAATTGATCTAGTACGTTCTTGCTGATGGAGACTCTGTTAAGACTTAGTAGGCATTGCTCCGATTCCGTATTAACTACTTATCGAAAACTTGTTAAAACAAGTCGAGACTCTAAGAAACCCAGTCAAGACTTTGAAACAAGTTAAGACTGATTAATGCTCAGCTCAGACTCTTTAAGACTTTGGGAAGACTATTGGAACCTCGTAAAAACTCTATTGAAACTCATCCGAGATTCGTCCGGACCTTGTTAAGACGTACTGAAACGCTTCCCACTGATTAGCAGTGGCATAAATAAAGGGAAAAAAGTAAAACATTTTGCTATTCCATTTTTTTTTTTTTTTTTTTTTTTTTTAATTTGAACGAAATTTTATTAATCAGCTACTAGATTACCTACTTGCGCTAGCTTCGGTTTGCAAAATCGGAATACATTTCCGCGTCTCAAAACCTCGTATGAGTTTGCTTCGGTACCTACGTCATCTTTGATTATTTCTTCTGAATACGAACTGCCATGACGTGTCCACTAATGAAATTGAAATAGATGTACAACTAATTCATTTTAATTGAAGAGCCACATCCGCTGAAAGGGCACGTGACCTATATCGAAAGTCTAGTGTCTGAAATTTTCCAATAGCTTAAATTACCTTTGGAGATGAGTATAAGCTGATTCATTATGACTTCTTGACGTCACCTGTATGTATGACGTCTGTCTAGGTATCGCTTTACAGTAGAATGGGTATGGTATTGTGATTATTTTGATATCATTTAAGTAAGGTAGGCGTAGGTAAGGGATCATGGAGATCTGGGCCCCCTAGCAAAACATAGAGTTTTTTCAGGAGTTAGATATGTGAAACAATTTATGGGCTGAGAGTGTAAAGGGTTAGATAGGACAGAGAGTAAAATGTTCATCCCCCCCCCCTTATAACGAGCTATCTATGCCCTTGGTGGGTGACCGTATGGTCGATTATGTGTAGGAAAGCAGCTGCATACGTCCATTTTTTAAAAGAGATGTTGGCGTCATTAACAGTAACGTGAAATGGGGGGGGGGGAACATTGTTTTGCAAAAATTGATGGCCTCCGCCTCGAAAAATTCAATTTGGCGATAAAATATCGTGATTAAAAATTTTTCGCATTTGATCAACAGTTTCAGCTTGTGCCAGTATATGGCTTAATTTGAGCAAACAGCACTGTACGAAAATTCAACTAATTTCAAATTTTGATTTTTCGTACAGTTTCAGCCTACCAGTAAGACTTAAAATTAGAGCAAATAGTACAGAATGCGAATTTAACTTTTTGTTCACCAATAAATTGTACTGTTCGCCTAAATTTTAAAAGCCGTAAGGACAGGCTAAAAAATATTAATCAAACTGAAAAAAATGTGAACTTGTTACTTTTATTACCAAATATAACCATAGGCGGCAACTTCACGTGTGCTCGCAGGCCCGAACACCTGGCCAGATTTTTAAGCACCCTATCGGAAATCACAAAAAAGCCACTTTTGACCAAGTGTTCAGAAACTCTCCCATTCTACTTCTATCCCTAAAAAAAAAAATTATCAGCCGAATTACAAGTATGACTAATTGGTGATAAAAAAAATTAGTGATACTTGCGCTACGTAGTTCAGAATAGGAACTAAAATCCAAGAAACCATTCTTTGATAAATTCGATTCTTTATCTTCTTCAGTCATGAGACGATTTAAAACCTGTTTACGATCGACTTTAACTGTAAAACGTGTGAATGAAGTTGCTCCCCTCCATATTGATAAGAATATAACTAAAGATATTAATTTAGATAAAGTAATGAATGAGTGGATTATAAGAGATAAGCAACGCTTATAACTTATTTATATACTATAAGTAAATAATACCTATCTAATGTACATAGATATTTAAAATTTGCAAAATTTAAAAAATTATAATTAAGTAAAAAAAAAAACAGTTCTTTTTCTTTTTTCCCCTGGGACTTATTGACTATTGAGCACGAGCACCCGCCAAAAAATTGTAAGTTGCCGTCTGTGAATATAACCCTTTGAAGAAAGAGGCCTTCAACTTTTCCAAGAGAATGTTCTTTCGCTCCACCCTGGGCAATAGCGTAAGCAAGAAGTTCTCGGGGGATGAGGATAAAAATTTACAGGTATGAGAATGGTGAATCTACATTTTGGCCAAATTTGGGCTTGATAAGCCCGAAAAAAGTCGAGGATTTCATATTCAAGGTTTTTTAGTTCGAACTCCCGCTCATACTGGTCCACAGCGGGCTAAACGTAAAATATTTTAATATTTTTATTAAAATATTATTTTTTATTAAAACCTTAGTTAGGTAAACAGATCCCTAACCCACCCCATTTTGAGCACTGGTTCCTGTCACCCTAGCCCATACCTTCCTGTAATAAGCCGCGCTGGTTCACCGTGGCCCCACCTTCTCACTTCGTGGAGCGTATGACGATGCACGCATGCCAAAGTGGTTCCCCTGGCCCCGGAAACCACCCTCTCGAGTATCACATTAGTGACCAGAGGAACACATTGACGCTGGATTGAGCCCCCCTTTCGCCTCTCCGCTTCAGATTCGCGCTATACTACCAGGGCCACTATGGGACACCCGACTGACCAGCATTAACCTGGAATTCGGGTGCACCACAGACGGTTGCGCTACCTTCCTTCACATAATCTCATCTATCCATCTCGTCAGTGGCCCACCTCTTCTCTTCCTGCCATGTGGAACTCATGTTTTAGTGGTCAAGTTCCATTTATTGCGATTTCCTCTCACAATATATGCCCTGCATACTTGAATTTTAAATGAAGTATCCGAAGTTTTTGATGATTGTTAATTTTGTCTTTTAGTTTGAAAGTTTGATTCCAAGAATATTCCATACCGCAGCGTATTGCACTTTTTGGAGTTCCGTTGTTTGGGTTTTTGTGAATACCCCAGGTTTGGGCTCCACACGAGAGCACTGGGAAGACGCTGCTTTCGAGAACACGGATTCTTGTTTCAGGCCCATAGCCAGGATTTTTTAGAAGAGGAGGCTTACTGGGGGCTCGCCAAGGTCACCCAACTTATGAATTTCTCCATTAATTCGTATTTTAATATCGTCTTCTTTCACCGGACCCGCTCCTCACACCTAGGTCACATGAAATATCCGACTTGGGCCTATGAAAATGATTTTTCTTCCCAGTTTTTTCTTCAGGTTTTTCAACACTCAAATTAGTCAAAGGGGGCTCCGCCATTCCTCCCCCCCCCCAAAGTACGGGCCAGTTTTGTTTGTAGTTTGGTTTTATCTTTTAGAATATTTTTGTGTGCTGAGAAGGCTTTCCATGCATTAGTTATTCTTACGTTCGTTTTTAATTTTTCTTTTCAAAGGATAGGATTTGGCCTTGTCTTTATTCGTTTACTTTCTCTATTTCCAAATCATCCAGGGACGAAACTGGGGGGTCGCCCCTCCCCCTCGTCTCCCAATAATTTGGCAGTCGGCAAATTTTGAAACTATTCATTTGAATTTTTCATTTTTTTAGTGTGCGATTATATTTTCCTCCTCCCCCCCCCCCCAAAATCGATATTTTTACACAAATTTGATTTTTAGGATTTTTTCAAAGCAAAATTAGAAGTTTTCTTAGGGTATATCCTATGTTTAACTTTACACCAGGTGCAGAATTCAAGATGGCACATTAACCGTGAAAATGTTTTCTTCATAAAAATGCGGGTAGGCACTCGGTTGGTAAACATATGAAATTTTTTTTTGTTGGTCAAATCAATATTTTCGATCAAACTTGATTTTTAGGATTTTTCAAAGCAAAATTAGAATTTTTCTTATGAGATATCCTATGTTTAACTTTACACCAGGTGCAGAATTCAAGATGGCACATTGACCGTGAAAATATTTTCTTCATAAAAATGCGGGTAGAGACGCTCAGTTGGTAAACTTATGATTTTCTTTTTTAGTCAAATCAGTAGTTTTGATCAAACTTGATTTTTGGGATTTTTCAGAGCAAAATTATAATTTTTCTTAGGGTATATCCTATATGTTTAACTTAACACAAGGTGCAGAATTCAAGATGGGACATTGACCGTGAGAATGTTTTCTTTATAAAAATGCGAGTAGGCACCTAGGTACTCGGTTGGTAAACCTATGAAACTTTTTTTCTTAGTCAAATCAGTATTTTCGATCAAACTTGATTTTTAGAATTTTTCAACGCAAAATTAGAATTTTCCTTATGAGATATCCTATGTTTAATAATTGGACACCAGGTGCGTTACCTCTCTGCAGACTACTCGGCTCCGGCGAGGCGCCATTGGCTAGCACTTTTGGCTGTATGGTAACCAGTGACGGTTTCATCAGCCTCTTATCAAATTTTGCGCTTCATCAGTCCATCGGAATATGTTACGCCTTATTTGAAAACAATAAGATCGACGCAGTTTCACGCTTTTGTTCAAAAAATATTTCCTTCCCGGCTACTCTACTTTTGTTTCATTTCAATCGCATCGAGACGGTCACCAGCCGAGGGCGCCGTACTTTATATTTGCGCGATATGATTTAGACATCTCGGAGAACTAATTAACGTGTACAATCACAGCCTTATTACTGATTCAACGACGCACCACGCTGTAATTAATTAACGCAGCCCATTTTCTTCCTTGTGTTTGATGTTACTAGTTTTCTGTAAAGTACTTTTGTCGGGATTCACGCGAGGCGTGGTAGAATAATTCTGATTATTCCAGTGTAACTGGTTTCGTTCGAGTGTTTGATCTACATTGTAACACCCACCCGATCGTGTGCACTGTTTCAAATAAATCGCGAAGTGTGAAGTACACTTTTTAACGGCGGTTAAATGCACTATTCCGCCGATGTGACCTTCAATGACTCAGTCGAAATCACTGAATTTCGACGACCCTTTGCCCTCATACTCTCGTTCGAGAATCATGCGAAAATACCCACTGAGGCGTACGTGGGTCCAGGCCCGTAGCTAGCGCCAAAGCAACCAGAGGGCTTCCCCCTGGGTGGTAAGTATACCGCCCTGGCATGCATCAGCAAGCTGTGTACTGCATATGTTGCCTCCGATGACTTATTACAATCTTGAGGATGCCAGAATGAGTGTCCAAATACACGTAAACATTTTATCAGTGGTAGTAGTTTGAGTCTCCGGTATAACCCGGAACCAAAGCAAAGATCGACGTGAACATTTTTTCAGGGGAAAAGGAAGGAGGTTACGAACTTCCAGCTGAAAACCTATATATCTGTGGATACAATTTTGCCAAAACTAATAAGCAATGCTTATCAAAAGTACTAAACATTAGCTAGGACTGCTGAGTTTTGAAAATGATTAAGGCTGTTCTCCCTCTTCGTGTCGGCTGTTCCGCGGTTCCAATTCAAGATTAAATAACTCGCTTATGGACATGCGACATCATCAGATCTGTTCACGTCGAAATTCTCAGAACTAGGAACCAGGGGAGGAAGTGGAACCAGATCTTCCAGTTTGGGATCGCGAAAAGATATTCGTTATAGTGAACCCATAACGAGCAATTGAGTTTGTAGTCTTGTAAAACTGGAACCAGGGACCCGGCGAAAAGAGTTGAGGAAGTCCCTGTCCACTGAATATGACAGTGGTAAAGTAGAAAGACTGTTTCTGTTTGCCTATTTGAAATTTCCCCTCTGACAAGCCTGCGACGACATCCTCCTTCACTGTACCCGTGACTGAGATGATATTCTTACTTCGAATTTCGAAAAATTGAACTATGTAACCCGTTAGGGAAAAACTGCCATTTAATAGCCTATCTTACCCGATATTGATGAGAGCAAGGGCTGAGATGGGCGCCATTATTCGATCGTAAAATTGGGAAAACCAAATAAAATGAAATGATCACCATGGAAAAGTCACAAAAATATAATTCGATTCGTGCTTCGTTATAAGTTGATTTCAGGATGATTTAAGAAAGACCATGATTTGATCATAGTTTCGAAATCGGGTTTTAAGAAGAGGGCTGGGGTAATAAAATCTGCCTGTGAGCCATAATCGGCCAAAATATTTTCTATAGAAATTTCCTAAGTATTGAGAAATTATCGTTCCCCTGTTTTTCGTAAACGTTTTTGAAGGAAGAGGGGTCGGGATTTCCCTTATGGAATCCGCCTCATGAGAGAATTCTAACACCGAATCTTAATTCTTATAACGTTAGATCTTTCGATTTAAATCCATGATAATTACTAGCAATGAATAGCAAAATTATGACCGTTGACCTTTGGTTCCGTCATGCTCTTACATACGGTGACTATAAGGGGGGGGGGCGAGAACTGTCATCCCTACTCGAAGATAAAGGGCAAGAGTGTGCAGTACCGTTTTGCCTCCCCAAATTTTGTTCGATATAGAAATAAAAATGAATAAGTTTTCTATATAAATATGGGTCCTTCCTCAAAAATGTTGATATATTTCAGGTATGTTTTTTTCATGGAGGAAAGTAGGGGATATTTGAACTTTTCTTGATGGGAGTCGTTAAGAGGCGTTCTGTATAACATATTGGTAAGATTGGGCCGACAGGGAGGGGATTCTGTATTTTGGCATAGCAATCAAAATGATGAATGCCATGCCGAAGGACACATAAAAAAAGTCCATGCCGAAAGACATAGCGAACAAAAAGTGTTCCGCCGTCGATTAGTAGATTCCAAAACAAAAAATTATATGGAGAGTTGATAAAGGCATATTAAACCATTAATTAGACGTAATTATTTTTGGATTATGAAGTTTATCGTTGCATAAAGATCACCATGCCGAAGGACACATTTTTTTTGTAACTCTTAATTTTAGACAATAATATGCGAATGCACGAGTTTTGTCACAAAAAAACGGGATTTGATATGCGGACCATATTCCTCTGATAAGAATATACAATTTGACCATCAACTGCAACGAAAAAATATTGAAACGCCTGTTCTTTGATTGGTTGAAAAAGAGCCGTGCCAATGGACAAAAAATCGAGGGACAATTTTCAAAGATGGCCATACTGACTCCACCAGTGAAGATGCAATTTCAATGTTACCTTGTGATTCTGTAGGCATCTGTGCACCGCACGTTTTAGTTCGAAATATGACACCTAGTGATCGAGTGCCCACGTGACGGCATGGCGCATTTGTATTTCATTATTCGTTTTCATTTTGCTGTGTTATCTTACCCTGAATAAAAACTTAAAAAGCTATGAATTAAAGACATTCAGTCTTACAATTCCGTCATTCATTTAAAGTGGCACTACGTTGTCAGTTTGTTCTAATACACAGCGTGAAAATGTTGGAAAAAAAAAAAAAAAATAATAATAATAATAATAATAATAATGAAAATCGTTCGAGGGACAGCCATGCCGGTGGACATTTGAGCATATTTAGTCCAATTTCGACCCATTAAAAATGGATCAAATTTTCTTCTGAATGTTTGAAAAAGTATAACTGAGTCATATCTATCAATGAAAAAAAACAAAAAAACCGTATCATTATAGCATTGTGAGATAACTTGCTGGGGATTGAAATATCAACATTTTCGAAGAATAACCATTAACCTGTATACAATTTTGAATTCTCTACATCACTGCCACCTCTCTTCCAAAATTACTTGTGGATTCTCTGGCTATTCACCATCGGATTTTTTTCTAAACCTTGCCCCCAGCTGTCTCATGAACCCAGTTCGGAAATCTATGATTTGATGAGATCATAGTCTTCTCAAATCATCCTGAAATCAACTTACAATGAATCACAAATTCAATTATATTTTTGTGATCGTTCATCGTGATCTTTTCATTTTATATTTAGTTTTTTCAATTTTACGATCGAATGTCGACAAAAATGACAAGTCGCCATTTGTAATCTTACTCATCCCTAGTTCAGAGTACCAATTTTTTTCACTAAAAAGTTCAATCTTTTTACCATCAGCTACTCGACGATTAAAGAGAAAGGAGTACACATTTTGAACTTTTAAATTAATTCTTAGTACGTACACATTCTCTGAATTACCTATTTCCGAACATATAAAAAGGTAACACTCTATTCTGCCTGCATCGGAGGTATAGCTCACAGGGCTACTGAGTAAGAATTCAGCCTGAGATTAGATGTTTCTGTTGGGGTCCTCCTCCTCTGTCTACATGTCTATTTACAAACGTATGCTGAGAAACGTCAAATTTCTATACTTTGTAACTCTAAAATGCGGTTACTTGATCCTCTATGTAGCGCATGGTTGTGTGGTGAATTCTTTCTCGCCCCGCATAATATAATCTGGGCGTTATCAGAATCCCTAGATCACTGATCAGTTGTTCCTCCCGAAACATATTTGTGTTTCTCGTGTCTGTATAAATTTAAATATTTTCTATTAGACTTCAGAATTCGTAGATGGCTCGGAAGTTTCAGTTGTGGCTACAAGGAATCACATCGGCATGAAATAGACCAAAACTGTTGTTTCGATTTACATGTGCTGCGAGTAAATTAGTACTCTCCCCTTAACCACCAAAAAATGCTGACCATGAACGGGTCCATTATTGAGATTCAATCTTCGATTTTTGGAAAAGTAAAAAAACACTTAGTAATATAGAAAAGAAAACCTTTTTATTACTTACTAAGTTCAAACATTTCTACTGGAAGGCCTTTAATTTTTTACTTTTTGATCTCAACATATTTCCAGATGGCAAAATCAGTTTCTTGTTGTAACGACATACCCTTCTCCCACCCTCCAATTAGATTGTTAAATAGGTATAAATTGAAAACATCATGGTGTGAATTGGCAAAATTGAAAGAATATGAAGACTTCCTTTTCCCCTTCTGTTTTCGAAAATTCCAATTTATTGATGGGCAACATTTAAACTTTTTTTACTTTCTTCCTTTTGTGTTTGTACATTTTAATATTTTTTCAGTTGATAATATCTGAATTTTGAAGTTAGAAAAGTACTACCCCCCTCCCCCAACTGGCTCGAACATGTCACTTGGTAGTAAACAAGGAAAATTTAAATATCGAACCGACTCTCGGTAAAGAAAACGAATATCGAACCGCCTCTGTGAAGAAGACAATCATTTCGTCAGTTTGGTGATTGAGTTTGCCGAGGTCACAAAAAGTAAAAACAAATTCATCTTGAAAAAAATTCAACTTCGATATGCTCAATTAATCCGTAAACCTTGCTGAGTCTCAAACTCAGCTACAGCTAGCACACGGACTTACCGAAGGGCAGATGGACCCCCTCCCCCTCCCCGAAAAATGTCATCAGTTTGCAAAATGGCGAGCAAAATCTGATAAAAAAATCTGAAAGAGTTGACTTTTTTTCTACTTGTCGGTTTCTAGAATTTTCATCAATTTGTGGAAATAACGTTATGCGTTGAAAAAGTGAGCAACTTCCTGCTCCTCCGCCTCCTCCTCCACCCACAGAAAAATGCTACAGTCGGTTCTGAATAGCTCTGAACACAGGGAAATTGTCCCGTTTTGAATGTGCGCTTGGGGGCTTAAACTGCTTTGCTAGGGAAATGTGTCAAAGTGAACTTAATTGGACTTAATGAATTTCACCTCTAAGCCGGTGATTTTCGTGTAGTGCAGCTCGTGAGTCAAGAAAACTTATGCTTTCAATATTTCATCTCAGATTTAAATGGCGTAAACGTCATTATCTAGCTGGAAGGGGGAAATGAACGAGTCGATTTATCTGTAAGTGAGGGGGGGAGGACGAAGGATACCCGCATTTATAACTTCATTTTATTGTGAATTCACAATTTTTGCTGGTTTGACTCGTGAATTTTCTACCGATACTTTCCAGCAAAGCGCATGTGATAACCAAGAAGGTACCAATATCTTTATTCACGCTGTGCACGAGTCCTAATTGTAAAGGGGAGGGGGGTTCTGATAATGTAAAATTTCCAAGATTGCAAAGTTGAGTAGCTGTAGTTCGTAAAATAGAACATTTTACGAGCTTTTCTTTACTTTCTTATTTCTTGCATGACAACTTGAAATTCAATTGGAAAGATCCTCTCCACTTCGGGAATATTCAAGGATTAGTAAATTAAGCATCTGCATAACTGCAGTAAACAAAATAATTGAAAAGGTTGCAAGTTTTTTTGTTTTTTTTTATTCTTGCACTCCGATCTTGAAACTTTAGATTTTACCAATAATTTAAATATTCAACCCTAATTGTGAAATTAACCGTAGTCAGTTTCAATTTTTTGACTTGAATGACAGATTGCGCTGTAATCCGCAGCCATTATTCGAAAACATGGCAGCTCATTTTATTAAGTCATGTGAGGATAAAAGCAAGCAGATACTTCATCCATCTGAACAGTGGATATAGTTCAATATGTCATTTAAGTTAAAAAATCAAACCTGGCTACGGTTAATTTTATAATAAGGGTTTCATTGGTAAGTCAGCAGATGCAGTTGGCAAATTTGAAAATCCTGCTAGTTTTTCTCTTTTTATGCCGGACGATCTTGAAAATTATGTATTTCTAGTTGAAAAAAAAACTCTAATAATTTGAAAGTTTTTAAAAATAGTCAAACGTAGGAACTGCAGTTGGTAAATTTGAAAATGTTGCAAGGTTTTTTCTGAAGTTTTGGTTTTCAGTTGGAAGAAGTCTTCAGTAATTCAAAACTTAACACGAGTCGGTAAATTAGGCTGCTGTACCTGGCATAATTACAAGTGTTGATTGAAAGTTTTTTTTTTTTTTTTTTTTTTTGCATCCGACGATCTCGAAATTTTAGTTTTTAATTAGAAAGACCCTCTAATAATGTGAAAATTTTAAGATTATGATATCCAGTAACTGGAGTTGACAAAATAAAAAATCTTGTGAGCTTTCCTTTCCTTTTTTATTTCTTACATAACGATTTTGAAATTCTAGTTTCCGATTAAAAGATCCCCCCCCCCCACTTTGAAAAATTTTCAAATTTAGTCAATTTAGCATCTGCACAACTGCAGTTAGCAAAATTGAAAATACTGCAAGCTTTTTTTCTTAATCTTGCTCAATGATCTTGAAATTTTAGATTTTAGTACTGGAAAACCTCACCAATAATTTCAAAATATTTAATAATTGGTAAATGAGTAATCGCAGTTGGCAAATTTGAAAATATTGCAAGTTTTTCTATTTTTATGCTGGATGATCTTAGAAATTATGAATTTTAGTTAAGAAAAACTCTAATAATTTGAAAGCTTCTAAAAATAGGTAAACTGAAGCAAGAGCGCAGCCAAGGGGAGGCTAGAGGGCTATAGCTCCCCCCTCCCCCAAAAAAATCGAAATTTTAGCATTTTATATGCTTTAACTACTGGGTATACTTGAGCGAAAACTGTAACGCTTTTCAAAATTAATTCATGAAAATAGGTAGGTATAAAATCAGATACCTAGGTACCAAATCGAGTTTTCACTCCTGCCCATTTTTCTTCTTTTCTTTTATTTTTTCTCAATTCTAACCCCCACAAAAAAAAATTCTGGCTGCGCCCCTAAACTTAAGAGCAGCAATCGGCAAATTTGAAAATGTTGCAAGCGTTTTTCTTAAGTTCTATTTTTCAGTTGAAAGAAGTCTTCAATAATTCAAAATTTAATCACGGGTTGGTAAATTGGTAAATTAAGTTGCTGCATCTGGCAAAATTAGAAATGTTGAAAAATTTGTTGTTCTTTTTGTTTTGTGCAATTGACGATTTTTACAATTTAGTTTTTAATTAGAATTAGAAGATCCCCCCCTACTTCGAAAAGTTTCAAGATTTAGTAAATTTAGCATCTGCACAACTGCAGTTAGCAAAATTGAAAAAAATGCTTTTTTTTTTTGCTCAACGAAGAACCTTACCAATAATTTTAAAATATTTAATGAATGGTAAATGAGTAGTCGCAGTTGGCAAATTTGAAAATATTGCAAGTTTTTCTATTCTGATGTTGGACGATCTTACAAATTATGAATTTTAGTTGAGAAAAACTCTAATAATTTGAAAGTTTATAAAAATAGCAAGGGCGCAGCCAAGGAGAGGCTAGGGGCTATAGCAGACCCCCCCCCCCAACGAAAAATTCGAAATTTTTTCAAAATTATTTTATGAAAATGGATAGGTATCAAATCAGGTGGGTACCAAATCGAGTTTTCACTCATACTCAGGTTGTTTTTTTCTTCTCAATTCTAGTCCTCACCAAAAATAAGTTCTAGTTACGCCCCTGGACTGAATAGCTGCAATCGGCAATTTTGAAAATGTTGCAAGTTTTTTGTTTTTTTCTTTTTGTTTTCGACGATATTGAAATTTTAGTTTTCAATTAGAAGATCCCACCACATCGAAAATTTTCAAGATTTAGTAAATTTAGCATTTGCACAACGGCAATCACCAAAATTGAAAATATAGCGAGCTTTTTCTTTATTCTTGCTCAACGATCTTGAAATTTTAGATTTTCGTACTGAAAAACTTCACCAATAATTAAAAACATTTAATTCCTAAATGAGCAACCGCAGTTGGCAAATTTGAAAGTACATATTGCAAATTGTTCTATTTTCACGCTGAATGATTTTGAAAATTATGGATTTTAGTTGAGAACAACTCTAATAATTTGAAAGTTTCTAAAAATAGGTAAACCGAAGCAAGGGCGCAACCAAAGAAAGGCTAAGGCGCTAGAACCCCCCCCCCCCAACAAAAAATGTCGACATTTTTTAAAAATTAATTCACAAAAATAGGTAGGTATTAAATCAGGTAGGTACTAAATCGAGTTTTCAACTCAAGTTTTTGTTTCGTCAATTCTAGCCCCCACCAAAGAAAAGTTTTGGTTGCGCCCCTGAACTGAAGAGCTGCAATCGGCCAGTTTGAAAATGTTGCAAGGTTTTTTCTGAAGTTCTATTTTTCAGTTGGAAGAAGTCTTTAATAATTCAAAATTTAATCACGAGTTGGTAAATTGGTTAATTAAATTGGTGCATCTGGCAAAATGAAAAATGTTGAAAACATTTCCTTTTTCTTCATTTTTTTGCATATGAAATCTTAGTTTTAAAGGAGGTGGGGGTACAGCAGTAGCGGTGCACATTGATTAGCTGTTGCTTTTATGTTGGCAGGTGTGTGGGGGCGGGGGTGCTCCCGAAAAAATATTTTATCCAATGTGGGATACGTAATGACAAGTACAAATCCATCATTTTCATTCCTTTTTCCTATTATTGCGTTAAAAATATTCAACGGGGGGGGGATGTACACCCCCCTCTTGGGTTTGCCATTGATTATAAAGACCCTCCAACAATGCGGAATTTTCAAGATTATGAAATTGAGCAGCTGCAGGTCGCAAAATAAAAATCTTTTGAGATTTTTTTTTCCTTTTTTATCTCTTGCATGACGATCTTGAAATTTCAGTTTTCAGTTTGAAAATCCCACCACTTCAAAAATTTTCAAGATTTAGTACATAAATTTAGCATCTGCACAACTACAATAAATTAGCAAAATTGGAAATAATGCAAGCTTTTTTATTTATTCATCTATTTATTCATGCTCAACGATCTTGAAATTTTAGATTTTAGTACCGTAAAACCTCACCAATAATTTAAAATATTTAACTGGTAAATGAGCAGCCGCAGTTGGCAAATTTGAAAATATTGCAAAGCTTTTCTAATTTTATGCTGAACGATCTTAAAAATTATGGATTTTAGTTGAGAAAAACTCTAATAACTTGAAAGTTTCTAAGCTCAGGTAAAGTGAAACGCTTCAGTCAGCAAATTTGAAAATGTTGTAAGGTTTTTTCTTAAATTCTATTTTCCAGCTGGAAAGAGTCCTCAATTATTCAGAATTTGGTAAATTAAGCTATACTGCATCTGGCAAAATTTAAAATGTTGCAAACTTTTTTCATTCATTTTTTGCATTAGTTTGCAATAATTAAAAAGACCTTCCAATATTTGGAAAATGTTTAGGATTTAGTCAAATTAGCAGGTGCAGTTAGCAAAATTGAAGATGTTGCTCAACCTTTCATTTTTTTCCTGTTTGCTAGACGATCTTGAGAATCAATAGATATGACTGTAAAAAATTCACCCCCCCCCCCCACTACAAAAAAATCACTTGGTTATGGCCGTGATAATACTGGCTACTCTTCTTATTGATTTTAAAAATAATTACCTGTGGTGCTGGACGACTGATGTGTCTTCTAAGTTTAGTGACATCTATGAAGTCTTCGTCATGATTTGGATCTCTTTCCGAGTGATCCATCTTCAGTTCACTCTCCTCTTGGCCATCGATGCTTTCTTGGTGATCTGGTCTCATCATCTGTTCACTTCCGTCGTCATCTGTATCGTAGTCCGTGCTGTCATTGATCTCATCCGCACCATCGTCCACATCATTGGCTCTCAATTCCTGTTGAGCGATTGTTTCCTTATTCCCGCAGCCGCCCATATATTCGCACAGCACTCCTTCTATTTTTTTGAATCTGTTGTGCGGATGACTAGGCTGGCTCGTGTCTTCGTTCTCCAACTGATCGAAGTCTTCAGCCAGATGTGCGTGCCGTTTGTGCGGAAAATGCTGCCACCAACTTTTCACATTACCATTGGTAGACCTCGCCGCGCAAGCACAAATCATTATATTGACGATACATAAATACAACCATGAGGCCGACATCATTGTTGAAAAAAATATAAAATAAAATAAAAAGTTCGTCAAATAAAACCGATATATCAATTTATCGAACACCAAAATCAAATATTTTAATTATCATATTTAATCTCAGCGGTTAAGAAAACTCGGAATGCGTTGTTCGAAGACGAAAACTTTATCGCCGAACTGAACGTGGAAACGACAAATTATTCGAACACTTTCGTTTTCTGGCCAAATATGTTTCAATTTTGGGTTAAAAACTGAGAGTACAAATTTGCCCCCGAATAGCTGCGTCCGTGTTATAGTGCGTATTCGGACGTATTTTATTTTTACGTTAATTGATTGTACGCATTCGAAATTAATCGATTATGAAAATATTGAAAACGTTTAAAATCGAGATTGAAAAAATATAAAATTGTAAAAATTAACGTCAAATTAGAGTTGTACGAGAATTTAGAATGGATTCGCCGTTTACGTTAGTAACCGTCCTCCACCACGTACTGCACGAGACTGAACCGCTCAAGACTACAGCAAAAATTAGAAGCATGCAGTAACTTTTATAATAGCAGACGGTCTAATGAACACCGATCATTACACAGTTTGTGTTATTACTCATCGGCTCGAGGTGCTGGGGAATACTGGGGAATACAAATGGCATTTTAGACGAGTTTTTTTTTTTTTTTTTTTTTTGTATTATTATCTTGGGTGAAATTTATTCTAGTAACTTGAGAAATACACAGCCGTCGATCTAATGGCTTAATTATGAACAAATTTTATTGGGTTATGTCGCCAAGTCGTATCGTCATAATACATTTCGAGCCATACAGCCATAAGGTGGTTTATGAGCTCTCCGGGAATATATATGTATACGTCCCTGTCGAAAGGGCTCACCTTGTCGATTTTAGTTTAGGAGATACAGCCATTTTTATGAAAAATTATGAAAAAACGAAAAATCGGGTGTTTAGCGTTTTGTATACCTGGAAGCATGGTCTATCAGCTGGCATAGAGATCTTTTCAATTTCGCAGTTTTTCCGAGAGACAGCGCGCAAAACTTCGCGAATGAGAAAGGGCCCACTTTGTCGATACCCAGTTTTTCAACGTGTTTTCCCTCCTTACGGCCGAAATATGAACGGGACCATTTTGTCGATACTCGTTTTACATTGATGTCAATGTAAAAAGGCCCACTTTGTCTTGCACTCGTTGATGCACATTAATCGCTGCATTTTTGGGTAGACACCTCATCTGTACCAGTTTACATTAAAATAAGTCCAAACTGTTCATTTTAAACGTAAAATGTTCATAAAATATCGTTTTTCCAAAAAAAATTTCTTACTCAAACTTTAAACGCGTTTTTCTCGAAACTACAATTTTTCGAACTTTGATTTTAAAAATTCCTAAAAATTTGAATTTTTGACTTAAAAACCTCAAGTTTGGCTCATTGTGACCGAAATTTATCCTAATATTGCCCCCTGGCCTTAACTCCATACCGACAAGGTGGGTCCTTTCGACGTGGACGTACACATATACTTATATGCGCAAATAAGGGATGGGATGGGGCTTCTCCCCTCCCCCAAACTGAAAATTTATGCGAGCAGAATATTTTAAGCATTATTTTGATACTTCTCAGCCCCTCGTGAGCCCTCGCCCATCTTGGCTATTTATGCTTACGTGTACAATACATAGACATTATAGATAATGAACCGGGTGTCTCTTTCGCAATGGCCCCCTTTCCACCTGGTAAGTAGGCAACCTACCTCGACAATCTGTAGATATGTTTGTATATTCCTACTTTTGAAGGGGCTGAGTTATGGTCAAATTTTGAAAGGTTTTCTATCTTTGACCTCCTGTTGGGTGATACCTTGCCGTGATGAACAGATTTAAGCATAATTAAAAAAAAAAGGCTCTATGAGATTATATGTATTATGTTAGAATCGCGACCAAAAGCACCAGAAGAAAGCAAACTCCGACAGATAAACCCTGTTGAAAACGCAATGAAAAACTACAACAGTCAACAGTGTATGTCTTTCCAGGAAATGTATCTTTTCCAAATATAAATTACTGTTGATCTCGTTCCAACAGGTATATAATTTTTCCGGACGTAAAAAGCTCCCCATGCGGATGTCCGGGAGGGAGCTACTTGGGGGAGCATCATCATCGGAAAGTTTTAAAAAGAAAGGCGCAATTAAAATAGGAACTTGGAATGGAATGTAAGAAGCTTGAATGGAGTTGGAAGATTAGAAAATCTTAAGAGAGAAATGAAGAGGCTTTGGAATAAGTTAAGTAAGGTGGAAAGAGGAGAATGATTTTTGGCCAGGAAACTTCAAAATAATAAGTACAAAGGGAATACAAGGGCAAGCAGGCGTCGGAATTGTTATGAATGCATAAATAGGTAATAAAGTTATATATTATAAACAACAGAGTTAAAGGTTAATCTTGATAAAAATCAATACCAAACCAGTACTTACAACAATCATACAAGTGTATATGCCTACTAATACTCACGAGGACGAAGAAATTGAGGAGGTATATGAAGAATTAGAAGGACTTCTGAAGCATGTTAGAGGCGGAGAGAATCTTATTATTATGAGCGATTGGAATGCTAGATGAGTTGGTGAAGGAAAAGAAAGTAATATAGTTGGGGATTTTGGATTAGGAATGAGAAATGAAAGAGGAGAGCGTTTGATACAGTTTTGTGCGAAGTATAACTTAATTATAGGAAATACTCAATCTAAAAATCATTATAGAAGAAGGTACACATGGAAGAGTCCAGGTAACGAAGGTAGATATCAAATTGATTATATTATTACAAAGCAACGTTTTAGGAATCAAATATTAGGCTGTAAAACTTATCCGCGAGCCGATATTGACAGTGATCAGAACTTGGTAGTAATGAAAAGCAGGCCTAAATTGAAGAAACTTGGTATAGAAAATAAGAGATAAAAAGATGGAATTTGAAAAAGTTGTAAAATATTAATACTGAAGAGAAATATCAAGAGGATATTGTAATAGAGGTTGAAAAAACGCAGGCAATTAACTGTGTGGAGGAAGAGTGGGGTTAAATAGAGGAGGGAATATTAAAGTCAGCACAAGAAGATTTAGGTAAAACTAAGAGAGAAGAAAAGAAACCATGGATGAAGGAGGATATCCTCAGAAAGATGGACGAACGAAGAAAATATAACAATGCAAACGATAGGGAAGGTAGATTTTAGCATATCAAAGGCTAAGGAATGAAATAAAGAGAAAGTGTAAAAAGGCAAAGGAGGAATGGATGAAAGAAAAAAGTGATAAGATAGAAGAGTTTATGAATGAAGGACAAATAGACTTGGCCTATGGAAAGTAAAAATGGATTTGGAGAAAGGAGGAAGAAAGCAAGTAATATAACAAATAAGGCAGGAGAGTCTATTTACACAGCTGAAGGAAAAATGAAAAGGTGGGTAGAGTATGTAAAAGGACTATAATATAGTAATAATGGGGATGAAGAGATAAGAAATGGAGAGGGCGGAAGACATGGAAGAAGATGAGAGGGGAGACTCAATTTTAAGAGGGAAATTTGACAAAGCATTGAGAGATTTAAAGAAAGGGAAAGCTGCAGGAGTGGATGAGGTACCAGCTGAATTATTACAGAACGTAGGAGAATACGTACTTGATAGATTGTACAAATTGGTATGTTATATTTATGATGAGAACGGAGAAATGCCAGAGGACTCTAAAAAGAGTGCTATTGTAACTATACCAAAAAAAAAAAGCAGGTGCAGATAAGTGTGAAAATTATCGAACAATTAGTCTTCTTTCGCATGCGTCAAAAATATTAACTAGGATAATTTACAGGAGAATTGAGAATAGAATAGATACAGAATTAGGAGAGGATCAGTTTGCATTTAGAAAAAGTAGAGGTACTAGGGAAGCAGTGTTAGTTTTGAGATTAATTGTAGATGAGAGACTCAAAAAGGGGCAGGATACAAATATGGCCTTCGTTGATACTGAAAAAACTTTTGACAATGTTGAATAGGATAAAATGTTTGATATTCTAAGAATGATAGGAATAAAATTTAAAGAAAGACAAGGTATTTTAAACTTATATTAGTATAAGATAGAGGACAGAAAGCCTCATTAAGAATAGAAGGAGAAAAAGGGGAGGCTAATATAGAAAAAGGTGTAAGGCAGGGGTGCTCCTTATCTCCAGTATTATTTAATCTGTACATAGAGCGGACCATAAAAAAAAAATTAAAGAAAAATTTGAAGTAGGCGTCACTATACATGGAGAGCGCGAGCAGGGACGTACCGATAGAGGGGCAAGCCCCCCTGTAGGAATTTTTTACTCAGCAGTTGGGAAAATTTACCATTTCATCATTTCAGTCAGGTGAGTTGGGAAAATCCAAGTTAATTTTTTTTTTGCTTTGATATTTTGGAAGGAATTCTGAGTTGAGTCAGTTGGAACTTTCGCAATTTTTACCCCCCCCCCCCTGGAAAAACTCTTCAGTACGTCCCTGAGAGCGAGTAAAGATGCTCAGGTTTGCAGATGGTACTGTCTTATTAGCTGAAAGTAGTATTGATTTGGAAAACATTTTATCGTAAATGGAATGGAGAAGATTTTGAGTATAGAATATCGTATGAGAATAAATAAATATAAAACTAAAGTAATGGTATGTAATCGATGGGAACATGATAGCTTAAATATAAATATTGGACAGGAAAAGATTGAGTAAGTAAGCTAATTTTGTTATTTAGGGAGTAAAATAACAAAAGACAGAAGGAATAAAAGGGATATTAGTAGAAGAATAGCACAAGCCAAATTAGCATTTTGTCGAAAAAGTAATCTTTTCAAATCAAGAATAAATCTGGAAATCAAAAAATTGATCTCGAAAACTTATGTTTGGATGAGTGTAGCGTTGTATGGACGCAAAACTTGGACCATAGGAAAACCAGAGAAGAGAATGATCGAAGTTTTTCAGATGTGGCGCTATAGGCGGATTCTTTTAGCATCAAACGTACGGATAAGGAAAGAAATGGAGTAATTAACAGAGCAGGAGGTAAAATTGGATATTTGGAATTGTCTGAAGAGAAGGAGAGATAAACTAATAGGGCATAATTAGAGGCACCCAGGAATAATATCGCTGCTGCTAGAAGGAAGAGTGGAAGGAAAGAATTGGGTAGGGGTCGACAAAGATTCCAGTCAGACACAGTACCAACGTCTATGTGATAAAACAAATACACGCCACGAACGCCGGAATGAGAATCTGTTGAGGTTATAGCTCTCTCATCTTCCACACGCCTCCGCCTTAAGGCCGATCTAACGATCTAAACGCAACTGAGCTAAAACTGAACTATGAGCTCTGTAAACAATTCACTCTTATTTAAAGAAAAATGAAAAAGCAATTGCAATAGGGTGCTTGCAGCGCTGCGCGCGGGCAAACACCCTAAAAATGGTACTAGTAGGTAATAGTAGAAGGCAGTTGTAATAACCACAGGAAAAAATGGTCGGAATCGATTCCACAGGGTGTTCATAAAATCAATTTTAATACAAATTATATCAAAAAATTTTCACATTTTTCAATTTCCCGTGAAACTTGCCCTTTCAAGCTACTGTTGTTTTATTTGCAATATATTTTACATTAAATTTTCCATAAGAAAGGTCATTAGCAATTTTCTTGTATCTGGATTTGAACTGCTCAAAATGGAGTTGAAGATATCTCCGTTAAGAATTATTAGGTACTTTTTAACACAGATGCACAGACTTTATGAAGATAATTATCATCTTCTTCAGCTACTTTACCACTTCCCAGAGTTATATCGTTTATGGGGCTTATTCACTTCCCCCTTTCATCCATATACCCCATGTTTGAACTTGAGGCTCATGCAATGAGTGGAGGGGGTTATCCAATAATTGGTTCCAAAGAGGTCGCTAAATTCGGTTTTGGTAACATTTTGTCTATATCCCCCGAACTGTGGCGCGTACCAATGGGAAGGAGGTGCAAAATGACAGTTGTGGTAACCACACAGAAAAAAATTAAAGATCATGGAAAGTAGTTGAATATGATTTTCATAAAATAAATTTCACTTATTACAAAATTATTAATACATATTTTCTTATTTCCCATAGAACTTACTTTTTCAATATGCTAAATCTTAACTAGCTATAAATTGTTCTTGCACTTTCTTCGTAACCCCAATACCTCTCTTGCTTTTTTATGGATCAAAACATTTTCAACCGAAGGAATTTATTGTTTCTATTCATACATTTAAAAATTTTACAAAGTAATTGAAAGGGTGATGGAGTTAGCACGTTTATGAGACCTTGGTCGAAGATTGGCTGTCGGTACTTGAAATTTCAGAATGTTAGGTGCATTCCGAGCCCGTAGAGAGCGCCACAAAGTTGTCGAGTTGTTTACAGTACTTTCCTTTTCGTCAGAAAAATTTGTTAGGTCATTGAAAGTAGTGTGAAACTATTTGCTTATGAATTTCTTGTTTTCTCAGTTCTATTTTTACTCTTTCACGACTCATACATCTTGAAATGTTTAATAAAGTATTGCTTTCATTTTTAATTACTAGTTTTTCCAGCTTTATAACGCATGTCCCACCAGGCTAATTTTCCCATCACTCTAAAACGACCCCATATCATTTTCCTTATTTCTTATTAATTCGTCCGCGTTCGTTTCTGAATGAACTAAACAATATTAATTAGTCATTTCTATCAATTCAATCACAGTGAACACTTTTTATAATATTTTTCAATTAAATCAGTCTAAAAAGAGTATTTCAGCTTGAAAACTGTAAAGTTATTTCCTCAAAATCATCATCGCTGACAAGGGCCCTTTTGACAGATAACTCCTCATTTGGTCTAGAAATAAATTTACCTACCAGCGACAAAATGCTATATAGTTACCTACAGAAATCGGTCATTGATTGAAAGTTTCTCAAAGTTTATACCCGATGCGCAGTCAGTTACCCTCTAGTTACCCAGTTACCCGCGGAAAAGTTACCCATTTGTTACCCTCGGGTTACCCTCAGATTACTCTTTTTCCTCTTTAGTTTCCAAATAACTGACGGGATACTACGCAATTCTTACCATCTAGTTACCCGCGGCAGAAAACAGAAAAGTTACCCATTTGTTACCCTCGGTTATCCTCTGGTTACCCTTGTTCTCCTTTAGTTACCCGGGTAACTGGTGGAATTTTGCGCATCTGGATAATTGGATACGCAGTTAAGCAAAAGGGACGCAAGCGACAAAATCTGTTTTTTGATAAAACATAACATGTAAAATAATGCCAGTTTATGGACATAACGTTTACTGATAAGCTTTGTTTAACGTGTGTACACATTTTGTATCGGGTGCCAAATTTTGAAAAATTCTGCTTTTTACGCTCTTTCAAACAATACTAGTAAGAGTAACTAATTTTGTCAACAAATATCGCTTGCGTCTCTTTTGCTTAACAGCATCCAGTTCGGGATTAGGAAGCGAATAAATGGAAATGATTGGCTCCCAACCACTGGAATTAAATACTTGTCTGCTGTCTGTATGTCTTTTTCTGGTTCTCAAATAAATAATCATCATTAGAACATTAGAAGATGAATGTGATGAATGTGAACGCACCCGTCCGTTGGAGAAACGCAGCGACGCAGTACGCAGTACACAGCTAATAAGGTCTATAGCGTTCCTAGTGGCTTTCGCGTCAACCTGTGGGCTATGGAAAATGGAAAATAATGTTGTTCGTGTACGTAACTTTTTGTTTTGTTGAATAATGTCGTGGTTATGTTTCAACATAGAAGATCAAATCATTTCTCTATGTACCGAATTCTGTGCTTGATTCTGTGGAAAGAGAAAAAGAAAGTTTGACTTTTAGCTTCAAAATCGACGTCATGAATGCTGCACTCCGATGCTCCATTTTACCGTCCATTTCATGAATATGGTGTTCTATTGTTACTGTTAGTGGAATTAATGTGCGATTTATTATATTTAATTCATGTGCTTGTTAGAATTTTCGTATATCTTGCGCCATTACTGTTACATAAACGTAAGTTGGTTTTGGAGCATTCGACTGGTTTGATCTTATTTTGCAATCAACGATACTGACGTGTTATACTAATTATCTTGAGAAAAAAATTTCCAGTCAGGTCGCCATTTTTATTTATAATATTGTGGAACCAATTTGTTTTATTAATATCGTCATTTCTAGTGGTTAAAATACGACATGTTCGTGAATTATCCCTAGAACTCAATCGAAATAACTAGTTTCATTTTTTTGGCATCGTTCTCCGTGTAACGTAAAAACTTGATTTCGCTCGTTCTATCCTGGCATCGTTGTGTCAGTTTCTCTTGCAGTGTTTTCGTTTTAATCGAAAATTCCATTGTGATTACAGGATTTCATTGCGTCGAGAAATCTAAACGACTCTCGTTGCTTAAATAATTTGGTGAACTGAAGTGTATCGCGTTGTGTCATAGTAATAGAGAGTGAACTGATACTGTCCCAACTTGTTGAGGCAGAATTTATTTCTTCTACACGTGTATACTCAATTTTGTCTGAATGAAAGACATAGACATGATCAGTCATCTCAGTAATAACCATTCTGCGCCAGCGAAACAACTTCTGATGAATAAAAGCAAACTGTAAGTACCTTGTATCTTTGTTCTAGTTGCACACCAACTACACTGAGTAATGAAGTGAGGTGAATCAGTTAAATATTTGAAACCTGGATTTTATTTAAAAATTTTGGCGAATTATTTCCCAGCATTAGATGATCTACCTATTGGCTGATCAGCTTATTTAGTAACTCATTCCTGTCCTCAACGAAACTGTGTTTATAATGATCTTACTGTTTCTTGTCTCAGTATTACGAAAAATAACGTCGAAAACCACTCCGAAGATACTAACTGGAAAGCCAAATTGAAACTTCCGCCTCCAGATACTCGAGTGAAAACAAGTGTAAGTTACTGTATCACTGAAACACCAGCGAGCTGAACTACCGACATCGTAGTCTGCTATCGTCTTGGAGTTCGTCTGAAAGTGAATTACACTTTGTTACCTTTTCTCTTTTTTTTTTTTTTTTTAAACAGGATGTAACGTTAACTAAAGGAAATGAATTCGAGGAATACTGCTTGAAACGAGAGTTATTGATGGGAATTTTCGAAAAAGGATGGGAGAAACCCAGTCCGATTCAGGAAGCAAGTATACCCGTTGCTCTGTCCGGGAAAGATATTCTCGCGAGAGCGAAAAATGGCACTGGAAAAACTGGAGCTTATTCAATCCCCATCCTAGAACAAATTGACCCGGATAAGGATTATATTCAAGGTAAGCGAATATTCATCGAATAGTTCTGTAATATCGATGAGTTGTATTTCAGAAATTCCTTTAAAAATTGAGTTGCCTCTGTGAAAAAATTATGTCACTAGAAGCTCTTTGTGAATTTGGATTTCCATCATTAGTAAACTTTTTGACATTTGTTCTCAGCGCTTATTATCGTACCAACCAGAGAACTGGCGTTACAAACTAGTCAAATATGTATAGAATTAGCCAAACATTTAGATGTGAAAGTGATGGTTACTACTGGTGGAACTAATTTGAAAGACGATATTCTAAGGATCTATCAGCGTGGTAAGTTGCTGCTGTAGGAAATTTGCATTTACTGATCTTGCCCGAGGTAGTGTTGGCTCCTTGACTGTGATTATTTTTGTACTCCATTGCTTCATCCCTGTGAAGCTGAGATCTTGTGGCGCTGTTTTTGTTTTGATCATGATACAAATTAACTCACTAATTCAAGGATTTTTTTTTTCAGTTCAAATAATCATCGCTACTCCGGGACGTATATTGGATTTAGTTGACAAAGGAGTAGCCAAAATGGATCACTGCAAAATACTGGTTTTGGACGAAGTAAGTTGACGTAAGATTGTTGTAAGTACTACGAGTTCATAGATTCGGAAACTAAGTTCCAAGAAATAACGATTACAGTGCGCTGAAGAATCAGTAAACTTCATAGCTGGTTCCAGTTACGGAAAGAAATATTCTATTTAAGACTGGATCAGACGTTTTCGTTGCGGCTGTGTAGTCAATTGTAGATTTCTAGAACTAATTAGTTCATCTTACATAATGTGCATTTTAGAGTGTTAGTAAGTTCTAATTTCATATCCGCTTTTGTTTCGTTTCAGGCTGATAAATTACTGTCACAAGACTTCAAAGGCATGCTTGACTTGATTATACAAAAGTTGCCGAAAGAGAGACAAATTCTGCTGTACTCCGCAACGTTCCCACTTACTGTTAAATTATTCATGGTGAGATATTATTTCCCATTGTAGTTTTTTATTAATCATTAATGTCATGGTGGACTCAGACTAAAGACAGAACGTTGTTTCTGGTACTTGATCATGTTGTCGACAAATGCTAAAAATATTTTTACTGCGGTTGCGCAGCGCGGTTGTCATATACGAAATCGTGTCCACGACAATATTGCTCAAGTCCTATCGACATTAGGAATGGATAACGTAAACATTATTTGTTTCCGGAACAATGTTTTTGTTCCTCGGTGTAAATCCATTGTTAGATACTTTTGTGTTTCCGAAAGAATGAATCATTCTACTTACTTTAGGCCCACTTTCTCAATCTCTAGTCGAACATCTAGTTAGCTAACCTTTAGTTATTCTTATTCGGTACTCCATCTACCGAATAGTTATCCGGTACTTTAACCGCTCGATAAGCACCAACTGGAGATTGAAAAAGTGTGCCTTAATCGGAAGAAATCTTTCTAGGTATTTTGAAAATGGGCAGAAGTAGGGTTGTACAGTCAGTCCACCATTTAGATAGCAGAACGTTAGTTCAAAAATCTGTCATACCTCAAAACCTAGTAATTTTTTAAATGAAAGTTTGATTTGGATTCTGCATCCCAGATATACCTTAGAGCCATGTGACAATTATCTATCTCTGCCGATTACCCGCTCTAGAAATTTTCATCAATACACCAATTATTAAATTGTAAAATGTGGGAAAATTGGGGGAAATCGGTTTGTTAATTGATTTGAATTTTCCCATGAGGTACTTTGTGTTCATTTTCATGTAGTATTCAGAACTTAGATCAGAATTTCAGTTTGAAGTGTTGAAGGTTCTTGAGATTCGACAGATTTAATATCTGATAAGTCAGTCTGCAGTTACAACGGTGAATTGATATACCTATGTGAAGCTGTCGAGTCCTGATCGAAGTATGTACTGTGTAGGCTCTAGATAGCTGTGATTTTATTTATTACGTTCGAACATGTCTTGACCGTGTCGGTTGTAGCGATTTCCATACATGTGTTTGATGAAAATGTCCATCTCGATGTATGAAAAGTAGTTGTAGTGGGAAACAATACTTGATACTGACCGTCGTTAAACTCTGTTATCTATGTGCTCAGTAGGGTGCAAAAAGAGGGAAAATCTTTTGAATTGTGATAGCGCATTTAATCAGAAAGTCGCACTTCGGTACCGAAAAGACGTGCGCCGAAGTTCGTTGAAAAATATAATTATTGGGAAACAAATGCATAAGGTACAACATCTGACTCTCCTATCCTTTTAAATTAGGAGTGAAAACGAATTTCATGTCAGCGGTCATTTTTATTTCGATTATCATTTTAATTTGTCGTCTTTGATGTGGAGAATTCGTTTCAGAATACGACTGCCCTAGGTCAGAGTTCATAGAAATCATGAAGTAACGAACCTGTCTATACATATGTTGTGAGAGTCAGTTATCGAAAATAAGCTTACTGTATTTCGCCACCATATAGCCAGTTCGATTTCTAGTCCCCATAGACCTTATAGTTGATATGGACTGTGCTTAGTGATAAGGAGTACTTGGTATGCATATGGAGAATAAGTGGACTGGCAACTCGGCTAAAAGAAATTTTATCATTATGTTCCTAGTCAGATTTATTTGTATAAATAATTCTGTCTTTAGCGAGTTGATGAAATAAATTCAGATTCTCATTCGAAAATTACTACGGTTTTCTCTGTAGAATATTCAAGCTTATTTATTTTTGCTTAATAATATTATTAACAGTATAAAAAAAAAAAAAAAAACAAAATTTGAATGAAGGAAAAAACTAAATAAAGCAAAATTTGAACTAACCCATATGACACGCATCAATTTTATCCCGGTTAGACTTATCACCGTACAAAATTTTAACTATATCTATGTAGTCGAAAAATATAAACATTAACGACGCTAGCGCTGCAGCGTGATACCCTTGTGTAGAGTCCGAATATTAACTATAAGGTCCATGCTGGTCTCAATTTGAGTTTCACTACGCGAGTTGTAAGTTTGAGAAGAATTAGATTCTGTTTGAAAAATCTCCAAATTTGTTGAAGACCTGCAAACATGTTTCATACTCTTCTAGATTTCTCACAACTTCCAGAGTTTAACACCTTACGACACTTACCCGAACTCATTCAAGACCAGACATGGCTTACATCATGTATTGTCCTGAGATCATCATCATCTGCTGATCATTAAAGAAATTGAAAAAGATTATATTGAGAAGGATCGTGATGTGATTTTATTATCTCTGATGTCTAGTTTGCCCAATCTGGATCTTGGGTCATTTTAGAAATTACGAGATGATCATTCTGATCACTGATCTAAACGATTGTATTTGCCAGTGCAGGGAATAAGGTCCATCTTAGTCGATTCCAGTTTTTGAGATACGGCGAATTTTGTGAATCAGGGTCAAAACTGGTGAAGTCGGGATTCGTGGCTATTTCAGTAGAATTAAGCCCTCCTCCTTCGAATTGCATTATCCGTTTTTCTTTGTCTGCCTTCGTTCATTACAGACAAGAACGTTAACTCACTTCCTTTTTTGTTTTGTCCCCACCCAACTCAGTTTTGTTATCACTGAAAATTGAACTATTTCGTATTAGTTTTGGGATATCAAAGGCCGTATACTTCTCTTTATCCAGTATTTCCTCACCAACTGAAGCTGCAAAGTTCGTCTTGGTCACACCATCTCCTCGGTTCCTTGAAAATTGTTCGCACGAAAATTGAACGCAGAGAATTGATCGCACGATTGTTCGCTCCAGAAAAATTTATTTTTAATATTCATAAAAATTATTTTTAATTTACTAATGTAGACTAATATTATGAGCAACCTCTCTCCCCCCCCCCCGAGTACTTTAAGATACTGTTCCCCTCCCTTCCCCCATCATCACCGTCGCTGTCATCACTCCCCTCCCTGTCAATGGTGCCAGGACAGCGTTCCACGAGCCTTGTCCTTATACTTCTTCTTCTTAGGGAGAGGGTTACCCGCTACCGCTACTATGTGCTCTACACCAGCCTCCGCCAAATATTGCTCCCGGTGGATGCCTTTCATAAATTTGAAGATGTTATGGTGCACGACATTGAGCGGGGCCTCGAAACCGGTGTGCCACACTTTCACTGAGTTATTTGCTTTAGGCATGGACCTTAAAGCAGCGTGGTAACAATTCCACATTTCCAACGGAAACTGAGGTGCTCGTCGTCCTCTACGATGAAGGCGGCCAATCCAGGTGTCCCATACTAAATATACGACGTTTGACTTATATAACAGTGTACAAAACACACCGCAATTCACCCTCCACAAGTCACTCACACGACCATTCCACGTGCGAACAATTTTCCGGCCATCCATCTCCTCAAGTCGAACACTAGACAATGGAGTTCTCACGTTTCCGTTCTAAGTCCCACACTCTTTAACATAGGTTTCAGCAGCGCCTGTGAAGAAATAGCCACACCCGTAAAATCAGCTCACTTCGAAGACGACCTATCTATTTTTATTTCCAGCACATCGCCACAAAAAAGAACTCGTGTCAGCTCCAATAAACAAAATCGCATCCTGGACTTGACGCCGCGGCCTAGAATTTTCAGCTACAAAAACTAACGCCATACACTTTTGCAAAGCACACACCTGTCAACACTCTATCAGCATCACTTTAAATGGAATTTCCCTGCCCACTTCACCTACATCAAATATCTCGGATTTCACTTCGATCAATCACCTTCAGACATCACATTACAGAACTCAAGAAGTCCTGCCACTCACGTCTCAACCTTTTCAAAAAACTAGCCCACACATCCTACAGCGCAGATACATCTCTGCTATGCATCTATCGTTCACTTATCCGTTCAAAATGTGACTACGGACTTGCCATCTACTCAGCAGCAACCAAAACTGATTTAAACAAACTGAACGCCATTCACCATCGAGCACTACGTCTGGCCAGTAGTGCCTGCCCCACCACAGCCTGCTCCAATCTCTCTATTTTCTCTGTAACGAACTTCCACCAGACCTTCGCCGACAACTACTTTTCTTTTGCTTCATTATCCGCATCAACAAATCTACACGAACGCTATTTCAGCTGGAGGAAATCAACCACCACAGAATCTACAATCGGAAACGCTTTTCACCCAGACTAGAAACTGCCCTAGAAACTCTCGGATTTCCATCTTCAACGCTGATCAACTCAGAAGCAACTCACGTCATCAACACAGCCATCGCAGCAGAATGGACTTAACGCTGAAAAGCTCAACATCCCACACGTCAACTTCGATCCATCTTCGACACCCCAGCAACAGTCATCCTCTCTACCGGTCATCGCAGACACAACGTCATTCTCACCCGACTACTCACTGGCCACACTCGTCATACTCATGAATTCCTCCTCAACAAATCACCTCCTCCGATATGCTCTCAATGTCATTATCCACTCACAGTTCCACATCTCCTACTGGAGTGCCCAATCCTCACGTCTCTAGGCTTCCATCTTCTTAATCCCCTTGCACTCGGAAATCTTTTCTAAATCGTAACACCCGACCTACTAATCCACCATCTTCAAAAAGCCAACATCTACACGTAGTTGTAACACGCAATTACAAATTATGCATAATGCATTAATTTCTTTCTCTTGTGTCCCTCCGGCCACTGATGCAATACTCGGAATGGTAGTTTCCGGGGCCGGGGGTGCGGTGTTATAGGGGCCACTTTAGCATGCGTGCATCACCATACGTCCCACCACACCATCTTGTAACATGTAAAATCCCGTAATTGTGGCCCCTGTTGCCCCTGCATTACGTGAATAAATGAACTGTCAGTTGTCTGAAAAGATCCCGATTTGTCGACTAAATTCTTTTTAAAATTTCTGACAATGAGACCTCACGGAACTCTCTGGCTTCAATGGTCTCAGAGATATGCCAATTTGAATTTGTAATTTTCCGTTTTTGAACCTTTTTTTGAAATGCATTTTTCTCAAAATCGGGTTCTTTTTTAAATCTCAGCTTTAAACAGCCATATCTCGGGCGAATTTTGGAGCTAGAGAACTCCGCCAGTCTCATTTTGTCAGACATTTTATTTAGTATATGCCTGTACTCTTAACGCGATATCGACGAAGTGGGACCTCATTCCTTGCACTGCCTCATGTGTTCGTTTCTGTTGAGACTATTCCAGGCCATATGGAGACATTTTCACACCTGAACAGACTTTTTATTTTGGACTCTCCAAGAATTCTCGAAGTTCCTGAAAACTTCCGTCTCGAAAGGTGAAGGACTTTCAGGACTGTTGGGCACGCAGACCTGTTTGTGACTGAGACACCCAGATAGGTGTAAGGCTCGTAAACGTTTCTCAGATTTGTTTTAAAATTATTCAAGACTTATTTCAAATTGGCTGAAACCTTTCAGACTTCTCCATATTTATTCGAGCCTCATCCGGATGAGTTACATTCTTTGAGGCACCGCCCCTCCTTCACGTTCGGAAAAACTTCGTCGTTCCAACTGGGGGCTGTCAAAGCGAGAATCCTTCCAGCCTTATCTCTCATACTTTGTTTCTCTCCATTGTCTCATTAGCCTTCATCTTCAGCAGATGGGTGGGACGGAGGCACCGGCAACATCGTTCTCCAAACTCAAGCTCAATGCCTCTGGTAACGTCCGCATTCTCGAGATATCGAAACCCAGTTTGCGCTTTATTTCGCTCGCCCAACGCTCTAGTCATTTTTAAAAAGAACGATTCGTAGAAATGTACAGCCGTATCCGCGGTGCAGTTAGATGGCCGGTGTTGTTACTTCGAGTTGAAGTTTCGGATGTATCCAAGCGCGGATTTAGAAAAAGGAGATGGGGGTACAGTAGCGACGGTGCATATTGATGATTAGCTGTTGCTTTTATGTTGGCAGGGATCTGGGGGCGGGGGTGCTCCCGGAAACGTATTTTATCCAATGTGGGATACGGAATGACGAATACAATTCATCATTTTTATTCCTTTTTTCCTGTTATTGCGTTAAAAATATTCAACTAGGGGGGGGGGCATGTACTCCATGTCCCCCTTGGATACGACACTGTATGTATCGAATGTTTACTAATTATTTGTAATTCTTTTTCTTTCAGGACAAATATTTGAAAAATCCCTATGAAATTAATTTAATGGAAGAGTTGACGTTGAAAGGAGTTACTCAGTATTACGCGTTCGTACAAGAGAAACAAAAAGTTCATTGTCTAAACACACTATTCTCTAAGGTGAGTTTCCTTACCGCTGATAGACTTCTGTTTTGAATATTAGTATGTGCTCTAATTCGATCGATTTTTGATTTGCAGTTGCAAATTACTCAAAGCATTATTTTCTGCAATTCGACCCAAAGGGTAGAACTATTGGCTAAGAAAATTACCGAATTAGGTTATTGTTGTTACTACATACACGCTAAAATGGCTCAACCGCACAGAAATCGAGTATTCCATGATTTTAGAGCCGGTCTTTGTCGAAATCTCGTCTGTTCCGGTACGTAATGTCCACTGCATCAATTTATTCGCCAAAAATGCCCCGCAATATTGCAGGGACGAGCAAGATCGTATGATTGGATTACATGATCATGACCTGAAAGCTTTGAAAGAACTTCAGATTCTGATCGTGATGGTTTTCTTACGAAAAACTGGCAAAATTGTGATCTAGACGTCGAGAAGATTACAAGATCACGATCTTTCAAGATATTTTCTTCTCAAAATCGTCTGCGACCTTTAGTTTTCTGAAATTATATGCAGATCATGATCTTCACCGGGTTCATTATCTTGCTGATCTTGCCCATCTCCGCGATATTGCGATTTTTTCGATGCAGTACCTAATGGTTTTCAATTATTTATTTTTCGGCAGATTTATTTACTAGGGGTATAGATGTGCAAGCTGTAAATGTAGTGATCAACTTCGACTTTCCTAAAATGGCTGAAACCTACCTGCATCGTATCGGTCGATCTGGACGATTCGGTCATCTGGGTATCGCGATCAATCTTATTACTTACGAAGATCGGTTCTCTTTGCACAGGATAGAATCCGAATTGGGAACGGAAATAAAACCTATTCCGAAGGTAATATTTTCTTATATTTTCGTACCCTGATTTACGAATTTCGTGTTTGCATTCGTAGTGTTTGTGGCATGATGGTTCGCAAAAAAGTGTGAGGACTCGCGTTCGACGATTATTCGAGGTATCCTCATGTCTCGATGAATTCAGTTTCTTCGTATACATTAATGTGAAATTTCGTTCATTGGATGTTCAAATGGAAACACGGACTTCTAGTTACTCATTTTTGTGTAAAGGCTTCAGTGTTCATAGGGTTGCCTACCATTTGCATTTTTGGCAAATGCATTTGCTTTTTCCATGTTGCATTTTCCCTTTGCTAGACTCAGCAATGAAATAAGAAAACTTTGCCTCTTTCACAAATTTATGAATGTATCCCGGGAAAATGTAAAAATGTAAAAGCATTCAACATTTACAGGGTCATTTTTATTTCTGCGGTCCATTGTTTGAAAGAAACACCTTGGCCGAGAGCCATTTGAACTCTGTGATACCATACAGATGGTGCTATTCTTTCAAATATTCTGTCTATGCGAACATCAAAGCGAGGAACGAGCTAAGCGAGTTTCAAGACTGTTTTACATTTTTTGGAACATAATATGCTTTTTTGTGACTAAATTTGCCTTTTTCACCAGCAACATTTGCTTTTTAGAAAAAATGAGTTGGTAACCCTATGTTCATGTATTCATCGCAGCTATGTTGGAGGAAATGGCGTACTATATAGAAAGATGAGCATTTATTGGCAGTGCCATTTAGAATACACGTCAGCGTGTGTTAGACATGAATTGTTGGTCAGTGCACACAAGAATATTGCCGGGTGAGACAAGACATAGAGTATATTTTTCGTCTCATCTTGGGACAGCAAGGGAAACGAAATTCCAATCTTGGACGTCACACGAGAAGTCTTGAATTACGTTTGATTCTGTTGTCAGTTATTGTGCTAGTTCCAAGAACTTGTCGTGAAAGTCCAGTTGAGAAGTTGGGAAAACCCAACAAGTCAAAAGGTTTTTCATAATTTGCATTGATACTTGAGAATTTTGAGTTGAGTCTGTTGGAAAAATCCAACAGGTCAAAAAGTTTTTTTCCGCTTTGATACTTGGGAATTTTGAGTTGAGTCAGTTGGGACTATTACAATTTTACCTCCCCCCCCCCCACCTTCCTCATGAAAAACTCTTCAGTACGTCCCTGGACTCCAGAACTCAGAATGGGATCCCAAAGTAGATAAGACTATCGACATTGATTACTGACCATAAGGGTAGTTGAATTCGAACATGCGCTTAGTTTTGAATCTGATTCAAGCTCAAAAGACCCCATAAATCGAAAAGGAGAAGCACTAATTAGTTTTTACAAATCGAGTAGACTATTGAAGTGGAGAGTTCTTACAATCTTAAATTCAAATTAATAGACTATTTTGAAAATGCTAAAGATCGTTGATTCATTTTCATCATTACAAACATCGAGAAAAAGTTAATTCGTCAAATGACGAATTTTCAAAAGCAGGATATGATTTTATAAAAAATGATTGAACTATCGAAGTGAAAGTTACATCTAAAGTCCAAAGATTGACAAAAATTAACTGACGTTAAAAACCCAAGTAATCTATTGAAACAGTGGCTATTGTAATTCCTAATTTTGGTTCAGTTTCATGGTTTTTGATTTTCAAAGACTTGAATGTTCCCCTTATAATAACTCATGCTTAGATAATTTTGAAATTTTTCCTCCAGTTTGAATTTTGGTAGTTTGATGGTTATGAAAATGTTGAAAGCTTAAATCAAATTCGTTCAATTTCGACTCTCATTTTAGTGTTTGGGGCTTACCCGAGAATCAGTATCCAAAATTTATCGCGTTGATGGAATTTCCACATTAGGCGACCTCTCCTCTTTCCTTCCCCATTTCGATATTTGATTCGGTTTCCAGGAAGTTAATTTTAATCACTTCTGGAGCAGTTTTGGCTTTTGAAGCCTAAATCGGGAATCCAAGAGGAATCTGATGAAATTTTCGAATTCAGAAACCCAGAACATTACAATTCTTTATTCGATTTCCTAAAAAATCAATTTTGAATTTTGGGGCCCAAATCGCAGTTTAATAAAGTTTATAGAAGTTTTCGTATTCAGCGATGCGAAAAACTGCTTGTATTTTGATTCGTTACTGAATTTTCCAAGAATAGAGGACTCTGAAAGTTAGTTAAAGAAAAAAATCTTCTGGTGAAATTTTCGAAATAAACGACCCAGAAACTGCAATTTCAGTAATCTTTCCATAAAAAATTTCAAGTTTAGCTTTAGTCTTGCTTAATGGGGGATTTTTTTTTTTACCGAAAATGAAACGAGACCTTGCCGTCAGAAATGGCGAATTAAGGAATAAACTTTTATTTTTTTCCCATTCAGAATGGGCTTATCTACATTCTTTGCGAAAAAGAAAAAAAAGAGGAAAATAAAGGGAAGAAAAGAGGAAAATGAGAGTGAATGCATTCCTCAATTCAGCATCTCTACTTGCCTTTTGAAGATTCCAGTTTGTCCCATGTCGATCGGGCTTTGGAATAAAAATGGGTGTGAGGATTATCATCTTACAGTTTGTATAAAAATTAACGGTTAGAGTTTTTATTCCAACTCGCCGCTATGTGCTAATTTTTTTACCGCCCTTGAAAATATACGTAAAATAAATCCCACTTCATTCGTTTTCAATTTTTCACCCCCCAAGCACTTACATTGGCGCACATGAGTATACCCTAATCTGGAAGGGTAAGCTGGAAGGATGTTAGGAATACTTGAGAGGAACACACACATGCCTTTACACATTAAGATAAAAACACATGGAGTTTTGACTTTTGTTTCAGACTAAATTTCCCTCCTATATTCACCAGGACCAAAGCCCGTAAATTAAACAATAAAACATTTGCTATAGGATTCAGTTTGTGACACTGGAGAATAGGGTTTTTGCTTTCAACTTTTAGAATTTAATAAAATGTTCAACTTTCTCAAATTTTAGGGTCTAAGTCAAACAGAGAATCTAGTAAAAACAGAATAGTCATTGAAATTCGAAATTCAACGTTTGCTACCGACTCTCAGATTTTTGAAATGTCTTCCATATTTTAGCTTTGTTTCAGCCTTTCAGATAACGTTCGATACTCAGCTTGAAACTTTCTGCTTTTGACTGACTAGTCTTTGACAGAAGTCCAGGGTACTCCATTTTTAGAAACGAAATTTGATTTCCAGTTTGGGGAGGTGAAGAAGAAAAATTTGCCGACAAATAATTTTTTTAAACTAAAGATTCGCTGACAAAATTTTTAAAAATTTATAAATTTGTCGATTTGCTATTCGAAATATTTTTTAATTGAAAAAATAAATAAGCGAACAAACGAACTACAGACATTCATGAAAAATTATAAATTCAAATGAATAGTTTCTAAATTTGCTGACTGCCAAATTATTGGGGGGAGGGGGGTGTTTTCAACCCCCATACCCCTATAGTTTCTCCTGTGAATACCTTCCTAATGCTTTCACCCAAAAATCAACTTCAAATTTCAGTTCATTTTTTAACCATAGTGTCTAGTTGTATAAACATAAATATATATACTGTCTATACTGAAAAGGTTTAAAGAAGAGGGAAAAAAAAAGTTTGGAAAAAGTCAGGAATTTATATTTTTCCATTCTTGTAGACACCTTGTCTTTTCTCTGAACCTCGTCGTAAACCAATTAAGATGCGCATCAGATAACTTGAACCGTTTGGGTTAAGTATCAAAACGCTTTATGACATTTTCATGTTTTTACTTCAACACACAACGGAAGAAAGCGTTACATTTTAGCGTCATGAAAATCGCGCTGGCTAGGCTGGCTGGCGACGGAAAACTGGACTGCCTGTATGTTACCCTATCTAAAAAAAATTCCATGGAAATTTATATAAAACCAACACGACTGCAGTCGTGCATCAACAACACGACTGGAGACAGTAGAAATATCAACCACTGAACTGAAATATCACCATGGAGAGCTAAATCATACGGACTGTCTTCGCAGGGCCTGATTTAGGCACTTGCGGGCCCCCCAACAAATTTTTTTAGCAACATTGATCATCATTTTCATTATTATTATTATTATTATTATTATTATTATTATTATTATCATCGTCATTATTATTAGGTATTTTATATTGTACGTGAGCGTACGTAGCGCGCGCGTCTGTACAAGCATGTAATGAAAAATGTGCGGGCCCTGGCCCCCTGCCCCCCCCCCTAAATCTGGCCCTGTGTCTTCGTGTCGGGGGTGGTGTCGCTATATTGGTATTGCGCTAGCGATGTGGCTATGCTTGCCTACCAATAAACGTACGCTTGAAGTATTTCGCTGAAATTTCGTCGTCGGAATATAGGTGTGAAATGTAAATCGTATAAATCGAGGCTGGGCGCGAGGCGCTGCCGACTCGCAACGCTCATCCTTAATATCAGCCTGAGAGCACTATGTTCCTTGTATTAGCCTTTTCGAGCACTAGCGGATTTTCTTCATGTTTTATCAGCAAATGGACAAGTCTCATGCCTGTCTAGAGGAATGGATGTTGATGGCCATTCACTCCCTAACTCAATTATCACTTCTTGTTTGTTGTAGATCATCGATCCAGCTCTGTATGTACCATCGGTTCAAGAGAACCACAATGCCGAAGAAACCAGCGAGACTAATCAGTGAGGAGGGAGTGAGATGAAGAAGTCGCTGCTCCAAGCAATACGTTTCCTCAGATTTTTTAGTATATCCTCGAAAATAATTCTATTGGATCGGTCGAATAGAAACCGTTTCGCGTGTGTACATAAGATAGCGCTACGGTGTAAATACTTAGTATGCTATTATTTTTTTTTTTTGTTGTAAATAATCGTTATGTTATCGCGATTTGACGTTGATAGGCTCGTACAATGTTTTCCCCGGTGCCCGATCAGTCGTCTCGAACGCAAAAGAAGTGTTTTAATTGGACAACAAGAGACTCGTATTCGATTTTTATCCAACTTTATGTATTACCGAAGAAGAAGAAGATTTTTAAGTTTTCACCCGTTTTGACCTCCCAAAAGAGATCTTAAAATTTTGTTGTTTTTTTTCCTTTCCTCTCCCCTCCTACTCTTGTTTACCGCTGAACTTGTAAATACGAATCGAACAGAGCGTGTATGTACTTTTTTTTTTATACGAAGTTTTAAACGAAATTTGTTTTTATATTTATATATCTTGTTTGAAAACGCAGTTTACAAAACGCGATCGCTCGAGATCTTTTTTCCCCATTCCGGGGGAGGGGGGGTCTCCTCCTATCCGCTGTCTGTAGATCGACTTTGTAAATACGAAAAATATCGACTCCGCGAAAATGTTGTTGTAAATATTCGGTAACGTCGGATCTCGGAATACGAAAATGAAATCTTCAATTTGCAGAACCTGTAAGTTCGCGCGGTAAATGATTTTGTTGTAAACTGCCGTTTGAACGTCTCGATTATCTTTAGTTTTCTGTCGTTTTTCTTTCTTTTTTGTTCTCGCCTCTTGATTTCGTGGAAGATTCTCTTTTCTTTTCTTCTTGTCTTTCGTTATCTTACAGTGAAGAAGATTTTTTTTTTTTAGTTTTCCTACTGTAGTTATGGTTGACTTTTTCGATACCCATTTTATCGGATTACTTAACCAATGAATTTGAAATTCGAAAAAACTACGCAAAATTAGGCAGTTGACCCTCGAGTGATGAACGGTTTACTGCTGGTATTCATCTGCTCTCTCTTTTTTTTTCTCCCTCTTTTCGACCTTCGTTAACGACGACGCATTCTAAAATTTTACATCGTAATCGTGTGACCTTCGTATTCAAACTTAACGTTGTTGAGTTTCGTATCGTTTGACGTTTGTACGCCGATCGGCTGGTATTTTTGAACCCGCGGTTGGGAATTTGAAAAGTTGAGTTTTTGGCTGTGTTTTGTTGTTAAATTCTACGTCCGGACCAACGTAACGGTTCGGGTCGTTCGACGCTGTACAGACTCGAACGTGTAATGCCGAGCGAATGTAAATTGTCCATCTCGAACGTAGAGTGCCTCGGGCGAACGAACTGACGTTGGTTCAAATGAATAGAAGGGAGGGGGTTTCATTACCAAAACTAGCCGGCTTTTAAATCTGGCTGCGGTTTTTAAGGTCTAAGGATTGGAGGGAGGGGGGGGGGGGGTAACACGATTTACAATATTTTATTCGCGGTTCGAAGGATACCCGATGATCACACGACAGTTGGGGACGATCGTTTCAATCATCCATTTTTTGTGCGCGGGACCTCGATCGTTGTTTTAAATCGATTTTTGTTAAACTGTGTTCGATTGTATCCGAATCATGAACGTGCACATCCCAATCGATCGATAAAGTATAGTAAATTTCTTGTATTCGTCTTATTCGAATCAGCGTGATACGTATGGCCGGAGATAACGTGAAATCTGGACCATTCCAATCGCACTCGATCTCTATTGTTGGAACGTCTGACAATACCAACGTGGCCGTTTTTCTGTATTCCGATAATATATATCAATCTAGGTGAACGTTCGTTGAAACATAAGATTTCGTAGACGTGAATATTTTCAATCGCCATCGTGTAAGAATTATAACTTACTGTAAACGTGTTTCAATCGCAACCGTCGTAGCGAGATGTTTTTCGATCAACCCGCTGTGTTATCTCGAACTAATTGGTTTTCGTTCCGATGTACAATTTTTTTTTATTTATTCGAACTGTAAGGGAGCGTGTGTGCTCCCATCGTACGTTGCGTATTTTTCGAAGCGTCAAATGCTGCAAAACAAATATTTGTGAAATGGTTCAAACGCGGTCCCAAATTTGAACTGGCGCTCGGTCGCCGAATGAAAAAAGAGGATGATTACAATATTTTTATATATGGAAAATGGAAAAGCACGCAACGTACGAACTCGATTCGCGAGAGCACTGTACTAGTTCAGCGTTACTGTCGGACGCGAGCTCTCGCGAATCAGCGGCGATTATTCGCAGATATTCGACCCGAGGCGACTTTTTTATTCGTGATATTTTACGTTCCCATCGTGTCTCGCGTATGTAGGTCGTACTCGGAGTCGATTTTTCGAGTAACTCGTCTGCTCTCTCTGTATAGCACGGGCAGATCTTTTCTACGTACTGCTGGAATAGTATAATGTCATACTCCAAAAATGTCTCATTATCCGTATCTACACGTAGTTTGGTCACTTATTTCGATTTCCGTTGAGATTACTTTTACTCCACTTCATAAAAATATGTATACCTAAGAGCAGTAGGCGGCAGGTATAAAACAGCTTGCAAATACAATTTTGTGGAATACCATGTTATTTAACTCAAAAACATTTTCGAACCATTACCAATTGAAATTTCGATTTATAGGACAAATTATAAAAATCTAAATATGAAATCCCCTCTCGTGTGAGGAATCACATGTGAATAATCAGAATTCTGTTCATCCACGTGTGGATGACCTGATTGTATAGTGTTGTCAGAATTAGCTCCTTGCTGCATTTGGAATACTCATCCATAACGGCAGCTGAAGTTTATTCCGAACAGCTATTTGAGGAATATGTGAAATAGCAGCAGAACGACGACGTCATAAAATGATGAAATGAATTTTGAGCTACCGGATCTTCATTGAAAGTCAACGGTTATCAGATTCCCGATTTCATAAATTGGTTTTGAAAATTTTGCATTTCTATAATTTGTCTTATAATCGAAATTTCAATTTGTGTGGTTCGAACATGTTTTTGAGTTGAAAGAATTGATTTCTATAATAACATGGTATTCGACAAAATTGTATTTGCAACTTGAAATGCAAAAAATGTTGCACAGAAAGCTGTCTTATACCTGCCGCCTACTACTCCTGAGTACTCTGGTTTTCACGAATTTTGTCTCCTTTTCAGTCTGCCCGTGCTGGGTTGCTAATGATAAAGGAGAATGTTGATTTAAACCGACATTTTAAAAACTGTTAGAAGCAAATACAATGATCATCTAACCGTTTTTGTTATGTTGTTTTGTGTAGCACTCTGAAGGGAACAGACGAAATTCGCGGATTCGGATCTCGCCTTGAACTTTTTCCTCGAAGGGCGGTTTGTGTAAGCGGGGTAATAACTCTTGAACAGGGTGGACCCTTGATTTCGACACGGATTGTAGTGAATGAATCAAGATTACATACGTTTCTTGTATGAGCTCTGTAAACATCGTGAGCTAATTGTATGTGCCACTGGCCCGTGATGGGAGATGATACGTACATATGTAACCAGAATGAATAGTCTCCTAGATCCATTTGTAAATGATCGTGGCGTTACTGAAGAATGTGTAATAAACTGAGCACTGTCTGAAAAATTGGGGGAAGAAAACTAACACTCGAACTTCCGTTGTGTCATGCGAATCCAACCCATTGTACTAACGTTTTCAGAATTTCCAATTTCCTGGGCTGAACTGAAAGAACGCGAAAATCTCTGGATTGGTGGAAGCTAGAGGAGAACGGTTTAAAATTGCTGTAGGAAATGAGAAAAAATTGCGGAAGCGCCTTCGGCGCGATGAATATACAACACATCGCGCACCAATCGACGTTTTCGAAATTTCCATTTTACTGGGCTAAACCGACAATTCGCGAATAATTTTGTACTGGGGGCAGCTAGAGCAGCGCGGTTTGGAATTCTGGAATGAGGAGAAAATTTCGAATCAGACTTGATTTGCAGTTTTGCTCCAGCACTCTCCGATCAAAAGTTTTTCTCGAATTATTAGTTCGCCCCAGGAAATTTGAGATTCTGAAAACGTCAATTGGTGCGCTATGTGTTGCATATTCAACGAGTTTAAGGAGGAATAACATTTTTCAAATATTCGCATTGCTGTAGGAAATGAGAAAAAAAATTTGCGGAAGCGCCTTTGGCGCGATGAATATGCAACACATCGCGCACCAATCGACGTTTTCGAAATTTCCATTTTACTGGGCTAAACCGACAATTCGCGAATAATTTTGGACTGGAGGCAGCTAGAGCAGCGCGGTTTGAAATTCTGGAATGAGGAGAAAATTTCGAATCTGACTTGATTTGCAGTTTTGCTCCAGCACTCTCCGATCAAAAGTTTTTCACGAATTATTAGTTCGCCCCAGGAAATTTGGGATTCTGAAAACGTCAATTGGTGCGCTATGTGTTGCATATTCAACGAGTTTAAGGAGGAATAACATTTTTCAAATATTCGCATTGCTGTAGGAAATGAGAAAAAAAATTTGCGGAAGCGCCTTTGGCGCGATGAATATGCAACACATCGCGCACCAATCGACGTTTTCGAAATTTCCATTTTACTGGGCTAAACCGACAATTCGCGAATAATTTTGGACTGGAGGCAGCTAGAGCAGCGCGGTTTGAAATTCTGGAATGAGGAGAAAATTTCGAATCTGACTTGATTTGCAGTTTTGCTCCAGCACTCTCCGATCAAAAGTTTTTCACGAATTATTAGTTCGCCCCAGGAAATTTGGGATTCTGAAAACGTCAATTGGTGCGCTATGTGTTGCATATTCAACGCGCCGAAGGCGCTTCCGCAAATTTTTTTCTCATAGTCCTCAGTGTTTGGTCTGAAACTTTTGTACCTGAGTTGAGGGTTGCTTTGTGTTTCTTTTGAACCTCCTCTATTAACAGTCCTCAATCTTCCACCATGAACCTCCTTCCATCCTTTCTTCATCACAAGCCTCCTCCTCCACCACGACCCCCTCGATGACCATGATTGCTCTCCGCCTCCGCGGTCACACCTCAACATTTGCAGCCCTCTTCAGCTACAAACTCCTCCCCCACAATGGACATAGTCCTCCACCTACTCTCCCCCGATCACCCCGAATGCCCTTGATTAGGACCACATCCTTCGACCACCCCACACCACTATGGCCTTCATTTCTGTTCACGTACCACACCCCCAGCAAGACCTCCTCACCCATCCCTACGACCTCCCTAATGGCGGCCTTAGTCCCTCTCTACAGCCTTCCCCTTCCGCGGCTTTATCACCCTACGGTCTCCTCGCTCAACCACCACGAAGATCCCCTGGTCCTCCAACCAGGAGCTTCCACCACCATGACCACCTTCTACCCCATGAAAAAACCCTTCCCTGCAAGACTACCTGCCCGGGACCAGAAACTTCCGCACCATGGCCTTCATTTGCCCTCCCGGCCGCCTCTTTCACCAAGGACTTCCTCCTCCACCAGGACCCTTTCCTCACTATTACCCCCTCCCCACTTGGGGCCTTTACGTCCCTCTACAGTCCCCGTCACCACCGTGGTTTTCCTCACTTTTAGGAGCTGCCTCCTCCACCATGAGTACCTCTTACACCTCCGGGCCTTTATCTACCAAAATTTTACTCTAGGATCCTCACCCACCACTACCTCCTCCTTCCTCAATGGCTACCCTCTCCTACCAAGGATTTCCTCCGCCACGAGGACCTCTCACCCACCACTACCCCCTGGGCTTCATCTCCAAGAATGATGGGTCATGAAAATTTTACAAATAAATACGAACTAATAAAAAATGAAAAATTATACTTTCAACAGCACAAACATCACCATTCAATTCATTATATCACATGTCTATGTTTCAACAAACGGCTAGGAATATATTTGCCTTTTTAACTGCTTTTTTCAACTTTTTCTTCTTCTTTTCCTGCAATTTTTTATCGATATTTTCTTTCCGTTTCTTTTGCTTCTCTTGTTTCTGCTTGTCTACCGCCTGGATTCTGGTTTTCCATTTCTTCTCGCTAACCTTCTTCTTGGCCTGCTTCTTAGTTAGCGACTTTTTTAACAGTGCTGGATCGTCTTTGACTTTAATTCCTTCTGCCTTTTTCAGTACATTGTTCCACATTGTTTCTTCTTTTATTTTATTCGCCTTCTCAACGTTTCCAGATTCCTCCAACTTCTTGATAAAATTTCGTCTCTTTTTCAACTTTTCTAGTAGATGCTTTTTATTTGTAGTTTCCTTGGTCAGAATTTTCTTATCGATGACGGAGGTAGTTTCGCCTAGAAAATCGAGTTTATTAAAAATCGTTAACGTCGGTTCAGGCGGCTCCGCAGCAGGTTTGATTTCCGAGCGAGTATCGTCCACTGCATTCGTTTTGAATACAACATTGCGCACAATTTTCTTTTCACGTACTTTCTGCTTCTTTTTCAATTTGCTTTGTAGTTTATTTTTTCGTTTCTTTCCGTAGTACGTGTATTTTCGAGCTGTAGAACAGAGAAAGATGACACACGAATCAGCACAAGATACACCGAGCGTAACATAAAAGAAGAGAAAAGGAGGCATACTTCGTAAAGCTGCTAATCTTTCATGTAATTCTTGCAATGATTGTCGCGGAGACGAGAGCACAATATTAACCTACGAAACTCGTAGACGAACTCACAAGCAGTTCCGTACATATACTCTGTATTTTACCGACTATACAGCGAAAAAGACCTAAAAAGTATGGAGTTTTTTTAGTACTTTTTCATAAAACTAGACTGAAAATTGATAGCGGTAGCAATATCAGTCTATCAATGGTCGATGGCATCGATGAATATATACCAAAATTTTATTGACACACGGAGAACAGGCTTATCACGCAATTGTGTTGGCTGTAAGCTGCAGTCTGGTCCTCTCTTTTTCTGAGTCTTGAAAAAATCAAAAAATAAGTTTAATTAATTAAAAAAGAAACTGTGCCCAAAATTGACTGGGACGTTGCGTAAAATTTTGAATAGGTCAACTTACAGCACTGCTGATTGTGAAAAAGCCTAAGAAAAAAGACTTAAAAAGTATGGAGTTTTTAGTACTTTTTCATAAAACTAGACTGAAAATTGATAGCGGTAGCGATATCAGTCTATCGATGGTCGATGGCATCGATGAATATATACCAAAATTTTGTCGACACGAGGAGAACAGGCTTATCACGCAATTATGTTGGCTGCAGGCTGCAGTCTGGTCCAAGAACAAGGTAAACAAAAATTTTCAATGAGAATCTCCATAAGAAAAATAAGGGCTTGAAAATTTCACATATAATATCATATAACAAGGGGACCTACGTTAAATATGTGATACTTGTAGTCGTGAAGTACACATTCACTACATTATGGACATATATTGCAAATTTTTATCTTCTCCATGATATTTTGTCTTATGGTAAATTCAATGTAAAAAAAATTGTTTACATTTTCCTTGGACCAGCCTGCAGCCTGCCACAATTGCGTGCTGTTGCGTGTTAAGCGCGTGCTGTTGCCTGATAAGAGTGAAGAGCGCGTTTGTGACAGACTTCCATGCCGCGTGATGTGTAGTGGGTTGCGTTCGCATCGAGGTAACCTTAGTAATACCTATATGAATCTTGGGCAGTGGCGATTTGTGGCAATTTTCAACTTTTAACATGGCGACTTTTTCGAAAAAAACCTGGCAACACTGCGACCGTTGTACCTGAATTAACGGTGTTTATTATTCATTGTCGTCGTCCCAACCCACAGTGCGAGCGTGAATCGCTAATGCACCCTAGGTGTTGAACTTCGATACATGGCGCCCGAACTAAATTTTAACTAGAGTATTTCGCCGACATTAGTTCATTAGATAGGTCCGGCTGAAATAACCCATAGCGTCTTTTTTCAGTAATAGTGTCTGAAGAAATAACTCGTTCTAAGTAGTGTACTTCTCCAGCATTGAAAATATTCATAAAATTACAGTGTCTGGTAGAGTTAGATATTTAGTCATAGGAGATTTGATTGTCTGAGACTTTCGTCTTTCTAATAGTATATTTTCCGGCGTTGAAAATATTCATAAAATAACAATGTCCGGCAGAATTAAAATGGCACTAGGGCCTACAAAAAGCGCGCTTAAGAATAAAATCAATCAAGATTACTCTTCATTCACTAAAAAAGAATGCATCAAGCTTTTCGACAAAATTAGCAGCAGTCTGAAACGGCTTATTAATCTACAAAACCAATATTTTTTAGATTGCGATGAGGAAACCATGGATCAAGAACTCATCACTGAGAATGAACAATTAATTATTCAAACTAACGAGGTTTTAGCAGACCTTTCTATTCATATCAAGGATTCAGAAAGACCTCCCCCCAAGGAAAGCAAACAGGAGTCAAATGATACTTAAAAATCTCTACGATTCTGGAAAAACTGTCATCCGATACGAGCAACGAAAAAATTGCCGAAGTACTTTCGAACATTAGTGAAAAATTATCCGCACCAAAGGAAAACCAAATAAAGAGTTTGTTACCCAAATTATGCATCAAAAAATTCTACGGTGATATTTTAGAATGGGCCTCATTTTATGACAGCTTTCAGGCAGCTATCGCTTCGCAACCTCTAGAGGATCTTCAGAAATTTTATTACGTGGTTCCGCTTATGCAGCAATACAGGGTCTTCCCATGGTAAACAGTAGTTATCAAACAGCTTTGAAGACTTTAGAAACTTTATACGGGAATAAGCAGGTAATAATTAACACCGTAACTAAAGCATTATGCAATATTAAACCTGCAGATAAATCTCCTGTTTCCCTACGAAACACATACAATAAAATCATCAATCTTTTGTCCACTATGGAATTAGCAGGCACCGATATTAATCACCCAACTATCATCGCTCAATTTCTTGAAAAATTCCCATTGGACATCATTTTAGAAATCCAGGAAAAAGCTCTTTCAGAAACATTGACTTTCAAACAGATACGCGATTCAATAAACCGCAACATTTTAGCTCGTCAACAATCTTCGCACATGGAATTTGAGAAACCTTCTAGTTACAGATCTAGCTCCGCTGAAGCACTATTGTCTATGGAAAAGAAGAAATGCACCTTCTGTAACAAAACCCATTATGCAGATGAACGTTCCGAATTTCCAACAGTTGAAGCACGCCTCAAGAAACTAGGAAATGATCGCTGCATAGTTTGCTTCCGTACAGATCATACTTCCGATAGGTGTCGCTCTAAACACAGCTGTTTTTATTGTAAGGAAATAAGGAAACACCACCGCAGTCTATGTCCACAGAAATTTTCATCCGTTTTACCTTCTAAGGAAAACTCATCCAACAACTCTTCAAACGTTTCCTGTCTAGCCTATGGCGAAGAAACTATCATGCAGACAGCAGTCGTTACCATAGGCAACGGTCAATCAAAATTCAAGCACGCCTTATGATGGATAGCGGGAGTTCGCGTACTTATATTTCATCCAAATTGGCTCAACTTCTAGGATTACGCAGTAAAGGGACCGTTGAGGTTTCAATGAGTACATTCAATACACATTCCCCTCGTTCAGTAAAACTGCATATGGTGGACTTCTATATTCAAAAATTAGATGGCACGCGTCTTCAAATCAAAGGACATTCTATAGACGTCATCTCTACCAATCTTTTTACCGAATATACCCACAGGGCGAGCGTGCATCGCTAATGCACCGTAAGTGTAGACTTTCGATACAATGATTTAGCACGTTCTGTATTTTTCAAGTTTATTCTTTGGGATAAACTTTCTGGAAAACGCGTGCAAACATTAATCAATGAAATGATGATGTGCTTTACTACCCTGATACTGAACAACTCTTTATGTGTTTACGTCGAATAAAATTTTATCTATATGACATAAATCCATATACCTTTCCACTCGGCTTTTGAAACGGTCTCATCTACGTCGTCCGTATATAAAAACCATAGCAATAATATAAATACGTATTTTAAAATTAAACGTTACTTAACACCGAATTGAAGATTCGATGATTTACTAATGACAATTTCGAGCACAACGATATTTTCGAGGAAATATTATTTTATGTCATTCGCATTTTTAACGAAACTGTCCCTCTCCAAGTACTATTTCTTCCAAGATTATCAGAGAAAATTATCCTGTAAAATGTAAAATACTTTTGGAAACTAAATGAACATTCCAGAAGTAATTATACATGAATACTCTCAGTGTCAGTCAACTGTTGAACGTTCTGAGTCTGCACTCAGTTAAGGAACATTCAAACGCTTTCCGGATCGTCTCGAGTGTTGTATTCTAAACAAGAATAAACCTCGCACTTAAACACTAGAGGTTTCATAAAAATTAGAAAAACAGCCTTATCGAGTAACAGCCACAGAAATGATTTTAGTTACCAGGGGAATCTGAATCGTGCGTCGGTAAATTTACTTTATCGAGAAATCCTGTGATGAACTCGTATTCCTTGTTATACAATTGTTTAAGGTTACTGATGTCTTTATTCTTCGGACCTGGTTTTGAAATCATGATGAGTTCGGTCTGTTACGGAAAAATTCGAAGCATACAAAATGTAGTTCCTTCCGGTATCATTCCAACTAATACCTGAATATCACTGATTTTACTCACGTGGAATTAAAAGTTCAAGCATAACGAACCAAATGTTCACAAATAGTCACAAATTCACGTGTTTCATCTAATCGGCTTCTCTTCATTTAAAAGGTTCATATTCCGCTCTGCTGTTTACATTTTGATTAGCATTTCGAGAAGCTCTTATCAGTGCGAATGTCTCCTGTTGAAAATGTCGATTATTTTCGACATTTCGACTTTACCTCTGGATGAATGACGTCAGAGGTAAAGCTAGGTGGATGAGAGTAGGCAACAGTACCCGCAGACCGAGTCTGGTGAAGCCGTCGGCGAGGGGGAACTCTCCGCTATTTGCGCGCTTTCACCCGCGAACTTACGACTCGACATAAAATACCGTCGACATTGCCAACCTACAATATATCAAATCTATTTTCCCATATTAAAAAATTTCGAAAGAAATCGACCTTGCAAGACTTCAAAGGAGAATTTAGAGATTTTATTTGCGAATGGGGCAGCTTAAAAAACTGCCATGCAGAAGATTTTGATCAACTAGGCCTATTGGACGATGAAGAAGAAAGTCATGGTAGTAATAGTGATGATGCTGAATCCCAACCCAGCATTTGCAAAGAACTTTATAAAAAGTGTCCTGCCTGTTGTTTTCTAGTCATAAAAAAGTATATCTTTCATAAACTTGCGTATCCAACCTTATACATAGCTTATAAATTTCTATTGACTATTTCCTTTATACAGGTATCTTGTGACCGATCCTTTTCTATTTTGAAACATATAAAGAATAGATTACAGTCGGTACTTACAGAGGCGAAACCTGACATTCAGTTTAGACGGGGGGGGGGGGACGAAAGAAAATATTTGCCGACACATATTTTTTGAAAATAAAAATTTGCCGACAAAAATATTTTTTTAAATTTGAAAATTCACCGATTTTTCAATCAAAATATTTTTTAATTGAAAAAAAAAAAACAAACGAAAACGAACGTTCTTGGTAAATGAAAAATTCAAATGAACAGTTTCAAAATTTGCCGACTACCAAATTACTAGGGGTGTTTCACCCCCTCCCCCCATAGTTTCATCCCTGCAAATGCACATTGAAACCTTATCCCCTAAGCACTCACATGAGCATACCCTAATCTTGGAAGGTAAGCTGGCAGGATATTAGGAATACTTGAGAGGAACACACAATTTCCTGTACACATCAAGGTAGTCGTTATTTACTCAAGGTGATCTTTTTTTCTGAATTTATTTTAATAAAATGTTCAACTTTCTCAAATTTCCGGCTCTGGACCGAACAGAGAATCTAGTAAAAACAGAATACTCATTAAAATTCGAAATTCAACGGTCGCTACCGACTTTCAGATTTTCGAAGTGCCGCCTCTTCTTTGTCCATAAAGAAAAAAACATTGTTTTTTAATGTGAAAAAATTTAACTTTTTCTCGAAAATTAAAAAAAAATAATTATCTACGACAGAAGGAATTCCGCTCCCGCAAATGTGAAAAGAACCAATGAGTAAAAAAGTATTGTGCTCCATCGCTTCAACTGGTCAAGTTCAATCTCGACTTTAATTAAGTCCCTATTTTGATGGCTCCAGAAAAAATTAGTCAAGTTTATGTATATTGTAGCTTGGCACCATTGACAATCTACTAGCTTCTACTTGTAAATGTAAGTGTTGCCATACTGGGAAATGATAATATTTTTCAGTCCACCATGTTAAGTACCGCACCTCTCATAGGGAAAACATGGGTTTATCAGTAGTACATTTGATTAGTCTAAACTCCAAAACATTTCTGCAATTTAATTTTAATCCATTTTTGACGAAGCAATCAAAATGATCCGCAACAATCTTTAAAATAGGTCAATTTTAAAGGTGGGTACAATTTTACCCATTTGTGGTGGAATCGCACATAAATTCCATTTGCGGCATTGTAGGGCTAAAAACATGCATCAACCCAGCATTAAGTATGTATTTACATCTGCAATTATTATAATAAAGGATATTTTGAGTTCATAAAGAATTCGGGACAGCTTCACCTTTCAGAAAAAAATATGGAAGGTACGTGCGAGATGTATACTTAGCAAAATTGAATGGAGAACTAGATTGAAAGAGAATTTCCATGGAGGGAAGGACATTTTGGGTTCCTTAAGAGTTATAGTATTCAGAACAAAGATCGAAGATACACGTCCTGTGGTATATTTAGGGAGATTGGATGGAGGACTAGATTTGGCGAGAATTTTCACAGAATTTGAATATCCAGTTATCACTACCTAGCCGGACAATAAGGTAATAAAACGAGACGAGGACAAAGGAATATGGTAATTATGTCATTTTATGTCGGTTATGTCTTATAACTTGGAGATCTTTCATGTTAGAACAGATTATGTCCTTGAAAGTAGCTGATCTGCCCCTGCAATTTTTTCAATTTTTAGGTAGACAACCCGCAGTGCGGTTTTTTTAGGTGGGGAGGGGGAGGAGTTTTGGTTTTTAATATATAGAGAGCTATGTCATTTTATATATTTTGACTTGAGATCTTGGAGATCATGGGTAATTGTCATTACATGTTTATGTCGATTATGTCTTAAAACTTGGAGATCTTTTATGTTAGAATAGATTATGTCCTTGAAAGTAGCTGATCTGCCCCTGCAATTTTTCGGATTTTTAGATAGGCAACCCGCAGTGTGTTTTTTCCGGAGGCGGCGGCGGATTTTACTTTTTAGTATTATCTTGAAAAAAAATTGTCTTGTTCCAAATACTTATTTTCAAATTGAATAATAATATTTTACGAGCTGTAATAGTGAAAACTTTATTAGTCATGTTCGTTATTACTCTCATTCAGAATTATGAACTTCTTAGAATAAACTTATTGTAGGGGGTCCATAACGGTCTGCCTTGAGGATAATTCATCATTTTTCAGGACGGTACGTATGTTCTGAGAAATTTGAAAACATAATTTGTAATTTTCTTGGTCAATCCCCAAGTCATCACACTATTCCCCTTCATTTAGGTTGATTACCCGGTCCACAAATTATTGTAGTAATTAGCCACAACATGAATTTTGAGCAATGCGGTTAATCCGACGTTGCCATCTTCACTATTCCGGCCTGAAAGAAGCCACGCGGTCCGTACAGTGTCGAGTGTCCTATAATCTAATTTTTGTGAAAAACACGTGGTCATAGACAGCGTGCACAACCGACGAATCGTTTCGTTCGCGCCGTTTCATACTGGAAGGGAAAATATTGCACCAGGTTAGCCTGTTATCCGGATAAAATGTGATGTATAGTATTCTCGTTAATCCACTTGGGCTGTCATCATCAACAATGACCAGCAGTACTGAACAGCTGGACTATAACGTGAAACTTCGCCAACGCGAACGGATTTGACTATGCCCGGGCAAGGGCTAGACACCGTGTCTCCTTACCTTATGTATTTGAAAACATTATTGCATAATATGACTTCAATTGCATGATTCAACTTCCACACCGTGAAAGATCATTCGCCTGCCGAACTTACTATAAGACAGATTCAGATGGTTGCTTCTCTCGTTCTACGTGCTCGTGTTCGGTCGTAAAATTTAATGCTCACGAAACAATTTAAGTATACTGTTTTTCATGCATCAAAATATTATAGTTTTCGAGATTAGAAAAACACAGGAAAATGGTAGAAGCGAATTTCGTTCAAGTATTCTACCGTGAATACACGGACGTGGTCGCGAAGAACTTCAAATCGTTTTTGGACAACGATTTGTACATCGATCTTATATTCATATGCCAAGAACAATAAAAAAATTAAAGCTCATCAGATCGTGATCAGCTATTTGAGCAAGTTTTTGTACGACGTAAGTAACTTTTAGATCTATATTTTAGCTTTTTAAATCATAAAGAGCACGAGTATATAAACACGTGTGTGCCTTATGGACTTCATGACGGTAATGTGAATGCTATCTAGTGACGACAGAATACGCAATTAACTCGCGAGGATATCCTCGCGAATAGCAGAAATTATAGACAGTGTTTCCCCAATCTCAATCTCCACATTCTGGATGCAATCTAACACATTCGTCGGAATAAATCAAAGTTTGAACCTCAATTTAAATCAGTGATCCCATTCCAGTCTGATGTAATTCAATACAATTTTATCAACGAATTAGCTATACGTATACAGCTATGCCAGCGCAGACTTTTCGTACAAATAATAAAATTATATATTCTATCGCAGATACTACTTGACAACCAATACGATTCGACTGGTAAAGTCGTTTACATTTGTGTACCCGATGTGAGTCCCAAAGTAATGCAGCATATAATACAATTCATATACACTGGCAAAACTACACTGGATTCGAATGAACTGAAAGAGTTCCACGAGGATATGGTACTACTGGGCATGCCGTCATGTTCTATTACAACTCTAGATGAGGTAAATATTTCATCAATGCTTCATCATCTTCATAAGAATACATTAACATACTGAACGTATGGACGCTGAGAGTGATACATAACAAGCATTTCATATGTATAGCATTACCACTAATGTGTATAAGCAGTTCACAAAATACTTACCAATTTTCTGCCCTTCATTCCCCCTCTTACTGGCGGATCGGAGTGAAATTCAGAAGAATCTGCAATTTTTATTTGTCAACATTTCATTTGGAATTTTCAGCCCTGTCGATTTCAAAGAGCATCATACAGGAGCCGAAAACGAAAGTCCTGCATTCTCACAATTCATAGGTAGGCATTTATTCGAAGCAACCAGGCTAAAACTTTGAATGAAGAGCTCGATTCCAAAAAGTGCTTAGTCGAAATGGTTGTTTGTCAAACATGAAACCAAACTGGTAATAAGCATTTTTGGGAAATGGGTCCCGAACACGTGAGATCTTTGAACATATAAACACTAATAGGTCAGGTACTTTTTACTATTCTGATATGGTCACTTTTCCACATTTTCTGACAAACAGATGTCGCTAAAATCGCATTTTCGATTACAATGGGTCAATGGACATGGACTAATTAAGCCTAATTCAGCACTGTGACCAGGTTCGCTAGTATCGACCTTCTGAAAAGGTGATCAAGGTTGATGTTCCTATAAGAATACGTGCAAAGTTGGTATACTTTACAGCTTCCATAATTGCTGAAAATAGGTTTTCTTGAGTCATATAACATGTCAAATTGAAGCTTGAAGTCTCTAGTTTATGATGAAAGGAAATTTAATGCACTTTATTCGCTCTAGTTAGATGAATAAGTTGATTTCCAAATTACCGTTTTTCTTATTGAAGTTTACCATTGGTACAAAGCGCGCTTGTAAACAACTAATACATGGAAAATGGAGCCGTTTCAAGTTCATAAAGGAAAACCAGAGACCTCAATCTCTAAATTGGACGCTGTTTAACAAAAGGGAACTAACGCACAAAATCCGCTTTTTGATAACACGTGATTTGAAGTTCAAGAGCCATGTAGAAACTATATGGCATTGCGCTTACTGATAAGCTTTTCCCAACGTGAGTACATATTTTTGAATCGGGGGCCCAATTTTGAAAAATTCTACATTTTACGCTCTTTCCCACGATACTAATAACTCATTTTGTTTACAAATGTAGGTTGGTTCCCTTTTGTTAAATAGCGTCCAATTCATCTATTATAAGCCGCAAGAAAACATTTAATTGACTAGAAAAGGCGAATTTAAGTTATAATGCATTCTTATGGTGATAACATAACGTCTACGATCACCTTTTCAGCGCAGGGCTACCAACTTCGGAAACTCTCGGTTACAATGCTTATAAATATTGTTGTGTACACCAACAAAAATTAAAAATCTCCAAAATTTTCAGCCAGTTACTTCGTACGGGGAGGAATTGGGGGCTAGAAACTAGTGAGCATTTTAATGAAACTATATGACTGATTACATACATGAATGGTAAGATGGTAACATGTGGACAGTGAATGAGTGGTCGATTCATCCACGTACAAATCTTTCGACACACAAAAACCCGCCAGTTACCCGCGGAAAAGTTTACCCTCTTGTAACCCTTCGATTACCCGGGTAACTGAAGGATTTCCGAGGGTAACTGACGGGTAACTACAGGGCTACAGGTAACTGGCAACCTCTAGTTACCCAGTAGCCCTGCAGTTACCCGTCAGTCACCCTTGGAAATCCTTCAGTTACCCGGGTAATCGAAGGGTTACAAAAGGGTAACTTTTCTGCAGGTAACTGGCGGGTATTTGCACATCGAGATACAACCTCTCTAAAAAATATCGTATGAGTATTGCTAATAGTATACCAGGGTTGCAATGCTGAATAAGTTCGTAATTTACAGTTGACATTTCGGCAGTGTAATCAAGGTATCGACATTCCAATTATTCTTTCTATCTCAATAGAACTTCAGTTTTTAGGTTCACTAAATTTCAATTTAGCTCCCCTTGGTGAGCTTAAGCCCTAAAATGAATACTACAACTGTATAAATTCCTGATGCTGAATCGAATATCCTCTTCAACTATCTTGTCAGGATGTAATTGCAAATATAGCGGAACGCTAACAGGAGAATCATAAGATCAAAATTCAACTAATTTTAACAATTCCTAATTACTACTGACTGAATTAAATTCCATATCAATGCCAACCCAAAAAGACACCGATTTCCACAGTGTATTGCAACAGCCAAAAGTCAGTTTTTGTAATCCAGAAAAAAAGTATGATAACAGCTAAGCAGTATTACGCCGTATATTTTCTTAAGGTCAAAAAATTAAGTCAAAAGCCGAAGCTAAATCTTTCGGCTGCAATACACTGGATTTCCATTTACTCGAAAGTCATATCTCACCACTGAACCGGCATTGATTTCGCAAGGGAAATTTTTAATTCAATGCGCTATAACACACACAAGAAAGCTCAATTTATGCTGATGTGCATATTCAACCCGTTCCAAATTGTGTTTGATATGGCAGAACAGAACAGCTCTGCAACCTTGAATACCTACTGGAGTACCCAAGTTACAATTACATTAGTTCCTGAGATAATAAATGAAGCGTATGCTTTTCAGCCATCTTGTTCAGCAATTGCAAACACGTATAACAGTCAACATATTCTACATCAACCAACGGTATCGATTCCGATGTTAACACTGGCTAAGTTGAACTCCACGCCATATCAATGCCAGACCAATGGTAAGATTTTCGTAACTCGTATTTCAAGATACATACATGGTTGTAGTAATAAGTTTAAACTTCGATGAACGTTTTTATTTCATCGTTTTAGGTGAACTAAATTCCAATTCGAACAAAGCCACCGCTGAAGCTTTAGAAGGCTCTACCAGTAACGCACTCTCTTTGGCTAGACCAATTATATCCAATGTTTATTCTTTATCAGGTGCCTACGAACAGTTTTTTTTTCATAGTAGATATTTTGCGGTGGAAGTGCTTTTGTTGGTGTCATAGCTTCAGAATTATTTGGTAACTTTACGTTATTATCTGTTTAAGAAAAAATATCGCCAATCTGTAACCCAAAGGCAGATCAGACAACTGTCGAAGAGAAAACATCGCCTATCTGTAAACCGAAGACAGAGGAGACAAATGTCATAAAAAAACCATCACCTATCTGTGAACCAAAGAAAGAGGAGACAAATGTCGTCACCCCTAACATACTTGATAATGAAGAATCGATCAGAAGTGAGTCACCGTTTTCAATTACTTATTCGATACCAATCTGTCTAAGCTCTGGACTGACATCTCTTAACGGTGAAAACCTAATGACTTGCAACATCTCTACTGAGAATTCGCAGTACATTTGTTCTTTAATAAAATATATGCGCGCAGTTACTCAAGCTGATATTTTCGTTCGTGTTTTAGAACTTGCAAGAGATCTATTCATTCAGTTCCAAAGATTAAGACGCGAATCAAGAAAGTCTTGCTTCAGCAGTGTCAAGGTGAAGTCTGCCAACAATTCCGCTAGCCGGTTTCTATTAAATGTTAGTATGGAGAGCGAGTCAGCGTAATATGGTGATTTTATGATTTCAGATTCCCATAGTCAGTTTGAGTTAAAATCAGAAAACACGATTAAATTAGTGAATCGTCCACTTTCTCAAACTTTCTCGTTCTTATTGTTCTCCAGAAAAATCAGTTTAACACTTCTGTTTGTACTTATGTCTGTACCTTTCTTGAGAAACAGAAAACCTGTATTCTGTACCCCATTCCCAATTGTATTTTTCATTAAAATTTGCTGGGACACGAAGGTGCGGTTAAAACCACTTCAGTTCCATGTACGAACACGTTCATGTTCGATAATCTCTAATCCGAATGAACGGAAAATGTACGAGTAGGTATAATAATAATAACTTTTACGTTATATCCGCGATGATTTTTCTCCGTTTATTATTCACGAACGTATCTGCTGCTTCAAACCAATCTCGGATAACAAACGATTTCATTTTTCCAACAGCAACACTGTAATTAAAATGTAACTTTATTCTTATACCTTTTTTCAGAGTACCAGTAGACAAACAGGCAGTGCTTCATCAAATAAAAGTAGACCATCGCAGAGTGGTATAAGAGGAATGAAACTGAGACCACGACTTCCGGCGAAACGTATTAATTATAAGGAATCGAAGTTGGTTGCATTATCTTAAGTCTTTCGCATCGAATACGAAGGGTGGCAAAAGTTCCCAACAGAGATCTTTTTTCTAAAACCACTTAGCTAAAAGCTTTCAACTTTCGACTTCGGGCTGGATTACCTTCAAGTCAGAATTGATAGCAACATTAAATTTCAGGACAGAGCCGGTCAAATTTATAGTAAAATTTCAATAAATGTCTTCGCTGACCATCTCGTCGAAAAAGTTTGTTCGGTTCTACTTCAACTAAACTCAATCGTGAAAGTGCGACCGAATTGAAAAAATTCTCAAGAAGCACTGCAGCCAGTGATGAATGAAAGTCATCCATCCCGGTTCTTAATTTGCAAGTTTTTACATGAGTTCGACGTTTATGGTTGGAAACTTCTGCTACACTTGGTATTGAGGATACCAAGACTATTCAAGTCATCCCTATAGAGATTTATCTATCTATCTATCTAGATGACTTGAGTAGTCTCTGAATACCTGCAATTAGCAGTAATTATTCATCGTTGCTTTCAAAATGCGGCATATTGTGAATTCCAAGTTCAACACAAGTTATGGTAAATTATTGACTAATTCTTTGAAGCTTAAAATAGTGATAAAGAATCTGCAGATAACAAAGAGAGTTTCCTGTTTTCAGAACAGTATCGTAAGCTACTCGTTTCCTTGTGTTTGGTTTTTAGATTCGCGTAAGTTTGTCTTAGTCAATATTTTACATCGATCTTCGTAATAAATATATTTATACTGCGTATTCCTTGTAACCGAAAACGTGATCATGTGTTTTCAATTCCCAACTAAGAACTTTCACATGAAATCGTCCAAGTCAATTCTGAATCAGTTTAAAACTTCACAAAGAGATGAGATCCATTATGCAAATATCCAAACAGAGTTTTCATAGAACCAGAAACCGAGCAACTTTCTCCATTTTAACCAGGACCAGAAGCCAATGAATTTACCTTCGAATTTTTCTTCCAATTTACGTCAGAAAACGAACGAGAATCCGAATACTACGGTCAAACCGGAAGAAGTTAAAAAGAGAAGGCAGCCAATAAAATGCGGATGCTTGTTCGGGATCGGCTGTAAGCTCATTCGGAATAAGAACGACAAAAATGGCCACGCATCATATATGATGCGTGGCCATTTTTGTCGTTCTTATTCCGAATGAAATATACCCACGCACGACTTCCAAATCACAAGCATGATCGGTAATCGATTTCCGCTCAACTAGGTTCCTGATCTGAAACTTTTCGTAACCTTTGGATCACTTCTTGTTAAAATTCGTTTAGTATGATCAGGCCCGTCGCCAGCGCCAAGGCAGACAAGGCAGTTCCTCGTCTGACAAGTCTGCTCGCCTTATCCAGCAAAAAAATAAAAAAGTTTTAGCACATTTTTAAAGCTCAATGATGGACGGAGGGGGGGGGTGAAAAATTTTGAGAAACAAGCCCCTAAAAACCTGTTTCAAGGATGTCAGTGTACTGTAAAAAGTCGCCTTATGTGACATGTCATCTGCTTTGTCACAAATACCCGGCTGGCAACGGGCCTGAGTCTGAATAGACCTCCGTATCTTTCTGAATCATGAGTTGTGTTCTTCAACTCAGCTCTGAACAGAGCAGAAAAAGGCTAGTGACGTTCGGATAAGACAGCAGTGGGAACACGCACATGCTTCTTCACTTTGTCGTGTGGGAACAAGAAATGAGATCTGAGCAAACCAAAAGCTGTTCGATCCGTAATTAAAAAACGCCACGAGTAGTGCAAACAGCTGTCATTTTTGATGTTCTGCTCGGCCCCTCTCACTCTAAAACAACACTACGGAACGAGATTATTTTGCTCTGCTTTACTCAGAGCCGAGTTACAGAACACAATACATGGAATATATTCAGTACGAGTGGGGGAAGTCGGTATATTTGCCGACACGTCCATCTTCAAAATTATCGCTTAAAAAAGGAAAGTAGAGCGAAAGGTTTATAGTCATTTTTTTAAATCGTTGATCGGAAAGTTGGTGTTCCAGAAACGTTTTCCGCAACAAAAAGTGAATGAATATAGTTTCAAATTCAGCATCAGTGATTCGCGAGAAAGGATGGCAAGTGTTTTACTTCACCCACGATTACGGTACTGATCCTATTTCCCACACTACACCGACACTAGAGCACTCACCATTCACAATGAAACTGCCTTATTTGATTCTCATCAGTCATCACAATCACTTTCCGATCAACGATTTAAACAGCATACGCGATACGTTAATGATGGATTACGAAGCAAACTTCGCACTCGTAATCCTTCACTTTCTTAACTTGGCCCGTGATATACGATTATATTTCTTCAAGAATAAGAGAAATATATTCCTTCCCACGGGAACTTTTTTGACAATTCGAATAATTAGGGAATGAACCGGTTTGAGCAAATTCTCTAACAATGAAGATATATAAGAAACATGCATTTATTAAGAAATATCACAGGCATACCGAACATAACAGGACCCACAAACTCACCAATTACGTGCAACAGTCTCACTTCGGAGCTCCATACGCATCTGGCATTCTTTCAATTGTATACCTAGAAACGAATATGACCATTAGTAGCATTAGTAGGTACATCAAATAACCCATAGATTTCAAAGAAACCAGAGTTCAAATTGAGCAAATCATTTCCCTGAGGAAGTTACGAATACAAATTATAATTTATACAAAACAGAGCCGCATTTGGGCGTTTCGTCCATTAATTTACCTTCTGTGAGCAATGAACATGATTGGAACGCCCGGAATTTTTCTAATACGACGTTTCAGGTCTTTATCACATGTGGCTACGATGAAGCATTTATGCTGACATAATTAATAAAAGCTGAATTAGCAAACGCTTTACAATAATATTCCAAGAGCTACGAAGCATGAGTACGTATGTGATGCGATTTGAGGCACGGGACTATTCGACACAAATTTTACAGAAGTGAAAATAAATGAAAATTCGTCATCATCTACTGAACAATGTTTTCTCGACTTCGGGCGCTTCTTATGACTTACTGTAATACTCTCCGAGGAATTTGAGGGACATATTTGGATTCTAGGAGTAAATTTATACGACAGTCGATAAAACTAAACATTTCAAAAAGTCAAGCGGTTCCTTTCCTCACATCGCATTACATCTTTTGAGTAAAATGATCGTACATCAAGTCGATAACTCAGTATTTTCCCATCTTACCTGCGTCACTCTTTCAACTAAGCAGTCATCAGCGTATGTGCCAGAATGCATGCACTGAATTCTCTCAAATCGAGGGTCCTTAACTATCTTGAGAGCCACTTTGTACTTCTGGCCTAACTTCTCTAATTCACCAATAACACAGTCCGTTACGTAAGGTATGCCTGGTAACAAAATCAAGTCATTAAGACAATAATAATTTGCAGCGAAATTTTCCATTTTCTAATCTAACATCGATGTATTTTAATGCATTTCAAAGCTGATTAATTTTTATAATCGATAAATAAGTTTGGATTTCCAAATTCCCAACTTCACACTTGACCGACATATTCGTAGTCCACAGTCAAAATCTTAAGATTATCATGGAAGAACACTTCACTGAATTATCGATCATTATTTCAACATCGCTTTACACCGAGTGTAGACTATACCGTTTTACATAGCTACGTGTTCCAATATTCAATAACCTGCCGGAAAACTTGAAATTTCACAGTAAATAATTCAACACTATAAAACGGTTCTTACACTTCGCGTAGAGGCAATCCATCATGTTCTGAATTATATCCAGTTTATACTTGACTGAGAAATTGATAAAATTGGTATCAATCAAAATGTGAAATGGCGGACCCAGCTGAGTGTTATACTGGAAAAACAACGCGGATGAGACCTGAGTTCTGCAACGAAAGCAACGCCACTGAGTTATACATTTCATATCGAACACTTCTCGCTACTTAAGAACTAAACTTTAGCTACATTAAAAAAAAGATTTACGTGACCAAAATTCTCATTTCCGCGAGATTATTTATGCTTTAACAAATAAGTATTAGTATCCATCCCCTCAGAAACAAAAGCAAACATCAAGTCAATTTTACACACTGAATACAACTTACACATGGTTCACTTTCAACTCGTGAGGATCTTCCTTCTTCTTCTTCTTCGATGGCTTGCGTTCCTTATCTTTTCTGAAATAACAGCAACGAATATCAATGATTATGTGAGGAGACAACAGCATAATACCGGTACCAATCCCTAGCATTTCGATGAAGGATGTGGAATGTGGATACGAGCGGGTTACATTCACGTTTCAATCATGTGTAACACTTACATCCGTGTGTCCCGAAGACTAATCATCTTTTTCATCTGCGAAAACTTCTGAGCTTGTTTACGTAACTGTTTCGCTTTTCCCTGTGAACACAAAATGTTGGATGGATGACTGATTCAATCACTATAGTACAAAATTCTTGATCTATTTCTACTAAACCAACAGATCAAGTCTGATTATAATTTTAGTACGAGGATACTCTTACCATTATTGAAGAATTGGAACTTGAGAACGAGAAATAAAAAAGAAATAACGCAAAATTCCTAAAACTCAGAAGTCGGAACTTGGTCGGAACATGCTTTCGAAATTTCGACTTTTATCAGGAATAGTGATATCAAAAAATCGATACGTGTCGACGTTTTCCATATCGAGCAGTATCGAACAAAGTCAACTCGCATAGTTCCGCGAGTTTCCGCAGGACGGTACACTTTGAGCGCTAGTATATGTGCTTGTTGCTGTAATGCTGTAACTAGGGCTCTATAGTTTCACCTGGGTATACTAAGCCACCATTTTGGTTCATACTGCGCCCGTCGATGCCGAATTGACTACGCGTTACGCTCCGCATAGTCGGATTCGGCATCCACGGGCGCAGTATGAACCAAAATGGCGGCTTAGTATACCCAGGTGAAACTACAGAGCCCTACTGTAACTTGCGTGTGCGTCGTGCGTGTAAACGACTTTATTTGGACTTTTGAACGCTGTTCAGCAAAAAGGAACCAACTAACAAAATCCACTTTTTGAGAACACGTGATTCGAAGTTCAAGGCTTCAAGAGCCACATAGAAACTATTATGGCATTGCGTTTACTGATAAGCTTTTTTCAACGTGAGTACACATTTTTGAATAGGGTGCCCAATTTTGAAAAATTCTACGTTTTACGCTCTTCCCAACGATAGTAATAACTCATTTTGTATGCAAATGTTAGTTGGTTCCCTTTTGTTGAACCGCGTTCATTTAAGGGTTAATTCAAGTGGCGTGGTTTTCGTTCTGCATCGAGAGCAAAAAATGTTCAACGTCTAAAAATGAATATATATTCGTGTTGTGCGTAATGTATTTCCTTTGTCATGTAACTAATTTCTTCTGATAATACTTACATGTCAAATCAACGAATGAAATCGCAAATAAGTCATGTTATGTGCGGTACTCTCTGGTATTGTGCGCAATAAATTTCAACTTTTCGAATTGTTCGAGTCAGAATCATGACCGGCGCGAAAGAAAATTTGAGGGGTGAACATAGTAAAAATGCCGAGTAAATTACAAAGTTCCCTTTGACAGTGCCGACTCACATATTTTAAAAACTCAAATTCTAGTGTTTAGGTATTTAACTTTGGATGATAGGAATTAGGAATGCCAATGATTCCATATTAAATTATTTATTCACGTCTGGTCGTATGGTGTACTTGCCGAGTGATTCGACCCTTTTTCAAATAGTTCATTAGTTTTGAACCACGGACAGTTTTTTTATGAGACTGAAATGTGACCAAGGCAAGGTAACGTGGTTTCACGACGCTGGTGTTGGTAAGGTTCTGTAGTTCCACACGGGTATTGTAGGCCGCCATTTTGGTTCAGCTTTTTGAAAACTTTTAGAGCGAAGAATATCGCGCGACGCTATGCATTTGATCAAATATTGAACGCGTTGGTAACAAACAACAATACCTGAACCAAAATGGCGGCCTAGCATATCTATGGCGGCCTAGCATATCTTACCAGAGGTAAAGTCAAAAATAATAGACATTTTCGACGTGTATCTCACGATCAGTAAGGAAGCATACAGAGCTGCGGAAGGGCTCGATATAAAGAGAATTTTTCGATCTATCCAAAAAGAAGCTATCATGTTTCATCCATCGACAGGGAATGTACATGGAAGTAGCTGCTGTTCGACGAAACCAGGTTAAAACTCCGTAAAAATAGTTAGATCATTGGTAATTTCTTCAATAACCCCATTTTCATTGGCAGTAACATCACCAATAACAGAATTGGTTGTGACACGCTTCCAAATCATATAGTAAAACCAATCAGTCGTGGAAGGGATAAAATACAGGTTAGAAACTTATAGAAATCATAACCACACACGCATACAAAACCACGGCTCGCATTTAAAATGTCAAAACTTTATTTTGTACATCATAATGTACGCCATTTTGACTCTAATTTCAAGTCAATGTGTATGCACAAAATGATATCAAGTACATCGATATTTTGATGATTATTGAACATACATTTTGCTAAAACAGAGAACAATAATAGACTAGAACAAAATAAACCTAATTAAACTTATTTTAATACAACAAAAATCACGAAAAATAAAAAATCAAGAATGAGAGACCAGAATGAAAAAATCTTTATTCAAATTGATATAGGATTGGATGATGAGCGTGGAATGAAAACGGACTTCCGGACATCAGGAATCAAACAAATAATTCATCTCGTGGGTTACAAAAATACTAATATATAGAATGGCTACCCACCCAATTCGAGCCGGGCAGCGCTTATCGACTACTCTTATGAGCGACCAAAAGGTGATGTTTTTGACACATGCAGCAAAATTTTGGAATCTAGCTATAAAAATAGTTTTAATCAAAAGAAAATTCTTTGTTCAAAAAATTATTTTCTCTTTAAATACTTTAAAAACGTCTTATTTTTCGAGAGATTTCAAGTTTAATGAGTATGTACATTAATGGGAGAAATGCATAGATTCACCTTTTGCTACTTATCACTTCGACTCGATAGCGACGCGCTCTGACGGATGCACGGCCCGAATAAGGAGCTATAAAATCCAAAACTTCAAAACCAAAAAATTGTTTTGTAATACAATATACAAGTTCAATCAGTGTAAACAAAATTCATAAGACTCGGGTCGATAAGGATTTCATGAAAATATGTAAACCTCGACTTTGTTAATACAGTGAAACTTGCCATTAGTGGAAACTCAACGGACCACTCCAAAAATTTCCATAGTGACAGCTGACAGGTTTTCCACATTAGCCAGGTGAACCAAAAAAAGTCTATACAGTAATGTATGTACTGTACCCACTGGCGAGGATGATACACACTATACTTAGTCATATGAGCAAAGAATTTCGTGTAATACAGTACGGCAGATAATGGAACAAAATGATTCTGCCTCAAAGAAACTTATGCTAACAGAAAAAAATCAGTAAAAGACCCAGTTTCCATTTACACAGGTTTTTTGCACATTTTTAGTTTCCACTTCCAAGTTAAACAGGTTTTCCAGATTATACATTGAAATATACAGGTTTCCTCAACGGACCACATGTTTTTTCCACAGTGGCAAGTTTTCCAGATTAGACGAGTCCACTATAGACACGTTTCACTGTAATAATTTCACCCTTTATGTTCAAGTATTTTCTGTAATCTATTGAACTAACTAGTTCTGTTGATAAGTTTGAATAATTTCTCTAAATTTAGCCCAATTTTCAATCTTGCAATCTAGGGCTCAACATAATACTGCAAGTTTCTTAGACACGAAATTCTTCAGAAATGAGAACTTAGATTATTGCTACACAACGATCGAATAATCACATATAGAAATATGATAAATAATTCACTTCAGAAATCTGTTTTCATCTGGATTCAATGAGATCTCTCACACTCTCACTAACGAATGCTCAGCCAGCTGAACGACCAAAGGTTCCACATATCCTCACTTTTCATTTTGATTTATTTTATAAATCACTATACGAACTTCAACGAGTTGGCACATACATAAATGAGACCATCAGTAGTCATCTAACTAAATAAAATTTCAATCAAGATTCAACTGAGAGAGTGTAATGTTTAGAGTCATATCTATTATTCTCAGGCTCGTAGCGTACGGGGGCAAATACTGGCACGGACCTTCGAGACGATATACCTACTGCCTCCCTCCCCCTAGCAAAAAGACCAAGACCTTTCTTTGCTCATTTTTGTCTTTTTCCTTGCTTTTAGGTGTGAAAACTTAGCACCAGCTTTTCCCCTCTCCCCAACTTGGAAAATAGTCACGTTACGAGTCTGATTACGAGTATTCATCTTGTTAGTCTTAAAATAAAATTATTGTCGGTTTAAAATGTGGAATAAAAATGAGTCCGGCCACTTTCGAATCACTAGTTCGTCTCAGTAACACAATCGTAAAATATTTTTAAATAAATATCAACCACCGGAAGGTGTATCCAACATTCCAACCACCGGAATTTCAACTTCAAGCGACTGCGCATCGCTTGATTCCTCCATTGTAACTTTTCAACCGCATACACGAGTCAAAAAGTTCGGTAACGATAAACACTTACAACACGTAATAATTGCAAATGAGAAACAAACAACAAAATAAAAAAGGAATAGAATTGGTATCAACACTGACACACATAGGCTGTACATGGTCGAGTGTTTACGCAAATCCAAGAAAGCATCGTAAATAAGAGAGAAGACGAGGAATGTAACACACCACGTTTCATTAACTGGAATAATGGACTTTAAGTCAGGCGACATACTTTTTGAAAGCACATCGTCACCAGCAACTTTTTTTTGTAACGAGCCCCACCGTCGACAGTGGCCTAAGTAAAAAATACCTACGCCTAGAGCACCGACGTATACAGTCGCACTCATTCATCGTAACAATCGAAGATGTTCAGCATACTGGTGTACGAGCCGGCCACGAACCCGAGCAGTCCGAACAGAGCGATTAGAATGTCTTTGACCACTGTGAAGCGGCTGATTCCATACTGCCAGAACGTGATCAACTCGATAATCGGCGGCAAAATTAACGCCAGCATGGAACTACTAACCGAGCCCACCAGGGATATTACAGCACTGAGATTAGGAATGGCTGCGGCGAGGAAAACTGTAAAAATACAAACGATTAATACAGAGTCGAGAGAGGGGCGAGAATTATCGAGTTTCTCGAAAGCTACAGGAGGAATCACGTTGTTTGCAACCTCGGCAGCTTATAAGTTAAATATTTCACGATAAAAAATATAATATTTTCATTTTTATCTTAGGTCAACTCACGAACTCTCATTTATTGCTAAATAACTCCAGAGAGTTAACGCCGGCTATTAAAGATCCGCAGGTGTTTTACGACTACTAGAGAGAACTTAAAATTCGTACGATTTTTTTCTTTTACGCTGCCATTTATTTCCAACAGTTGAAATAGCTTTGGGGGACCACTTTGCATAGTTTCACATTTCAAGTATTTTCAAATGCTGTCTCCGATTACAAAATTCGGCATTGGTGTTACTTTTAAGTATCTCGCACAACTAGTTAAAAGAACCATTTGAATATCCATACACTCCAGGGCTAGAATCAGGCCTCGTAAAACATGCAGAATTTTCGAACCAGTCAACTATAAACAACCTGAGTACCACACTGGTTTGTAGACCTTTGACCAGACACTTCTTTTCTCCTCAATGCACTGAATGCCGAGGTTCACAGGAGAAATGCCACGACTCGAGTACTTATTACAAGCAGATGTGAATCAGTAACACTATTTTTGCATACTTGCTGAAATCTCGCAGATCATAACGTTATAGACAACATTATGTCCAGCCAATATAATAATAAGAATAATAGTACTTGTCACTTACAGGTTATCATAACCAGGATCACTCTAGTCAAGTATTCACCGTACTTCTTTGACATTTCGTTTGGAAATCTCTGCGACAGCGTAGGCCAGATTATATTCATGGGAACGTAAAACTGCAAACCGTAGGACAGGAAGATAGCGATAGCCATGCATAAGCGAACGCTTTGTGCCAACCTATCAAACATTTTTTAAAGTATACATATTTTATAAAACTTTATTTTGCTCCTGCTGAGGAAATTCATCATTTCTAGCACTGCATATAGTCATGGACATCTAGGCCAGTTATTAACACAATAAAAGGATAAGGATACGCTGGTGCATAGCAACAAGAAACAATCTACAGATCGAGAGACAAGAAAACTGCACTTCACAAAAATAAAAGGGAAGCTGATGAAAGTGACAGATACAGAGATGGAGACTAAGAGACTTTGGAGTACTATGAACATTTTTGGAAACATTTTGCTTTTGCAGTTATAAACTCCAAATAAATGCACTTACACATCCTGCGCCGGTAAGTTCAATGTAATGCTACCCACTTTGACCGCATCCCCGTACTTCAAGTAGCCGAAAAATCCGACGGCGACATACAAGCAGGCGACGATAATCATACCGGTATTCAGTACACCGGTATAGCCACCGAAATCTTCAGGCGACTCCATGTTGTTCTCCAAGGGAAGAACCTGCAAAGAAAGAAGATTTCAGTATAATCAAATCACGTCCGCGTAAAAATAAATTCATGTCAAGTAGACACAGCTACCTACTATCGATTACTATAGCATTTTCAAATGAACGAAACGTCGATAAATACTTTTTGGAGACCAGGAAAACACAGCAGCTTATCTTCAACAACTGATATTTGAACGGGTGATTGGAAAAAGAACATTAGTCACATTTTAATGAAACATGAGATTTTAACGATTTTTCATAGTTTACAAGGCACTGAATCTGATGGCGGAGTCAAAAACGTAATAAACCACACAGAAACAGCACTAAAAATAACGTTTCCCAGAAAAAGAACATAAGTCCCATTTGTTTACATGCGCTACCGCTATCAGCTGCAACTTCAGTTTGCTGGTATTTTTTCAGGACTTATGTTCTTCTTCCAATCACACGTTCATTTATGAAAGTTTCCGGAAGCCGGAGAAAGCTCCTGACTTCGGACAGAATTAATACGCAAAATATGCCGAAATAAAAATTAAGAAAGGAACGAAGTAATTTGATAAAAAGTGGGTACAACATAAAAACATCAAGGCCACCTGAAAATTTAAATAATAATATTCTCTTCACTCCCAATGGATTCTATACAAATCGAGGTCGAGTACTCTCCTATCTACATTACATTTGTGTGTGAGGTGGCGCTCTACGCGCAGAGTACTCAGACTTTGTAGTTCATCGCACTGTTCGTTGCTGTTGAAGATCAGCTCAGTAGTCTCACTTTTATAGCCAAAGTGGGAATTTTACTGAGTTCTATCTCTTTGATTTCATTGAGTGCTGGATACTCTAGTCTTACAGCTTCGCGTGCTGTCCCGGCTATTGCTGGGCCATTGACATATGACATGGATCGAGGTTTCTTCCTCTTCTCCACAGTACCTACAGGAGCCGCTTTCCGCCACTCGTATTTTATACCACATGGGTTTTATGGCCCCATAACCAATTAGTAGTCCCCTTACATGTTTCCTATCAAGCCCTAATAGGAACTTGGCGTACTTACTGGGGGCGTCCCCAATCAGTGTTCTGCTGACTTTCATATCACAGACAATCCGCCAGGGCATTTTCGCCTGCTTACTTATCCAAGCCTTCACTTTGGATTTTATAACACTCTGCATGCTACAGGAGGACAAACCTGCATGTAAAGTAAACGTCCCTCAATTTAAAGCGTTTTTACATGAAAAAATTGCTGGCCAGTAATTTTGTATCGGTGAATCGAACCCGCGTCCATTGAAACATTTGACTGAAATGTAGCGATAGTCTCTAACCACTCAACCACGGAGCGAATTACAAAATAGCGATTCAACAACCCATTTAAATATTCACGACATAGTACAGCTGTTACCATTTGTTGTTAACCGTCAATACGTTTTTGTTGGCCACTAACTGTGCATGCTGTTTCTGCACGTGAACAAACTGAAGACAAAGACTGTGATACTGTACTTTGTAGTAATTCACTGAGCAAATTAAATTTTTGAATTAATTACGCACACAAAAATCACCTGTCTATAATTTAAACAAAAAAAAAATAAAAAAAATACAGACCATGTCTGCGAAAAACACTGCCCATTGTCGCTTCTGATCAAGTAGTATAAAAAATATCTTCCACAACGAGAGCCAAAAGTGAGTGTTTACATGGCGAGGGAAAGTTTGCAAACACGCGTAGCAAGTGAGCAATTCCCAAGTCATGTAAACTCACTTTTGGCTCTTGGTGTGTAATATGCTACTTTATACTACTTGATTGGAAAGGCAATGTTTACGTTGGTGTTTTAAGGACGACAAGAAGCGCCTATCATTCATGCATCAAGTGCTAATGAAACCTGCATGTAAAGTAAACGTCCCTCAATGTAAAGCGTTTTTACATGAAAAAATTGCTGGCCAGTAATTTTGTATCGGGAAATCAAACCCGCGTCCATTGATACATTTGACTGAAATAAGAACGCATTTAAATAGCCACGACACAGTACAGCTGTTACCGTTCATTGTTAACCATCGTTACGTTTTTGCTGGCCACTACCTGTGTATGCTGTTTGTGCACGTAAACAAACTGAAGACAAGACTGTGATACTGCTACTTTGTAGTAATTAACTGAGCAAATTAAATTTTTGAATTAATTACGCACACAAAAATCACCTGTCCATAATTTAAATAAATAAATACAGACCAAAACACTGCCGCTTCTGATCAAGTAGTATGAAAAGTATCGTCCACAACAAGAGCCAAAAGTGAGTTTACATGACAAGGGAAAATTTGCAAACGAGCGTAGCGAGTGAGCAATTCCCGAGTCATGTAAACACTCACTTTTGACTCTTGGTGTGTAATATACTATTTCCGGAAGTACCCCCACCCTCATACCCCTGCCAACATAAAAGCAACAGCTAATCAATATACATCACCGCTACTGTACCCCATCTCTTTTTTCTAAATCCGCGCCTGACTATAACTCTGTAAGAAGCATCACTACAGTGGAATTCGGAATAATGTATAGGAAAAGAACATAGTCTCTAACTTTCCACCTCTCCCCCCCCCATACCTTGTTTATATTCTCCTTATTTTTCTTTCAATGTCACTAAGTTGAATCTTGTTTGGTTCTATATCTAATTTTCCTTTTCATATGTCAAAAACTATTGCGAATTTAGGTTTTGAATTCTATAAATTGAGTTCTCCACCTTTTCCGGTAACTCTTGATTTTTATCAACAAGTGTTACTTCCAGTTCGTTTGGGATATCAGTGTTTGTTCTCATCGAGAGTTTACCTATCTGTTTTCCTCATAAGCGTATATCCGCTTGTGACAGACTTTTTATCAATTTTTCTTCAAGGTCCAAACATTGCAATCATATTAAGAGAATTGTATATCTTTGGCCTTGTTTCACGTCTCGCATATTTTCCGGCTATTATGCGGTTAGTAAGACGAAATATGTACTTTCCGGAATTCTTTGATGGAATTTTCTGATTTTACCCGTGTGTATATATCTCATTTCCAAGACACTTAAAAATGTTCATCAGTGGTGGCCTCAGAGGGTGCACCAAGTGATCCGGGCCCAATCTGAAATTCACTCGGCCCCGGTTAGGTCCCCACCACACAAAAATAAGCAACAACATGAAAGTGCTATACACATGAAGGTATACGAATGTGAATCTGTTACAAACGTTTGGGATAGGCGCTTAGGCTACATACTGGCCCGGCCCAATCTGCTAGGCCTCACTACTACGAAATCCCTGGGGGATCCACTGGTGTTCACCTGTTCTGTTGTGCACTTAAAAGAATTTAGACCTCACTAGATCTTCTCCAAGAAAGACCATCATCTTAACTATAGGGGGTGACCCCCAATAATTTGGTAGTCGGCAAATTTTGAAACTGTTCATTTGAATTTTTCATTTTTAAAGAAAGTTTGTTTGTTTGTTGTTTAGTAAATTTTCAAATTTTTACACATTTTGTCAGCGAATTTTTTAGTTTTCAAAACATATTTGTCGGCGAATATTTCTTCTTCACCTTCCCCCCCCCCCAAACTAAAAGTCAGTCTCATCTCTGGTGATGCGTGGCCAAGTAGTAACGTGCCCACTTCGCAATCCTTGCGTCTCGGGTTCGAGTCCCACCAACGCTGGGAAGCTAGTGATATTCGAATATTCCCATTAACATCTTAGTGAACACAGCGACTACAGTTAACCATTTCGATCAAAAATCAATCATCGATCATTTTCGATTAATCGGCATTTAAAAATCCATTTTTTGTACGATCATGACTTTTCGATCATTTCTGATCGATCTTTCAAATACCTCATAATCGATTTCCAATCTTCGATCAATCATTTTCAATTAATCGGTATTTAAAAATCAATTTTTTGATCTGATCATAAATTTTTAAGTATTGTGTTAATCCGTTTTCTTGTTTTTAATAAATTAATTAATAAAAAAATCGGCGACAAATGATCAAAAAATCGATATTCGATTAATCAAAAATTCATCAATCAATCGAAACATTGATCTATTTCCCGCAATCTTTTCATCAATTCGATGTTTTTAAATGGTCGATTTCCGATTTAAATCGATCATGAAATTCCGATTGATCGAAATGGTTACTACCAGGGATGCGGAAGCCAAACTATACAGCTTCCACTTCCGGCTTCTAGCCTTCAATTCTCATGTAGTTTCACGCTTCTAGCTTCCAGCCTCAATATATGAAATTCATACTCCTAATATTTTTTTCGGCTTTCGGCTTCTAGCTTCTTTTACTTATTCTCACCATTCCACTTTCACTAACCTTTTTTTTTCTCTCTTTTTCTTCCACTTTTTTTGATAAAAATACATAAAAAATAATTTTCATAAAATTGTAAAAAGCCGACTGGAAGCTGAAAAACTTTCCTGCTTCCAGCTTTTAACTCATTTAGCTTCCAACTTCTGGCTTCTCAAAAGTATCCTAAAACTGCAAAAACTTCCCGCTTCTGACTTCAGCTACCGGCTTCTCCGCATCCCTGGTTACTACAGTATCAATCGAGGTGGAAACATAGCACGTCCTGTAACTCCCGCCAGTTTACACGAAGAAGGTATTACAATCGCAGGACGTGTTACCACCAGATCAGACAGATTGGTACTGTGCGTGAGCACATTGTGGACAGCTTACCTAACGTCGTGAAACACGTGGCTAGTAAGCGAACTGCGGCTGCACACTCTTTGGCACAGAGAAGGAAAACTCTAACGCAACAAAACCGTGAGGGAAGTAACGGCAAAACTACCCTGACTAACCTGCCTATTAGGAGAGTCGTGCGTCAGAAACCGCGACCGCCAACGGCCGGCATTGGATATGGCGCTAGAAGAAGAAGAAGAAGAAGTCATAATAAAATAAAATAAAAAACAAAATTCCCATCTATTCTAGCTCCACTTTAGGCTCTAATTTGTCCTTTTTCATTTTTACATGTTTATTATGCAGAAAATTTTTAAAAAAAGAAAAGAAAAAAAATTGGACTAATCAATTTTTGCTTTTCTAGGCTACGATTCTTCTTTTTTACATTTTTGCAAATGTTCTATCTTGTCCGGCAAAAACAAGTAAAAGAATGAAGTACCCATCAATATATTCTTGCTTCATTTCGAGCACTGATTTTTATTATTTTTTCATTTTTGCAATTACATTTCATATTGATTTTTGCAACGCGGCCTATTTTGTTTTGTTTTCCGTTTCTACCATAACAAAGATAATAATAGGGGGGAAAACAGTACGGGGGGGGGGGAGGATTGGGAATTAACATTTGTGATACGATCTAAGAAAAGGTACACAAAGTCGGTAAACATGAAATTCGAGATAAGGTGTGAAGAAGCTGAAAGAAAAAAAAAACTGAAAAATGGCCGAGTTACAGTACCAACCGGGGTGACTTTGCCGAAAATGTTGAGATTTTCAAACTTTGAACAGTTGTAGCGCGTGATCTATTGGAGATACAGGAAATCTAAAAACTGTTTCGGATTGGTTTAAGCTAGGGGAATCAAAATCTCCCTCTCCCTCCGCCCTCCCACAAAGGCCTAAAGACGAATCGGCAAGGATACCTGCGGACGGGGTGACACTGCCCGTACATAAGAAATGCATATAAAATGAGTGAAAATGTTTAAAATTTATTACGAAAGGCCATAAAAACAAAAGAAAAATTGCAATTTACGTTAAATTGCGTCTTCGGGGAAGATAAATATTCCTCGGGATTCAAGGGGCTCAGGAAAAACTCTTGATGACAGCAAATTTCACGTAATCAAAATCATCCTTCAGAGGATAATGAAATTCGTTTTTTCTATTTTGATATTGCTCGTCCTTCCGGATTCCGATGGAATATCATTATCTGTTTTAAGAAGATAATTACACAAATTGTTTTAACTGGTATCTTGTACGGGGCTGAAGTTTCAGCTTTGGTCATATCACCATTTCGAATTTTCTGTTAGACACTCTTCAAGTGTTTCTTGGGTATAATCAGAATAGGTGCGACACCTTACTTGTCTTTTATTTATGTTCCTAGTATCTCAAAACAACTTCGAACGACACCTAGGTACATTCAAAATTCAAAACAACCTCACGAATGTAGCGAAAGCTCGCGAATCCGTCGCGAATTGTAACTTTTCAAACTGATAACAACAGAACTTAGCATGCGTCAAAGTCATCCCACGGCAGTTTTTCGCTTATACCTTGTGATTGCAGACTGGAAAATGCCTAGACCTATACATCCTTGGAAAGCTGAGAGTTCAGGCTTTAAAATGTCACTACAATAATTTTTCTATGAGTGCCTAGTTGTATTCCACAGACCAAGGATGGTTAGCCTGGTTAGCTTGTAGCTTTGCCAAAAGTACCAACTCGTAAAAAATTTAAAACTCGGGTCTTTTGATTTCATTCAACGCAGGATAACTTTTTAAAAATTCAAAATTCGGTGAAGATGGTCATTTAACTTTTTCATGTACAAGTTCCCATCGTCACAATAGCTCTCAACCCATCAATTATTTACTTAGGGTTGGGCTGAAAAACGGTTTTTTTGACCGTTTAACAAAAAAATGAAATTTTCCTAACTTCTAGCGCCTTCAGTTTTGAGGATAGGTAATACATCGTACTACGATTTAGTTTCGTCCAAGCCAGTACTACAGGTCCCTATAGTCAGATTATTTATTCCGTCAATTCTCATGTTTCGTATATTATCGTCTTGAAAATTGTGGTTTTTTTGTAATCCTTAAAACGGCATATATAGCTCTTTCAATTTGTTCGTAGGCCACTTTTCGTGCATACCTTTTTCCTCATCGAGTACTATGCGTACCTAGCGGGTTCTTGAACGAAGTCCGGACACCCCGTATTCTGCGAACTGATACTTTTTGCGAATTTGTTGCATTTTGACCGACTTTTCAGAGGGTCTTCTTTCGTTCTGCCGTAAAACGTGATTTCACACGGCTATTTCGGCTACATCTCGTCAGTGGCGGAACTAAGGGCGGGCCTGGGTGGGCCAGGCCCTTCCAAAAATTTTTTTGGCCCGCCCAATTTTTTTTTGAACGATCTGAAATTTTTTAACGAAAAACAACTCACAATAGACGAAAAGAATTCAAAAATAAAATACTTATAATCGATTTGCCAAAAGTTTAAATTTAGATAATGTTGTAGAGAATTTTGCTCTTCATCATAAAAATAGTCGTATTCTTTTATATTAATTGTTAATATTATGTAAGTACATACATATACAAATTTTTATAAGTACATAGTTTCATTAAAGCCGGCGTTTTATTCAAAAAATCCCCGCCCTTAACAATCCGGCCCTTCCGTGCCCACCAGAAAAAAAATCGTAGTTCCGCCACTGATATCGAGTTTTGCGCTGAATAAAGTAGAGCATCGTGTTCCTTGTTGAAATTACCACAAGAATGACTACCGAACTCAAAAATTACCTAACTGTGACTTGTTGCGTTTTGCGGTGAAGCTCCTCTGTTACTTTTCAAAGACATCAAAAATGTGGAATTACGCTTTTTTAAGCATTTGAAAACGGTGAAGATAGTCCCGCATCTATATTCGAAGCCCAGACTAGGAATCTACACGAACAATGGAGTCTGAAAATCTCAAAACATTACAGCAGATTGGTAAGCCAGTCAAAGATGGACCTGAGAGCACTAAAACCGGTATTTCTGGAAGAACTGACAGTACAGGGGTAAATCGGACGCCAGGTCTGGAATCGGTGGGAAAACGCTAACGAATGTTATCTAATCCAGGGACACTCGAAGTCACAGTTTGTTGCACTGCGTTATTTTAAAATTGTTGACTGGGAATAATCAACTTGCTTTTACAGAAGAAACCATGATACCAGCCTAAGATGAAGGAAGAATGCCCAAGATTAACGAGAATAAGAAATTTCCTTTTCAATCTTGACCATGAAACCGTGTTCCTATAGTTCATCTGATCTCAAAATTCTACAAATGAAGAATAGCCCCGCGGGCAAATGAAGAATAGCCCCGCGGGGCACTTCCATTTTCAAATAACACTCAGTGTCTACTAATTATTAATTTCGCTTCAATACAATGAGCTGCTGTTAGGTTATTCAACACAGACTGGCATCAGCTTGAAAAAAAAAAAAAAAAAAGCTTTACAGTTATTAGAAGAAATTACATTACCACAACGACCTATGGAATACACACAGTATACACGTGTGGTGCGGCGTCTATTGAATTTATAATCGAAAGCACTCGAACGGGTCATTTGTAGAACATAAAAGTGAAACACAGAACCGAATATTTAATCAATACGTGTTGGATGAACTGGTTCAACACAAGGCCTTCATTTTCCGCAAGTTCTAAGGAAGACGATTTATTTTATTTATTTATTTTATTTATAACCTTGGGTTAGGTAGACGAGTCCCTAACCCGCCCACCTCTGGGCATAGGTTTCCATCAGGCTGGCCCATGCTTTCCTATTCCTTGCTGTACTGACCCAGTGTTGCCAACGAACCCTACAATTTCGTCAGCCATCTAGTCGGTGGCCTACCTCTTTTCCTTCTTCCATCGTACGGAGCCCACACCGTGGCAGCTAGATTCCATCTATTTCCCTCTCCTCTTGCAATATTGCATATTTTAGTTTTAATTTTTAAATTACGTATCCCATATTTTTAGTGGTAGTGATAGCCTGTATTTTTTGATTATTTACTTTGTCTTTTAGTTTAATACCCAAAATGCTTCTAAGCATAGCATATTGCACTTTTTGGAGTCTGCTGTTTGCCCCTTGGTTAGAGCCCAGGTCTGAGCTCCATACGATAGTATTGGGAAAATGCAGCTTTCCAGGATATGGAGTTTGGTTTGCAAGCTGTTTCTACCCTTCAGAATGGTTTTGTGCGCCCAAAAGGCTCTCAAGGAATTAGTTATTCGAACATCCAGTTCTTTTTTGATTTTATTACCAAAATACATTATTTGGCCTAAATATTTGTATTCTTCCACCCTCTCTATTTTCAGATCGTCCACCCAAATTTCAACTGCAGTGTTTTGCCTTGACATTAGTTTTGTTTTTGATACATTCATACTAAGGCCTACTTTTTTACATTCTTAATTCAGTTCGTTAACCATTAAACTCAATTCCATTATATTTTTACCAATTAAAATTATATCATCCGCGAAACGAAGATGACTAAGCCATCTACCGTTAACTTTTAGGCCTTTCCCCTCCCAATCTATTTTCCGAAACACTTGTTCAAGTATGCGGTTGAAAATATTCGATGAAAGAGGGTCCCCCTGCTTAACCCCTTTCTTTTGAAAACAATCCACTTTTCTATCGAGCTTGACATACACCACCGACTGTACATATAGATTGTGAAGTATATCTAAAATTTTTAGCGGGACACCCTCTGTAAGGCCAATGAGTTCCACACACTCTCGTGGGAGACAGAGTCAAAAAAAGCTTTATTAAAGTCTATGAAGAGGAGGCTGATTTCCATGTTATATTATTTTGATTTTTCCAAAATTTGATTAATAGTATGGATATGATCCATAGCTGAAAAATTCTTTCTGAAGCCAGCCTGCTCCACTGGTTGTTATTCGTCAAGGGTGTTATAAATACGTTCTTTTAGGATTTTCATAAAAATTTTACAAACATTCGAGGAAAGACTAATAGGCCGATAATTGTTTATGTCAGATTTGTCTCCTTTTTTGAAAAGTAAAATGATTTCCCATTCATGCCATTGCTTCGGAGTTACTCCTGTTTCTAAAATCAAGTTAAAGATTTTTGTTAATGGGGGGGGGGGCCAAAATTTCAGCAAACATTTTCAATACATCATTTTCTATACCATCTGGTCCACCCATTTTCCCTATTTTTACTTTCGTTAATGCATTTTCCACTTCTAAGAAAGACGATAGAACAGACAAACTCTTCACACCATACACAGCTGTACGTAATATTGCGTAAAAACATTGACGCTGAGTTTTTCATCGTAAAACCACTTGTTCATTAGGGCCACCTGTTTCTGTCTTGTTCCAAATCATTTCAGTTCATCAGTTTAACATTCGAACAATGGGAGGTTTCGAGTAAAACGGAAAAACAATGTTGCACAACATTCACAGGGAAGTTTGTTCAGTCAATCCAAAATAACTTCATCTCATTTCGGAATTCACGAAATATCGACACGACATCGACGAAAATGAGCGAGCTCTAAATTATAGAAATCGCGAATTCCGAGGCACTCAGTTCAATTCGAGAATCTCTGCCAACTCGCGAATTTCGTCCTTGCGAACTCAAGCAAAGGTCGGCGTTCAGGGCTCCCTCTCTCAACACGACTTTTGGAAACTTTCCAAGCAGGTGTAGTAGATCTATTAGGTAATCGCATTCCAGAATCAAAACCGTGCAATTCTGCCTCCCCCCCCCCGCTTAAATAATTAAACGAGAAACCGGTCTCGGATTACCGAAGTGACTTTCCACACCCGGGTATATATTCATACTCACCAAACTGATTCCTTCGAAGGCGTATATAGCTGTGCCGAAGTACAATGGAAGGGTCGAGATGTTGGCGACTGCAGTCACCGACGAAGTGCGTGGTAAGCCTTGCAGCACGTAGAAAAACGTAATTCCCAATCCGGATATGGTTAAAATGGACGCGGTCAATGATGCGGGCGTCAAGTACTTCAAGCTTTTTATGAAATTCAAAAAGATCAAAGGCAACAGCAGCATTACCAGAAACCATTTCACATTCATATACAGGAAGTAGTGTCCGACGAACTGCAACAAATAACGAGGCAATTAGTCGAAGTATATTTCAACTGACCATTCGAAAAGCAGCGGACAAGCTACACTACGATTCTAGCTATAATGATCACACATCACACAGGTGGATGGGGGGGGGGTGTATCGGTAGAGGATCACGCAATTAATTCTTCTGATAACGCATCCAGTCAAATTTCAGAGAACATGTACAAATGATTACTTGATACGAGGGAGAGGAAAGGAATTCAATGATTGTTAATTACACGGAGTGAGCAGTTGCGTAGCCACGGGGGATGCCCCCCCAACACCAGAAATTGAACGTAAAATATGCAAAAATGAGCAATTCTTCGCCTTTAAAACACGTTTTTTCGACAAATTTTTGCTCAAGCAGTAATTTTATCTTCATTTTTCAAAATAGTCCTCTAATATTGGTAATTTTTAAGAAATACCTCAATTTTCGACTATTTCTCCCTTGAAAATCTTACCTCACCCCCCCCCCCCTTGGGAAAATTCTAGCTACACCACTGCAGAGGGCGATCTAAGCTGCAACTGAATTACGTAATACATATATATATGAACATCTCTTTAGCTCCAGCGAGGCGAAACCATAGCACCAGTGCCCCCGATGGCGACTAAGACTTTCACAAAAACAGTTACGAGATTAATATTATACAATATGAAGAACGTCAGCACGAGACAGTGAACATCACGTGGAAGAAAGAAGAGATAGATAAAAACAAAGTAACAGAACATTGATCTCGTTACTCAGTTACGACGCCAGTAGTTCTCAAAATGTATGGTTATAAGTTGAGTGGATAAAAATCAGTGCTGCAGTGTCAGAACCTGATATGTCACTTTTCATCAACTCGTCGGTCGTCGAAAATTGCATTCAAAGTTTAAAAGCATGTAAAAAATCGAGTTATTGGTACAATGTTCGACTTTTTTTTAAATTGTTCGTTTAAAAAAATCAAACAATTCTACCAATAACTTGATTTTTTACATGCATCTGAACTCTAATGCAATTTTCGACCAATTAATGAAAAGTAACATGTCAGGTTCTGACACTGCAGCACAGAAATTTAATCTGCTGACCCAGCACCACGCAAAGAATATACAAAGTTTTCAGTTCCCTTGTCCTGTCTCACTTCAGAAGTTCTCATTGTGTTGAAAAAGTTAAACAGTTCTTTGGTATAAATTTACAACAGTTTATCCATGAAGAAGTATTAGTTATTTTCACTGTATATTCATATTATGCATTTTCATACGGACTACCTTTTAATTACAAGGCCATGAACTCTCAGCATGCGGTGTTCGGATATTTATAAGAGTAAAAAGTAATTTACTAATGAAACATTAGTTTATACTCTAGGCAGAGTAAAAAAATCTTTTTACAATACATGATCAGAAAGACGATGTTTACTTTAGAATTTTGCAAATGGAAAGTAGTACTTTTCATTGACGAATCAGATACAAGCATAACCTCAATGTAAAGTGAACGTGCCTCAATGTAAAAACATGAGTCACATTTCTACATGCAGGCACGTTGATCAGCCGACACAATGGAGTGACACTGAGAATCCCGACAGATGCCGAGAATGGCCGACTAATGCCGAGGATATTATTAGGACGTTATCATGGCAATTGTTGCTCCTGATATTATTCGCTATCGAAACTGTAAGTTTTCTTTTAGCTGGGAAAATGCAAATACTGAATTTTTAAGCGTTGCTTTTTTTTACAAGACAAAGCGGTTAATGTTTTCTCTTTCTGATCATGTATTGTAAAAAATATCTTACAAAACAAGAGCCAAAAGTGAGTTTACATAACTCGGGCATTGCTCATTTGCAAATATTCCCTCGTATGTAAACACTCACTTTTGACTCTTGGTGTGTAATATACTATTCTCACCCATGACCCAGCAATAATGCCTAGTAGTTCCAAGCAAAGATAGGCAAGATCATATGATCGTATCAGAAAGATGATGAAAAGATTACAATACTTTTGATGCGAGTGATTGTGATCTTTTACTTAATCTTTAGATAATCAGAAATCGTAATCTAATGTCAAAAAGATCACAAGAATCGAGGAGAGGGTGCGATCCAAGACCAAATAATCTGTTTATTCAAATCTGTGATATTTTTCAATGATCTGAAGGTCTTGATCTTAGATCCCTGACTCGAATATACGACAGAAAAGAAAAGATTTTCATCCGCTTACCCTTCCGGTCATTTACCCATAAAATATGTAATTAGCTTCAATCTTCCCTTCCAGAAATTATGTATAGTATCAAGATTAGGTACATATCAACAGGGACTTCCTGTTGTTTCAGAGCCAGGGGTTTTCATAATGCGGTTCTCAGTCATGATCGGGACATTGTAGTCTCATATGATCATACATTTTCGCGTGTGCACCATGGGGAGCAAAAAAATGATGAAAGGACCTCTCGACCAATGTTCTATATTCAATAGTAAATATGTAAATCAGTAAATGGCATATGAAAGGAGATAATCGTCTGAGCCATTTTGGTTTTTTCTCATCTCATCTCACGAGCGATAGCTGCGACATAATATACGCGACATTCGAATCGGTCAATAATTAAAAAGAAAAAGAAGAGAAAAAACGATGGGAATACTTATACGTAATATACATATATGCGCCTTAGTTACGACCAAGGATTCCAAAAAATAAAGTAAAGACCGATGAGACCCGAAACTACACTGAGCTACTGTTCAATTGGAAGACGAATCAGGGTGTTTACAGAAATTGAAAAGTAAAAATGAAGTACTTTTTCAGGACTCTTTGCAGGACTGTAGCTGGAATATTTACCATCTTTTCCCCGAGTGTGCAAATCTTTCTTTCTGTTTCCAATTGTTTTATCCCCTTTACCCCTCTCTCCTTTTCGCTCCCACACTTCCTCTCCTTATGAATATAGATCATGCGCTACCCTTTTTAATGACCGACCAATCATGTAATCTATACGAATCGCAAAAAATTTATGTTTGAGTATTTCTAACAAAAATGAAGGACTTTTCAATTTTTTTTTTAAATTTCAGGACTTTTAGGACCTACTTTCAAAATTCAGGACTTGAAGGACTTCTCAGCACCTGTAGACATCAGGGGGGGTAGGGGGGTCGTTTCACTTTTACAATATTACAGGTGTAATACTTACTATTACCAGAATAAATTTTAATTTTTTCAGATTTTCGGCAGATGCCAGGGGGGCCAGACCCGGGGTAGCTACGTCCCTGTGTTCAAACACCTCCACCCCATCCATTGACCAAAAAAACGAAAAAACAATGGGTTGAGACGGAGAGGAGAGGGAATCTGTGACTGAGCCCCCCCCCCCCTACCAAGAAAAAATCCTACCATTGGTCAAAAAAGCACGAAAAAACAATGGCTTGAGACAGAGAGGAGGGTGGATCTGTGACTGTGCCCTCTCCCTTTACTTAAATCCAGGGTACGGCCCTGATGACAGGGGTAAGTTTATTCACGTGGTACTAATGGGCGAGGATCCAAAAAGAAGATAAGAAATACAAAGAATGAAGGCCTGGAGCTTGAACCTACTCAGAGCCACTGTTTGGCTCGGAGGCGGAGCCTAGAGCCAACGTTAATTCCCTCTGGAGCTAAATCTCATAAAGTCAACCCAAGGTTGTCGAAGCTGAAACCCGAAATCGGAGTTGAAAATCGTGAGTTTCTGGGAAAAGCGATACAGTTTTTCAATAACTTTATCTCGTTCATGTTTACCCCCGTGAAGAAGCGCAGGTCATCCCATCAAAAAATAATGGATTCTTTACGGTCATAAATCCACAGATTCTCAAAAGAGGTTATTGAGACGTGATTGGGAAAACTTAATTCAATAATCAAACAATATGACATCAACCATGGGGTATAGAAAAAGGTTCTCTCGACCGATATTATATTCTCAAAATATAAGTGGCTCTTACTTCCAGAGATTTCCACAAATGAGGAGGAAAATGAAAGGAATTTTCCTTGCCTAATCTTACTGTTGTTTAACCTAGTTATCCCCACCAAAAATCACTTTCTAAACGGCGTATATTCCTGCAGTGTGACAGATCATTCGGAAACAAATGGAAAAAAAGCGGGCTGAGAAGAATTTATCTCAATTTTTGTAACTCAGTGGGCATGTATATCCCTCAAAAAAAAATTTGGTTTTCTTCAAGTTGATCGTCCAGGCCCGTAGCCAGTCATCTGCAATAGGAGGTGCTGACTGTTTAACAGAGGAAGCTTGAGGATGCACATAGTATATTATGTGGAGATTTCTACGGGGCAGTGGTGTAGCCAGGGGGCGAAGGGGGCCAATTACCCGCAAGGCACCCCAAATTGAATTTAAAATATGCAAAACTGAGCCAGTTTTCGCCTTTGAAACATTTTTTAAATAGAAATCCCATTCCCAATCCAAGAGTTCCAAATTAATTAACCAAGTTTTTGTTCTAAATTTTAAAATGTTTCTGTGATATTAATTCTCTTTATCCCTTCTTTCTCGTTCAGCGTGATGATTTTTTTTAAATGGCGGTATCTTTGCCTAGGGGAGCTCAAGATACTTTTAGAGGGGGTTCAGCCCCATCTTGCCCCCCTGGCTACGGGGCTGTGATCGTCTTAAACATTAAAAATCCTACAACCTTTGAAGAATGTGAACATACAAATAATGAATGTTGTTGACCCAAATAAATCCATAAAATTCTAAATACGTCGAGAATTTTAAATTCAATGTGTTTAGTACCTCTTGCAAATTGGCTGCCACGAATACGAAATACACACAACAGAATCCGATCTGAGTTATAACCAAAAACGAATTCACCAACAACCTGAAATGAAGAATTTAATTAGTTCCAAGAACTACGATAAATGTTACGGATGGTATCCTCAGGGTCATACATCACGGAAATGATAAGTTTAAAGAAGATAACACGAACAGCTTTCAAAATAATGCAGTGTCCCATATCTATAGATTAGCTTAACTGGCATACATGTTAGCAACACACATCAACAAGTGGCCAAAGTGTTTTTTTTATTTTTTTTTATTTTAAATTTGACATAGTATATGAATATTGATCCAGGATAAATAAGAACAAACCACTCACCTTGCCAGTTTAGAAAACGGTTGCAAGAAGACCGGGCCGGTAGCGAAGGCGACTTCAGCCACATTAGCGAACCCCAAAGTTGGCACCCGAACCCTGCGACACAACTCTTGCGAACAGTATACCTGAAAATAGGTCCGCCACTTTCCATTAAGCCATTCAAATTCGGAGATTAGCACGATTTTCAAAGGTAAAATACTCACCAGAATGTGCATACAGTGAGTACAAATGACAGCCATGAACATGGTACCGAAAATACCAACCAGCCAACCGGAATTGCGAAACGCGTCAGGCATTGCCAGTATACCGGTACCAATATTACCCTTTAGCAGGTGTATCATGGTATCAAAGTTGCTGAAATTATTCTGATATTAGTTTTTAATTATGGATTGAATTTGCAGAATAGGAGCTCGCCGAATTCACAGGCACTTACGAAGTAGGATGTTCCAACATCCGATTCACCAGAGGATTGTACCCCTGCTTTTCACCGGCCGAGCCTTTCATATTTGTCAATATATCTCCAGTATCGGCTTCCATCGGGCCACCGCCAATGTACACTGATGAAGTGTCCGGAGAATCTCGAACATTCTGATTGAACGCGCTTCCATTTCTAGAACAAAGGAACGAAGTCATATACATCCTGAATATCATTTCCGGTCAGTTAAATATGATAATCAGTAGACCAGCTGTACATATTGTTGGTTTCGTGGTGATCCACTTTCAGAAATTGTCCAAAACAGTAGTTCCAAATTTTAAAGATCTATAACGAGACATAAGGAGTTCAATCTATCTTCTGGTTTGAGGGCTAATGCAGTTGAGTTGGGACTTCGTGATGATTCCAACTAATGGAGCTTCTGCAGCTTCACGTCTAGACGAAAATAACGCATTTCTTTCAAGCCTTATGGACTTGGTGAATTCGATCACCTAGCTGAGGATATTATTTTCAATCGTGATATATGGTCAAGACCATCAGTTTCACCGGAAATAACGACACACCACTCTATTTAGAACTTCAACATTTTGTAGCGTTCAGCAAGAGAATGAACAGGAAACATTAGTATCAATTTGTTTATTATTATTTTTTAAGTTGTAACTCACTCCCCCTCCCGTCTCTGGAGACTAAAGACTTTTATGTCTGAGGGTTTCCTCTTGCACCTTAAATAAGGGCATGAAAGAAATCAAAATATCTTCTTTAAAATCTCTTTCTCCAATGACCCATTTTACTTCTTTTTTTTTCTTTTCTTTTTTTTAAATTAGATATCCGTTCTCAAAAATGTCAATCAACAGATATAAAATACTTTTCCTTCTTCAACTATAAAATGTATCAAACAAGATTGAGATTGAGACACAATGTCGAATCTTCCAAGTCTTGAGAATGGATAAACAAGACTATCAAGCCTCCTAGGTTAACGACCACTTTTGTATTATGTGTATATTATCAACTGCGTTACTATCCAACATTCATCAAATATTTCAAGTCGCCTGACTTATCTAACAGCGAATGATACAACATAGTTATCTTCAATGTTGTTTTTCTGATATCAGCGACCTCGCGCTTCTGCACATGGGTTACGCGGATTTGTCGATAACACACACGCCTGTTGAAGGTGATGACGAACATCAATATCACTGAACGAACAATAGGTCAATAGGTAATTTTCGGCTCATTACAAAGGGAAAATGCGAACAAGTGCTACTAATACTAAATAGATATTATTTATTTACTTGTTGTCAGTTTTCCTGCCTGTGTCCACATTCGATATCAACGGCTGATTTTCTTCTGACATGATTGAAATCTAGTAACACAAACACGAGAAAGGTAAAGGAAAATTTTTATGGTCGGCAATAAAAAACGATAAACAGGCGAATGAATTGATTAATGAACATTATGAAACACGCTGGTATGATATCGGAAGGCGTAATCATTTCAATTGGCGCAGGTATTTTCCTAATACTCATTAGAAACATTTCCACTCTCATGGAGAAGGGAAACAATTTGTTCAAAATGTTCATTTCTGAGTGTCAGCAGCGATAATTATAATTAGCTATTCTTCACATTACATTCATACTACCTTATCAATTTGCTGGAATACGTGTTAATACACATTCACGTCGTATAGTCAGGTTTTTGGATGCTTGATGTCTTTCAGTCGTCCATGGAGACGTATGCGCAGCCCAGTCCGTTCTGAAATGAAAAACAAAACCAATGTTTTATGACAGCCAACAAGAAACCAAAATTGTTTTTAATAAACAGATAATCCTATAATGAAATCTCTAAGCCAGTAAAAATGTTCAATATAGATGAAAGGGTTGTATAATTTTGCAACTATGAAACTGCCTACTCCTGGCTTCGGGTTTCCGAGCGAAATTGAAGCATAGCAGTCAGTTTTCAATTCTTAAAGCTAGAACAGTCCGTGAACGATTAGAGTCCGGCACAGGTAAGAAAACGCATTTTTCTAATTATTTTCGACTTTTCATTTTCATTTTTTTTTAACCAACAGCTCGACGGGTGGAATATATGGGCACTGAAACTGTGGAAGTGTAGAAGCAATCTCTTTTCTGTAGTCCTATATAAGGAATGCAACAATGAATGAACTCTGTCACCAATGTCAATCTAATTACTAATAACGCACGGTGCACTCCAAGAATCTAGAGTGCACTCGACAATCTCTTTGTTCGCCTACACAATTAAGAGAAAGCTCGAGTCTCGGACGGTGTCAGGGATTACGCGATTCTTCATTTTTTTGTATGATATCGGGAAATGAACGCACAATAAAGAAGCATACGTAGTGCAACAAATAGAGAATACAGCGACTAGCTTTTATTGTTTATATGAACTGAAATGATCTACTTACCATATGTTACTGTAAACAATAACGAGTTTTTACATGTTTCAAGACGCCCTGTTGTTTTCACAGGTAACGGAAGAGAAAGCGTTCGGAGTAAACGTTTAAATTATCGATTCTAATGCCTAAGAAAAATTTACGTATGGATAATAACTTAAACGATATAATTGAAAGGAAGACACAAAACCTGAAAAAACACTGCGAAACACGAGAGCAGAAATATGAATGATTATGATTATCTTTCCCTTCACTTCAAGACTCGTCCTGTTCGTTATTCCCTCTTCGCTCTGCTCTGCACAGACAGCAGACAAAAAAGATACGCAATGCGCACGCACATTGCAAAATTTCATCTGCTCGAAAAAAGTACCTAAACTTAAATTTATTTTAGGTATTATTTTTCGGACACTTTTAGAACATTATTGTCATCAGCTGTTCCCCTCATGCTCATGACGTATTCGACATTCGAAGTGTCAAATATTACGTTGAATATATCGAATAGGATTCCTTGAATGTAGTGGGGCTACTTGCCCCTCTGAGATGGACAAAATAATTATGATTGAAAATCAAAGAATCATACCATTCCAGGAATGGCTAAAAATTACGATGAAAATCATATTATAATACGTGTTTTCAAGATCGAAAAAATCAACACTATCTAGGAAAAAATGATTTAATTACAAAATCAATATCATTAAACTTACCGCTACGGGGCAAATGGTCGAAAGAAAACGGAACGAAGCCTAGTCGATCATTTTCACTGAGCTGAACAACTGCTTAGTGCGCAAAATCTCGCTGGTTATCCAGGTAACTAAAGGGGGAACCAAGGGAAACTGACGGATTTCTGGGTAACCTGAGGGTAACTGAGAGTTGCAAATGGGTAACGTTTTCGCGGGTAAATAAATCCCGCCAGTTACCCAGGCATCTAAAAAGGGGAACCAAGGGTAACTGACGGGTTTCTAGGTAATCTGAGGGTAACTTACCCAGGTAACTAAAGGGGAACCCAGGGTAACTGACGGTTGCAAATGGGTAACTTTTCCGCGGATAACTAGGGTAACTGAGTGCGCATCGAGTGGAATGGCATAATAAATTTTATGACTATTAAATTCAAGGGCCCCCAACACCCCAGCCAGAGGCATCCAGAGGAAATGCAAAAACTACATAATATCTTTCAGGTTTCAAAATTTCAATAAGCGAGACTGTTCGGACCGGGCAAATTGTAGGTTCGCTAGCATCGATTGAGAAGAAAAACGGATAAAGAAAAGGGGGCGAAAAGGAGTTCAGCGCAGTAATTTACGGTAATTTTAATGTTTTTTTCAGAGTACTATCTCAAGAATGAATATGCGGTTAACGGAAAATTGAAAAGAACATGCCTTATATAGCAAATAAATTTTCTTTCAGATTAGCTCATTTTTATCAAAATCCGAGTGATTTTCTTTTTCGCATAAAAATAGTATTGCATCGTTATTAATTTAATTCGTTGTTGTTGTTTGCCCGGTCCGAATTCAATTATCAAGACGGAATTCGTGGAAGATATTATTCCGTATATTTCGTGTCCCAAACAACGTTTTGTTCTTCTCTAGGTCCACCAACAGGGAGGGCAGCTGACCCGGATTATCAGACGGAACAGAGCGTCATACCAGTATTCAATGGTATACCAAATTTGAGAACCTTTTTTTTTTTTTTTTCCTAGGGACCATTCATTAGGGAACGCCCAAGGAGCTGGCCTCCAGAAACTATCAAAATTCAACAAAAACGCCTTATTCACAACGTATCTGAAGGAGCGCATATTTTTGACTAGCTGCCTTCGTTTCCTTTTAGATTGAAAATTTGGGAAAATTAGCTCTCCACGGCTTTTAAATTTTGAATCCGGTCTTGGGATTACTTCTGGTCTTCCGACGTACTGTTCGGTAGCCGTTGAAATGATAACGCCCCTTGCAATACTAAATTCAGAAAGAGTGGCGGATCTATTGAGGGGGGGGGGGAGGTTCAAACGCCCCCCTTCGAGCCGAAGAAGAAAAAAATACATTGCGAAAGCACATGAGTTTTGAATGAGTATCTGCAGCACTACAGTCTACAATGCTCATTTTGAAACGATTTAATCACATTCTGAAACTTATTGTCTTCAGAAACTATTTAAAATGACATCCATCTCGGTTTTTTAGGGGGCGGAGGTGGAAAAAGTTTTATTTTCAAAACACCCCCCTTGGAGAATTTCTAGATCCGCCACTGTTCAGAATCTTCATCGACATCAATGCACATGAAAGCCGATGAGCCAACGATTTTTAAAATGAAATCATGTTTAACACGCGTGTTCGACACCATACTCGCATCTAACAAAAGATTTCGAACGTATAAAACTATATATTTTAACGATCTGTATTAAATGTAGAATCTATCGACATTTTTCAGCAATAACGTTAACTGTACAAATAATAAACAAATACTACACAGGTATCAAAATTACACATCGGTACTAAAAGCTCTTTCTGCTTGAACGCATAATGTAATAACTTTTAATTACACTACAAGGTAGCCTTTTCTCGAGGCGACGCACTCGAAGAGAGTCAAATTGGTGTACAGACTGAATACATAAATTTTCAAATAGTCACATTCTCAACTTAAAAAAGAGAATATAAGAACGTTAAACGCGACAAAACTTCGATCCTCGTCATGTAACACACAAAAATGATATGTATAGATTGAGAAATACGAAAAAATACTGCTTAGTCACAAAAATGTGGATGCACCATAAATGGATATTCAAATACGATATTCAAAAAAAGAAAATAATAATAAATATGAAAAATGGCACTTTTATAAAGGCGTATTGGCGTTTGATATGTGTTTAATAAAAAGAGTTCACATGGGCTTTGATTAAATTTCATTTTTACTGCTTCAAGTACCTAGAAATTCTTGAGTTTCTACAAAACTAGTAAATATAATTTGAAAAAAAACAAAAAAAAACAGAGAGACAGACAGAAGAAAAAGAAAGAAACGTAAATAATGTTAAGAGGCGAATCAGCGCCCGAAATATACAATAATATGATACATAATACAAAGTGAAACGATAGTAGTAGAAGAGATAAAGTTGGTAGTTGTAGTTTTAAATAAAACTAGGCGTTTAATCGAACCAAAAAAAAGTAAATAAAATATACAATTAATACTGAAAGAATCTATAACAATACTGTACAACACTACTCAAACAAGTATTTTTTCAGCACTGAGAGTGATGGATTTATGAAAGGGGGCTAAAAGAGCCGTTAATTCCGCGGCGCCTGGAATAGTGCAATAAAAAAGGGAAAAAAGGAGGTGGGGAAAGGAACAAGATATAACTCAACTCAATACTTCGTTTTTCAAAATTGACTATGCAATATATAATTCCACCAAAAGTAAAATGGACACGAAATACGACATCTAAACGCTACTGTCAGCTTCAGTACACCTGTAGCTGAACGTTCATACAGTAAACATTCTATTTTTTCACGCAGAAACCATTATTACTCCTTTTCTCCTAAAAAAATATTGGTTCAAAGCATGAAAAAATCTGGAAACTTTTTTGAGGAAAGGGGAGGTGCTTCAAATTATTGGCCCCGCGGCGCACTTTCCTTAAATCCGGCACTGAGTACTGACACACTTAAAAAAGTCGCATCACATTCTATTCTAGCTATTTATCCGAGATCAATCAACGACATCAACGTTTAACGACTCCAATTTAAGTACATTTCACTTAGTGACTTTTTTGTTCCATAAAATATCAGAACTCGAACGGATTACATTAGCCGAGTTTGTAAGTACAGTTAATGAACTTATAGGTCTAGTGCATCGTCCGACACGACTATCATTTGATACGTCAAGTATGACGTAGCGCAAATAACCACGTTGAATAACGAGTCTTAAAACATATTCATCGAGACGAGAACAAAATAATTCACTGTTACGAAATACGGCACTATTCTACACGCAGTCCGGAGGTGCGAGCTAAATTTTCTTAATTGTAATTAAGTAGATAATAGGAGGGTATCGATAAGGAAAAAAGAACTCATCAAGCTGAGAAATTTGTTACAGTTCACCTAGACTCGGCCATCATTGCCCAAAATACTTTTCATGAACTTCTATTAATTCCTTCCACGTAGAGGCACGTAGTCCTTCCTTTCTTCACTCGTAGGAACGCGTAATTCCGCCCTTACAATTATGCCGATTACCTTCCCCTTCCCCCCGTTCATTTCAGACCAGATATCAATTTTCAAACATTGATAATGATTCAGAGGCAGCCCGGTCCGGTAGAGAATGCAATGTTCTGGCACATAATTACTTATTCACTAACAAGATCTGGACAAGAATATTGAAAAGTTTGTAAAAATTGTTAACTGAATGCCAATTATAATGAGCGACAAAACCTGCACTAGAGAGAGCTACTAATTCACCCGCGCGGATGAAATTGAACGGGTGACCGTGGATACTTTAAAATGGAAATACTGCTATCTTTAGGAGGGTAAAAAACGGCCGAAAATTACTTGCATTGACTATAATTCTATTGTTTAGTAACAATACAATTAAAAAATGTACAACGTTTTTTGGTTTTTTAACAATCAATTTCTAACTGACTTAAAGACGTTCAAAGTTTGCTGTAATCTTATGAAAAATTGTACATCACCTTTTCACAGTACGCAGGGCTACTAACTTTGGAAACTACAAGTTTTAGTGCCTATGAGGCCGAGTCAAATGCAGACGTACTATAGGAGTGTTCAGTCAGATCCGAAAGCCAAAAATTGCTGGTAACTGAGCAGGCCGACTGGCTTGAATAAAATTATGTATTAAATTTTGTTCGTTCCGAATTGCTTGCGTAGAACACGTTAGAAAAGAGTAAAAACATGTTCTTATCAAAAGAAAACCATGTTAATGTCTATCTGAATGTTTCACACAATGTCTTCAGTAGCTGTGGTTAAGCAAATAGACTGAAGTTACGATGTTACTTAATGACCTTAACATTCTCAGCATCGTGTTTCAAGAAAATGAAAAAAAAACTTTTTCAGTACTATTCTTTTTAATTTACAATTGTTCTTCAATTTCTCCATACTTTTCATTTCCCAACAACGCCAAAGTACTTATGCTCGGGAGCCTAATTTGAACCGGTTTGATTTACTACGACACTGCAAATTTGTAATAGCTAAACGGAATTTTGAATTGGAACCCCATATACGAAACTAGCGAAGAATGACGACCGTTCGCTATCACTTCGGACTCACGTAGTGCAAGAGGTCACATCTCCACCAATCAAATAGAGAGGTAGATTCTTGAAACGACGCGAGACACCCCTCAACATTCAAACGCGTTATTGAATTAATTCAACAGGCCAAAAACACCATCCCCCAGATTTCACAAAGCACCTTGCCGACTTGTTTAGTTTTGAAATTTCTTCATTTTTCTATCGTATCCCAGGATCTCTCCTCAGTTCCAACGCAAAACCTCTAGATGCTAATACTTATAAGTCATCGACCATTGGGGAGTTTTGAGCGTGGGACAAAAAATATTGCGATAATCAAGCTACGTTGAAAAAGAGACGCCATCATTATTCTCTTCATCAGATAAATAATTCATTGATGGTCTCGCGCACAATGATGCTAAGTGACATTTTTTTGAAAATGCGTTTCACGGTTGGAAAATGTTCAGCAGATCACCAGCTATCACCCTGGCTTGCCGAAATTGCTGAAAAATTTCTTAGTTTTGCCGCTAGAGGGCGCTTTACGATAATGCTAAGTTGAAAAAAAATCGCTCCCAGAACAAAAATGCTAAGTGAATTCACAAAAGAGCTAAGAGGAAAAATTCTCGAAAAATGGAAACAGATGGAAGCAACCTATTTGGAATTCCCCCAAAAGACCGATGTACCGCGTTGGACGAAACAGGAATAGGAAAGTTGCGGCTGCCAAGATGTACGCAGTTTCGATCACTGAACATCTCAAAATTGTGGATTTCAAGTACATGGCATCTAGGCATAGCTATCTCGAAGCTGATTCCATGCATGTGAGAATAGAGAGGACGGGCGAAAACATCGAAGGATCTACACAACTCGTGAATACGTATTAGTAATCGAAGCAGCTCGCATTAATCCTCGACCCCATAGAGTCATCACTTTCACTCAGCATGTCAGCAAGATTTCATAGACTGGAAGAAGTTCAGTCAACAGCTGTTTGTGAATGTGAACACGACAATGTCGCCCACAAACGGGCACATTTACTTTGCGTAAGTGGGAATAAATTAACCGAAAATTTAAGGAATCATTTTACGCACAAAAGACAAAACATTTCATGAAAATATTCAGGACCACTTTGACTAAACAAGTACAGTACGTACACTTCGTACATTCTAGCAACATTCAAGTTCTCAGTCGAAACATGAATCATAACGAGAATCGATTGCAATGTTGCAGTGTTACGGAATGATGTGAATTTAACTCTACAGCCGCTACAACTGCCCAAAAAATTAGTTTTCTCGTTGATACTAACGAAAAATATAGACGGGGTGACATTGATTATCTACGGTATTTGAACAGTTGTAAACCTAAAGTTTCAAGTGTTGGCAGCCCTGTAATTTGAGTGATCACGTATGAACGTATGATTATTCAACTATCATCAAGTCGATTAGAAATTCACTTTTCGAAGAAAATTTGTCCTAAATTTAACTGCACCATTACCAAAAATTTGAATTATAATCAGTTCTACTGGTAAAATAATTTCTACTCGTTTTTTTACCCCCCTGAAGACAGCTGTTTTTCTATTTGAAAGAACACGTGATCACTCATATATTTTCACCCGCACAGATAATTTGGCAGCACACTCTAGTGCATGTTTTTATCCCAATAGATGCCAAACTACAAAATTAGCGTAGTCTCGCACTATACGCTATGCGTACATTCTTAATCACGCCCGATTTCTCAGACAGTCCTAAGCCTGTTCAAAGTAAGAAGGAAAATGTACATCAGTAATTTCGTTTGCGCCAAGTGGTTGTTTCATTTTTCTCTGATAATTATTTCCTTTTGCGTAAAACGGTTCCTTTTTTTCGAGGATTTACGCGAAATGAAATCACCCCCCACAAACTCCACCGAACCAGAGAAAAAATACGTCAAGTGGCTCAAAATTAAATGGTTACGATTTGAAAAATCGAAACCGAACACAATTCAGTTCAAATACCATTTGAACGCGTCTGACTTTTTATATGTAACTAACTTCACTACTACAGAACCTCTTCAAAACGCACTACTCGCAAGAAATTGGCGAAGAAATCCGAGTTCAGTTCCTATAATTTGTCTTCAATAAAAGCAGCGTATCCGTCACTTCTTCCTACAACAGTTGAAAAGAAAAACGACTTGCTGAGTTCGTTGAAATGCCAGATTATACAGAAAGACTATAAAAATTATAACGAATTCCTTCCTGTTCAGCAGGGGGAAAAATTCTCAAATAATTACTACTCTTTATAAAAATGAAAGACGACTTTCATTGCTTATTAATTTTATGAATTTCGCATCGATTGAGGACCTGACTTCCAAAACGCGTTCAGTCCAAAATTACCGAAGTTGAGATTTTAGTGCTATCTGGTGGAGAAGAAGAAAATACACATTCCAGCGTTCCCCGTGAATTTCTATCTCTATTAGGAGGCGAGTTATATATGTTCAAAGCACTGATACGACTATGATAGTAAATGGGACCTTAGTTGCTTTTATTTATGTTTCCCTAACTTCTGTGTTTCGGACTAAGCGCATTTTGGAAGTCAGCTTTTCTTTAATTACCATGACTGTTACTGTTTGACATTCCATTAAATTTCGGGTACTCAGAGGTTTTAAGAAGTGCAGAATTCTTTGTTCCCAAAGGTGCTAAGTACGAGCGAGACCTTAGGTAACGAAGGTGCCCGTGCACCCTTTTTTATGAGTTTTGGGAATATTAATGTCAATAGTTTGTAATGCTTCCATTTTATTTAATCCTCTTAACTGTATCAGTGTTGCCGTAAAATGAGTGTAAAGTTGGGAAAAATTTCAAAAAGCTCTCCTGAAATATTATTCTTTTTTGCAAGCTAGCACCATTGCGCACGAGACCATCGACGTGTAAAAATGTTGCAGTTTTGTACGGTTTTTACTCGTAATTAAAATCGCAGATAAATCTGCCACAAAACGAAAAAAAAGCATCACCGACTTTCCGGCCTTCGGCCGAAATATTCAAGGCCATTGACGTTTAAAAAAACACATCTCTCGACAAGGAATAGTATTATAAAAATAGAAAACTACCCGGCTATCAAAATTAGATTTCGTATAAATTCAAGTCCAAAAAAACATTAGTACGTAAGTCGCCTCGCGCTTCTTATGCTGACCTTAAATTGAGAAAACTCATAACGACTCGACCGATTGTCATCAAACTTTCACCTGCAAAACTTCCGAGTACTTCTCTATAATCTACCAAAATTTGGAATCAATTGATTCAACAGTTCCTGAGATTTTCGTGGCACAAATTTTGTCCTTAAATTGAAAAAAACTCACGAACGGCTCGACCGATTGCCTTCAAACTCTTCACTGCACAATTTCAAGTACTGCCCCATAATATATCAAAATTTGGAATCAATTGATCCAATAGTTTTTGAGATTTTCGTGTCACAAAATTAGTGTGTACATATATATGTATATAAGGAAACCTGAAATTCAGCCACTATTACAGTCGTGTTCTAAACACTCTGAAACGTAAAACAAACACTGCCCTCGCCCCCATCATGACAACTGTGACGGGTGTAATACCTCCCTTTTCTCCGAAAAATCGGTAATACGAAGCAAATCAATAACGTGGAAGCGCTTCTCAGAAATTTCGAATATTTCCGGCTTTCCTGATGTTCACATTCAGCGAGCAACTGGTAAAGTGGTCGTTTTCAGAGAAAGGTTTGTGGACATTACGAGTGACATACGGCAATACGAAGATGACAATGCTAAGGATCGAGTGTCCAAGACTGGCTCAACTCTTAATTCGAGAGTCAAACCCTCAATTTCATCGAACTACAATGGGTGAACAAGGATAAAAAAAAAGTGAGTTAATTAAATAACTAGTCCTAGAAAACGCTTTTTGTTTCGAGCCGCGCCGAGTAAGGCACTTTCGCAGAGAACCTGAGAAACACTGGCTACATTTTCATTACATCGAATCAGTCAGAAACTGCATAAAAAGACAGATTGAGCAATTATAAAAATGCTCCTGACAAGCTCAAAATCCCAGAGAGAATCAAATGGGTATAAACTGATCGCACTAATCAGAAAAAGCCTTACATGGCATTCACTCGACATGAACGGTACAGACATCACAGCTGAACTGGACTAAATTAACTTGAAACCCAACTCAGTTTCACTCAATAATCTGAGTATGTGAGTAAAAACCAGAAACCTGGACCGGGGTCAAAACGAACCTCTGATCTGGCTTCGCTCTCCAGTGAATTCGAATTTAGCTTCGATCCCGGCAAAAGGTTGCTTGCTTCGGCTCCGACTCCAACAGAAAGCTCTGATACCAGCACAGCTCCGGCAAAAAATTCTTGACGACTTTGGCTCTGCCAAAAATACGGTTTGTTTCGGTTCTGCTGATTTTTAAAGTGAAAGGAAGGAGCACAGGGGTGCGACGTAGTCGAGCAAGTGAAGGGAGCTCGAAGGGTCTGAACCAAAGTCGAACTCATCACTTCACAGGCAAACGAAGGTTAGGCTCATTTAGCGGTTGATTTGACCATTTCCTCCAGTTTATAGTCGAACTTCTTTTTTTTTGACAGTGTCTGCGAGAAAACTTGCAATTGGGGAAGCACCTGCGGCCCATCACTGGCACTCATAGATAGCTTTGTTAAATATTTTGTTTATTTTTTTCGGAGTAGATGTCCTCTGTCCAGCTAATGGAGCAGGTCAATAGGTCACAACACGCCATTGAGACAACTCTCTAAACGCAAACAGAATGCTTTTAGCTTTTGTGTATCACTCATCGAAAACTCGTGCAACACAGCAAGCAAGTGAAGATAACTGTGAGTTGATCGCTAACAGAACCGACAGCCGATATTAACCTCGAAGGACCAAACATACAATACAAAATTAATCAAATTAAGCCCCAAGGACGGAGTAAGCTTAGTAGAGATCACAGCGGATGATATGAACAGGAATAAGGTAAAGGCTATCTCACTACCGAGATGAAGTTAGGATTTGAGTAACGACGCGCAAAACCGATTTGCATCATTTCTAGATACCATAATTCTGTCCACGAAATTTCTCAGAAACCTAAGCGACAATTCCGTACACGTAACGGAAACATTACAAACCGAATTCCGAGATCACTCAACGTACACACGCAAAACCAATCAATACGCGTGACAAAGCTACAAAAATAAATACAAAACCTACAACGAAGACCACGACTAACAATACGTTTCTCAATAGTAGTTTCACTAAACTCTACGGCAAATTAATACTACTTCCCGCCGATTAAACAATAAAAAGTTACGTTAACAAAACCGGACTCGGCTTTTCGAAGACATCGATGGCTCTCCGATCGGGCCATCTAGAAGCGGTCAGAGTCAAAAGTAAGGAGACATTTCTCGATCTCAAGTCACGTAATAGGGTCCCAGTTGCGAATAAATTAAAAGGTATCTCTCCGAAAAAGGACGCCGTTATAAAAATTATCGAGTACGATACTAAAAATAAACAACAATGAAAGACAATAAAATTTGAAACTGATGTATCACACTACGTTCAAGTCGCCTTTTTTCAACTCCCCTCTCGAACCCGCGCAGCACACGTGGTCCTCGAAGACGGCAATCCAACTTAACGATCCACATGCGAGACACGAGAACAAGAACGAAGCCAAGTTCGAACGTCAACGCTGATAATACATAAAGATAAAATAATCTCTACAGATCGAACAACGTTAACTGGATACGCGAAAATGGAAAAACAAAAAACCGAAACGGGGGAAAAACAATCTTAGCAGCCAAAATGCACGAACCAAACATGTTTTCACATTTGTACTTCGAACGTTTTCACTGCCGTGTCAGAAGCAGCACCGCACGGACTGTTCGACAAGAACGGATTCGTGCTCTTGTTCTGGGACTTGGGTTCCACAGCCAGCGAAGCCCAATCGATGTTGAACGGATCGCTGGGCTTTTCAGTGCCAGCAGCAGCACGACTGAGTACCGTTTCAGCCGAGCTCAGGGAGTAGGCTCGCGTATGCAGCGCTAACGCCGGCGCTCGTTTGGCTATCGGCGGCGACGAAGACGACAATATAGCCGGCGTATCAACGGCGACGACCGACGAAGCAGACGACTCGGGCACGCTCATAGTGAGCTGGGCTACCTTGCCCAGCCATTGTTCTGGTTTTGGTAACTGTGCGCTCGCGGACGACGGCGGCGACGGCGGTGTTGCTGGCGGCGTTAAAGGAATATTCTCGATCGAGGATACGGAGGAGAGTTGCTGCGACAGCGTGCTGTTGTTGCTCAACTCGGTTCGCGACGAATTGTTATTCAGTACATTCGTGTCCATGTTCTGCAGACATAACTCCTGCAGACTCGGCAGTAGAGATTGGTCTAGGTTGGTGGTGCTCTCGTCTGTAAATCAAAAAATAAAAGGTATAAGTAGAATCGCATTATTCATATAAAACAAGAAAATCTGCGAATAAAAAGAAAGATATAAGTAACCGAAAGTAGAAATCTGATACATAGTGGCGTCCAGCCGATCAATAGTCGCAAGATATGTACAGTTGCGAATTGTATTTTTGTATTTCAGCTTCGTAATACATAGAAAAAGATAATACGTTAATATGGTGGAGATGCAAGGACAGGTCCATGCGCTGTTTTCGCACTTTTTTCTTCACATTGACACCATGAGGTAGGCATCAAATTACTATCCAGCAGGCGGCCCAACTACTTTTCAACAAGAGTAATAGAGAGTAACTCGAAAAAGCGACAATCAAATGAGAAACGAGGGGACCACGGAGACAAAAGTAGCGTACAAGTGGCGATGACTCCTACAGGCTGTCAAGACTCACTTCAACAGTCTTTATAAGTGGACCTATATCTAGCCCAGCTGTTGAAAATTAGTGTTACCATGGTCCGCCTTTTCTTTCCCGCGTTAGTTTCTGTTTACGTGCGTTTACATCTGTTTGCAGATTTTAGTGCTTACGAGCAACCCTTCGTGACAAAATGATAGGAGTAATATATAACGTCACTGTTCCCCCTATTCTGACGCAGGCTCATTAGGGGCGTTTTCGGGATAGGGGGTGCGGTGTCCCGGGGCCAATTTGGCATGTGTGCATTGCCATACGGCGCTCTATCATGGAATATGACGTCACTGGACATCGGTCCATTAGCAGGACTCGTTAAAGTCAGCTGGAAGCTTTAAAAACTCGTTAGAACCTTTTCAAGATAAAGTTGAATTTCATCAAGGTTCGTCAAGAACCCAGCAACCCCCAGAAATTTATCAAGACATTTTCAAGATGGGGCTAAAAATCTTCAAAATACATACAGATCTTGTCAAAATTCTGCTGAGCGTCTTCAAGACTCATTAAACTTCCGAGGCTAATTTTCACGACTCATTAAAATAACATTATTAAATCTTTCGTCAACAAACCCCAAAGATTTCTTCGTTAACATTACTATAAGTCTTTACAACTCCAACACCTCATTACGATTCTTCACACGATTCTAAGGCAATTTCACGTTCTGTTTCTATTCAAGTTTATAGGGATTTAGCCGAACTACCCAGAGCACTTCGTTGGCGATACCCTGAATACTCTGTAACATGCATTTCTATCGAATTACAAAATGATCTACTGAAGAAAGAAAACAAAAAAGATCTCCGTCTGATCTTCAGATCGCGATTACACTCCGTGATCTTTTTGATCTCACATCATACTTGCATAAAGAAAAAGATTACGATCATTCAGATCACGAATCCGATGATCGTTCGTTGATCTGAGGTTATAATCTTACGGATATTTTCAATGGTGTTGATCTTCCTAGGCTACAGATCATATGATTTTGCCTATCCCTATTTACAATCATGACCTGCAGGCTACAGATCCTTTTTGTTTAATTGAAAATAATAATCTCAGATCAACAAAAAAAAAAGATCATGATCTTGTAAACTTTTTTTTATCTTTGCGATCACCAAGTCATGATTTTGTCCAATTTTTGTAATCATTTTAATTTTAACTCACATTTAAAAACATACAAAGATTACTATATCATTCAGACCATGAATCTCAAGCACTGATATTTTTGTTATATCTGATCTTTATGATCAAAAGTTCATAAATATACAGAGCTGGTTGCTTCAAATAAGTGCTTAAAAATTTAAAAAGACACAAAAAAGAACAGTGTTTCAAACATCTAACAGTATTCTTTGAAAAAATTTCGTTTTAATTTTTTTTTTTTTTTTTTTTTTTTTTGAAAGTAAGGTAACCTAGCCAATAATGGGCACCTTAAGCAATTTTTTCCCGTAAATATTTTTTTAAATTTTATTGGATCAACTTGCGAACGTGAGACAAAAATTACAGAATGAAGGATAAAATTCTCCACAAGTTTACCTTTGAATATGGGAGGAAAGAGCTAAAAATTAGTGTTCAAAATTGGTCTTAAAGACGACCCTAATTTTGGCTAATAATGGGACTGAAAAATTCGAAAATTCAATTAATGGGCACCCAATAATGAACACAAAGAAAAATGATGAAAAATGTATTTTTAATGAGTGGACTTGAAATGAACTACACTTTATATGAATCTGAACATTTTTATATCGATTTTTCTTGAAAATTATAGCTGAAAACATGAGACCCGAAAAAAAAATCGATTATCAATTTTCGTTTTTCTGCACCAAATTTTTATTGGCTAACGGGATGCTACTTTTTGAATGGGTTTGATCTGTTACTTGAACTGTACAACATCTCTACGACATACAGACAACAACCTTTCCGGAGCTCATAGCCCAAGAGTGTAGCTCCGTGGCTCGATAACGGAGAATTTTTTTAAAAAGATCATAAAGTCGCCTAATTTTTGTGATCTTTTGATCCCAAATCATTTTAGATATCAGAAAAAGATTACGATAGTTCAGATGATCACAAATCTGTTGACCATATGTTGATCAAATTTTTCGGTCCTCTAAGGAAGGGACAATGTTCTCGGTTTTTATAAGTAGCACGATATCACTGATTGTCTTTAAACTAAGACTAGCGCTGTACTGAGATTACTTGGAGGGGGGGGGGAAGCTTATTTTCACAACTACAAAATGTAAATTTTTCCACCTAACAACATTTTTTTTTTAGCAACAATAGGTAATAACATTTTCAATTTTCAGATTTTCAGTGAAGGACTGCTGATTCGTCAACCGCAGCCGATTTTTTCAAATTTAAGGGTGCACTTTATCCCTCTCCCTTACTCGTTGGTACTCCTTCGACTAAGACTACAAGTGATACCCACTAGAGGAAAATATTACAAGTTACAGCGACTTTCCTGGGGCAATTGCAGGCTTTCCAGTTGCGAAAACACCCAGACAAATGTTAAATACCTTGAAAAAATGTTTCACGAGGAAGCAGTTGGTATGAAGAATTCCAGGGTTATGACCCACAGAATAAATACCAACCGCACCACTCACCGTTTTAAACCCTCTCGGATAACCCAACAGACAATGTTTATTTTAGAATAATCAGGAAGAATAAACAGTGGCGATTTTAAGCTCTCCAACAAATTTTCCCAGCCTAAAATGCGTGATTCTGCTGAACAACTCATACTAATACAGCTGGCACCTTTAATGTACTAAAGCAAAGTGCATAATATCTCTGCAACGACTCATTTTTGCGAAATAATGAAACCTAACTACCGGTGAAAACACGTGTCATCATTACAGACGATCGCATTTATCACATTTAATTTCATGGCATTAATCGTAAAATAAAAATGACGATTGTTATTTGGCATGGATCCCGCTCTCCCGCATTCTTACGCATAATTTTTTTTTTAATCGAGAATTTCAGAAGGTACGTCGGATGCGAATGACACATCATACATCCCACGGTTGAGAGAACACGTTACTAACCTGAACACGGTTTTTGACCGAAGTAAGAGGAACTGGGATGCGAGACGACCGGCTGTAATTCGATCAACTGCGACGAACACTCAGACACTTTCTGCGCGAACATGTCTCTGACGGCTGAGTTCAACTGGAACATTTAGATAATCATTTCTAATGAGCTGCAGTAAATATTACACGCAAGATATACATTTCAGTCGATAAAAACCAATAATGTACTCATATGCAGTATACGAAGAAAACAGCGCAGAAAAACGTCACTGCAAAGAAAATGTCAAAACAGTAAAGAAGTCAATGTCGACTAGAAGACCTTTGATATCTGATAGTCTTGATTCTTAAGTTACGCTATTTTACTTTCAATCGACTTCTCGATTGCATTCTGGTATGTAGTATACTGTATTCGGCGTGCAGAACACGCAATTACCATACCACAGATAGGCACCAAACATACTAATTCGAAAAGAAAATATTTCAAAATTTCCCATCTGTAGTCATTTTGCGATTCAAAATACGATAATCAACGCCGAGTACACACCTGATCTGTATTGGAAGTGATCAGATCGTCGTTTTTGGACAGCAGAGATAACCCTTGAGATAGTTGTTGACACATTGCACTCACTTGGTCCGTTACTGTGTTAGTATTCGACGTGGTTATGTCAGTGGTACGGGTAGGCGATACCTCAGGTATGGGGCTTACTGAAACGATTACAAAAAACAAACTAATTTTCGAAACAAATAATGAATTGAAGATACCAATATTCCAAAAAGTGTCTAGTCCATTTATTCGAAAATATGATTTTGGCGACATCTGTTGGTCAAATGTCGAAATGTGACCAAATCAGAATAATATGATAAGTACCTAATCTATCACTGTATACGTGTTCAAAGACCTAGCGCATTCGGGACCCGTTTCTAACAAGTGCTTTGTTTCGGTTAGGTTTCATGTTCAGGAAAAAATCATTTTGGACTAAGTACTCTTTTTGGAATTTTCATCTTCTATGAACTGTAAGTATACTACTATGTCGAAACAATATCGTTCTAAGAAGGTGCTACAACCTCCGCACATCACCGGTATTCGAAACTGACCACGTAACGTGCTGAAAAAGCTCGACTAATGACTGCGTATTCTCATCAATTGCTCACGCTACAAGATAACTCAAGCAGATACGGTTGCAGCGTCAGTACGTTTATCTCTTTTTTCTCGGCGAAATAGGGGAAACTGTCACCTCATCTTCACGGAAAACAATAAAACGCTCAAGATAAAATTAATTACCCGGTGTTTTCAAATGCACAAATTGTGACGTCACCGTTCGCGGATCGAAAGAATATTCTAAGCTATGCGATCTGGTCCGTTCCGCATTTGAGGGCAAATCACTAATTCGCAGCGAAAGCTGTCGTTTAAACGGAGTAACGTGATTTAGGTGAGATAATCCACGCATCGAGTTTTGTCGCTGCAGCATGAATACGGTAGCGTGGGGTCGTTCGATCGCATGTGTACTCACTTTTGGCGTCGCTCTGATTGGTCTATTTTCTGGAAAACAAAACAGAAAGGACTAATAAATACATCGTGTCATCAGTATCAAATTATGTATCTTCCAACAACTATACAAAAAACCAAAACAGGACCGTAACGCCACAAGTCCGGTTGTAGCATCATTACGACAGAAGAGCTGGATATTACGAGTAATTGTAACACTTCTTGAAGGACATAAAACATCTGATACCATTAACTCTGATACACTTAGAGGAAACTGACGTATATGGGACCTGAATTTCTAATTGAAAGTTTGAAAGTTTTCAGCCACAATATTAGTTTGATGTTTTGGAGGAGGAAAATGAAAAAGATGACTTACAGACCATATTTTCAAAAAAAAAAAAAAAAAAAAATCAATAATGACCAAAAATGACTTAAGACTGAAAAAATGACCAAGTGGCCATCCTGCCACTGGTCGCCAAATCTCTTCAACTGCGCGCTGGAGGAGGTAATGAGACATCTCGACTGGGGGGATAAGGGAATTAAAATTGACGGCGAAATTTTAAATAATCCAAGATTGGCAGACGCATGTCTTATTAGCGAGTGACTCAAAAGATCTGGTTCATCTGGTTGACATGGCAGACAACCTTATAGCGGCATGCAGGCCAGTCGGGCTCGATATAGATGCCGAGAAAACTAAATTACTCTCTAATGCAATGTTGCCAAATGAAATTCTCAAAAAAGTACCACAGAATGTCCACTGGATTTGGGAAACAAAATATCATGACTTTTCATGACATTTTTTCATGACTATCATGGGGGAATGGGGGATATAAAAAGAAAGAAGAAGAGGGGGGGCAAACCCGGCACTTCGCGCCTTATAGGGGGCCCAATACAGAGTGCGCTAAACTTCCATAATAAATATTCCCTCACTATTTTTTTCTCATTAAATGAATTAAACTGATTTTTTTTTTTTGGTAATGGAGACATTTTGAACTATGACATGATGAAATATCATGACTTTTTCCAGTTTTGGGTACAAATATTATGACTTTTCAAGACTTTCATAACAATTTTTTGAAATCATGACTTTAGTCGTGACTTTTCCAGCCAGTAGACATCCTGTACCACCATCGCCAAAAAAATTGCCACATTTTTCAAGAAAGTGCCACGTAAATTTTTCTCGCATGTGGAGTAGTGACAGATGAAATCCCAAGATCAAAAGATCACTGATTGGAAGAAAAAGGTCCTAAAATAATTATCCAAAAAGTCCTTTTTCGCAGGCGAATTCTGAATAAATGTAAAATGTGACAGTGTGGCATAAAACTTGCGGAAAAAATTTTTTGGTTTATAAAAAAGTATAGCAGTTGTTGCAGTTTTACCTTCTTAGAAGACAAAAATAGTGCAATATTGAAAAAAATTGGAAATATTCTGCAAAAATTGTGAAAACTGGCCAAATATTTTTGAATAAGGGCGATTCTCCGAAAAATGGACAATTCGACGAAGACAAAAACAAAAAAAAAGGTTCATTTCTGAATTTTTTTTTCGTTGAAATCGATACTAGGGGTATTGAAAAAACATATTCCGGTACCGGCCGAGCTTAAATTTGATTTTGGGGGGTTGTAAAAAAAATTGTTATGACAAATTGTTCACGTTTACATAGTGTGATAAGATAAGGCTGTACGATCACACAGCGGCACCGTGGGCTACAATCTCACGGATCACGGTTTTATGAAGTAGGTACCAAAAATTCATCTAAGAAAGCAGTCTCTGCACGAAGAAGATCTAAAGCTGTTTCTACAGACTGCTTTCAAGTGTCGAACGATTCACGTCCTTCAACGTGGATACAAGAAATACGAGAGTATCCACATTGAATAATATTTTATGTCCACGAATAAGGACAAAATCGTCTTTTTCCTTTTCCCATTGAGTAAATATGCGGAGAATATTTGATACATGTTGCTGAATTTAATGTGGCCAACATTAGATATATTATTACGTTTCTACAAATTCCGAGCTGTAAATTCAATATGGCTGTTGATGTCCACGATGGACACTTTTTTTTTTAGAAACCAGGATCTCAGCAATAAATGAGTATTTCAGCATACAAATTATCATTATTTCACAGAAGTTCTTACACAGCCTTCTAGAGGAAGTTATGCGAAAATTATATGAGCATTTGAGAGAAGTTTATGCTTATGGCGGAACCCTACAGAGAGGTTTGAAAATTATCCACGTTGAAGGACATATCTCTTCCTAGACACAACTTTGAGGCATTCTAAAGGTTACTTAACTTGGTTAGAAAAAGATTGTAAGACCTATACCGTGCTGCCTCAACTTACCTCTTCAACAATGGGAAGCAGTAGTTCCTGAAAATTATGTATTAAACCCTCCCAGCGAGCAAAAAAAAAAACACGGAACTAGACCAAGGTTGACACCCACGTTGATGGACATTTCAGGTGCATTTTCGATTTTCTAAGGATGTTCTGCTGAACTAGGGAGAGCTTTTACCACTGTTTCCATCAGAAGAGTTCATTTCCTCAATTTTACATACTGCGCATAGCATTCTGATAATAAGTGGCAGCGTTACAGCCCATTTACATGAATTGTCCATTTTTCGGAGAATTACCCATATGCTTTAAAAAAACAGAAAATACGCCGAAACATGATTTTTACCCAAAATATGCTCGATTAAGTGTGGCTCATTCTTCTTAAAATTATAATATGAATCACAAAAATAACATGGGTATTCCCTGTCTACTTTGATAGAAAAAAAACATGCAAAAGCAAATTTTTGAAATCCTATTATTTTATGATAAGCAGAAATATATTCAAGGGACACTTCGGTCGGAGATCCAAAACGTATGACACTATCTAGGCACGATCTGCATAACAAGCTTTTTTGAGTAAGGTGTCCAATGAACTAGTGTTGCCTATTATCTTTATTGTTTATCTTCGAAATAGAAAATAATTATTTCCCATTGGAATTATTAAAGAAGTGCCATCAAAAGTGCCACATAGATGTAAAAGTGCCACACTTGGCAACACTGCTCTAGTGCTCGAAAAGAGCCGGTGTTTATTGTCAACCAGAAGATAGAGTGGGAGTGCGAAACGAGATACCTTGGCTAGATAATATCCTTCAGCAACTCGAGAGGAAAGGAAGTCTCAAACATGATTAAAAGTGTCTGGAGTAACATTTGGAAACTGAAACACCGAACTAAGTCTTAAAAATATCGACCGCCCAAAATGGTCCAACTTCGCCCAACTGCATTCAACTTTCAATGAGTTAGTTCTCGAAATTCAGGGAATCTTTCAACCAGGGACGTATCGAAATGACAGGCAGCCATTCCTCAAAGTGCTGACAACTGGCTTTGGGTGGAATATTCGAGACTTTCTGCCTGTTTCTACCACGTTCATTTGGCGCACATACTTGAAATTTCGTTTCGCTCGCTGCGAGTTTTCCAGTCGGAAAGATTTGCCCCATCGGGTAGTTTCGCTTCGGGACGCCCTTGCAAGACCTGAACGCGTTCAACAACGCGCCTGACATCGAGAATTCCAACAGCGAGCCAGAACACGCCTCATCATTATTCTACGCGAAAAATCCCGCGGCTCATTTGATTTCATCACAAGAGCTCAACGTGCCGACGAATACACATGCAAGGTCTGTCCAACTCGCGCTCGCTCCCTCGGCCTCTCGACGAAGCCAACACCCGAGTCGATCGGCCATACAAATCGCGCCAATAAAACACACTTCGGCCGACACGAAAGTCAAATAGAGGATGTTTATCCGACTACTCCATCAGAACACTAATCGAATCGTGTGTCGCATGTTCGAAACACGACGGTGTCGCCGCCGCCGCTGATGGAGATGCGTTAAAACAAAAATATCGTACCTTTCCTATTATAATTGGTGTTAATATTGTTGTTGATATTTATAACAGTGGTGGCGGGAATCGTACTGTTCGACGTGTTGTTCGCGGCTGCGGTAATCGAGGCGTTCACGTTGTTATTCACGTTGGTCGTATCTTGCAATTTATCCGTGTACGATGGCTGTCGAAAGCTGCCCGATCGAGTAAACGTCGAAGTCGACGTGTCAAAATTCATCGTGACGCTGCATTCTTTATCTCGCTTCTGTTTGCGCTCCAGGCAGACGGCGAATGCGCAACCAACCGCGTGACTCAATCGTTCACCCTGTGTGCAAAAAGTATACAACCATTAAAACAGGCCTTGTGTTGAAACACCGCGTTTGTCACTTCGTCGAAATCGTGTCGCACCTACATACTCGTATACGAAACGAGGCAGACAAAAACGTGCGAAATCACTCTCTCGCCATTCATTTTTCTCCCATTCCGGCGATTAAAACAATTGGAGGCGACTTTCGAGGCGCGATGTCTTGTTCGCGGACACCTCACACAATCTTCGCCCAAGTATTATTTTCGCATCGATGCACGTACACTCGATACGAGGATGCACAATCGCGTACAATACTTCCGCATATTCTCACGGCGACCTGCCGTCTATTCAAACAACAAACACACGCCGTCATTCCAGAAAATCGTTAAACAAAGACAACAACAAGGCATTAGAGGCGTTAGAGAGAGAGAAAAAAACGCGAATTAATTAAACGACAGTTGAGTTTGTGTAAAATGCTGAGAATGTAGGAATAAAATGGCAGCCAGGTGACCAAGTTTTCTCATAGGCCATTATAACGGGCTGTGACGTCTAGTAACAGCAGTTCTAGAAATTAAGCTCAGGTCCAAGAAAGTATAAAACTAAAAATGCAAATAGAAACACGCAATACCCCAAGCCGGATTTTGAATATCGCGGGGCATATCAATCAATCAAATAGGCCTTTATTTAAATCAAGAACACATATTTTTTTTAAAACTATCTCCTTAAAAATAATTCCTAACCTACGTAACGGCAGGTCAAGTTGCCCTCTGCTGGGCAAAGGCCTCTCTTAAAGGCGTTCTAGACAATCAATATTTCTGACCTCAAAAAATTGACATCCAGAATCGATAAATCCAGAAATATTGACCTTTCATCCAAACAAGCAATGTTGGTTCCCCAGATGATCAAAAACTAGCTCGACAGAACATGTAAATTATCAGCATTTAGTTGTTCTTTATCAGTGTATTAAATTCAATTGGGCTTATTCGAGGTCTGCAACGAGACAGAGTATCCATTTAAATTTACGTTTGTATAGTAATAATGATGAGTGATTCAAATCTTGGAATCGCCATCTTTGCGCTATGATCGTGATACGATTCGATTGTGATGTTCCACAAAGAAGGCAATGAACAGTACATCTCAAAATGATTGCGCTTCTTCTTTTTTGCGCTGAGCAGCGGCTCATGCTTCTTCTCTTTCCATCTTCACCATTCGAGACATAGACATAAACCACCAAAAGAAACTGAAACGACACCAACTTCCATCAAATTCCTTTACTCGTTACCAGTGTAGATGCCCGTTCAGTTTCCTGTTCTCGTCTCAATTTTTGATGACTGCAACAATATTTCTGTCCCCTTTCCCCGACACAGTCAATAAAATTGTCGAGAGTAGCAATATTGGTCAATATTATTTGACCGTCTAGAACGCGCTTTAAGCGTTCCCATTCCCTTCTGTCCTGTGTCACCGTGTGTTATAATTTGCTTTTGAGCAAGTCATCCAGTTCATCTCTCCAACTGGTTTTTTGTTTCCCCTTTTTTCTCCTCTCTGTCAGATACAAATTAGAGGATAGTTTAGCCCACTTGTTATTGTCCATCCTTGCTACCTCCTTATTGCGGGCAGGAAATTAGGAGTATATTTTAGTTTGTTCTTGATTTTAGAATTCTTAATTTCATCTGAAAGCCTGATGCCGAGCATTGCTCTTTCCATATTATTTTGGAGGGTTACGATCTTTTTTCTTCGGCTTTGGTGAGAGCCCAGGTCTGGCATCCGTACAATAGGGTTGGGAAAACGCAGCTATTTAAGATTTCTTTTCACCTTGGTGTTTTACCGAAGAAATTCCTTTTAGTACGTTTTTTAACTAACAAAACTTTTTCCTCGAGTTTGCTATTCTCAAAACTAATTCTAAACTTTTTGTTTTGTCAAAAGAAATTATCTGTCCTGAAAGGACAGGAATATGAATCCGGGACCTGTAAACACCCGTTAAAGAGTCTTATACATTCATACATAGTCTTAACACAATCTTGAGGACTCCCAACATAGTCCTCAAATGTTCTTATCACAGTTTAAGGAGTCACATAATGTTTCAATACAGTCTTCAGAAGTCTCACTCATTTCAGGACAATTTACAAAGTCTCAAATCTCAACACAGTCTGATAGCGTGTTAACAACCTCTGAACTAGTCTTAGTAGTCTCGGCAGTCTTCATGCGTTTTAAAACAATCTTTAGGAGTCGTAATATCCTAACAGAGACTCGACAGATTTGATAAATTGTGGTCTGACCAAATTCTCATATTATTGACGAGCATATTTCTTGATGCTTCAACGGCACTAAGGTTCCAAGTGTATGTTTGGAGGCTCCTGGAGGGTTAGAACTCTGACTCCTCTCCCATGGTTATGACATTACAATAGAATACATTACCTAATTTCACTCGCAGTTTCAAGTTTTTTTCCCTGTTGCCAAAGCTTCTCCTGGTTTGTTTGCCAAAATTTCTGTTTTTTCAATGTTAATTATAGACCCGTCTCCTTTTCCCCCCTCGCTCAATTAATTTATCATCTCTCCTAACTCGGTTCTGGAACCGGTTATCTATATTAATAAATGTATATGTATCTGAATAAATGTACATGTATCTGTCTGTCTGTCTGTCTGTTCGTTCCTCATATTTCCCTGGAAATTTTTATTTCTGTATGTCTGTCTGTCCTTCATATTTCCATGGAAATTTCTATCAACAACACGGTTGCAGACTGCAGTCGCGCAGAAACAATACGGCTGCAGACTTCACTACACTGTTCATCTGATCGCCATGAGACTTTGGGAAGTTGTTATCTAACTTTGGGAAGTTGTTCAGTACACTCCCGCGAAGGTTTCTGAGGGGAGGATGCTCCTCAACCAGGAACGTAGCTACGGGAGAGTGGGAGTCTGAACACCCCCTTGACATCGGCCGACAATGTGAAAAAATTTAAATTTATTCTGGTAATAGTAAGTATTACACCTGTACAATTTGAAAAATCACCCCCTTCATACCAAGTCTGGCTACGCCACTGTCCCCGACACGCTCCTGTTACTATGACGTCATAGCACTACTGAGAATACTTGAGTGAAAACCATGCCTTGGGTTAACATTTGCATGGAGATTTCTATTAATAATACGGCTGCAGACTTTAGTCGCGCACGCCGAAGCAAAGATCAAGATCAATGAGCATATGGCTGGAAGAAAAATAAATTTCCATGTAAATGTCAACCACTAATCTGAATTGTCACCTTGAAAAATTAAATCACACGGGCTGGCTCTGAGTCGGGGGGAGGGGGGGGTCATGGAAATTTCTATGTCTGCAGACTACAGTCGCGCAGCAACAGCACGGCTGTAGACTATAGTCGCGCAGGGCGCTGCAAATGTCAACCACTGAATTCGTGTTGGGGGAGCGAGGCCGGGTTCCCTACCCGGGCATTCGGTAACTATCCTCGATCATGAGGTAAGTACTCCCGGGACCCCTTGGTTTACCACTGTTTTTATTGGGAAATCGTCTTTGATCGAATCAGACGCCTTTTCGTAGTCTATAAAGGCCAAATGAACTACCTTTTGATATTCTTCGGTTTTTTCCATAGTTTGTTTTATTGTAAAAACATTATCTACTGTTGAGAAACCTTTGCGAAATCCTGCTTGTTCAATTGTTTAGTTTTCGTTGAGGAGCGTGTTTATTCTTGTTTCTATTAATTTTGAAAAACATTTTGATATGACTGGTATTTAACTTATTGGTCTACAGTTTCTTATGTTGTGTTCGTCTCCTCTCGTGAATAGTATAATAATTTCTCAGGTTTTCCAATCTAGAGGCATTTTTCTTGTGGCCAAAATCATGTTGAAGAGTGGGGTGAGGCGTTTGATCATTAATTCTCCTCCATACAATATCTGTTCGTTACTGATTTTGTCCACTCCCAAAGCTTCATATTTTTTTTAGTTTTTTTTTTTAATTATTTCTTCAACCTCCCCTTCTCAGAATTGTGGAACTTCTTCTTCTGGGTTATCTCTCGAAATTTTAGATGTTCTTAGTTTACTTTTACTACACGAAGACCGCGGGGTATAAAACTCACATCAACTGTCAGCTCCCTGCAGAGAAAGTGGATAAAGTTTGGATTCAAATTTTAAAATGAAATCAAAAGCAGCCTTAAAAAGCAAGTAATATGCCAAAATTGAGACCCAACCCACTAAACAGGGCCTTTGTCTAAATATTTTACATCTCAACTGCCAAGACCTGGCAAATGAGGAAAAAATTATGGAACTAGAAAATTCTTTGGAAAATTTGAAATATGCCCTAATGCACACTTGTCCGGAAAAGATACTTACACAGGAAAATGTCAGTGGGGTTCTAGTTACATTTCGAAAATGTTCAAAAAGAACGGAAGTCAGCGCATATAACCTGATCGTATGTGATAGGGACTAAGTTTCAACATAGCTGAAACCTAAATGAGTCTGAATGAGTGTTTCAACCAGGGGCGAAACTAGCTGTTTTTTCTAGGGGGGTGACAACTAAAAATTTGCCGAATAAAATGAATATTTTGCCGAGTGGCCAGTAAACTTTACGATTTGCCGAATTTTCCAACTGCACTGACGACCCTGGGGGGTGTAACACCCCACACCCCCCTTTGTTTCTTCCCTGGTTTCAACAATTCCCAATGGAATATGACTGAGCCTAAATCTATCATAGAATAATGAAAATGAATCTCAACAAAAACTGAACTAGTTTTAATCCCTATCAGTTCATCTGATAATAAGCGTTTGAATTTATATCTACATGGAATTTGAACTGCATACCAATTTTTTCATTTTCTGACAGAGGTTTCTCTTGTGCATCCGGCTTTAGCTCGGGCCTTGATTAAAATTACATACAACTTTCAACATTTTCAATTTTTCTTCAAGGATCTACTGCGTTTACTCGAACACGTCATGAGAACAGAAACTAAACGTTTTACACGCGATTTCGTAGCATTTTTTCACTTTTCACGAATCACAAAATTTGTGTTGTCTTCGACGGCGAGCGATACTCAATTGTTCTGCAATGCGCATGCAACATACACAGATAATGAGAAGAGAAAACGAATGATCGTATAGCACTTATAGAGTGCAGATGTTCACCAGTACTTGGTTTTCGTGCCTGTAGTAAATTTCGAATAAATTGAATCCTGCTGGACTAATTACAATACAGAATATACAACGAGCCAGGAAAGAAACATTAAACGCCAATCTTACAATTACTTTTTCCCAACGAGATAGTCCAACTATTTGTTTTAAAATGCCTGAATTAATATGCCAAATTGCACAAATAACGATGCTAAGCCATACCTACGTCCATTACAATACGAAGCACGACTCGCATTCTTCGATACCTAGAATAATGCTCTTTCTCACGAGAATACAAAATCTCTAATTACCGATTCTTTTAATGCGAGAAACCCATGGCACATCCATCTGCGAGTCGTTCCATCACGACAGATGTACGAAAAACCTCGTTCGTGATTTCTATCCGGCGCGCAGAACGATACCTTCTCGATAGTTTGATCGACTATCAACCCCTGCAACATAAACAATATTATATTAATCAATTTATTATCTACTGTGTTAGGAACAGGCACGGCGCAAAATGTTATAACTATCGTTTAAAATGCTGGTCAATACAAGTTGAAAACTTTGGTAATGTTATCAGATTAACAGAAAGAAGAACCGAAATCTAAGCACCGCAGCTCCGTATAATTATAAATCTGTAATCAAATATTTATCGGTACAATAGTGATAGCCGAAGGGCTCAATCATTCCAACCAGGGACCAAGGGGCATAGAATGAAAGTCTGCCAAACGACGACCACATTCCCAAGACATGAAATCTTTTCGGAAATAATTTCAAAGAATTTGCTAAAACAAAATAACCGGATAAAGCACACGTTCGAAAGTACACAAACACGGGACACTATACACTCAAGTGTTATGAAAGATTTTATCCAATGGCTCGAGCTCATTAATCTTCATCCGAAGTTCAATAACGAATGCCGAGCAATTTCCACACCAACATTAGTTAATCGAAACAAACGTCGCCCCTGGCAGATTTATCGGATAAGTTGAAACTGTCGGGCATTTCGTGTTTGCATTGGTGCTGGAATGCTAGCAACTCGGATGATTAAACTAGATGTAGTTGTGAAAGTACCAAACAATTTCTATGATTAGCAGCGTGTCTTGGAACCGCCAATTACACTGCCAACCGACCCATTCTCAAACTTGCAAAATCACGTAATAACGCACGAAATAACTACCCAGACGATGTAGAGAACAAAGTACTTTTCCAACCCGCAAATACATGGCCATTTCGTTCATAATTTTTTGATATAACTGAATTTTCTAATAAGACCCGTGCTTGTCTTCCTTATCGACCATATCATTCGCCAGAACTCTGAAGCATTCCATACGGCATGAACTTACAAATCATCAGGGCCGTATTACCGCACGGGCCCGCAGGGCACAAAATTTTCGGGGGGCGCAAAATTTTTGAGAAAAATAAAAACGGATAGAACAAATCACAGGAAAAAAATGATAGGGATGAGAATGAGCGAGGGCGCTTGAGAAAGATCAAATAAAGCGCGAGCAAAAAAATAGCAGTAAAAATTAAAAAACATATGTTGGGCATGGGGAGGGTCGCGTAGAAGAAAGGGCCCAGGGGCGCTAAGAGTCTTAATCCGGCCATGCAAATCATGGTCAGTGATCCACTTTGAGTCAAATAAGCGACCAATTGTCTACGCGGATGACTACAAACTCTTACTTTTGAAAAGGCACAGATCTAAGGAAGGTAGAACAACTCTGTAATGATGTTGAGACAACCATGGGTGCAGAAATGGAAAAGTTCGGCTACGTTCTACCACGACGTGAAAGATCCCATACGGAGGGGGGGGGGGGTGCAATCAAGACTACGAACACTTTCTTCTACGATTATATCACGGATCTCTCAAACGTAGTAAAGTGCAAATTAAGCTATAATATAATGAGGATGGGTAGACAGTTTGCCAGGTTTAAGGATAACCATGGTGAAACACCCTATATTTCAAATCCCAGTAGAGACCATTATTCTCTCTTCCGCTCCTCTGATAAGTTTACTCCGGATTCTGTTTTCTCTTTGACATGATCTTGGTTTCAAAGATCGTTGTACCATCCAAATCGTGATCTTAAAAGTGATTTGAGAATCATTGTCAGGTACTGTGGTCTGAGCTTCTTCAGTGCTCCTACGAGAGGGTTTTCGAAAGAAAGAAATACAGGCAGGAAGACAGTCCGAAATAAACAAAAGGAAAAAGGAAGGAAAAAAAAAAGAGAAGTCACTCTGAAAGTATTTGGATTTTTGTAATCTACTAATCTAAAAAATGATCCAAACTCAAATTGAAAAATACTATCTTTCTTGACGGTGACTGTTGGAAGTAGACTTATAAGGATCACCAGAGTTTTCTACGGGGGTACGATACGATAAGAGGCCGGCTGGCTGTAACCCGACGCTCTACTTTCTTCATGTGGTACCCTGCTACCTTGGGACCATTTTCCGAGTGAATAATTGTGAGTTGGCCTATTACTATGCACAACGAGATAAGAGAGTAAGCGAACATTTTCAAGTAAGTTAGCCTATTACCATGCACAACAAGACAAGAGAGTAAGAGGGCAGCTGCTACCCTGCAAACGAATCTTGTTTCCTAGAACGAACTACAACCCCCCCCCCCCCAATAGTTCATCAGATTAATGAACTATTTTGTTCCTATTACTTTCACATTCCACAATAATTTGGCAAAAATGGGATACTGATTAGCCTTGATGGCAAATTTTAGCATGTAAAATCTTCACTTTTGCCTGTGAGTCTTGACAAGATAGTCTTATACTCCCCCCCCCCCATATACACGTTCTAAGACAGCTTCACATTACTGTTTATACATTCGATCTACTTAATAATTAAATAGGCCAAGTCGGTAAAATGTGACAGCAGATAGTATGCAACGTGAGGAAGGAAAATGTTATGTACATGTAAATCCTACACTCAAGATTAAAGAGAATCTAAATCCTCTAAGGTTGAGAAATAGCGAATGATATAAATCCTCAAACCAGGGTGGCCACTTTTCTTCAAATATGAATTTCCCTGACTTTTCCCTGATTTTTCCAGATCCACTTCTCAATTTTTTCTCAACGAGTAAGCCTACTTGTTGGAAGTTCATTAATAAGCGATATCACTCAATTTTGTTTTCAATTTTTAGTTACGCAATTTCCTACCAACAGGCAGCAAACAAAAATCTTACATGGAACTAAACATAGGTACCAACCATCAGGAAAAAGAAATTCTATTTATATAGATGAGATTTAAAAAAAAATTGAAATATGCTGGGCATATGTGTAGGGGCAATGGAGAAAACGGGAAAACGGGAAAACTGGAACATTACAGCTACGAATTGGGTCCCCATAGACCATAAAAGGTAGGTGGGGCATTCCTCGATAAAGTGGCTCGATGAAATCTCCAGGGCAGTCGGCCCAAACTGGGCAAGCGTGGCACAAGAAAGAAGAAGATACAGCAAGGATACAGAGGCACATATCCCACAGGGCCACGTAGTCGAGGACTTAGTGTAGGATCCGAAGGATCATATTAACTATATCATTTAATTTTGTACTACGTCGCGCTGTAAATAAATTTACAGATAGCTACTTATACGTAATTCAAGTTGCAAAGAAATCAGAACCATGACACCTCTAAACCACAACATTTTATTAAGAATTTATTTTTTGAAAATTCCTTGACTTTTCCCTGATTTCCAGTTTTTCTACGAAAGTGGCCACCCTGTCAAAGGTTGAAAAATGGCAAATTTTCATTGCGAGTTTGATTACTAACTTGAATTTGTATTTGTATTTTTTTTTAATAATCAACTGATAGAACATTGAGGGTGAAAAATATTAACCTAACTACATTGCCTAACTTTGATACTGAAGGACTTATACATACCAGTATTAGAATTCCAGTCATAAAATTTGAGTATAATTTTTGGCACAACTTTTAATTTTTGTACACCTTCTATTTACTATATAGGACACCAGGTAATAAAACTATAAATCTGTTACATTTTCAGGTTATTATCTACTGATATCTTCACAATCGGTCGGACAAAAGTTGTCACACACAAAATTTAATCGAAAATTTGGAAAATTCCGTAAAATTAAAACTTTTTGAGAGAAAGTTCACCGAGCAACCTGTTATTCTTTGTTAAATATAGCTGTGAATCGTGGCTACTTTGAAAGAGACAAAAATACTACCGCCAAAGCCTATCACGAAAATTGAAAGTTGTGCACTTCAACAATTGAAACTCTATTGTGAAAACAACCAAAGTCAGTGTTTTGATTTTTCTAACTGAATGACAGACCGAGCGTTATCCCCTGCTCAGATAGATGAACTGCAGCTTCTTTTCATTCTCGGATGGTTACTTGATAAAACGAGCCGCAATGTTTTCTCATAATGGCTACTCAGGGGTCTGGCTGGCCGAGTGGATAACGCACTGACCTCGGAATCCGGAGGTCCCGGGTTTGAGCCCAAGTAGCAACACGCTACATTTCGATCTAGGCTAGTTTTTCGGCAAGAAGAGAAAAGGGCTAACACAGCCCTAACAGCCTCCCGACGTCTCTGAGGCAGTGGCAGATCTATGGGGGGGGGGGGGGGTCCGGACGTTTCCTTTGGGCCGAAGAAAAAAAAAAGAAAAAAACATTGCGAATTTTGAGTTCTTTCTCCTGTTTTTGAGTATTTGCAGCACTTTACAGTCTACAATGTTCATTTTGAAACGATTTAATCACATTATGAAACAAGTCTTTAGAAATTATTTAAAATGACATCCATCTCGGATTTTTAGGGGGCGGAGGTGGAAAAAGTTTTATTTTCAAACCCCCCTCCTAGGAAAATTTCTAGATCCGCCACTGTTTTGAGGTAATGTTTGAAAGGACGGATTCCAGGGCTCGGGTTGAGAGTAAAATAAGAAAAGAGGGAGGAAGGGGGGCTGATATAGCTCAAGCTGTCACTCAAGTCACAAAATCTAAACTGACTATCGTTGCTTTCACAATTGAGGTGTCAACTGAATTCAAACTTCAAGACGAAAACCTTAAAACGGTTGTAGCCTCACAATATCAATGGTAGGCGATTCGGTTCGGCAAATTTTTGTTGCTTCTTCAAAATGTAACCCACTGATTACCATTAAAAAGAATTAGAATTAAAATGAGTAATTTCTGAAAATTCGTTGTTTTCAAATTCTTAAGATTTGGAGCCCCTTCAATTCTGAGAGTAGATCACGCTGGTTAACCTTGTCGGGTAACTGTCACCTCCTATACCGGCTAACCGGGTTGACATACAAAGCTGAAATGCCACAAGTTGCATTCATAAACCAGAATGGGCAGTCAAGTGAAGCTAAAACTAAATCAATGTACTTCGCTTTCTCATCCGAGTATTTCGTTTTCTTCGAAAAGTTTGGCATCTAAAATACCTGGTAGCAGAGTTTGATCATACATCGATGTTTCAAGGTTCAAGCGATTGGTTTCTTCTGAAATGACCTATGTTCTACGAGTAAAAACACGCACCGAAGGTTTCAACGAGAAAAGACCGGTATATTCTAAGTTCAACTGTTTCCATACATTTCCTTCAGTTAGTAATACACCTTCACCTCGCATTGACCAGAATTACAATCGAAATATGCACGAGGAGACAGACATTCCATTAATGAATACGTCATACGACTGATCGTTTGAAAAACAAAGTACGTAATCTGGTCACATTCATACACATACATCAACTCAAACACAACCACTAGATCACAGATTCTTCCTTTCATATTGAACTTCATTTTACAGTCGGCACCCACACCTTGGTCCACGTTCACCGTAATTCGAAAAATTAGGATTCGAGTTTTCATCGCGACTCTTCATGGCTTCCAAAAACATTCGCGGCTACATATATTCTAATAAATTTTTTGTGTTCATGGGACTATCATATAAATACACAACCGGGCGTACCAAAACTAGATTTTTCCGGGGTGGGAATATCAATTTTGACTCCCAGACAACATCGGGATCCACAAGAAAGAAAGGTCTTCTCTTCAATCGATTTCACAACTGACAGAACACTGTTCCGGAGAAGGTAACTGGTTCCCTCGCCTCCCTCAAAATCTACCTAAACACCACAATTCATCTGAATGTCTACCCGTTCCTATCAGATATTTGCAACTCGGAGCGTTTCACTCGTTAGCAAACGAGAATTACAAACACTAAAACTCAGCCTAGGGCACCGAAGCTCAAATCTATCATTTCTCAATCGTGGTGCAGTTACACCGAATCCTACAGCCACACCGACCGGCGAATGCACTAAATTACAATTCACGCAGACCACCGAGGATGCCTTTCCATCTCCAGAGCCAGTCTACATTCCACTCGGACCTCGAAATTCCCCACAGTGCTATCAATTTACCTTCGTGTCGTCTTCCACCACTCTCAGCCCGTCGCCGGATACGTGCAATATTGCTTTCACAGGTCGTCTACGAGAATTCTGAAACATAAAACAAAATTTAAGAATATACAAATCTCGAGTGACGATGCAACCGAGTTATACCTAGGTTCAAGTTCTGATGACACAACGACGCTCCGGAAAAGGGAACGTCCGAAAAGCGTTCTCGTCGATACAAAACAGAGAGAAAGATAAATATGCCGTGCTCGTGGAGAAATTCTTTCTCCAGATAGCTCGCAGCCGATTGACGCTCAAAACCATACGTAACCCAATTTGTTGACTTACATCATTACGTGACTGCAAATACCACAGGATTACGGGTCCTCTTCCTCATACGATTCTTTCCTCTACACGAGCCCGACGTTCGACAACAGAGCCCACTTCTCGGCCGCCTCCCTTAATCAGTGTTCCTCGCACAAACATCAATGCACCAGCAACAATTTTTACGCATCTCGTTATTTTTGACATTTCGGCCAACAACTAAAAAGTAAATAGGAATTTCTCGAATGATGGCAATCGAACAACTATTCATCCGTTTCGTGTAATGTTAATTCGAGCTTTCCATTTACTGGGCTTTGAATAATTCATTCGACTAGGCTACGGTCGAAAATGTATACTCACACAAAGCAACTGCGATGCCACAGGTAAGACCGAATGTCCGCTCATAACTAAATCGCAATTATCGCTTGTTTATCGTTGACTGTGCGAACACTTAAGTGAAAATTAGAAGAATAATCAAGCTTGAACCCGTGTTGTAGGAAATTACAGTTTCTTTGTTCAAAAAAGAGCGAAAAGAATTTCGTTTATTTTCCTTTACTCAGTATCAATGATTCAGTCTTCTGAACAAGCCGTCTGACATATTCAAGGTCGAGAAGACGCTTCCATAACTTCCCCTAATCGGGCTTTTTAGAACATAACATAACCAATATTCGCCATCGGAGAAAGGTTTAAAGATGTACCGCTAGGAACGAATCCAAAAGTTCACATCCTTCCCTGTGCCTACCGCATACATTTTTAAATTCTCAAATTCGTTGACACTGAGCACTTTAAGACCGCAATAAGATTATGAACACTCCTTCAGACTGCGTAAGGATTCGTTCAAACTATAAGTTAAAGCAAGAATTCAGGCATAAAAGAAAAGAAATCGAAGTTTTAATAACCCAAGCATGGAAATCATATAAAAATGCTTTGGATGATAGAATGAAGTCTCAACCGAAAGGATTCTGGCAAGAGTTTGCCAATAGGCAAAATAGTAGACCTGACACACAGTTACGTAACTTTGGTGAACAAGTCCCCTCGGTACTGATGCGATGCCCGAATGGGTAGTTTCCGGTGCCGGGGGTGCGGTGTCTCAGGGGCCACTTTGGCTTGCGTGCATCGCCATACGTCCCACAACACCAGCTTTGGTGAACAAATTTACTCAAGTTCAGATACCACTGCGGAATCATTTGCCAACTATTTTTTCAGTGTTTTTAGCGATCAAAATGTAACTCAGAACCAAACTCAGAGTACTAATGGAGTGGGGGTTACTGGAGGCGAAGATCTTATATCGGTGGGTGTGATCACTGTCGACCTTAAACCTAAAACATCTTGTGGCTCTGAGTCAATTCCACCATACATATTTCGAGCTTGCTCAAAGTTATTAATTACTCCCATAACCCTTTGAGACTCGAGAAAGAACCAACGAACAGAGAAATATAGATTTTTACAATTTGGTAACTATGCATGAATATAGGCATCATGACATATAGACTGCATACCCAGCCCCTGAATTCATTTCGGAATTCGAGGATTTTCAGAAACTAAGAAAGCCGATTTCCGAAGTGAAAAATCAAGGTGAAAGGATATAATAAGCAGGTTTATATTTGAAGCAGAAACTGAGAGCTAAAAAGTGAAGCGTGGACGAATTATTACCAAAACAATGCTAGTTATTCAATAAAAGGTGTAAACAAAATGAAAATCAAAAAATGTCACCCCCCCCCCCCGACAAACTACAGCAATACGGTAACGACTTCACTTTTCAATTACTTCTCATGAACGGACAGGGTTGTTACTTATAGTTTTTTTCTTGTATAGAAGATTAATTTCGGAAATCTACTTGACAGTTTAAAACCTTGCCTACTCAGCCTGAACCAATATGTGGATGATTTCCAAAATGAAAATGACTGAAATTAGACTGTGGGCTCAGACATTTCAGTCTATATTTACAAAACCTAACAGAATAGTGAAGCGTCCCTTCATCCAATTGAGCATTTTCCAGAAATGTACCTATCCATAACTCCAGTAGATTATATTGGATACAATGAAATGATTTCTCTAGATCTCCACCCCCGTTACCAGGAAAATTCCAACTGATTCCTCAGCCTCCCAGGCAATAGCCAGTGCCACTGTATTCCTATTCGTCCTCAGTGGGCTAAGGAAGAACGTTACATAGGATACTGAAGAAAAAAAAGAACAAAGAGAATATTCTAATTTTTTCCATACAGCTGCAAATGTTGGGGTTAGAAACGGTTGGGTACAGATTATCATATTCTAGGTCTTGTACTTGGGCATAAAATGGTAGGCCAAATTATATGATTTCCCATACTTGTAATTATAAAACTAAGCTCATATTTAATGTTTTAGAAAATTGAAGAGTTTCTTTAGCATAATATAAGCATGTACTGATGGAGTAAATCGAAGAAAACACATTTCGAAATAGTGAGTAGTGTATGACACATAGTAAGTTAGGTACTTAACAACATTAGTGTCAAGGGATTTCTCGACAACAGCAATTATGCATAGGTTTTCGTTAAGTAACTGAGACTAAAATTTGTACGGCCCACCAACGCTACCTATCGGTGGTTCAACGCAATAGGGGAATAATTTGGTTCATTAGCTATCGATTGAGACCACGCCGAGCTCATTTGATTGAAAACTCGCCGTTCCAGACCAATTTGAAAGAAACTGTATGCGTTGACCCCTCCAGGTTTTTTAAAGATTTTTTCAAAAAAGGAAAAAAAGCATACGATTACAAAATTTTTAATTAATCATTATCTTCATTAAGTACACGAATATCTGTTTCAAAATAAGCGCCATTCATGGCTATACAGGCGTCCATTCATTATTGCCATTTATTGAAGGTTTTCGCGTATTCTGTCGGCGGTAAAGAAGAAAAAAACATCTGCACCGCGGTAATGACTTCTAAAAAAATCACAATTCATCCCCACCCCCGTATAGTCCTGACCTCACCCTGCAACTTTTGGTTATTTCCTCAACTGAAGGTAGCTTACGCGGTCGTAAATTCAACACGAATCAAGAAGTCATCACCGTGGCGCAGATGTTTTTCTCCTCGTTACTGGCGGCGGAATACGCGAAAACCTTCGATAAATAGCAAGAATGAATGGACGCCTGTATAGCCATGAATGGCACTTATTTTGAAAAAAATATTCGTGTACTTAATGCAGATGATGATTAATGAAAAATTTTGTAATTGTATGCTCTTTTTCCTTCTTTAAAAAAAAATCTTTGAAAAACCTGTAGGGGTCAACGCATTTGGTTTCTTTCAAATTGGTCTGAAACAGCGAGTTTTTAATCAAATGAGCTCGGCATGGTCTCAATCGATAGCTAATGAACCAAATTATTCACCTATTGCGTTGAACCACCGATAGGTAGCGTTGGTGGGCCGTACAAATTTTAGTCTCAGTTACTTAGCGACAGCCTACGTAAAATCATGCTTATATTCAGTTACATGGAGCATACAGAACTGCCATGGCCAAATTAGGGAAGTGACACAGCCAATAGGGGAAGACCCATTTTGGAATAGTAGGTAGAATAGTGTATGGAGTAGATCCCTCACCTAGAAATACCAAAGTGTGTGAATTCCTGTATTTTCCTGAATGGGAAGTATGAAGACCACATTGAAACTCAACTTCCTGGAAAATTCAGAAAGGTCCTTAGAACTTGAGTGAAGTTAATGAGCAGATAAGAGACAACCCATTTCAGAATACTTGGGAGAATTTAGTATACGGTAGGTTTGGTACCTCGCAATGCAAAGTAAACATCTCTACTCATTTTCCAAGATGGGTAATATGAAGGCCACTCATAAACTCAACTTCCTAGAAAACTGACTGGTGTCCCTGAAATAGAAGTGAAGTGAGTTGATCAGAGGAAGCTCATTTTGGAATTGGGAGAAGAATTTAGTGTAAGTCCAATTCCGACCCATTAAAAGTGGATCAAATTTTCTTCTGAAAACTTGAAAAAGTAGAACTAAGTCATATCTATCAACAACAAATGATAAAAAATAAATAAAATAAAATAAAAATAAATTTAAAAAAAACGGATCATTAATAACTTATGAGGTAACCGCTGGGGACTGAAATATCAACATTTTTGAAGAATAACCCAAGTATGCAGGAGACTAGAAAAAAGGAATAAAATGAGGAAAGTTTGATTAAATTTTAATTTTGAATATGGGAAACAAGAGGTTCTTGAGAAAAATGGTTAACGCCATCGCATTCAGCATTCAAAATAGAGGTATAATCATATCATTTCATCCCATTGTTTTTTATGCTGTTGTTTAGTGTAATAATATTAAAATAAAGGAAGGAAGGAAGGAAGAAAGAATGAAGCGGCATTCTGTTGTCAAGCCTCACCAAGAAGTTCAGGTTGTTGAAAGTTCTTAAAATGGTTTTATTCTACAGATGATTGTGAAGTACGATTTTAATCACAATTTTTAGGAGGTGAAGTGACTGTTCAAGTGCGTCATGATTTTAAAGAATAGAAGCGTGACGTGTCACAAGAAAAGGGGCTAACTTTACCATCATCTGTAGAATAATATACTATTATTACTTGAGACTATACTGACTCTAAACTGTCATGAGACTTCTCACGATGCGTCACAACCTCCTCAGACTGTATGAAACTTGTTAGGACTCCTCACGACTAACGTCAGACAGTTTGGCACTCGGTTCAATTTCCCGAAACTGGAGGGAGACGGGTTTTATTCTTCTGCAATTTTTAACTCATATCTTTCCTCGGACTTGGCTACTATGCTCATGGAAGGGGCAACGCGGAAAAAGGCTTCTTATCTGCAATATAGTCGCATGGAACTAATTTCTGTCTTACAAGTAAAAACTTGAATAGAATGCAGAGGATCAGGATTGATTTCAGCTGAGACATGAACTTCAAAATGCTGCGCTGACATTGAATTCATTCTGGAAATATTTCGCGACCATGCGGATAACTTCATAATGAGAAACATACATATATTTTCACATGGCGGAAGTACCAGCTACCGAGTTTACATACATAAGCTTCCGAACACGAGGACGAGCCGCACGGTCCTCTTTGTCTCAGAATATCGTTACAACGTGTTCCTCAGCGCAGACATGTGTTGTACTTCTTATTTTTGACCTCACTTGAAAGTTGTAATTTCCTTTTTTTCTTTTTATCATCCACGTAAATGTGGTGGCGGTTTCTTACGTCATCACATACATATTTACTTATAGAAAATTCAAGCTCATTCCATTGTGGAGAAGTTCCACTACTAACCGACTTGCTAGATTTGCATAAGAGACTTTCTAAACAACCTGTTTCATATTGAAATTATATAATAAAATACCTTCGCTTTCTGTAACAAAATGATGACACTCGGTACTCAATTACCAATTTCACACAGACATTTCTTCTATTCAAATAATACGTCAAAACTGCAAGATCCGACCTTCGACTTTGTAAAACCTGATTAATGGATCGTTTTCAAAATAAAACGGGAAAATAGAAACGAAAAATAAGCTCTATAAACTTTGAAGTCGTAAAATAAATTATGCGGGTAAATAAGTAATAAGTATTTTTATCGTTATGTCTTGTTAATTTTCCTCGTCGGTAAAAAAATTTCATATAGCTTCCGTCTTTTACTTGCCAGTAAAACGTGGCCAAACATTCGAATTTTGAAAGCGATGGTTTCTTTCGGGATGACACCAGTTGATAACGAGAACTCACTCGCCTCAAATATTAAAACTAGCTTTAAAGAAAATTTAGCTAAAAATTATGAATTTCAATATTTTAATGACAGTAAGTACCATCAGTATTCCTCGTACCTAGGGTCTTAATAATATCGAAATTCATTTTTATAAATTTCGGGAGGAAATTTTTCATGTAGAAAGACTTTAATGACGTGTCCAAAAAGTGCGAAACAACAGAACAGAGATGATTTGATGGCTGATGGCTCATTTACACCAAGGCTGGCAGCATGCTAGAAGCATGAAAATCGCCAACATTTACAAATGTTGCCGAACGTAGTTTACACTGAATTTGCTAGCAGCATGTTAGCAACATGCTGCTAGCAAATGTTAACCGATCGGATTCGATTCCGTTTGGATAACATGTTACCAGTAACATGTTGCTAGCAAATGCTGCCAATGTTGCTGCTAACAAAATTTCCAAACGACCTATAACACTGCTGCTAGCATTTGGTGTAAAAGAAAAATGAGCCATCATTTACACCGAGGCTGGCAGCATGCTTGATGCTAGAAGCATGAAAATCGCCAACATTTGTGACGCGCCATGAGAAACCATACCTTCGGGTGGAGAGGGTCGAAAATGAAATGTTGACTGATTCTAATAGAGAAAAGTATGGAGCATCCAATGCCGCAAACCGCAGCTCAATCGGAGCAAAATTCTCAGAGATATGCCATTTTGAAGTTGGAAACTACTAAAAAGTACTTTTTGAGAAAAACAGCTTTAAAGCTTTTCGTTCGGACATTGCTTAAATTACCAAGTTCTCCGAAGGTATTATGATTGAAAATTAGTCCCCCCCCTCCCCCCGAGTAAAAATTTATGAGGAATTCAATGGTGTAGGTTTCAGGTTTGCTAAAATAAAACTGACAAATGTATGCAAATAAAGTTTATTATTAAAAAAAAAAATGTATGTAAATGACGTTGATTATAAAAAAAATCTATCATACAAAAAATTCAAAAAAAAAAAAATTTTTACAAAAATTATAAAAATCAAACAAATAAACAACGAAACAAGCGAGTATGGGTGCCTAAAATGTTCTTCAGATACTCTAGAACACATTTCCGGCAAAAAGTCATTTTTGATCAAAATCAATTTTTCAACGTGTTTTGGCGTTTTTCTTGAAAACAACTTTTTCACCCGAAGGTATGGTTTCTCATGGCGCGTCACATTTACAAATGTTGCCAAACGTAGTTTACACTGAATTTGCTAGCAGCAAGTCGGTAACATACTGCCAGCAAATGTTATCCACTCGAATTCGATTTCGTTCCATTTCGTTGGGATAACATGTTACCAGTAATTTGCTGCTAGCAAATGGCTGCCAAAATTGCTGCTCACAAAATATCCAAACGACCTATAACAATGCTGCTAGCATTTGGTCATCAGTTCTAGAACCAGCAATTAAAAGAACTCAGCTTTTGGCCACGAATACTTACTAAAAAATGTTTGGCTATTACCTTCGTCGCTTTAGAACACAGAATTGGCCAAAACTAGCGAATTTTTAAAACACGTGAGAAGTGCACTGAAACATGAAGAGAGACTCGGTCGCTGTGCCCACTCGATATCCGTCACTGTTCCCAAAGTATGTAGGTGAAAAGCTGTATTTTGGACACAGGTTCGAGGCTAACTCTAATAACGTTCCAGAAAATTCTGACATAAATCGTTCCTCTCAGTGATCCATTCCGAACTAATATTTTACTAAACCAGTTTGTTCAGACTCATCTTTCTTGCAAAGAATTCATTTTACAACTAATACATTATTTCAAAAGCGATCACTTTTGGCGAAAACATCAAACATTTAAGCACAAGGGCGCAACCAAGGAGGGGTCTAGGGGGCTATAGCCCCCTCCAAAATTCTTCGAAATTGATGCCGATGGCCTGATGCGGTTACGTTGCGTTGTAGGTTCTTTTATTTCATGAAAATAGGTAGGCACCAAATCAAGCTTTCACCCCTGCTCAAGTTCTTTTTCTAAATTCTAGTTCCCACCAAAAAAAGTTCTGATTGCGCCCCTGTTTAAGCAGCATTAAACACTAGAGAACTTGGTCCCGCATCCGAACCGCAGCGACTCGTCTTTCGGTTCCCTGAAAAAATCTGCCAATGGCTTCAGTGTAAGCTTCGGCGAATTTCTAAAATTGGCTTCGGCTATAATTCCACTTAAAATTGAAAATTTCTCGTCAGACTACAGCTCGAGTAGGTGTGCAGAGAAAGTAGAAAATCCCAAACCAGATACAAGAACAGAGGAAGAGGAGGCTCTAATTCACTCAACATTTTTAGAACGCACTCAGAAGCTCATCGTTCAACGATTTCATTCTAAATCATTCAGACAATCAGTGCTCTCATTTTCGAGGCCCCGAAACACTGTGCGGCGTTATTTTAGCAACTCTGCCTTCGGCGTGACTAAATCAGAATTTTAGCGTGGAAAGAGGGATGCCACAACACTTAGTAGAAGCACACAGAAAATAGCGCTTACGAGCACACTTTAACCGCGCCAAGGTATTTTGAAATTAGTCGTGCGTAAAACAAAAAAAAACAATTTACAATTCCAAGTTTTTAAAACATTAAGGGGTCGGGGTTCGAACCCGTCCTCTATTCAAAGTTCCACTGCCGTACTCGCCCCCTTCACAAATGGAGTTACTCGTACTTGTGTTACACATCATATTTTCAGATCAGCTTCAGCTCACAACTTCCAGTACCCAGCCGCGACTGATATTTTTTAGCTGATCTTGAATAAGTACATTAAACTTCCCTTCCGCTTACCCCTCTCTCTTACTTATGTTTTACAAAGTTACAAAAATGAGTAAAACGATCGTTTTACAGGCGAAAAAAATACCCAAGAATTTCGAAGTCACGCTCAAAATCAGAACGAGAACTTACCTAATCTTGAATCAAATTTTATGTATCAACTTTGATCTTTTTTTTTTGTGTTTTACCACCTATCATTAGGGTATAACAAAATTTTCAGTGAAATTCGGAATCTTGGGTGTTATCTATGAGATAGAATGTAAAGATTCACTAAGATTCGTTAAAACTCAGGTAAGACTCACTTGTCCGTCAGTTTGTAAATTTATTCGACAGCCAGTCTTCCAACAAGACTGACTACCCCTTTCCTATGTATTTGTTTGTCAGCTTCGCCCCCCCCCCATTTTTAGTGCTTTGCCGGTATGATGATCAATATGAAAGTCATTAACATTCGCTGCAACCCGGGTAAGACTCACCTACCAGTCAGTTCATTTTTCTAACCGTCTAAGAAGGGCTAGTTATACAGAATCTGCGAGCAATATCACGTGATTTAACCGAGTCACCACGGACCAATTGGCCACAATTGGGCATTTAAATTTTCTTACTCGATGATGAAACACTAATAATGTTCCAAACAGTATTTGTAAAACTAACTTTAACTGTCAGGTTTCCTGTCCATCGATTTGTTCTTTCAACAATTCAGTCTGTGTATCTATTCGACGGCCAGATTTCCTACCAAACATTTTCTGCTTATTTTTTATTCGTTTGTTTGTCACTCTCAGCACCAGCTTAGAAAGGGCTCAATCTTGGGGGTATCCCATCATCTTATTGCTGTAGTTATGGCGTTAAAATACATTCCGGAATGCTCTGCTCTTTTTAACAGTGTTTAGGGGTTTCTAACCCGAACTCTCACCCCCGTTCCTACGCAATGACTCACAGCCCTCAACTTTTAGCATCTTGCCAGTATTATGATCAATAGGAGCTCATCAAAATCCGTTGAAACACCGGTAAGACTCATCTGTCTGTCAGTCTGTTTTCCTAGCCATCGAATAGTCCACTTCCTCCCGGTCAGTCCATCTATTTGTATGGCTACCACTCTTTCTACCAGACTGTCTCTTGTTTATTCATTCGTTTGATAAACATGTAGGTACGTCTTGGATCTTGGAGTGTTTCCTGAGGGAAGGAGGGAACGTCTTTCATTTCCGTCTATCACTCTTTCTGCATACCTATTAGAGTGGTTATGAAAATAGGTAAGTCCATTTCACTGTATGTCTGCTAGTTCGCTGGCTGTCTCCTGATTCTGCTGGATTCTGGGGTGAAGAATACATCCTAAAACTCTTCAGGTAGGCAAACAGCCCATCATTGTTTTCCTGACCGGAGAGGCGGAAGCCAGGTTAGTACACCGAAAAACTGAACTCAGATTACCAGAATGACTTCACATAGCTGGAATTAACGAACAATCGGGCGTTTCCTACCTGTTTTCTCTCTTTTCTACTCAGAATAACGCTTAAAATGAGTCTCGATCACGCCAATGCGATGTGTCATCATGAAAATGTATCTAAAAAGTACAAGCGACCGATTATGTTTGCATCGTGCCACATTCACGTTTTCCCACATAATCACTGAGTCACTCGATGACTGTGTTGCCCGTGGCCAACACATTTCACTGAACATGGCACCGAGCTTGTTTCGATCGACGAGAACATGATTTCGCGCTAGTTTCCTTTTTAGTCGGCATACATCGTCGACCATACATTATAATATAAAAACACGTAATATGCTAACGATATATTAATAATCTTTACCTTAAGTACTTTTAGCGCTTCTTCGCACACTTGCATTCCCCGAGACTCGAAGACTTCGACACAGCCTAAATACTGCGAACAGTCAAACAAAATGAATTTTAAATACATAATATTCCAGACTAAGATAATAGAAGAGCTGTTGGAGATCAGTTATGTCACCAATTTTCAAAAAAATTGTTTTTTTTTGTAACGCTGATGAGATTTAGTCTCGTAATAGGCCGATAGGCTGTTGGAAGGGGCAATAAATATCATTATTATTGCGCTGAAATACAATCTAAAATGCTCTTTTCGAAAACGTTGGGGTGTTCAACCCCCTCGTTCCTACACCAGTGCACGCCTGCAAGAAATGTACGGGGGTCATGTGAACACAAATTGTATTCTTTTGTGATATCTGTAATGAGTGAGATAATTCGTCTTAATCAACTTTCCGTAGATCAACTGTAATTCATTACATACCTTCGATTTTCGAGTAAAGTAAGTTTTGGACAAACTTATAACGTTTCATTACAATTATCGATGGAGTTTTTCAAGTGCGCATTTTTAGGAGCCCTTTATCTGAGACTGAAATTTGCAATGTTATAGAAAAATGACTGTATCTCACGACGGATAACTCTATTCCGCACCAAATTTTGGTATGTTATAGGTAACGTTTCTGGGCATAATCATATCCCAAAACTACGCTAATCGGTCTGTTGGGGGCGGAATATGGATCATTATTCCAATCAGTGCGCACTCTTACAAATCCTAACCCTATACAGATCTCACACATCATATCGACTCACTAACCACCCTTCTCCTGTTATTTCCTTCGTCACTCTCTTCTGTTTTTAGTCTAATGAAAAAACAGTTTTGTAACACATAGTATATTCTGATCTCTTCCGCAGCTCTTCAATTCGTTTAATTGAGTCAATCGATGGGTGCAACCCCACGGCGAGACAAATAATAAGCATCGACCGGACGATGACGGTTCAACACATCAGAGTGAACTTACTTTAACGTGAAAAAAACATGACCCTGATCTGACGTCCAGTTCGTCGGTTTGCCATAAATGGGGTTTCGATGCTTCCGATATTGTTGTCGTATCTTTCCGTCGGCGAAAACTGTCTCGTAAACTACGCCGTATTTTGTCCATTCTACGCGGCGACGACCGGTTGCCCTGCAAAAATCGAAATTCGAATATGAAAATCCGGGAGATGCACATTTTCTTTCGTGTGTGCCAGTCGGCGTATCCGATATTAATAAATAACGCGATGAAGCTCAGTTTGTATTCTGTTCGGCTCCTTTTCCCTCGAACGCGATGCACCATCGGGTTCACTGACAGCCAAAGGCATCGTATCGATAACCATCACTGGCACGTGGTATTTCCAGCGGTATTTCGAATCCGACATGGCTGAATTGCTAATGAAGGCATGCAAATTCCCCTTCGGCTCTCGGTCAAGCCAAAACCTTACCGAATACCGCGAATATTCTCGCCGACAATGGAAAACGAAGTACCGACGGCTGCCTTATCACGCCGATCAAAAACTACGCCATTTTACCCAGCTGATACACTCGACCAGATTGTAAAGAATAACCGTGGCGAGATGAACAAGCCACGAATAATTCGCCAAATGTGAAGGGGAAAGAAAGGGGTCCAAAAGGCGATAATATCCATCGAAGATCTTCACATGAACAAACTCCGGAATGGACAGAAAAAAAAACACACTGGACAACTGCAAAGAGGTAAAATGAAAATCCATATTCATACCAGTTATTTTACACCGCGGAATTCACTTTTACTGAGTAGAAGTAGCTGAGCTATGTAGGATACCTGCAGAGACGTACCGATAGAGGGGGGGGGCAACTTACCCCCCTGTAGGAATTTTTCACTCCGCAATTGGGAAAATTTACCATTTCAGTTAGGCGAGTTGGGAAAATCCAACAAGTTGAAGTTTCTTTTTTTTTTTTTTTAATACTTGAAAATTGAGTTGAGAAGTTGGGAAAACCCAACAAGTTGAACGATTTTTCTCCTTCTGCATTGATACTTGGGAATTTGGAGTTGAGTCAGTTGGAAAAATCCAACGGGTCAAAAGTCTTTTTTTTTGCTATGACACTTAGGAACTCTCAGTCGAGTCCATTGGGACTTTCGCAATTTTTACCCCCTCCCCCCCGCAAAACTCTTTGGTACGTTCCTGGATACCAGAAAGGATGTGACAATCCTGGAGTGAAATCACTGAAATCCTGCTATGCCAGCAATCATGGTTCCCTATCATTGAACTTCGGTTACGTATAAGAAAAGAAGGGATAGACACATAGACAGATATCAGGAAAATAGCATAACAACGTCGTCTATCGCTGCTATTCATAGCAGGATTTCAAAGATCGCACTCCAGAAAAATGGGTCTCAAATTTCACGTACAAGTAAAGAAGCACGTATGTACACAAATTGTTTTTCATTTTTCTCGTTTCCGCACACAAATGATTTACCTGCTTCTTTCCCTGTACCCTTCGATTTTAAAAACGTAACCCACAAGGCTCAGTTTTCCATTGTTTTCTCCAATTAACTGACCCATCTGACATCCTAGCAACTTTGAACGAATAATTTCTTTATAATGGTAAACCGGGGACTGAGTTCGCTCAGTCAGTCATATGAATTCTCTTCCTTTTCCTAAAAAAGCCTAGTAGGAATTGAAGAAATACATTTTTTTACTTTCAGCCAAGTTTCTTTTAAGGTTAGGCTTCCAGGTAGGCAATATAGTCGGAAATTACCTTCAAGTAATACTCCATATCACAGGTATACAGAATCATCGGCCAGTTCTTTCTGAATCGGCTACGTATGTCAGAGAGTTTTAATAAAATGCCTCGGCGCCGTACTCAAAGAGAAGTTCGATCACGAATAGAACAAGCTCAAACCGCCTTTATAAAGATATGCAATTGGTTCATCAGACAAGAATTCTGCAAAGCTAAGCCTGAGAATGATGAGATGCAATATCCTCTCAGTCCTGTATCATGGACGTTGGATTCGTATACAGAAAAAAGGATTGAGATTTTGGAGATTTATGTATGTCACCGGATCTTGAGGATGGAAAGGATGTAGAAAACAACAAACAGCGAAATTTTAAGAAGAATAATGTAACAGAAGTACTGCGCTCGATCAAGGAAAGAAAGCTATGCTATCTCGGTCATAATCTTACATGGTGAAAGATAGTAGCTTTTAGAACTGCTGATAGAAGGAAAGATAGCGGGGAAAATGTTCCATCGGCGGAGGATAGAACTCGTGGATAAGGAACTTCGACGGTAGTTCAGGTGTTCATCAGTTCAGCTTTTCCAATCAGCCGTTTCAAGGGTTAGCGTTGCACTGTGGATCACCAACCTTAGTGTCTGAAGAAGAGAAGGTCAATTATTGCACACGCCCCCTGAGCCGATGGAATTCCGCAAGGCAATTCCGGTAGCTAGGTGCGGGAGACGGGCTTAGGCGCCGGGCACTCAAAATGAAAAAAGAAAGGTCACTTGCAAACACTGTTGAACTACGCCATTTCCACCACAACATTTTGGCCTTTACTCCTCCCCGAATGGTCCAAGTTGGCTCATGCACGAACTGGAGCTTATTTCGTCATCGCGGACAATATTATAATATCAGAATTTCAGCTACGGATTTCGCAATCGTTGCGTTCAAGAGTAGATACTGTCCGAAATTTTCACTTTAGCGCCAAGGCCTGCGTGGGTCTGTAGCAGTGTCAAGTTATTTTGAACCTTCCTTTCGGGGTTGAAATCGAAGCACGTGTACACTGTATGGTATCATTTCATCGGTTATTTTTATTTACAATCTGGGTCAGCGGCTAACTTGGCGTTCGTTAACCCGCCCACATTTGGGCATCAGTCTCACCCACTTCCATCTTTCTCTATCCTGGGCAACCCCAATCCATCCTGTACCTACGTTTGTGGCAATATCATCAACGCCAACGGGCTGGGGCGACCTCGTTTTCTTTTCTTATCATGTGATGCCCAGACATAGTTTTGTTGATGATTTACCGTGGCGTGTGCAAACCCCTTCGATGTGAGACACCCGGTCAGTACCCAAGTACCCGTCAATGGTACTCTGATTGTATTACTCATTCGTATTCTCGTTCTACCGTGATTCACGTTTATTCGTGTAAAATTTTTACACTGATATGATTAAACATTTCGGCTGTATGACACTAGATCACATTCACCATGTGTAATCCAGATCATGGCAACCGACAGATCGCGTACTAAAACGGCACCGAATCATTTGCCAGTCTTCTCTGAGTCGACTACATGTGTGAGAAGGTTAAATCAAAATTGTGACAAAGTACGAAATGAGGAGGTGCTATAAAAGGCCCTCTTTTTTTTAAAGGAAAATACTAAAGTACGAGGTTGGAGAGTTTCACCTTCCTAGCTCACTTGGTCTGGGCGCCTAAGACAGAAACTGATTTTGGTCCCATCGTACCTGACTTTCCCTCATACTTTCGAAACCGAGGGGCTTTTGGAGGACTTAGGAGACCAGTGGAGTGGAAATGTTAACCCCCATCCCCCCGAAATTAGTACACTTTCAAATGCACAATCTACTTGACTGTATACTTACGAAATCGGGGGACTGCTGGGGACCAGTACACACTCTGTGGAGAGGAGGATTCAATCCCCAGAAATCATTACGCTCTCAAATACATACTATCTGCTTGACCAGCCTCATACTTTCGAAACCGGGGGACTTCTGGCAGATCGAGGGACCGGTAGACAACCTATGGGGGTGTTAAACTCACAGAAATTAGTACACTTTCAAAAGCATTACCTGCTTGACCGCATACGTCCGAAATCGAAAGACTTTTGGGAGACCGGTAGATACTCTGTAGAGGAGGGAGGGTTAGGCCCCGGAAATTATTACGCTTTCAAATACACCATCTGCTCGACTAGCTTTACACTTTCGAAACTGAAATCTCTGTAAATGTGAAATTAAATCGGAACACGTTGACCCGACATGGCCGGACATCGTATACTCGTGGCGTTTCAATTAGCCGGCGTATTTATGACCTTTCGTAGAATACGTCACGGAGAGGCGAAACGAAATGAGACAAGCACGGAGTTACTTAATGGAAGTGCATTCTACGCTGATGGTTAACACGTTCACGCACATCCACAAACGAGCGATGGAAAAGCTGGCCCGCTGAAGTTTATATTTTCCACTGCGCCAAATGATATAATAATAATTGTTCTACACCTCCATACGCATGAACGCGCGCCATCATTAAATGTAATGCGAATTAAAGTACGCATATGGCGTCGGTTACACGGATTCACTTAGCCTGATGACAAGAGATGACAAAAGAAAAAAGCTTCCCTTTCAGTAGCTCTTTAATCGCGTTATTTTCTGTCATCAGCTGGTAATACCATCGAGAATTCAAGTCGAATGTGGGTATACATATAATATAGTCAACGCCCTCTGTAGATATCGACGATATCTACGAACAACTTCGGCCATATTATAGCGTACAGTTAGCACTACTGTAAACAGGATCACCTTGAATACGTGTATACGTGAAAATCCAAACGATTTCGCCTAACAGCTCTTTTTTTATTCGAACTCCAATAAACTGGCTATAATTACGAAAACACGAAATTCATGACGTATGTAGCTATGTGTACTTCGCTAGAAAAACGGTGGGTATTTCCTTCATAAGTTCACTATCGGAGGGTAACACGAGAAGGTAACGTAGGTATACCGATAAATGGAACACAGAAAATTCTCACACTTCCCGCATCAATTATTAAAAACAGCACAATATTTGGCAACAACGTTGAACACGTTTTCCGAAGATAGAAGATCTTAGAAAACAAGGTAAAACACTCATGTAGCATTATACAAAACGTCTCTTAAGTGAACAAAATTTCAATGGTATAAAAACACTAAGAGTCCGTCTTTTCTTCGAGGTATAACTGAATGGATCACAGACTCTGAAAGACAACGAAGCGCTGTTTGGGAAACAGTCAAACCGACCACCAACGTGATTCAACAAACATTCCAAACACACAAAACACAGGGAAAAACGACATTAACAAATGAAAATAATCAGAATAGAAAATACAGGGCGAAACAATTTAACCAACACTGTTACTTAAACAGTAAAGTATTCTTCACATCAATAAGAATCCAAAATCTGTAACGTCTACATGTCAAGTTGGCTGAAACAGGACAGACGGACAAGTTTCAGGGCGGCTTCAAACCAAAATTAACCATCAACAGCCAAGTACACCTATCAAAAGAAATCAAGGTTGGCTTTGCTCAAAATCAATACACAATTTGAAAAGCTCGATTCCAAAAAGTGCTTTGCGATTTTAGCGACATCTGTTGGTCAAATGTGGAAATGTGACATCTCAGAATAGTAAAAAGTACTTAATCGATAACTGTATATGTGTTCAAAGATCTCGCGTGTTCGGAACCCGTTTTCAAGAAGTGCTTAGACCCAGTTTAGTTTCATGTTTGGGAAACAGTCGTGCTGGACTAAGCACTTTTTAGAATCGAGCTCTTCAACTGGTGTCTTCTTTGATATCGAAAAAGCCTTTGATCGCATTCGTCCAACATCAGTTCAGCAAACAGTTCAAGAAACGGGGCTACGTGGAAATACGTTCTATTTCATCCACAATTTTCTTCAAGATCGAATTGATCGTTTCAGAAATAACGATACAGTGACGTCACAGCCAAACAACTTGGTAGGAAGTTCAAAAGAGAAGTATATGGAGGAATACCGTTTCAGTGCATTTTTCTCAAAAATCATGAGTTAAAATGAAAATCCCCTCCAAAAATACTTCCTTTGTCAAGAATCAGCAGTAATGTAAGTAGACATGAGGCAAAAGAAACATGAGTTTTATTGGGCAAAACCAGTATTATTCACAGTTAACTGTAAATCTTGTTAAAATAAGGGATACCCTAGTACAGATGATCAAGCAGTGTGGGCGGTGTAATTTTTAAAGAGACGGTATGCAGCTGTTGCAATCTCGGCTGGCAGGAGTGTCGAGCCAGAGGTTTCTGTGATAATATTTCAGCGTAGCTGATGTTGGCCATGAATGAGATGTTCTGGTCTGTTTGTTGATCGGTATACCGACGATGAGGATCGACCACGGTTAGCAACCGGAACCAATGTGTACAGTCTGGAATCGGTGAATGAACCGAACCCGAAATGAAAACGCGAATGAGGAAGAGAACAAACGAACGATTTCACAGAGTGCGTGATTCGTGACCAACGCGGGTACCTAAATGAAAAATGATCAGTATCGTGCTCCGGATCGAGGACACTCAGACCGAATGGTCAGAATTTTTTGAGAACAAGATCAAATTCCGATAACAGGGTGGCCACTCAAACTTTTCCTCAAGAAAATTGAAAAAGTGATCTAAACATGACTAAGATTTCAAGAGTTATAGCCTCCTGTAAACAAAATAATTGAAGACCTGACAGAAAGTAGTCTAAGTGCCACCAAAATGGAAACCCATGTTTCGACTGAAACCAGCTCTTCGAACTAACGCCAATGCATAGAAAGTAGTCTAACTCACGACAAGAAATTTCCGAACTTACGGTATTGTCCGAAAGATAGCGTTACCGTATGTACTCTCCTTACGGCACAAGAAACTGGTCCGACTCCCACTCATTAAAGAAAAAAAAACAAAATCTTCAAAATATGCTGCCATATCTAAATTTAAAATACCATTCTTCTTACAAAACTATCCTTAAGTAATGAATAATATTCATAAAAACATAGTATATACATACATAAAGTTTTTCCAATATTTTATTATGATTAAATTTTGGTCAAAAATATGAACTTTTTCTATTTTTTTATTTTCTAACAGTAAGTAGTAATCTAATCTGTTAAATAGGCTACCTCAGGACAATCTACCTAATGCGAGTCAAGAAATAATCAAAATAAATGCTCTCCTGAAAAATTTGAAAAAATGGACTTAGAATACTTCCTATGTCAGGTCTTCATTTGTTTTTATATTTGTTCCTAGGTACAATATGCCCCGTTCCCAGGTACATTACCCTATTGTACCTGGGACCAAAGTGCCGAAATTAAGGAAAACATTTCCACAAAGTCGAATTTTCCGTCTTCAGGGCTGCTAAGCAGTTTATAATGTAGATGGGACCTGAATTTCCATCTGAGAGTTCAGAAGTTTGGTCACAATATTAGTTTGAGCTTTGGACGAGGAAAATGAAAAAGATGACCTAATGACCATTTTTTTTTAATGACCAAAAGTGACGTAAGATTGAAAAAATGACCATGTGGCAACCCTGCGATTTGTCAGTACTCCAACCACTGGTCACTGCAAATGAACTATGAAAACTGCTTATTTGTGGCAAGGTAGATGAAAGTGTGGGAAAATGCAAATCTCAATGAGATCAGATACATTAGTTCACTGGGTTATGCAAATAGATATTATATCAGAGTTCTGTTGCTTACGATGGCTTTCGCTGTCGTCTTGGAAAAACTGCATTTAATTCAATCTTTTACTTGTAACTCGTTTCTTATTAATTTTACAGAAAAATAAAGGAAATAGTGTCGATAAACATCAAATTTTACATGGGGAAAAAAAAAGTTTTGGATACTTCTGGTAACTAACCTGGAAGTGTTATAAATATTGGGGGGGGGGGGGACTTCAACATGAACCTGTACACTTCTATTAATAAAACAGGCCTTATAAGCACGGTTAACTCGAAAATCATGTTTTTGGAAAGGAAGAGAACCGAAAAAGCCCGAATAACCGAATAAAATGTGATGAATTTCAAATGAAAAGGAAGAAACTAAAAAGCTTCCAGCTCAATTTTCTTCACTGAGTCCCAGAATTTCCATTTTCTTTTTAGTAAATACCGAAAATCTAATATTGCATTTTCGAACTCATCGACCCAAAATACCCCTATTTCGATGCTTTTATCAATATGTTTCCATTTTGAAACTCTCTAAAGTTGGTGGTACACCCCAGCCCCTATTTAATGGCAGGAAACATTATTATTAAGCTCAAACGAAATAAGATATTCTAGTTCTTGACGATGTCTGTCTCATCTCAACCGGATTTCGCAAAAAAAGAAGCACTTCACGAATCACCCTGTTATCAGGAGTTCTTTGTCGGTGCATCTCAAATCGCATGGTTCGTGATAACTACCGTATACCACACCATTCAGGTCGGCTATAAAGTTACTTGAATTCTCCAATACGTTTCTGATACTTGTACATCGTGAAGACTTCGAACTGATTCGAGCTGGTTACCGATGTCCGTACCTGTTTCACGGACATCCCGATAATTTCAACATCCTGTGTTCGCGTGTGACCGATTTCCCGATGATCATCAAATAAGGTGGAGACACAGCGCGTCCTGTAACCCCCGGTTCACTCGAACAAGACATTACAATCGCAAGTGTTACCATCAGTTCAGAAAGATTGGTATTGTGTGTGCATATCGTGGGCAGCTTATTCAACAGCGTGAAACACATGACTAGTAAGCAAACTGCAGCTGCACTCTTCGGCACAGAGAAGGAACACTCTAATGCAAGAAAACCGCGGGGAAAGCAACGGCAAACTACCCTGACTAACCTGCCCAGGACAGTCGCGGGTCAGAGACCGCGACCGCCGGTGTCAGACATCGGATACGGCGCCTCAAAACGAAGTCGAAACACTTACGATAGGGAAAGTCGTACATTAGTTTACATTAGTTCAAGAGAGATCTAACGTAGAAAAATCAATAACATCAAATCCGGTATCTGGAAAAATGAATGCAGAGCTATATAGCTGCGAATGTGCAATTGCTAAGTGCGAGCTCAAGTGGCAACTTGAATGATTCAATTGGTTGGTGTAATTATACATACGAGTGTTAGTTGACAGACGCTGTAAATCGAATTGAAATCGAGTTCATCGAATCGTGTCCCAAGTAAATGAGCTTTTTTGAATCAAAAAAAGGCTTGCAATCAAATGAGCTAACGGTTCGTAGAAAGACAAAACCCGACTAATAACATCGACTAAGTTATTCGCTGTATTGTTTACACCACTGCAGCAGGATGAGACTTGAACTAGAAGTCAAGGTGGGTAGAGTCCGTCGAACAATAATTTCTTATCACAACACATTCTTTAGTTTTATGATCAGAAGATCGGGAAACGAATGTTTGAGGGCATTGCTCCCTACTATTTTTAAACGGGGAAGAGGGAGTCGGATATCGCATGCTTTTCCGGCACCTATGGCCTCGAAACACCCATCTATCTCGAATAAAATTAGCCCGAGAGGTCGACAGCGACATGTTCCATATCTATTTCGAAAAATTAACAGTATTTTGGTTCAACGTATCCTCATTGGTAGATAAAACCTTACTTCGTGCCTGCCTTAACAGAGATTTGCAATTGCTACAATTATATCTTCACGCTGTTCTGCAGTCCCATTTTTAATGAAGCTGAATCAACCCAAGCATTCAAATCAAGTATCAAGTTTTTTCCATCGATTGTTTTCATTTCTTAAACAAAGAGAAATTTGGAGTACCTACAGCAGAAACTGGATAATGAGGTGAAAAGAGAATATATTGCACCGTTTTAATCACGTGGCCGTTCATTAGTATAATTACGATTCGAAAATAACATACGATACGTGCATATCGCAAAATGGATGCATTCATTTTTAATTCTGTGATAGAAGACGTGAAAAAACACAGTTCGGTAAATCATATTCAACATACGATACAAAAGGTTTTGATAAATACAATGATGAGATAGAATAGTCACGCCAGCCAACGAAACTTGAGACTACTAAAAACAAAGAATGATGCTCCCTGATATTTGTAACCCTGGTCAAGTTCGGAAAATTTAAAACAATGATTGAAAAAAAACTGCGGAAACTGCACGAAATTTTTGTTGGAAATTCGCGAAATTCCAGTGTATTATGGACAATTAGTTATCTAAGTTCAAAATTTCACAAATCTACTTCCTCAGCTACCGAATACACCTCAAATGTTTGAAATCAATCTTCGATTCCTAAGTCAACAAAGTTACGAAGTTTACTGAGCCACTCAATTTTGTCCTCTAGATGACGTCACGATCCAGATGAGGTCACTGATCGTAGATGCCATTAACTTGTTTAATTATGTAAAATCAAGATTGCATTAATTAATTTAAATTTGTTTGCAGTTCTCATCGTCGTAATTATTTAAACTTTCCTTACATTTACAACAACCAAAGATGTACCGAGACGGCTTTTTTTGGAGGAGGGGAACCTAATTTTACTCTAGAAATTTAGAGAGAAAAAAAAACAAAAACATTTCTGCACCGAAGTCCTTTAGTTCGACCAAATTCCCATTCATGACATTCATATTATGACAGTATGACACACAAAAATGGTTGTCTCGTGGAGATCTATTATTCTATACAAGAATTCTAGTATGTCGTATTAACATGTCACACGCTTTTACACGGAGCCAGTCCTGATCCTCTATAGCAGCCTAAATTCATAAGTTCGGCTAACACTGACATCAAAAACAATCTCAACGACTTACAACACATCAGTAATAACACCCATATTGTATTTTAAGAACATAACAATTCGCAATGCCCCCCCTCTCGAGTGGCTTGATTTAAATTCAGAATAAACATAGTTTCCCAATAGGTATCTCAAAATCCCACGCGAATCAAAAATTGGTTCAGCGATTTCGAAAACCTGTATGTTGATTTATCAAGCTAAGAAAGCGATATTTATAAATATTCTAAGACCTGAGATGGACAGAGGTCCATGAGTCCGAAGATCAGTAGATCATTTGAAACATCGAGAAGATCACGGTTTCAAATTAAAAAATCATAATAAATATAGAGAAAAAAACAATTATTGATCGACCATGATCTCGCGATAATTTTGCTTTCCTGATCACAATCTTCATCAGTTTGATCTTAGATTATGAGCGTTGACAATTTTGAGATTCAAAAAAATATCACCATCATTCAGATTACGAATCTAATAATCTTTCAGCGATCTCAGATCATGATCGTTTGATCTTTATTGTCAAAAGACAATCTGATCTCGTCCATCCCTGCCTTTATCCTGACGCAGGCCAACCGGAGATAGTCTATGTTCAGTTTTACCAAAGGTACCAACGTATGAGTATGGGGGGAGGGGGGTCTGGTTGGCCGAGTGGATAGCGTGTTGGTTTCGGAATCAGAAGGTCCCGGGTTCGAGCCCACGTAGCAACTCGCCAGTTTTCGACCTAGGCCGGTTTTTCGGCCAGAAGGAAAGAGGGCGAAGGAAGCCCTAGCAGCCTCCCCGGCGTCTCTGAAGTAATGCTCAAAAGGGCAAAAGAGAATGTATGAGGAGGAGACTTTCGCAAGACTAATTTTTAACAAGTTATCAGACTGAAGTCTTGTGGATTGAGGTACAAAACAAATATATATTTCAACAACAAAAAGTACAAGAAGATTTAAGTGAAATAGAGAATTTCTGGACGGAAGGAAATTTGAAATTGTCTTCTGTTAATTTCTGAAGTACAAAATATCTTTAACCATATTCAAAAAATAAAGAATGAAGAAAGAAAAAAAAAGTTTTGGCATATAAATTGTCCTTGATTTCACACTTGATCTGATGTCTTATACTAAAGTACAAGTTTCAAAAATAGACCACAAAAAGAAGGATTATAAGTCAGGCGAGAAAAGTTGAAACACTGTAAAAATCTCGAAACAGCGTATACAAAACAATTGGTTCACCGTTATTTAGCATAGTTTGTGACTAGATTTTTACGTCATTTAAACACTTCTTCAACAATATAACGTTCAACTTACGTCTGAGTCATATCCTTTGTTCTCCTGAGCTCGTATTTTAACCGGAAAAAGACTGGCATCGAAATTTTAAGATAAGATCTGGTTCTTCTTGGACGTAAAAAAGGTACAATGAGGCCCTGTCAAACCACTCGACGATTAGAGCAAACGTTCCCCAGAGGAGCATCCTGGGGCCACTGCTCCATCTCATATACGCGGCTGATACCTCCAAAGCGACCACAACAACAGAAGTGGCCATATTCGCTGACGACATAGCCATCTTCTTGGTTAAAAGCTCACACGATCAAGCAGTGGCAGACCTACAATCAGTAGCCGACAAGGTCCGCAACTGGGCACAAAATTAGAAGATCAAAATAAATGAACGAAGATCCGCCAGGGTCAATTTGACCCTTCACACCTGCAGCTACATTCCCACAGTCACAAACGAGAAGTTGATCCCAAGATCTGACTCAGCAAAGTACTTGGGAATGCACCTCGATCGACACATGAACTGAAAAGTTTATGTGAAGAAAAAGCGCGAGGAGCTGAACATCAAACTACGAAAATAATGCTGGCTAATAGGGTACCGCTCACCAATAAACCCTTTATTTACAAGACGACCCTCAAGCCCGTATGGACATGTGGCCTGCAGATCTGGGGAACAACGAAAAAATCGAATTGACTCGTCATCCAGATTCCAAAACAAGGTCCTATGCCTAATCACTAACGCGCCTTGGTACGTAACGAATACTCTCTCCATCGAGACCAAGAAGTTCCGGAGATTGACCAAGTGATCAAAACCTATGCGAAAAGGCACGAGCACCGACTTAACAATCACTCGAACATCACTGCAATCGAGTTCCTCGATACCAGCAATGACACGAGAAGGGTCAAGAGATTGAAGCCACACGAACTTGTAATATAGGAAATTTAATGTAATTATGCACAATTACTGTAACTGTCATAACTACTGACTAAGGCATTGGTCAAAGTCAAATAGAAACGCGATTCATATTATCCATTCACAGTATTAGTGTATGCTCTCGGACAGTCCAATAATAAATAGTTGAAAAAAATCCTTTATTCTAGGTGATATCGAAAGTGAAGGCTATATCGTTAGAATTTGTTAAAAGGCAGCGAGTAAATGCGGAGGAGGGTGGCATCTGGGGTCCTCGTTGTTCTGTCATAAACACATGTTTGCCCACTTTGAGCCATAGGCTGTGTCACCACGGTGAGATTCAAAAAAATCTTTAGGGCAGTAATTAGGATAGTAAGCCCACCCGACCTTTACTCATTATAACACAGACTAAACTGAGTTGTAAGACGAGTAGAATGGTGTCTAGTTCAAAACTCAATTTTGAACCCAGAAACTCCATGTTTTGAAAATGTTCCGAATTTCATCCACTTTTGGGGCCTGTTTATTGCAGATCATCCTTTTTCTTCAGTAAAATCGAAGGGTTTCCCGGACAATCCTTGTGCAAATCACATATTAAATAAGGCCCACAGAGCACGGGTTAACATCAGTCAAAAAAATTGAAAATTGTGTGACGTTACTTTCATATTACGATATCGAAGAAACGTGAGAGGTTGTCCCGTCCAAAATCCGAAAATTTACGAAATAGGAGACACCCTAATCTATACGTATTTTGTTCTTCTTGCTGCTCAAAGGAGGATTATAACCGCTTTTGCCATGTAATTACCCTCGATTACGTCAACGCACAACCCCGATCCAGTGTGAATTTTAATTGCGACACCATAATACACGATGCCCTTACCAAGTGCACACGAGTTGTTTCAGCGTGACACGTGAAGGAAACCCACTCGACCAATATCGTTAGGCCTATACAGTGTATGTGGTGTCATTAAATCGTGGGAGAGAATCAAAAAAATAAAAGTGAGGCTAACACACGCTTGATTTCGAGTGCGTCTTTTATCTGCACACGTCGCGCGTCCCATCGTCGGATTACGGAGCTAAATTAGGCCTATTAGCGCCTTCCTCGTTCATCGTGTATTTTTGTTCAAAATGTACTCGAAACAGGCACGGTGTTGACACAAAAATACCGGACTGGGTACTCTTCGCCTCTTCCTCGAAAATCATGACTGTGCCATCACCGTCTCTGCTCATTATGACAGACGCGATATGCATAAATTAAGATCATTCTGCGAATACGACAAACCCAATCGATGATACCGATTGTGATGACTCACTCTGGATAAAACCGACGACACAGGAAGTTCACGATCCAGCTTCTCCGGAAAACTGATCATCCAGGTATCTAATTCGAGACAAATGCAAGCTTAGCAATAAATTACCCGGACAACCAAGGCGATTATTTCGATAGACGAATCGAATGACGAATACAGTGCACGTTTCGGAAACGAATGCAAATTCGGCGTCAAATTCAGAACTGCCGCTCAGTTTCGCCAGAATAATGGTGAAATAGTGACCTGAGAAGATATTTATAGCGACTAAATAGTGACTGCAACAAAAATACCTCAATTTTTACTTCAAGATACTTTTTGGGGTATACACAGGGTGTCTACAGAAATTAAAAAGTACACTTTTTCAGGACCCTTCGCAGGACTGTAGCCCACGTATTTTCCATTTTTTCCTGGGTGTACAAATCTTTTTTTTTTGTTTCCAATTGTTTCATCCCCTTTACCCCGTCTCTCCTTTTTGATTCCTCACTTCCAACCTCCTTGTGAATATAGATTAATGAACAATCATAAGAATGGCACCAAAATTATTTTTGAGCATTTTCAACAAACATGAAAGACTTTTCAATTTTCTTTTTTAAATTTCGGCACTTTTCAGGACGTTTAGGACCTACTTTCAAAATTCAGGACTTTTCAGCACCAGTAGACACCTTGATACCGTAAAATTTTGTTGCCATTTATAATTTGTATTATGATATAAACCCAGCTATTTAAAAAAATAAGCTGAAATAAGCTGCACACGACATAGACTTTAAATATGAACAATGATAAGAACTTATTAATGGGATCAGAAAAATTTGCAATTTGACTTTGATATAGTCAAGTGTACGAAGAAACAAAGCTTAAAATATAACAACGACAATGGAATAGCGAACAGACAAAATCCTTAGAGGTAACTATTAATCACACAAGACTAGAAAAATTCAAAGTTGATTGAACTGTTTAGGTAATCTACTGAAATCATTTAACTTGCCACAAAAACCAATCCCTAAAATAATAATCATTAATTAATGAGACCGGAAAAATTCAAACTTTTTGGGTGATCTACTAAAATTATTTACTTTGTTAATTACTATCCAAAAAAACAAACCTTAAAATAAAATAATAAGCATTAATCAATGAGACGAAAAATATTCCAAGTCAAACTTTTAATTTAGACTTGACAAGTTGAGTTGAATCCTCATTTTTTAGTTTTTACTTTTAGAAATTCAATTAACTTAATATTTTCTCAATTCTCTTCTTAAGAGATGTGCGTTTCTGTAGAGATACTTACTCTCATCTTTCAATGAATTTGCATCAGCGATTATAGCTTGGGCAACTCTAACAGCTGCTAGAACATTCTTTTCAATGGCTACTTTTAATTTCTTATTTCCAATGCTGACAGTATCACTGTGGGCCTTTAGTTCTTCAGCCAACTGTATCTTTTTTTCTTCTTTAAATCACTTTTCAACTCTTCGAGGCTTTTCTTCTCATTAGCTATTATTTTTTGATTCTTCACTTTCTTCTTCTTGCCGCTTCTACTTTTAGCTTGATCAGCGTCTTGCTTCCGTCTCTCTATCTCAGCTTTATAAACAGCACAAGCCTCTCTGGCCATTTTCAAAGCTCTCTTGTAATAGGAACGAATTCAATTCTATTTCCATATTGTTTTAGTGCGTTCTTTATAACAAGTCTAGCATTCAACATGTCAGCTGACATACATGTATTCTCCTCTGTCAACATATATTGGCAGAATCAGAAAATGATCTTTCCACTTCTGCGCTACCATGATATATTAAGATAGAGACTTTCACCAATGTTGTTAAATTTGGGAACTCGTAGTCTCCAGAGGGTGGTTTAGTTTCAAATATTTCCTTCCAGAAATCTATCACAGAAATATTTTCATTCTTGTTCGTGGCAGATTCATTGCAACGCATTTTATACTGTAGAATTTTCAACTTATCTACAGTTTTGTCGATTTTTAAATCTAATCCTAGTTTAACTAGTATTATCTTCACGCATTTGTTTAATTTCCCTTGTTGAATTCTGACCCTTGATTTGAGCTGGTAGTAGAAATCTAAAGTGGCGTATGAACGTTTGTCTCGGATTTAAAATACTTTATTCTCCTAGATGTGAGACTGCTGCTTCATAAAATTGACGCACATTATTCTGAAATACCAACATATCTTTATCTTTCATCTCAAAATTTTGGTAACTTGATCTGGCAACACAACTTCATTATATTATGGTAACAAGTTCTCTGTAGAAAATAACTCTTCAAATTTTAATCTCTTATTACAAATTCTGTTAATCAAGGTTGTTAGCAATCTCTTCAACTCTTCATATAAGAAGTAAATCAACGATTTCTCCTTCCGGAAAACTGCAGTGAATTTTGAGAATAGCTCAGCACAACATGAAATAAGGTACAATTCTGCCTCAAAAATACTACTCTTCAAACAGTCAGAAATTATATTGTACTTAGTTTCATCAAATGCTTCTGCTTGGAATCATCTGGTATACTCTTTCAAGAAACAGAATAGCCCGAAATTCGTGTAGAATGTGTAGAATACGTGAAATGCATAGAATACGTTCATTCAACGAATAAAAAATTATAAAACTTCTTTTTTATTTACATCTTTCGTCTTTTTACAAACGTAAATTCGTAAGAAAGTAAAATTAATTAATTACATTTCAAATTAAATTAATGAACAATTTCATTTTCTGCAGAGATTTCAATTGAATTTTATTGGCTTTTTGGTTTGGGTGGTTATATAGCATTTTACTCGTTTTAGGCATTCTACACATTCTACGCGTATTTTACACATTTTACATCGAAAATGTAGAATAGACATTTTAGGTGTCAAATTTCATCGCTAATGAATTTTTAAATTATATTTCTATTGTTCCGGCTAAGATTTTTTCTCTTTCTCTTTATGAAGATAGTGACTTTTTTTTCAAGAAATAGAGAAAAATAATGACTTGCCAAAAAAAAAGTGACAAGTCACAATTCATAGTGACCAAGTGCTAACCCTGCAAACTGAACGCCCCCGGGTGGGCTCGAACCACCAACCTTTCGGTTAACAGCCGAACGCGCTAACCATTGCGCCACGAAGGCGATACACACGAAGAGCAGAGTTTGAATAAACACGACTTACACGAAGCGTGTTTTTTTCATCACCAATTTTCCACAACGATGTTTAATTTTCAGGAATGGACGAGCGAACACTTGAAACTGCCGAGTATCGATCCCGGAGAACGGCGAAAATCCATTTTCAAAACCAAGGACGAGCCACCACAGGAGTCGGAAGAGAGGAGCAAGACGGTCTATGGCAAAGCTGCAAGCTGTTAACGAGTCCAACTAATATTTTTATCCGATTTGAGAAGAGTCTAGCAAGGAGTCAATAAATGACCTAAGGTCAATTTATTAGGGGACCACTGATCGACTAGGGTGGCCCTTATTTTCGACCATAGGTATTTCGTATTCGACATGCCTTTCATAAAAAAATAAGCATCAGTGGAGGAAGAATCGCTAACTTTGAACTTGCTGATGATGTAATTCTCCTCTCCAACTTGGGGGATGGGGGTAGAGAGAGGGGAAATGATCAGAGAGCTAGTTCCACAAGGTGAAGGATCAGGATTAGAACATTAATGTTACAAATACCAAAAAGTTAACAAAATGATGGTATATGGGAAGGAAATAGAAACGATGGAAAAGGCAACTTACTTAAGGCAACTAATATCAGCAGCAGATCGTACTGAAAAAAAGACAGAAATAAGAATATCGTAAGCATTGAACAAGTTTTGGTCTCTCAAAAAAAAAATAATAATATACAAGAGCCCTTATAAAAAGCACCAAAAAAGCAAAATTTTCAACACGTGCATTGCCCCATTATTAACATACGGGTGACAAACATGGCCTCTATAACCATTAAAACTCTTCATAAAATAGCCATCACTCAAAAGTCAATAGAAAGATCAATTCTAAGTTGCAAACTAAAAAACCTTGTTTTTTTTTTTTAATAGCAAACTTAAAACAAACGTTACCTTGGCTATCTCTGATTCGGCTAAGGCTTCCGATTTTTGGCTGAAGTCAGAAAAATTCTAAAGCTTTCGGCTATCAGCTTTCCAGAATTTTTCCATCAATCAGTACAATAAACCTGCAAAGTTAATCATTTTTCTGAACAAATTTGACTTTGTTTTGAAGCCTTGCTAAGAATCCGGAAGAATATGGTTCATGCTTACAGCTTTTGACTTTCACAGAATTGGCTGAAGCTATCAACTTTCGGCTTTGTTTACAGGCTATTCATCGACTTTCGACTTACAGCTATGGACTATCGGCTGACTTTCGAACCCTGCTCAGAGCACTCTTAACGGAAAAATATATAAACATTATCTACCAGGGTTGCATAGTTTCAGGTCAGAAAACTGCAGGGACAATAATATATAGTTATCATTTTACTTGAAAGCGAAAAAATTTTAGAATTAAAATATTAAAAAATCATGCCTTTACAATGAAATAGTGAAAAATCATGCCATTTTCATGCTTTCATACTACTTTGAGCCAAAATCACGCTATTTTCTTGTGTTGCGTGTTTTCATACCCGTTAGACACCTTCAACATAGAAAAAAATTCGCAGTAATGCAATACAAACACCTAGAGTTAAAATTCGAACAAGCAAAAGGGTTAAGGTTAAGTTCAAATGCTGGATGACTGATAAGATACTTGAGAAAATGAAGAAGAGAAAAACAAACATACAACAAGAAAATTCACAAAAAAAATCCGAGATACACCAGAGAAGCTACACTGAAATGGACAGAAGAACAATATGTATAGAAGCTGAAAAATTCTTGAAACTCTATGACTCATACAATTTCTATAAAAAGATTAAAGTCATAAACGGAAAATTTAGGAATCGAAACCCAGTTGCATTATGATGCAAACTAAGTTCTAGCAGAACCACAAAGAGTACTCCAACAATGGGAAAATTATATAACAGAATTATTCTGCGAAGGGGCCGACTAACCGAAGTAGAAGCTCTTGATACTGGTCTACCAATATTACAGTCAGAAATAGAATACCCACACTTTACAGTATGTAAAGAATGGTAAAGAACCAGGCGGAGATGAGATACTGAAACGTGTGAATTCAATAATTCTAACAACATAACTTAATAAAATCTATGACTCAAGAGAAATTCCAATGGGCTAGCTGAAAACTACTTTTGTACCACTGCCAAAGAAGTCAACTGCCAAAGCATGTTCTGAATGCAGGATGATTTCTTCGAAGAGCCACATATTAAACCTTCCTACGTGTCATTCAGCACCGCAAATACTCAAAATGCGAAGCCTAAACTGGAGATACATAATTTGGTTTTAAAAAAACAAGTAAGAACACGAGAAGCCCTCTCTGCAATGAATAATCTCTTCCAAAAGTACTACGATCATCAGAATTATGTCTTCATTTGTTTCATGAACTATGAGAAAGCATTTGATACTGTTAAACATAAACCATTCATCCAAATTTTCAAAGAGATAGGATTCGACAGCAAAGACATCCAGATTATTCAGAGACTATCTTGAAATCAAACAACAGAATTAACAATAGGTAAGCATCAGACCGCAAAAGCTGTTCAAACTGAGACAGGGGCCAAACAAAGGTGTATTCTGTCACTATTACAGGGTGTCTAACAAACTTGAAAATAAAAATGGACCGTTATTACACTTTCGCTGCCTGGACTGCAAGCAAACAATAACAAATATAAACCCCTAGAAACCATTAACGAAAATTCATGATTCATAAATGAAATCTTTCTTAATATAATCATACAGATTATACCTAAACAGCCGTTCATAGTATCAGGGGGCGGGGGTTCCAACTTGAAGACGTCACATAAAGCAATATGGATGTCGTTTCATACGTGTAAAGAGTCGCTGAACCTAGTTTGGGTAATGATTTGATTCCAATCAAAAAATTGCGGCAGCTACGGATAGGTGAGGGGTGAAAATTGATGAAGTCAACGTACATAGCCAGAACGCTGTATTCTAGGTTTTGAGGACCGCGGAATTCATTTTCAGCCACACTTTGTACATAACATGAAAATTAAACTAAGGCACATGTGGAGAGCGGAGAGGAAGAAGCGGGAGGTCGAATTTATTACAAAATACACTGAGAAGGTCGGTTCACTGATGAAAACGGCCACTGAACTCAGTTTCAACACTGATATATTCAACTTAAAACAAAACTGGTACATAGATATTGAAGGTTCGATCTCTTCAGTACAAAACTACCATAACTATACAACTTACTAAGCAGGCACATTCAAAGTTTCGGGTAAAAAATGAAGGAAGAGTAAATGGATTGTTCACCATTTCAGAAGAGTCGCCAAACTTAGGAAGGCACTTACTTTGCAGCTATCGAAAAATTGATGCTATCTTTATCTGCCAGCTTGTTCACCTGTCTGCCTGCCTCTCTAAGTATCTATCTTTCTATCTACTCTTCTTTTTGTTTATCCGACTGCCTTGGCTACTAGACAAAAGCTGAATGTCCATCTCGCTTTGGCTGACTGCCATCTTTCCCTGCTTGTATCGGAGTAAATCTTACAACACATCTTCCCACGAAACTTTTTAAACTCATTACACAGGCGACCCACTCAGCTTCTCTTTGATAGGCGAGGAGGAAGAGGAGGTAAGCTTTCAGAATATCTCAACATACAGAAGAGAAAATAGAGAAAAAAGCCCTGCTATCTGCCTGTCAGTCTACTCTCTGCCTACTTGTCTCGTACTCTTTCGCTCAAGCTAAATCTCCCGATAATGGATCTAGATTTGCCAATGCCTATTTCAAGCCGCCCAGTCAAAATTTGTCACTGAAGATTCTAGGGCCTTTGTGAGAATGAGAAGGCAGAGTACGATTATTTCAAGAAGAGTTACTACAAGTATCTTCGAACTACTCAAGAATCATTCTCGCTTCATTTGGAACGAGCAGCAGCCCACGTCTATGTAACCAACAATCATGATTTTTGTATATTACCGTTTAACAAAGAACGAATAGTGACTTTCAAATTACTAATCTACCAGTTATGAAGATGAAACATCATTTAATGGAACCCTGCGGAGTCCCATAGTGTTGCAGTCGATAACGAATTCAGGATCCAGATCAAGGAGACGAAATCAGCTGTCCTAATTTCCACTGAGACATATAGATGAACTTACTCCATGCAAAAACAATGATCCGTACTACATATTTGTGCAATAAAACCGTAACAGGATTGCAGCTCTCATCCAAATTATTCAAATGAGTAGAATAATAATTACAATACTTCCCTTCGTTTTATTCATTGTCATCCGTGTTCTAATTTCCATAGCCCAGAAAGCAGGATAAACAAGTTGCACAGCTATTCGAGCCAAAATACTCAGTGCATTTCGACGGCTGATTCCTCCCAATGAATTAATAATTCGTACCAGTAGAACAACCGGCAATGCCTAATGAAGAACCAGAATGACAATTCAAACCCTCTTAACGAGAACGTCCAGACCTCATGTACTAGATTCTGTCCCCAGTTCTCATATTGTTTGTCGGGCAAAATTTCATATACAGTTCACTGCAGTCTTTCGTTCGGTGCCCCTTTATTTATACAAAATGCCCCATTTTGGTTGGCGAGCCAAAAGAAAGTACTCATCATGCACATACACATATTGAAACTGCAGAGGTTATAAAACCGAATCCAAGAAGCAACGAACCGAAATAAAAATCTGCCATCAAATTCGAACTTACAACTTATTACTTTGGAACTTTCTAATCTGCTATCAGATTCTAACGTGGAACTTATTTCTCTAACCTTGGAGCTTTTCTAACACTTTCAACTTTGATAATAAGATATTATATGCACATGAAGTATCTTACATTTCTCAACTAGTACTCAAACAGGATCGAAGTATAGACAGTCAATCTGAATAGGTGATGAGAAATTCCCTCCTCCGTCTAGAATATGCAATCTGAAAAACACTTCATGTTCCTAGACAACTCCTCAATGACTTGTACGTGTCTTTGATACTAGGAACAAAAGCTTAATGAAACTTAGTTACCGTCGAATACCTAGACATGTTATGACTTGTTTCAACTCGGAAATAAGGATCTCCCCTAGACCAATCTACCCCATCGGGACTCCGATCTGCCTACAGGAACATCCAGCTGATGAAACTGGTAACGCCTTAATGCAGCACTATCAAATTATCCAGGACACGAGGGTACAAATTAATCATCAAAACTTCAACCTTCATCTTACATTCGGATTTTTGTGAAGACATTTCATTTAATCCTGTCAGTCGATATGGTAGCAATGACAGGGACGGACAACTGACAATAACCTAATCAAGAAAGTTCTATTGCAAGCAAACAACACAGCTTTTGTATCGGAATCATAACGTGATAATAAGGTTTGAGGAAGACATCATCAGGTTACGAAATTAGAACTGCCAAATGTGATTTGAATGTTGATCGAAAGCCGTAACGATAATGAAATGAAAGTAAGGTCAGCATCAGTACGTCACAGAGATTCATAAAAGGGAGCCATCATAAATAGTTTTACATCAAAACAACCGACATGAATTGTATGTAATACAAATGTAGACTCGTATACAAGACACAACCCAAAAGCATCAATTCAACATCAGTCCGGTCAGTCAGCTGTTGATGAATCAGTTTCATCACACATTATTTATAAATAGTTTTGATGAAAAAAACAGGCAGAGTAAAAGTTACAGTTATTTCTTGATTAATGTGCGGTGTTATCATTTTCGTTAATGACTTTGCTTCGCGGTAAGTTGTGTTTCCCAGTGATAAGGTCATCAACAAGCCCGGTAAAGTTAGATAACTTCACGTAACGCTAGGTTTCTTTGTTTTTCATTTATTATTATTTTGATTAAAGACTATCATCGGCAAATCCATCAGATCGATGTACTCGGGGAAAACTGCAGGTGAATGATAATGTCCCTATCCAAGATTTGTTGACCGCAGAATTTGAGTGTTCGAGGTTCTCAAGTACGAAAAATTATCTGGAATACGAAAAACAAAATAGGGCTTGATCAGTTTTGAAAAAAAATATTTCATTTAAAATGGCCACGGTGTTTAATTTTACTTTCGCTGGCGTAAACAACTTCCAACATGAATTACACGCTCAGTAATTCTCTCATCTGCATTACCCCTCTGCTTCAAGACTTGTTATGTAAGATGGAATGATGCATTATACATCATAAGTAAGATCTTGTAGATAGTTATACTACGTACAAATATATGCATCGAATGCAGAAATATGACGCACTGAACAATTTCCAGCTAGGAACAAGAAAATTCCAATTTTTTAGCTTGACCATAAAGTTACAGAACCGTTATCATTAAGGTTCAACTTCACAGTAATCTAATCAAACTAACGGTGAGGATCTACAAAGACACCAGTCAAATTCTGATGCATGTGAGGAAATGAGCATACGATCATACGGATAGTGAGTGCTATCGTATTGTTCAAAAAATGTTCACGGGAGGTTATTATTCACCTTCATTTCATGACGAAGTAGAAGAGTCGTTCAGATGATTCCAGTATACCCATGCTAGACTTGGAGCTGGTGTGATAGTGCAGTCAGTTCAAGTTACACGGGTAGAGATTGGCAAGACCATGAATCGAGTGATCCAAGATCACGATCTGCAGATCATTATTTAAAAACTGAAAAATACAACAAATTTCGAACCAAAGATCACTTTTCATTAAAAAATATCTCAGATCATAACTAAGATCATGGTCATCTGGGCCTGCCAACAGGAGATCAAATGTACATCAATTTCCTAATTTCTCGAGACAATCTCATATTCCAAATTGATCCCGAGCAAATGAACAGGTTGTCAAGGTCATTTTTCTTTCCGATCCACATATTTTTAGTCAATTATTATTGCTGTTTCTTGCATAGGACAAATGCACTGAACTACCAATACTGGAAACATCGATGTTATGAAAATCCTGGTGGCAGGGTTTGGTACTACTTGCGTTTCATCAATTGTGTGTGTTTTCGCTCTGTCTAGTGTTGGTGAGCACAATGATGAATTATCATAGTAACAATCCCTGCTGCTAGATGTCGCGTCCAAAAGCGCTCAATGTATTTTAAATGGAGTTTGCGGTATTGGTAGTTCAGTGTATTTGTATAGGATCTCACATTTTCATTATATGAAAAATACCTGCGTGTACTTGCATTTAAGAAAACTTCTAGAGAAGGATAACTTTCTAGCAGCATCAGTGAATTTCATCGAACATCTGACTGAATCCTGTGCCATTCGATTGGAAAAATATGAAAAAATTGCATGCCGCAGGTTAATATTTAGGGCAGGTTTGCTAACTGGTAGAGATTTCTTGTATTTTATTTCTGTTTTCTATTTTGTCCCAGTATTGCAACGGTACTTAATAAAAGATATGGCGATAAAGATTTTATTAACGAATTGAACTACCAGAGCGCCGTCAAGAAGCTTATTTTGGAATTAAGCGAAGCACTGTATAAACATAAAGATTCGTCCGAAAATTGGACGAATCGCATCTCGAGTAGATGTCACTACTAATTCATACAGAGGCATTTGGTCTTACTTGAACGATGATAACATAAACCAGAATCAGAATTCGTAGACCCCTTCCTCCTTTTCCCCACTAGTCAGTGCTAATTAACATGAAATAATGTCAGCGTGGAATTTTGTTGATCCTTAATCAAACTTCTGAACTGTACTCATTTTGTAGGTTTTTTAAATTGAAAACACAGTATTATGAATTTAAGATTCATTATGTGTACTTTCAGGGTTCTGGACATTCTACCAGTTTCTTTAAGAATACGAGTAAGGCAAAAGCAAAAGTTATGGAATTCCTAGCAATGCCTATGGAAATGATCGAAGAGCCAGTTACATTCTGGGCAAAATACTATGATTCCGGACCAAAAAATATCGCATTCACGTATTTTGGCATTCAGGCTACATCTGCGGCATCTGAGTAGTTATTTTCAGTCGTGGGGTACACTCAAGGAGGAAGACAGACATCAAAGTCACCAGAAAACTTGAATAAAATTGTTTTTCTTAATAGGCGGTGTAACTGTGACCAGGTTCGCTAGTGTCGACCTCCTGCAAAGGTGATCAAGGTTGATGTTCCCATAAGAAGACGTGTAAAGTTGGTATACTTTGAAGCTTCCGTAACTGCAGAAAACAGATTTTTTTTTTAGTCATAATATAACATGTCAAATTCAAGCTTGAAGTCTCTAGTTCATGCTGCAAGGTAATTTAATGCACTTTATTCGCTCTAGTTGGATGAATAAGTTGATTTCCCAATTACTGTTTTCCTATGGAAGTTTACCATTGGTACAAAACGCGCTAGTAAGCAACTAATACATGAAAAATGGAGCTGTTTAAAGTTCATAAAGGAAAACTAGAGACCTCAATCTCTAAATTCATCTATTATAAGCCACAAGAAAACATTTTATTGACTAGAAAAAGCGAATTCAAGTTACGAGTATATGCATTCTTATGGTGATAACGTCCATGATCACCCTTGTGACTCAGGGCTACCAACTTCGCGAACTTTCAGTTACGCAGCCTATACAAATGTGACTTTTTAGTTTTTAGTACTTGTATTAGGATTAAGAAATTGTGATTTTGTGTACTTATACATTATTACGATCTTCTGTCTGCTTCCAAAAACTATGCTCTTTATTTGGGTTTGGTAACAAGGAACAGGGTGCAGAGGATAAATAATGTACGCTATTCGGCTAGAGGGAACCAACTAACATTTGCAAACAAAATGAGTCATTACTTATTAGTATCGTTGGAAAGAGCGTATAAAGCAGAATTTTTCAAAATTAGGCCCCCGATTCAAAAATGTGTACTACCGTTGAAAAATGCTTATCAGTAAACGCTGTGTCATATAGTTTCTACACGGCTCTTGAACTTCGAATCACGTGTTCTCAAAAGGCATATTTTGCTAGTTGGTTCCCTCTAGCTGAATGGCGTCCAACTAACACAGTTTTCAATGATGGAGGGCCATATATCGCAAAAAATCGATTTAAATCAACTTGATTTTTCAACGATTTTAGACAGCTCTACAATCGATTATGTTAAATTTGAGGATTAGGCTTTGCGTTATCACACGTGTTGGGCACGCTGGTTGATAAAATTGAAATTGCATAGTGCAAAAGGTTCTCAGTTCATGCTGTTGGAATGATAAACGAATGATTTTATCGCTGTTCTGATAATTTTGTAAACGAATTATGAAGACGTATTTCTTTGGAATTTTTCATCAGTTGTAGCCAAAATGAAGGGATGAAGGGTTGTTTCAATGCAACTTCTGTTTCAGTAAGTGTTAGTCAGTAATATTCGACGCTTCTACACGAATTATATACCTTAGAAATAGGTTTGGAATCAAAAGTGACATGTTCCAATACATATTCTGCGGTTCCACATCCCCCGAGAGGGGCAGTTATCATTGTTTTAAATCTCTGAATGATGTTATAAAAATACTTTTTACCGCAAATGAGAGATATGGTTTTTGGAGTTTTCTGAAAAAAAAAAAGTTTTTGGAACATGCCTTGTTTGCACCTAGACCTCTCAATAGAGATTAGAATTCTGTTTTCTCTATATCAAATCAACTCAAATCAAAACGACTTTTATTTCTACTTTTCTCAATATACTTCTTGAATAATTTTACAATGCCAGAGATAGAGTTATCATACGACATGAAACCATAGCTCATAGCAATTACGTTTCAAAAATATCCAATATCGGGCATTCGGAGAATCAGGGTGCATGGATTTAAATGATGGGGCCTGTGGATTCATTCGCCAAATGAAACCATACATGGTATTACTATCAACTCATTCTCAAGAATTCTTCCAAATTAATGAGTGAACAAATCAACACAGATTAGAATTCTGTTTGCTTTTTCGATATGCTTTTTGAACTGTTTCACAATGCCAGGGATAGAGTTATAATACATGAAACCGAAGCTCGTTGAAATTACACCTCTGTAGTGAACACACGTTTCAAAAACATCAAGACATTCGGAGAATGAAGGTACACGGATTTAAATGATGGAAACAATAAGAATGACGTGAGCAATTGATAAACAGTCAACAGTCTTCTATTCGCGCATACTTCACGCGAAATTAGGAACATAAACAATACATTCAGTATTCGGTTTTTCGATTTTTATTCATGGACGATGCCTTGGCACGTGGGGCATGTACCCTCACACAAGCTCACTTTCTATTTCTACCGAGAGCGATTAACAAATTTGATATTTGATGCTCATTCTCACTATTTCTGATTCAACTGGTTTGTCAGGGTCACTGATCTAACAAATTCCAACTGGGGAATTTCGGGTCAGCTAGATGTACAAAGCGAATACACTGAAAGTGAGATAAAAGCTAGAATGCAGTCTGACACACGGTTGCGGATACGATGATATCGTACGACCGCAGGCAGGTGGTGATCGCCAATTCAAGAACTCAGAGACCCAAAAGAGAGGAAGAATCGAACGCGAAGGCGATTGTTCATCAGATAGAATACTCCTTTACATCTTCAATTCCAATCAACCTTGAACACTACACGCGATTTCGCTGAAAGCATAATACGTTCACGTACCTTTGACTTGGACTGTCGTAAGCTACCCGCTCGTCGAAACGAAGTTCCATGTCTGTTTCGATCCAAAGGTTCGTGATGACTAGAAGTGGCACCCATCGTTTACACGCGCTTTCCGATACAGATACGAAATCACACAGCTACGATCACTAAGACTAACTCGCGAATCAGTCGACGAAATTAAAATAAATACTTGAGCTAATGGTAACCATACTTCGGCAGTAACGTGTGTACGCTGAAATTTTAAAAATCACCGACCGTTGAAAGCCATAGCTAACTATATTCGCGACCCGACTCGACTTCGAATTGATATTGATACCTTCGGAACTGACTGAAGACCATCGAACCACACTGCAACATTATCGACAGGGTAACTGGCGTACGATATAACTGAAATATTTTCGAAATTAACACGTGCCCGATGACACAAACCGATCGCGCACCATCGCGGTCACCCGTGAAACCGTTACGGCGGGGCCCACTACAACTCCGAAATTGATTAAAAATTATCAAATTATGAACGACCAAAACGGTACGGAGCAAAAACAAAACAAAAAAAATACGTTAGCGCGACGTAACGTATTAGCTCGAGACCGTGAGAACTCTGTGAAAGTTGATAAATAAAATAGCTGGCGACGGGGAATACACCAGAACACCACTACACAGCATACGCATACAAACCGAACGAGAAACGACTCGACTCGAGTTCGAAGGGAGAAGAATATTCTTTTCAGACAACTGCGCGAGCATTCGGTGCGCTCTCGTCCCCGGAAGTAAACCGGACAAAATGTACTCCCGGAAGTTGCAACAATTTTGTATTCGGTAATTAACCCTCCCTGCATGGATTTGTCATTATTTTCACAACCTATCTACATCTGTTCTGTTCTATTCGTATTCCGAATTTATTGTATTCACGCGTTTTGATGTTCATCTCATAATTGAAGACCTGCCGATGAAAACGACATTAGTCCATTTTGAAATTCCGACTTCACCGCCAGATAGCACCCTAACTGCTGCTGTTCTGCTGGATGAACTACCCCGGGTGTATAAACAGACGTTGCATTATCCTATGCGTGATAGCGTGAAGAGCGTAATCGTTGCGAATGTAGCGCTATCTGACGGCAAAGTCGGAATTTCAAAATGGACTAATGTCGTTTTCACCGGCAGGTCTTCAATTGATCAGAAGCTCATTAAAGACGTTAATCTCGCCGCTACCCTACCTGGATAAATCGACACTGAGATGTTAACAACAGAACTGCATACAGGGACGTACTGAAAAGTTTTTCTGGAAAGGCGGGGGAGGGGGGGGGGAAATATTGAAAGTCCCAACTGACTCAACTCATAATTTCCAAATATCAAACTCAAGAAAAAAAACCTTTTACCTGTCGGATTTTTCCAACTGACTCAACTCAAAATTCCTAAGTATCAATGCAAAAGAAGGAAAACTTTTTGATTGTTGGGTTTCCCCAATTTCTCAACTCAATTCCCAAGTGGACGCTATTCAGCAAGAGGGAACCAATTAACATTTGTAAACAAAATAAGTTATCAGTATTGTCGGAAAGAGCGTAAAAAGTAGAATTTTTCAAAATTGGGCTCCCGATTCAAAAATGTGTACTCACGTTGAAAAAAGCTTATCAGTAAACGCTATGCCATATAGTTTTTACATGGCTCTTGAACATCAAATCACGTGTTCTCAAAAAACAAATTTCGCTGGTTGGTTCCCTTACGCTTAACGCCGTCCAATTAGCCTCAGTTCCACACTCTTTTATAGAGGGACAAGACGCCGAATTTTCCTTACTTGGACGCTGTTAAGCAAAAACAGACCAAGCGACATTTTTGACAAGGTGAGTTATTACTATCGTTGGAAAGAGCGTGAAAAGTAGAATTTTTAAAAATTGGGTTCCTGATATTTAAAAAATGGGTATTCACGTTGGAAAAAGCTTATCAGTAAACGCTATGTCCATAAACCGGCATTATTCATTGGCTCTTACTATTACGTTTTCTCAAGAAACAGATTTTGTCGCTTAGTCAGTTTTTGCTTAACAGCGTCCAATTATTCTCAACCAATTGATATCGACACCTGAGCAAAATAGTGCTATCTGTATTTTATTGAAATTAGCAGAAAAGGGAAATAAGTTTTCAGAAGCCTATCACTCCTGTGTTATGAAATGGGGACGTTTTGCCAGCATCAACATGCGGTGTTGCACATGATAGAGCGTGAAATTTCCTTTCCAATGATACTAATAAGTCATTTTTCCCCCAAACATATTGATGAACTGAATAGATCTTGGGTGACACATCGCTGCTTAAATGTGAAATGATTGTAGGCAGTACTAAGCAAAGTTGATATTCAGTGAAAGAGTATGCTAAGTACCATAACGTGATCATACTCCATGATAAAAAATCAATGTCACTTAGTACTGTCTGTCATTCAAATAATGATATATCAACAAAAGTGAACAACGATTTGCGCACACAAACTTACACTGAATTCTCAGAACAACTGTTCTTAGAGATGTAATATCATATGCGCAAATCCTTATTGTTGACTTTTGTTCATATAATATCTATAAATGGACGCTATTAAGCAGAAAACGCCCAATCGACCAAATCTATTTTTTTTTGTGGAAAATGTAACATTAAAAGCCAGTGAATAATGCCGGTTTACGGACATAGATAACGTTCACTGATAAGCTTTTTTGAACGTGAGAACACATTTCTGAATTGGGAGCCCAATTTTGAAAAATTCCATTTCTACGCTCTTCCCAGCGATACTAATAACTCATTTTGTCAACAAATGTCGCTTAGTTCTGTCTCGCTTAACAGCGTCCAAATATAATGTACATTATATAACCGGCAACATCCATATAAAATACACTGAGCTTAGAAGTCGTGAAAAAAGCGCTCTCTAGCGGCGTGGGCTGTTTGTACAACTGCAAGCATTGTACCTACCTATTGGAATATAAATTAGAGTTGCAAATGTTGGCACTATTGCGTCTTTGAAAGAGGATTAGAAATTCACTTTCAACGAAAATTTGTCCTAAATTTAACTGCATCATCACCAACAATTTCAATTATAATCAGTTCTACTGGTAGAATAATTTCTACTTGTTTTTTTTTTCATCCTCAAGATAGCAGTGTTTCTATTTGAAAGTACACATGATCTCCTTTTCATTTCCCCCCCGCTAACACCCGCACAGGTGATTTTGCAGCGCACTCTAGTGCAGTTTTATATTCCAATGGGAAAAATTCGATTTAAAAAAAAAATTATTACTATTTCTATAAGTAAGGCGAAGACGTAAGATTTTGAAAATTACTGTACTGATGTAATTGTACACACAAAAAAAGAGAAAATGATTATTTATTATTAATAAGAACGTTAAGATTTACCACAATGTCAAAATTATGTGCACTTCATACTCCTACACACACAACCTACACAGTACACATTGTCGGTCTAGTACAAAAAGGTTCCTCGTGCTTTTTGAGGGATTTTAAAAAACTGGTATCATTGGAAAGGAAATTTTGCGCTTTGTTGATTGCAATACTTCGTCGATCAGGTGCAAAAAGGTTCCTCGTAGAAAAAGTGTTGCAATCGACAGAGCGCAAAATTTCCTTTCCAGTGATACCAATTTTCTAAAATCCCTCAAAAAGCACGAGGAACCTTTTTGCACTAGACCAACGACAGGTCACTGACGCGATACTTGAAAGGGTAGCTCCCGTGGCCGGGGGTGCGGTATCACAGAGGCTACTTTGGCATGCGTGCAATGCCATACGTCCCACCACACCATACAACACTTCATTAGTATCAATCCACGCCACAAGGGGAATAAACTAAGAAACTCGACCTTTGTTGCTCCTATTATAATCATAAAAAATACGATATTTGGTACAAGTTGACAATACTGTTTGTTTCCATCAAATCGTACCTTTCTCCTCTTGGTGTTGAGCGGAGAAAGGGGTACAATAGACCTCTCGCACAACTATGTCACACAGTGAGTTATTGTTAGCAAAAATACCCGTCTTTGGGCTAACGAACGTATTGACTCCCATGAGAAAAACACACGGAGCAAAGATCATTATGTTACAACCTGAGAATAAGAAATTTGTTAGAAACCAGAAGTTTATTAGCAACGCTAAGAACTTTCTAAATTAAAAATATGTACCTACTTTCGGTTTCTATCAAATTTCTTATTCTCAGGTTATAGCATAATGACCTTTGTTCCGGGTATTTTTCTTATAGGAGGCAATACGTTCATTAGCCCAAATGGACGCTGTTCAGCAAAAGGGAACCAACTAGCAAAATCCGATTTTTGAGAACATGTGATTCGAAGTTCAAGAGCCATGTAGAAACTATACATGGCATTGCGTTTACTGATAAACTTTTTTCAACGTGAGTACACATTTTTGAATCGGGGGCCAATTTTGAAACATTCTACGTTTTACACTCTTTCCAACAATACTAATAACTCATTTTGTTTACAAATGTTAGTTGGTTCTCTTTTGTTAAACAGTGTCCAAATACGGGTATTTTTGCATGCTAACAGTAACTCACTGTGTGACGTCACATAAAGGAAGTCTATAAAGTCTAGTCCAGTTAAGAAACATAATATGTAACCCGCAACACACATCGAAAATGAGCACGGTGAAGTTGGAGGGGAAGGACGAGTTCAAGACCACGTTATCAGCGTTCAGCAGCGGGGAAAAAATTACTATGTTTCTTAACTGGACCAGACTGACCAGACTTTAGGGCTTTTCCAGTACTCCATATTGCTTACTTATTCGCCTGTCCTCTTATCAAGTTGGTAGTGTATGATAAGGACATAATCGTATTTGTATTTTCGTAATATTATAGTCGTACCAGTGAGTTTGAGTTTCGTCTTCCGTGTTGTACCTTTTATGATACCTCGTCTATCTTCTCTGTTCGCTGTATAATTCGAAATTTTCGTTTTTCGATCATTCCTCATGGTCTAATCGTATGAACATCGATTTCATTGAATAACAGTTCAATTTTCGGTTTACACTTTCGGCAACGCAATTCAGTAACATTTGCGTTGCCGAAACAATTCAAACTTTCTCAAAAAATTTTGATCTCCGGCGTTTTCAAGAATCGGGCCCATTTCGCACATCAAATTCTGTTATCATAGATCATACACTACCAACTTGATAACAAGAGAGGCGAATAAGTATGCAATATGGAGGACTGGAAAAGCCCTATATCGACTCCAACTCGTACCTTTCTCTGCTCAACATCATATATACCTAATGGAGAATAAGTGGAGAGGCAGCTGGGCTATAGGCAGAGATAAAGAAGGAAATAATATCTACTTTTGGCCAATAAATAACAGGTTGATGAAAAATTGGAAATAATAACTTTGAAACACAAACTGAACGAAAATAATCATGAAAATGCAATGAAATATGGCTTAATGATTCTCAAAAGCCGAGTTATTGCCACTCCACTTATTCTCTATATTATGTGGGCTAAGACAGATAAGGATGAAAAATATGTAATTTTTATCACTAAGCGCAGTCTATAAGGTCTACGGATATTATATGTATACAAACAATAGTGAACAACAATGTGCACATAGGATATTTCATAGTGTTCTATCTAGGAACAGTTCTGTTTTAAGAATTCATTGTATTTTCCTATGCGCAAATCATTGTTGACTGTTGTTCATATAAATACATACATCCACAGACCTTACTGAGCGCAGGCTATATTATGCATATATCATACAAGTAGACTTTGGAGTGATTAATATTAATAATTTGGACATGGGAAATTATATGGTATACCTACAGCTCCATGTAACAGTTTAAGGAGTTCTTAAAATTTGATATACGACTTCCTACGTGCAACCATCGAACCCTCGTCGTTTAGTGAATTTTTTTTTGGAGAAGATCACAGGCAAGTTGCAGAAATTTTACTTGAAGAATATGGTCAACATGTTATTTTGAATTGCACTAATATAAAAAGTTCTAACACCCATTTGTGACATGACTACTCCCAGTAATTTCTTATAACACTAAGAATGACTTTCGCATTAATGCTTGTACTACATAATAATTCTCAGCGATGAGCTGACCACACAAGAAAGATTTTTAGGGGGATTTTTTGCGATATCTTGAAACGCGATGGAGTTGACCTTAGAAATTTTGAAATGCCCACAACATGCGAGAAAAGTATTCCTTTTTTCGAGACGCATAACGCCGAGCAGCCTAAAACGGGCATCATAGGAAACGGAACAGCTATCGCGGAGAGAGTGATATATCTAAGTGTGGGAGACACTTCAGACCTCAGAATTCTAGCAATATATTTTGAGATAGATATATATGTATAAACAGGGATACTGCATGTATTCGCTTTCCTACAAAAAAAAAAGAAGAGATTGGAGGTGGTCAGATTCACCGGGATGGATTCAGAGAGTTTAGCGGGAAGCAGTAGGGAGTAAGCTCCTCAACACAATTCTACCTCCGTCTCTATCGTTTAACTTTCTTTAATCACAAGAAAATTCACAAAATAAATAATACACTCTATTCTAAGCCAGTGTACCTATATTATCTAGTCTTTACGTAAAGCTGATAAGTCTTGACGGTGACACGAAAGAATCCAAGATTTCTGACACGTGTCGGTACATTTGTATTCAAACATTCCTTTAAAACTGCATTCGCATGGCTATACCGGAAAAATGTAATATGCAAGAAGGAATATCGAGAGCTCAGGGTTCATTTATAACGCGCAACAAAGCAAAAAAAAAAAGCATTAAAATATGTATTTTAAACCATATGACGAACGAATGCCGCGTTTATACGGTTTTCATCTGCGACGAATAACATCTGGAAACCTTTTCATTTAGTTGCAGCAAATGCGTAAAACCGAATCATCTCCACGTGACTTCGGGTTTCAAAAATTGCATTTATGGAAAGATTATAAAGTAAGCAGACACAGGGGCATAGCGAAGCGAATCGCATAGGGAGGGCATACAAATTTCTCAATTAGAGGTCGCTAAAAGTTGAGAAAGTTTAAACTTTTTATGATGATTTGAGTCGTAAAATGGATTTTTAACGATTTTGGAGTCAGATTATCCCAACTGGAACAGCATTTTCTTAACTCGAACTGGTCGACCTGACTGGGAAAGCCCGCCCCGAATCGCTAAACCGATGCACCGACAACAGAAACACTCATGGACACTATTACCGCCTTGAATTCTGAATACTCGCAGGCACATACATCATTATACTAAATCACCAGTGTAGTTAAACACAACAAAACAAAAGAGCAAAATGATGAAATGACAACTGAATTTTCAAAATTTTGTCACGTGACCTTACCTTAAACCGGTTTTCGTCAGGACCGTTTCGTAAATGACATATAAGACATGACGAATAAATGCATCACATGACAAAACGAACTGACAAACAAATTAGGTTACGAAGTTACGACACGTCAGCTTTCAAATGATGAACTATGCTAAACGACATAATAATCGATTATAGCCAAAGCTAAACGACATAATCATTGTGACATACTATGCTAAGCGATACTGCTGCTGAAAATAAACTATGCTAAGCGACTTGACTAAAAAGGAAGATGAACCGACAAAAAAAATTTGTCAAAGTAAAAGAAAACAACCTGGAAAACAAAACAGAACTCCGAACATTACAACAAAACTCATGACATACAACAAACAATCAAAAAAATTGGTCGTCTGACAAGAGGACAAAATGACGAAACAAGAAGGCTTGCCAAGTAGGCTCGCTACTCGAGAAGGGCCGACAAGAGAGCACCCATCTTAACTCTCGACAGTCATGAATGATCGATCCTTTTATATTAAAATTAATAAATAACTATCGACCTGATGTCGATCTGTCATCAGTAGAAACACGGTCCTCATTAGTAAGGATTCCAAAAAATGCTCTGACAAGGGAGCAAATATTTGATAGTAAAATTCCCTGAAAATTCCAAAATATGCAAAAATATTCCCAATCAAAATAGCAATAGGAGTATCATTTTTTGAAAGCGAAAATCGAGAGATAACAGATGAAAAAAAACACTGGATCAGAAGGTCACTGATCTAAAATTAGTTCAATGGGAATAGAAGAATAAAGCTGGTTAATACGCAAAAGAAAAAAATCCTAAGGTAACTAGTCGTGCAAAAAGTATTTTTTCTGCAAGTGAACACTGAATACATTTGACTCTGTTGGAAATAGGTGAAAATTTTTTTTTGATTTGTGAGAAGTTGCATTTGTTCAAGTTTTTCCTTCCTAGAAGACAAAAAGGAAAACTGACCGCGAAGAATTCGCCGCGAGAAAATTGGCCGATGGAAAATAGGCAGCTTATGAAAATTGGTCATAAGAAAATTGACCGTCTACATTGAAATTATGTTCACAATATGTAGCGCGCAGGCATTAACATGCGATAACGCTTACAATACTCTCGGTCGTTGTTTCGAAATTACCCTCCAGAGATGCCCTAAATAGATGGCTGCCCTCCAGAAGCCCTAAGTAGATCGTTGAAATTTTCCATATACATAATATTATTATTAGCACAGACCTTGTAGGAGAAGGCATACATTTTTTGTTTTATTTTTGACCATTAACGCCTAACCAGAAAACTGTTACCAGACTGGGGCAGGAGATCAAAATTTGCACATAATGCAATATGGATGCCATTTTAAGCGTTTAAAAGGTCACTGAATTAATCAGTGGTGACGATTTGCGTCTAATTTGTTAATTGTGATGCACGCGAGGGAGCGAGGTTCAAAATTTTTACAAAATGCATAATGGATGTTGTTTCATGGGCGTTTTATAGATCACCAGAATCGTACTCAAGACTCCTTTGCTTCAGGCTCTAAGACTAGTTTTTACTGAATGTGACGTGTCGCACGAAAAGGACCTCAGTGGTAAGTGGACACTAAGGCCCTTTTCTGGTGACACGTCACTGATCTACCCTTTCACAGGCAAATCTTACAGAAAACCCACCGATTGGCTAAATTTTCACAAACTAGCCGATTTTAGGCTGCATTTCATGCATCAGCTAAATTTTTTTTTTAATCGGGAAAATTTTTTTAAATCGTCTACAAGTAGCTGAAAAGGGCTGAAGTGGCAACCCTGTCTTCGGTGTAAAATACTTTATTCATAACATCCGGAATCAAATTCAAATCCGTTTTTCCAAAACATTGCTAATAGCAGCTATTAGCAATGCTTTAAACATATTCGGTGTACACACAACCTCTAACATTACACACAACTAACATTTTGAATGTTCATATCATATCATAACTTGTTGAGGTCTAATTGGCTGAGTGGATGGCGCGTTGGTCTCAGAATCCGGAGGTCCCGGGTTCGAGCCCACGTAGCAACTCGCCAGAATTTTCAACTTAGGTCGGGTTTTCGGCCAGAAGGGAAGAGAGCTAAGACAGCCCTAACAGCCTCCCCGACGACTCTGAAGTAATACTCGAAAGGGCGGATTCCAGGACTCGGGTGAAGAGCAAATTAGAAAAAGAGCATAACTTGTTAATAGCATGCTTATAACTTTGGTGTAAATCCACCGTAACTCTAGCATACTGAGCATGCACAAAGTAGATTCAGGAATCATAGAAATATTAACAATTCGTCTTTACTAAAGACAAGTCGTTAACCATCTGCCTGCGTCGCCACGCGTACCAAGACGAGGAGGTGAGGGGCGATTGAAGAGGCAGTGCGTCCGGCTGTGGAGGACTTGAATTCCAGGCGAGTGCTCGGGGAGCGCGGACCACGGTCAGTAGGGAACCCCATGGTGGCCCTTGCAGGACACGCGCACCGGTTTTGGCACGGCGAAATGGGGGCTCGGGCCCGGCCCCAAAGCGTCCCTCCACCACACCATACTAACGACAAGTTTCCCCTATCCTGATGCAGGTCCAATCGGGGTAATTCGAGGTAGGGGGTACGACGTCGAAAGGCCAAACGCCCATCATCAATTATACTAAAGACAAGGGAGAAATGTCGTTTCTGTTTAAATATAGTCCTATAACTTGAACAGGTACCACCAACAAGATCATCTATAGTATCAAAATACATTAACGGACATGCATCAGCTTACAGAAAATCCACAAAAATTCATTTTTTCAACATAAGTTTGTACTTCAGCATTCAGTGGCGTAGCTAGATCTCAATTTGGGGGGGGGGGAGTATCATTTTCGAGGAATTTTTGGTACCACTGATGAATATTGTCAGTAGTTAGAAATTCTAGGAAGATGGAGGTAATATAAATAATAATATCAGTGTCGATGAATCCTGCATGCCGTACATCATTCTTTTTTCAGAACCGCGATTCTTCGAGTCTTTTTTCTCACGCTGGGGGGGGGGGGTTAACCCCAAAAATGCTTATGCTCCTACGCCACTATCAGCATTGACACTGATCGTTCGAATATACTTAGAGTTAGTACTATCACTCTATCAACACGAACGCACTCTGCAATTCCATGAAACAATACCGAAGATGGTTGGAAGAAACGAAAAAAAAAGTTATTGCACAGGGCTCGTCAACCCCAAAAACGTTTTGTCTAACATCATTGCAAATTTGCGATCATATGTCTCTACCTAAAACAATCAAATTACTAGATAGTACACTTTTACCTGGGCATTTTCCTATCGGGAATAGACAGCGCGGACCTATGAAACCGCTTGCGCGAACTACCTATTATCTTAGTCACCGTTCCCCTTTCATTCCGCTGAACCCACATCTCTTAACGAATTCACCTTTCGTCTCTCGTGCCGCAAAGACCTCGGCTGATCGCATAACACAACACAAATCCGAACCCCCGTCTTCTCTCGGGAAGTAGATGCTAGTTGCTAGATGCTACGGCTAGATCGGCATCGCCAGATGCAGTGTATAGTGAACGTGTTCCGTTGCTCAACCGAGCCGACATTCGTGTGCTATTCCCTATTCGTCTACGACAGACCTACACAAAACGACGCGTATAGACGAACAAGGAACAAGGAGTTGCACGTTGGAGCAAGAGACAAGTCGATGGTAGCTACTAGCTGGTAGCTACCGATCTCCCACTAACGAGAAAATCAAAAAAATGCGCCAGGACCGGTTTCAATTCGACGAACACGGTTCGAGTTTTCATGAACCCAACTGCAGGCGTCGTACTCGCAGCTACTCCAAACCTCGCCAGCTACGCCGTTCCATTGACTCGACGGCAACATTACATATTCCATTAGCTGCGAACCTCAATCAAACACCTCTACCTACCGCAAACGTGATCATCGGACCCGCTTACAAGCTCCAACACGTTGAATTTTAAACGCCACTTAAGCAGGAGTGAAATAATATTCGGTCAGTGAACTGAACCGAGGCGAGAGGCGGAGAGGCAGATGAACGGTGGAGAACAAAAAATGAATAACTAGCCATCAAATCGTTCCAGATCGTAGACGATATAATTATTATATTCGCTATTCGCTGCCACCTTAAAGAGAGATTCCGCAGGGCAGAGCAGGCAGCTTGCGAAGCAGAAATGTAAAAAGGCGAGGATGAAAATACAGGCGCGGATCTCAATTTGCACGTCGAGAAATTCATATATGTATACACAAGAACTAGAATCTAGCTAATTTATTCGTCGATGTGGCGTCGAACACCGACAAAAAAAAGAACTTGGAATCAATGATAATGGAATTAGTGGTTCTGTAAATGTTGCCAAACATAAACGGTTTGGCTCATAAATACACGAAATTGAGACTTCAACCTAAGTTGCATGTGTTGACAGCTTTGTCAATATGTTCATTGTACTCTTATTAATTTGGGGTGATTAGACGACTCCAAACTGATAACAATACCCGTAAAACGTTTGGCTATGGTAGCGCTACCTAGATGAGGTTTAAACCCCAATTTAGACAAAACGTAGAACAAATTAAAGGTAACGCGGTTATTCTGCTACCTTGTAGTCAGGGATGTTTGTTTAGAAGGAGACGATATTTGTTCAGATTTTGGTGTAAAGAAATGTAGACAATGTGTAGAAAGTAGACAAAAGTAAATAAATGTAAACAGTCCCGAGAATGATTTTAAAAAAAAAAGAAGCTAATATACATGTAATCAGCTAATCACAAATTCACAATAACAAATCCAAATTTTATTTCTTTAACTTATTGAATTCACAAAGTCGCAGTTAAGAGATTGTAGGTGGCCGCATAAAAAATTTAAAACTATTCATTTTACTTCGTTGACATTTGTTTACATTTTGTGTACACTTTACAATTATCTATGCTATTTGTCTACATTACATTGTCTACATGTAAACAAATGTATTTGTTTACACCAACATCCCTGCGTTGTAATACGTGACCCCTGAATAATATACTACCCGTAAAACACTGTCAACGTTGACAAAGTCATCAACATTAGTGTCGACATATCAACTTTTTTTTCCCCCAGTTTTTGTATCCAAATACTTTGGAACACATTGTGTTAAACCCAACCATAATAGGAATAATGACAATAATCATTCAGTCTACACCATTTGTCGAGTAGACATGTCAATGCAAATGTCGACTGTATAACTGGATCTACTTTTGTATACATTGATACTACAATGCTGACAGTAATGTCGATACTTGTCAACCATAATGTCAACTGAAATTTCGACTATGGTGTGGTGGGACGTATGGCGATGCACGCATGCCAAAGTGGCCCCTGAGACACCGCACCCCCGGCACCGGAAACTACCCTTTCGGGCATCACATCAGTACCGAGGGGATCGCATCATGAAACGTGAAAATATGTTGAATATCCCTTATCTAGTGCATTATCAAAATTTGAGATTCTTTTCAACTTATTTTATACTACTCAGCTTATTGAATCAAGTTAAGATTCGTTAAGGCTGTTCAAAACTCGTTTACAATCTGCATGCCACTCTTAGAATTGATTGGACTCAAAAACTTTTTCAGACTCTTGTTTCAGACTCCTTAAGCTATATATATTATCTCGTAGGGTATTTTAAGACTCAATCATACTCTTCCCTGCTTTATTAAGACCCCTAAAAAGGAAGTTAAGATTCTTCAATGTTAATTTAAGATTCTCTAAAATTTTTCCAAGCTAATGTAAGATATTTTCAAGCTCTTTCTAAGTTATTTAAAAGTAGATATGCCTACTCAAGACTTCTTAAGACTACTCCACACTTGTGGATGGCACCTCAAGACTTATTAACAGCTCCTCAAAAGTCCTCCAGACTTTTTTAAAACTATTACGACTCTTCCAAACTTACAAACAAATTGAAAGTTTCAGACATTTTAGATTTAAGACTCCTCGAAAGGAGCTATTATGATTCTTTGGCGAAGACTTTTTCCAGCTGGTTTAAGACATTTCGAAGCTCTTCCTAACTTATTAAAAACGACACATCTCAAAACTTACTTTTGGGCCACCCATAACACCCGTACACATGCAATTGGGACTCGGAATCAAAGTGACTGACATCTAGCGGATGTTTTGTAAATCCTTATTGAGTGATCATGAAGAAAAATCAAGTGCCCTTAAATGGAAAAAATCAGTAACCTCCGGAGGTTACATAAGTGCAATTTTAAGTGATTCCTTCCATTTAACGGCACTTAAAAAATTAAATGTTGTTTGAAACTATGGCTGGCATTTCCTACTTCACCGCACTTCTACTAAATTTGTTACCTGATATATTGAATTTTTAATCGCAAGTTTGAATACGTCGCTCCCTGCAGTTCAAAATTGAAGCATGTTCCTCACTTCTTTATTTTATGATGATTTTTTGAAAAAACCCCATTTCCCATTTACGGGAATGTTATTTCCCTCTATGATCACTCAACCTTTCATTAGAAGGTGCACATTATTTCTCCTACATTCCAATGTTTAATGATGATTAAGTAAATATAAAATGTAAGCTAATTTTAAGCTATATGTGTTAGGGGCCTGGGCGTAAGCCATATTGTAAAATACCGCCCTGCTACATAAAATGTTCAATAAGATTTTAAAAACATTTAAAAAAAAAAAAAACTGCGTCAGAAGAAAATTATTATTCGTGCGAAAAGATTGATAAAAATTGAAAAAATATAGACAATTTATAAGAATTTGATACACGCTCGTGTGAAGCAAGCTTGTCTTGCGACATAAAGTGAAAAGTTCATGACTTGATTTGACAAAAAATTATGAGAAAATTACTTATTTTTTCTGAACACAAATAAATTTTCACGATGGAAACTTAAGGAACTTTGGGATTTATAAACGAGGTGAAAAGTATGAATGTGAAAAATTGAGAAATCTATAACTGTGTAGGAATTTTGAATTTTAAGGATTCTGAAAAAGTTTTGCAAAAAAAGATGAAAATGACGAAAATTAATTTGATATAAAAAATGAGAACTTTTCAAAACTTGAAGTGATGAAAAGAGCTATGAAATGGTTGAATTTTGATTTAAAAATAAATTTGAAAACGTAATTGATTTTTTTTTTTGGGACAGTCAGATATGCTGAAAAAGTAGGTTACGCTAATGAGAAAGTCAACTGCGCTAGAAAGAATATGACACCTTTACTAATACTCTGCGTGCTTCTTTGGTAGTTTGAGGAAGCTCTTATGTAACATCAGAGCTCAGTGCTATCAATTAGTGAAGGAATATAACCAGTAAATATAGGTAATAATGAAATTTTGAAGAACTGAAATAAACTTCACGGCATGGCGGCGTCGCACATGCCGGCAGCCAGCCGTGACCCATGAACACCAAAGGCAAGTGAAATTTCAAGAGAGAGGATGATATAACTGAAATACATACATTCAATTACGTATGTTCGCACCGAATTATTATCCATATCTGGACGAGGAAATTTTCAAAATATCTCGAGACAGATCTAACGAAATCACTCTTCCAATAGGGAGAAGGGTTCAATTTCGCCACCTACATACAAATTCTTGCAACTGGCCAATTTCCCAGAAATACTAGTTCGCCTATTTCTTTAATTCTGGTTACTATTCGCCTACTTCTTTAATTCTGGTTACTGGCGCACAAATATATCAAGAGGATATTTTATTAGAATTAGAGGTTGAAAAAACACAGGAAATTAACAGTGTGGAGGAAGAATGGGATAAAATAAAGGAGGGAATATTAAAGTCAGCAGAAGGAAATCTAAGTAAAACTAAGAGAGAAAAAAAGAAACCATGGCTGAAGGAGGAAATCCTCAGAAAGATGGATGAATGAAGAAAATATAAGAATGCAAACGATAGGGAAGGTAGATTAGCTTATCAAAGGTTAAGAAATTAAATAAAGAGAGAGTGTAAAAAGGCCAAGGAGGAATGGATGAAAGAAGAAAGTGATAAGATAAAAGAGTTGATGAATAAAGGACAGATAGACTTGGCCTATAGAAAAGTAAAAATGGAGTTTGGAGAAAGAAGAAAGAAAGCAAGTAATATAACAAATAAGGAGGGAGAGCCTATTTACACAGCTGAAGGAAAAGTGAAAAGGTGGGTCGAGTATGTAGAAGGACTATAGATAAGAATGAAGAGGGTGGAAGATGTGGAAGAAGAAGAGAGGGGAGACTCAATTTCAAAAGGTGAATTCGGTATAAAGCATTGAGAGATTTAAAGAAAGGGAAAGCTCCAGGAGTGGATGCGATACCAGCTGAATTATTACAGAACTTAGGAGAATATGTACTTCATAAATTGTACAAATTAGTATCTTATATTTATGATAAAGGGGAAATGCCAGAGGACTTTAAATAGAATGCTATTCTAACTATACCAAAAAAAGCAGGAGCAGATATGTGTGAAAATTATCGAACAATTAGTCTTCTTTGGCATGCGTCAAAAATATTAACTAAGATAATTTACAGAAGAATCAAGAATAGAATAGATGCAGAACAAGGAGTTTGGAATCAGAAAAAGTAGAGGCACTAGGAAAGCAGTGTTAGCTTTGAGATTAATTGTAGATGGGAGACTCAAAGAAGGGTAAGATACATACATGGCACTCGGTGATAGTGAAAAAACCTTCGACAATGTTAAATTGGATAAAATGTTTGATATTCTAAAAAAGATAGGAATAAAATTTAAAGAAAGACGAGTTATTTTAAACTTATATAAAGGACAGAAACCTACATTGAGAATAGAAGGAGAGAAACAGGACACTAATATAGAAAAATGTGTAAGGCAGGGGTGCTCCTTATCTCCTATATTATTTAATCTGTACCTATAGAGTGGATCACAAGAGAAATAAAAGAAAAATTGGAAGCAAATGTCACTATACACGCGGACAGCGAGCTTGCTCAGGTTTGTAGGTCCCCTCTGTAATTGGCCAATGGCTGTTGAGCGGATCTTAAATAAAATAAAATGATATTGCCTTATTAGCTGAAAGGAGTACTGAATTGGAAAACATTTTAAATGGAATGGAGGAGATTTTGAGTATAGAATATCGTATGAGAATAAATAAAGATAAAACTGAAGTAATTTTATGTAATTGATGGGAACATGATAGCTTAAAGGCATATGCATTTATCGGCACGCGAAGAAAAATAGATAATTACGTGAAAAATATACCATTTTTCAGCGAATTGAAAGCGCTGCACTCACTCTATTACACAAGATGGACGAGAAAATATATTAATTAAAGGGACAATAATTGAAATTCACAACTTGTAATTTAGGTGGACCGTAGATGCAATGCTATTTTTATGCGAAAAAGAACATCACTCGGATTTCGATAAAAACGAGCTCATCAGAAAGGAAATTTTATTTGCTACAAGGCATGTTCTTTTCAATTTTCTGTTAACCACATTCATTCTCGAGATATTTTGAAAAAACATTAAAATTGCCATAAACTGTTGTGATAAACTCCCCCTTTTCGCCCGTTTTCCTTATCAGTTTTTCTTCAGTCGATGCTAGCGAACCTACAATTTGTCCGGTCCAAATTTTGGCTTTTCCGTTCTTGTCCCAATGGGATACTTCAATTATATAAATTCTTGTATATAGTACCCACTGTCGGGAACATAGCCACTAAGCAGTTAGTGTCTCGATAAAAAAAGGAGCTGCAGTCGTATTCGCATGCCTACCCGTTAAGGAATTTTGTCACAATGTTGTCACCCAGGGGGAAAATCACACGGTTTTCACACAGTTATCACCTCCAGCGAATCTTCTCCAAAAGCTCTGGAGGGAAACAGTGGTCAGCTGGTCACTTGGTTGTCACTTGACACGCGGTTATCTCCCTATCAGTCTACCTCCCTTTCGTCACTTGGTTGTCACTCTACTGATAACTCATTTATTTGGCAGATTTTGTCACGTTGTTGTCACTCTATTGGTATTCAACTTCCTGGTGGATTTCATCACTCTGTTGTCTCAAGATTTTTTTACCAAAGGTAATATCGCGTCTATTAAACTTGAAATAATGTGCAAGGACCATCGCGTGACGTTCAATTAAAATCTTGCTACAAGCTACTTTTTTATCGCGCTTTTGCTTCACGTTCAAACATATTTTTTCGCGTGCTATTTAATATTTGCCAAATATAAATATTGGGCAGGAAAAGGCGAGGAAGTAAGCGAAAACTGCTATTTATAGGGAGTAAAATAACAAAAGACGGATGGATTAAAAGGGATATTAGCAGTAGAATAGCGCAAGCCAAATTAGCATTTTATCGAAAAATAGTAATCGTTTCAAATCAAAAATTAATCTGGAAATCAAAAAATTGTGCTTGAAAACTTATGTTTGGAGTGTAGCCTTGTACGGATGTGAAACTTGGACCATAGGAAAACCAGAGAAGAGAAGGATCGAAGCTTTTGAGATGTGGTGCTATACGTAGATACTTAGCATCAAATGGTCGGATAAGGTAAGGAATGAGGAAGTACTCAACAGAGTAGGAAGTAAAATGGATATTTGGAATTGTCTGAAGAGAAGGAGAGATATGCTTATAGGGCATAATTTGAGGCACCCAGGAACAATATCACTACTGCCAGAAGAAAGAATGGAAGGAAAGAATTGGGTAGGTCGGCCAAGATTCCAGTATGTTCAACAGATAATCAAGAATGTCAAATGTCGATAAGTGTTATTACGAAATGAAAGAACTTACACAAGATAGGGAGAAATGGAAAGCTGCATCAAACCAACCTTATCATCATCAAGGGGAGAGGATCCAAAATTTCTAACAGAGAAAATTTTCATCAATGAATAAGTTAAAACAAAAAAAAAATAGTTGTTTTTAAGTCAAACTTTCCAACTATGGAGGGACTACGATTTCAAACTTTTCGAGGGGATCTTCTCTCTTTGGCACGCTTTCGACTTCCGCCAGCTAAATGGAAACGTCTGCTTCCTCCTCGAATACGCCAATATCCATTAAACTTTACGTAAGTGAACTTCTAGTGTCATACCTCAATTATTTGAATTCGTCGAATTCATCATCAGAAAACTAAGAAGTTATTTGTTACGCAATAACGGAGTAATAACTGAAGTTTATATCCACGTAGTATCGACTGGCTTGTATAGTTCTCGTCTCAATACCACAAAATTCAATACTGCTGTCCTATATCTGTCACCATTCCTTAACATGCGGGTAATACTTTATTCCTTGTATACAGCTACTCGTCGCGTTGATTTTTTGACAGGTCGGGACTTCTCCATATCACGATTAAAAAGTTTCATATTACGCGATCGTTCGATACGACGATAAGTATCGAAAAATAGCTCAAATATTTTAATATAAGCTTGTACCTCAGTAGTAGCGTAAACAGGAAGTTCTCTTAGGAGGGACGGTATGAGGAAAAACAGTAAAAATTCTATAAATAAAATAGGGTGACGGGTATACGAAATTTCGTTCCAAGTGTTGACTTGATAAGCAAAAAAAAAAAAGTTTCAGGTTAATAGATCTGGCCTGTTCGGACACAGATAAGCTTGGTCAGCCTGGGAATGTAAGACCATCCCTCAGGCGTACCAAACAAATCCAAGGGGGAGCGGGCCCAAGAAAATAATTACAGTAGGAAGTCTAAACGTAAGAACCCTCAAAAATGAAGAAAATTTCACTGTACTTGAGGAAGCTTTGGAAAAGGGCAAACTGATATTTCAGGCCTTGTGGAGATAAGAAGGGAAAGGGAAACCATAACTGAAACAAAAAACGGAAAGCTATTCTGCTATATCGGAAAGGGGGGCAAAAAGGGGTGAGCTTCTTAATTAACAGTAAATGGAAGAATAAATTATAGGAATTTTGCGGTGTATCTGATAGAACTGAATTATGTTAGCCTCTGAGAGCTCTGTTGCCTGAAGGGCAGTCGCCCGGCAAGCTGGAGTCCGCTGAACAAGAGTGGGGGATACGCAGCGATTTCGTCCCTCGGTTGCGACAGTCCGTATTGGGGCCGTTGCCTCATTACTGGGTAATCCCAAAGGGTGAGTTTTTCACACTATCGGTATTTTTGGCATTCTCATTCTTTCGCGCATTCCCTGTTCCTTCAATGTTCGGGCTTAATTCTGAAACTGTCCTCTTTTATCTCGACCTGGTATGTTCGTCTCTTTCTTTGTAGGTGTCCTTGATCGTCTACGCCTCAAGTATTCTGCTACCGGCTTCCCTTCTGTGGCAGAATATCTCGCCGTTCTTTGACCACACCTTGAGTTGGCTTCCAATCTGTTTTGCTTCCATCAAGATCCGTTGATACTCTGTGGTGAGATGATCGTTATAATAGACCTTTGTGGTTGTCCCTCCTCCAATTTTCCCTGCCGTGGGTTTAATCTTTCATGCCGGTGAAATCATTTCCATATTTTTGTACCTATTAACCAGTTTTATTACGAACGGCGGTGGCGCCTCTTCATTATTACTCTGGAGCCGATGGGCAATGTCAATGTACCTTGGATTCAAATTGACGCCGATTAGTTCGCCAGCGCTTTTGTAGCAACTTCGATGAGCGTTTCTCCTTCTTGGAAGGGTATGCCTTGGACAACTGTATTGTTACGTCGAGAGTAATTTTCCAGGGCATTTACTTTAGATTCAAGTTTCACCAACTTCGTTTTCAAAATTTCTTGCTATTTTTGTATGTCTTTTACGAATTTCAACTTCTCGTTTAATTTTGCTTCCAGTGTTTCATTTAACACATTTTTCAAGGATTTTAGTGTGATATAGTTTGGGAGACTGGAACCAACACATCCCGTTCTGTTGGCCTACAGATCAGCCATCCACGAGAGTACGCAGTATACTCCCGCAAAGATAGTCTTCGGCCAGGAGTTACGATTACCATGCGATCTGGAGTTTGGAACTCCACCTCAATAGCCGCAACTGGTGAACGAGTTTGTTAGCCAACTGAGAGAAAAGCTCGACTCTACTCATCGCATGGTCCGAAATCACTTGCGAATTGCCAGCGACCGGATGAAGACTCGCTACGACATCAAAGCCAATGAGGTCGGTTTTCAGGCTGGGGACCGTGTCTGGTTTTACAATCCGCAACGAAAGAGAGGCTACAGAATCATTGGGAATGACCGTACATTGTACTCAAGCGGATCAACGATGTTGTATACCAAATTCGGAAGCTTAGTGGAGGACGAGCCAAAGTCGTGCACCTTGATCGTTTGGCAGTCTGGCTTGGTGACCATGAAGAAAATCTGGAGCCTGGCCGAAACGTCCAGGCTTAAAGGGGGCAGTGTGGCGAATAATATCGAACATTCGAGATAAGCGAAGAAAAATTGAAACGTTTTGAGCAGCAGAATAGAAGTTCGATAACGAAAGCGATAAGGACGGGGTATATAAAGGCCGCTGGCCGTCGCCGTATAGTCTAGTTTTTGTATGCGATAAACTGTGCGTTCTCAAAGCGATCTAGCTACTGTTTTTGTGCGCTTGTATTAGTGTGACATTAAAAGTTTTTAGTACGTGTTTTCATGCGTCTTTTGGTGCGAATCTTGTTACAATACCAACACCAAATGTTCGAAGTCCAATATGACCAACATTCAGAGACAACTTTATCGATAATCGAACAAAATTGTATGGGTGATTAAATGACACATGGAATGTTCATGGACTCATTATACTCGTATTACTGTGTGGTATAGTATGACGAACTTTTTCATTTGCAAATATCCATTTGTAAAACTACCCTTGGCAAAGTAAAGGTAAGAAACTACAATGCACAGCAGTACTTCAGATGTAAATATTCAACATTTTTTCTTTAGGCGTACCTAACAGGAAAATGTCTCGTCGGGGAAAACGACCCGGAATCATTTTCAATTTCTGGAGAATGACCCAGCAACAAAAACGGTAATTTTCAATCCCCGGTATCTGAGAATTCTCTGGTATAGTACAATAAACTAGTAACCTTTCTTGTGTAAAATTTTGCGAGGAATCATTTTTGTCTGAAACATTTTTATCCGAAAGCGATAGTTCTTAATAATTTCATTGAAAAAAAAATAAAATGGGACGCTGAAGCTCTACAAGATTTTTTTGTTTTCGGAGGGTCAGGAAGCCCATTCGTGAACAATTTCCGCCCAACTTCATTTCATCCAGAAATGTCTTTTCAATCGGTCTTTCCGATTCTAATTTGCCTTGAATTTTCTTCGATACGCCTGGTTGCGCAAATTCTCAGTCACGGCGCATTGCTAGCGAAATTCCTTCGCTTATTGGCTCCAAGTTCGTCGATATCGTGTAGGTATCTATAAACGTTCGATTCGCGATACAGAGCGGCTGGTCCAATGTCGACCAGCCGCAGCCATTGGTTTCCCGAGTAAGTACACCACGACTTATACCAATTTTTCCGAATCTAATGAATCGAAATTGGGTCAAGCAGGGCAGCAGGGCTAGCAGCGAAGAGGAGAAAAGTCAATACCTGGTTAAACGTTGCGTGCATGCTACACTACCTTTCAGTACACAAACACACTGGCCCGCATATGTATTTCGCGTAAATTTTCCCCGAATGTTGAATCAAACGACAATTTTGTTTTGTTTCCACGAAAAATTATAGCCGACCCACGGCACGGGTATTGCGGTGAAAGTGAATGAATGATCGCGTTAAATGACGTCTCGGAATTCTCTCATACGTCCTCGTCAAGGCTTTACGTGTGTATTGTTCCTCGTGTGTGTGGCTTCGAACGCATTACATGCGCATTACGGTGTCTTTTTTTTTTTTTTTTTTTTTTTTTTTTGACGTAATCATAAACCAGGACACACTACTATATCGAGATTATTACGCTCGTTACGTCGATATTGTCTTAAGGTGTGCGGAGGACTTTTCGAGAAGACTGGATTCTGGAATATAGGCACTTGAACTAGGCAGGGTATGCCGAAGTTGACCAAGGTTGCATGAGCCGCGACGAAACCGCGAAATTTTATCGGCTGGAAAAGAATTTGCTAATTGTAACGGTGGTGGGTTCTGCCTTCGTTCGATGTCAACGAATCGCTGAGCCAGTTTATTAACCGAACGAAAACATATAGGTTACGTTGTTGGATTATATACGGGGGGGGGGGGCGAAAAGTCGTTCATTTCTTTAAGGGCCAGTTGGGCAAGATTCTTTCAACAGGAGGTTAGCTCATTTCCTAGGGGCTATGTTTGTGTGACGTCACTATAGTGCTGTACTGTGGCTGTACAAAAGCGCTATAAACACGACTGTGATAATACGCCATTTGTTATCCAACCGCGCCCGTCGATGCTGAATTGATTACGCGGTGCGCTCCGCATAGTTGGATTTGGCGTCCACGGGCACAGTAGGATAAAAATGGCGTATTTCCTCACTTGGGCTGTACCAGTATAATCGCGCGTTGAAGTGTGCGTTTGTATGCGTAGGTATCATATATATATATTATTAGAGCGCTATAGATATAAGTAGGGGCATATGCCATTTTGGATCCAAAAGCGTCCGTTGATGCCGAATTGACTAGGCGGTACGCTCCACATAGTCGGACTCGGCATCAATGGGCGTTTTGGATCCAAAATGGCGTATGTCCCCACTCGTGTATTCTAGCGCTTTAATATTATATATGCAGCAAACGCTGAGCACTACGCATTGCGGTTTGCAGGGTGCTCAAAGTCATCCGATGAAACCAAAATCAACGCTCTAGCTGCATTTTTACGTGTTCTATTCGCATATTTGAACAAAGGGTGCGCTGCAGGTGATGAAAATTGGAAAACTGGACGAAAAGATAATGATGGGACACTGATAACGTAGAAGTATTGATGTTTTGTCCATGACTTGACATTTTCTGCTCGTTTCATGATTTGGTGAATTAGAATTGCATTCGTGTCGTAAAATTTACCTAATCACCCAATAAAATTAAAAATATCATCGACATCAACTGGGGATGTCAATTAGTTAATTAGTTTCATTCATCATCTCCATTTTTCGTTGTAAAATTTTAAATTTCACCTTATATCAAACATATAAAGCAAAATGTTGGCAAAATACATCCAGAGCTACATTAAATATATATTACTAATAGGTTACATATTCATATTTTCGTCCAGCGATTATAGCGCTTCTAGCGGAGTTCGAATATGCGAATGCGCGGTGTAACAGACTAACAGATGCAGCATGCAGCTTCAAAATGTGTCCTAAAAACCAGGGATGGTTAGCAAGCCATTAGCTTTTAAGCTGTTGTAGCCGCGCGATTTTGAAGTATTTTTAGCTAGCTCTTAGCTAGCCAGTCAGCGAAATGTTACAAGAAAATAGCCGTTAGCCGATAAAAACCTTTCGGCTTCTCCGGAAAATCATCTGCTTTAGCCGCAGGTCTCTGATTTTTAATACCTATCCTCTCATCCATTTCTCTTTACATCGTTTTTTTAAGTCGTCCCTTTTCAGAGAAAGCACGTCAAAACATTTGTCCAACTTGCTTCTTATATAATCTCAAGGCTATTGTAGACTTTCAGACGCATTCAATACACAGCGAAGTATCGTAAGACTGTAACTCATCAATCACCACTAGACTCTTCCAAACACGCTTGAGAACCTTCTTGACTCATGACCGTGTAAGGCTTTTCAAAATTTGTTTATGACTTTTCATTGCTTTTTTAAGACGAATTGCAAATCTTCCAAGACTTCCGAAGACTTGATTACAGCTGGTTAAGACCCTTCAGAAATTGATTAGGGCTCTTCAAGATTTTTTCAAGACTCTGTAAAACTAGTATGAGACTTGATTTTTTCAGAACTGATTAATAATCGAGTCCTTCCAAACCAGCTACAGACTCTTTAAAGATACATTCAGACTTGTTTAAGACTTGTCAAAACGTATTTAAGACTCCATTATGATCCTTTAAAATTCTTTTAGATTTGCTTCAGACTGTGTGACTCTCCTCCATTTATGTAAGACTTATGTAGAACTATTCGAGATTAAGACATCAAGTCAGGGTTAATGCTCTGATCACACACAGAATTATATAGGACTTTCCCAAACTTGATTAGAACTCTTATATACTAGATCCAGGACTATTTAAGACTTTTCCAGATTTGATTAAGACGCTTCAAGACATATTCAAGATTTATCAAGATTTAATTATGAATCGTTTAGACTCGTTTAGGACTCTCGCTCGCTCTGGCACCCTTCCTTCAATAAATACTTTTTGTACGCCCCTGCTGTAGACTGATTAAGATTCCTATTCACTCGATAAGGACTCTTCGATACATGTTCAAGACTCTTGGAAACTTTTCAACCCCTCTGGCTGCTTTTTCAAGAATACTTCAGACTGAATTAGAACTCTTACAGTCACATTCAATCTATTAAGACGCCTCCAAACTTGATTAAGACTCAAGACTCTTCAGTACTTTGTACTTTCCCACGAGATTCATCAAGATTAAATTAGGATTCTTTCAGCTCCGTTCAAATCCGATACATACTCCTTCAGACTCGATTAAGATTCTGAAGACTTCTTCACGGCTCTTTCATGACGTATTTCAAATTCTTCAAGACTAATTCAAAACTTTCCGCAACACGATTATTTTTCCAGTTTTTTCTCCCCAGTTTTTTTTTAGGACTACTCAGCATATTAACACTTTGCCGAACTACATTGAGACTCTTACCGAGTTCCATGAAACCTTTCAAGAGTTCCTCAAGACCATTGATTTTCAAAGTGGGGAGGTGGCGCCTCCCTTGGGGACGTGAAGGTATGTAAAATGGGGCACAGACTGATTGAGCAAGCATATCACAAATCCGTAAATCGCTTATATGAGAAGCCTTTTTTTCACCGCGATCGTATTCTTTTTCATTTATTCAAAGTTGACGTACTAATAACCCTTATTGTATTTTTAATTGCCGAGGGGGGGGGGGAGGCATGAGCAGTTGATTTTAGGCAGTAGGGAAGCGTGATGAAAAAGTCTGGGAACCCCTTCTCAAGACTCTTCAAGTAAGAAGCCATATCACCCTTATTTCTATATCTAATTCGTTTTTTTGTTTTCCTTTCTTTCTTTCTTTATTCTATTTAAGTAGATAGAACAAAGGAAAAACTGTTCTCACATTCCCAATTCCGTAGGCTGTCTCCTAGAATTCGTCCACTGCTGACTTCTCATTAAACATGGAACGTGGGTGACGACTCCCCCCCCCCAACAACTCCCATCGCCATGGTCCTGCAGATTTCATAATCTAAATGAGAGTTGAAACAGAGACCGAAGGAGCTGGGGAAAAGTTTGAATGTCTTGTCTATCAGAGCCTAAATGAGTTCAAAAGAGTCATATCAGAAAACTACAGTGTTTTAACACGCCGTAAATGAGCCTTTTAGTCTGTAACAACATAATCAGAATGAGTCTCAATATGATAACAGCAAATAGCTTATCTGATAACAGGTTCTGAAATTCACATTTTCACGGAAAACAAATAACAATTCATTAATTTACCATTCAATAGTTTATATTCAGCAGGGGCATAGCCATGAGGGGGGGGGGGGGGGTCTGACACCCCCCTGGCATCAGCCGAAAATGTGAAAAAAATTAAAATTTATTCTGGTAATAGTAAGTATTACACCTGTAATGTTGTAAAAGTGAAACGAATCTCCCCCCCCCCCTTCCCTATATCAAGTCTGGCTACGCCACGGATATTCAGCTGTCCTCATTCGCCACTTTGATTCATCCACCTCCAAGTAATTGTAACGTTTTCCGGTAGCAGTTGGTGGGTGGAGGGGGGGGGGGAACTTAACACGAATTATAATGACGCCAATCCCTAAAGCCCCTAAATTTTAGTGAATATTACACAAAATAAATCGTCGCTGCAACTTTTGCGCTCAGGTTTTACGTACAAAGGTAGACTTAGCTTATTAATAATCGTTTCAATTGACCTACAAAATAATTCTTTATAAAATATTGCATACGTGAAATACTTGTCACAATGTGCCGTAAAAATACAGTCGCGTTTGGTCACTAATTTCTCGACAGAAATTCCCAAGGAACCGAAAATTTTAAGCAATCGCTTATTTGAAACAAAAGATACAGTCCAGCTGCGAGGAGACAATGAAGTAACACAAATTCGGAAATATCTCGTACAAAAATGAGGTTCTCACATGTTCTCTCTTGGTTCATGTGTAACGCTGGAGCCCGACCGTTGGGACTTATCGTGTCGCCCAAGGTTCTGGCATCTTGTTCTTTGTTTTGCAAACGCGCAAGAAGTTAAAGGTGCACAATGAAGAAATAAAAAACGATTGCACGGCGCTCGTGTAAATTCATTTGACAACGCGATGTTCGCCGAACATAAACTAATTAAAGTCGAGTGAGAGATAATCTGTAATAATGGCATGGGCTCATGTTTTCCTTTTTCTTTCTTCGTGTTCGACCTTGCGCGCAGATAAGACGTGACGTAAGAAGACAATTTGCGGAAGAGTGCGAGCCAGCGCCGCCGCCATTTGTCGAATAGAGTAAACATGAATTATTGAACGAGGAAAGTGTAAAGAATTTAAGTTGGGCGAATAGTGTGCAGAATCGAACAGAGTTCGAAACGCCAAATCTGAGTGGCTGAGACCATAGGTCACCGAATTTTAAGACAGCAGCAACCGAAATCAACGTACAGCAGGCCCGTAATTAGAGGTAAGGGAGTGGAGAGGCTAAGGAACGGAGCCCCCTTGACTAATCTGAGTCTCTCCTGCCGACAATTTTTTCAGTTATTTTTGTTTTACACGTCAAAAGCAGTTGCAAAACCAGAAGAAAAAATTGGGAGAAAAATAAACGAGTGACTTTGCTACTCGAGGAGAGAACCGTTTTCATATGACTAAGTCGGATATTTCATGTGACCTAGGTGTGTGTGTGTGTGTGGGGGGGGGGGTGTTCTAGTGAAATATGACATTCAAATATTGCCCCCTCTGTGTGAACTACCTTGGCGTGGTGAAAGGACTTAAAGAAATACTAAAGGCACTAGGCACATAGGATAAAGAAAAAATAACTCGGATGAAAGCAAGGGGAAACTACATCAGTATTCTTCCCTGGACTGGAGATATGTCTTCACCGCCACAATTATGATGGCAACTCGCAAAATAAATAATTCCGGACGTAAAAAGTCACCCATTCAGATGTCCAGGCGGAGATTACCTAGCGAGAAACTGTCATAACTGAGAACAGGTACATGAAATGTAAGGACACTGAATGAGGTAGGCAAATTAGAAAACCTAAAAAAAGAGATGAAGAGATTAAAATCAGAGTATTATTATGAATAAGACTGTAGGAAATAGAGAGTGCAAAGTTATACCCAACATAGTAAGAGAATATTAATGGTGAGAATTTCAGCAAAACCAGTATCTTCAGTGCCTTCAGTAACAGTCCAAGTTTATATACCAACAGGAAATTACAGTGAAGAAGCAGAAAAAAATTATGAAGAAATTGATGAAGAATTAAGCAAGATAAAAGGAAAACAAAATTCAATCATAATGGGAGATTGGAACGCCAGACTAGGTGGAAGAAAGGAAGAAGGGGTATGCGGGGAGCATGGGTTAGGAGAGCGAAGTAAAAGAGGGTCGAGTTTTGTGAAGAATATAAATTAGTTATAGGAAACACCCTGTTTAAGAATCATGAGAAGAAAGTACACACGGAAAAGCCCAGGAGATAGAAGATATCAAATAGATTATACTATGATGAGAAGAAAATAACTATAATCAACAACTAGATTATAAGACGTACTTAGGAGTGGATGTAGATAATGACCACAATTTAGTAGTAATGGAAGATATATTTAACACGAAAATTGAGAAAATCTGTAATTATAATTTTTGTTTCATGATATTTATTGACATTTTTATGTCTTTATTTCAGTCATTTTTCCAATTTTTTTCTCTATGGTTTTTGTTACACAAACTTGTGTCATGATACCTGCCTAATCTTTATTCAGAATTATATTATCAATCAATATGAAGTAAATTTAAACTAAGGATTATTTTCTTGAAAACAAGGTGAATTCAAGTCCACAATTTGGGCAGCTTATATAGTTCTTAGTCACCTGGCCATTATAAATTGAGTGCATGTATGATGTCATGTGCTCCTGCAATGTATTTCTAATCAACTGCAGTACCGCTGGCTTCTTGGATGCAGTAGCGGTCATTTGATTACCGCAGTACTGCTCGTTTTGGTGGCGGTAGCAGTAATTTGAGTACCGCTTGTTTTCCAGGCGGTAGCGGTAATTTGATTACCGCAGTACCACTGGCTTTTTGGATGCGGTAGCGGTAATTTGAGTACCGCAGTACCGCTCGTTTTGGTGGCGGTATCCATGCTACAAGTGCCAATGTACCGCTCATTTTGGTGGCGGTAGCAGTAGCGGTAATTCGAGTACCGCAGTACCGCTCGTTTTGGTGGAAGTAGCGGTAATTGGAGTACGGCAGTACCGCTGGCTTTGGAGGCGGCAGTGGTAATTTGAGTACCACAGCACCGCTCATTTTGGTGGCGGTATCCATGCTACAAGTGCCAATGTACCGCTCATTTTGGTGGCAGTAGCAGTAGCGGTAATTTGAGTACCGCAGTACCGCTGGCTTTGGAGGCGGTAGTGGTAATTTGAGTACCACAGCACCACTTGTTTTGGTGGTGGTAGCGGTACTATGAGTACCGCAGTACCGCTCGTTTTTGAGGCAGTAGCAGTAATTTGAGTACCACAGTACCGCTGGTTTTGGATAAGGTAGCGGTAATTTGAGTACCGCAGTACCTACCGCTCGTTTTTAAGGCGGTAGTGGTAATTTAAGTACCGCAGTACCGCTGGCTTTGGATAAGGTAGCGGTAATTTGAGTACCGCAGTACCATTGAGATTAATTGTGGCTCAAAAAGCGGCAGGGTACATACATGGCATTCGTTGATATTAATGTTAAATTGAATGAAGTGTTTGATATTCTAAAAAGATTGTTGTTTGTCACCAGTATTATTTATCCTATTTCATCCCTACAGAAAAAGTAATTGAAGAAATGAATGAAAGGAAATCAGGCGTGATGATACCAGTGGAAACGGTTAGAATGATAAAGTTTGCAGATGACATTGCAATAGTGGAAGGAAATAAAGAAGCGCTAAAGAAAACATTGAAAAAGTGGGACGAAAATTGAACACAAAACATAAAATGAAAATGGAATAAAAATAAAACAAAAGTATGGTAACAAAATTCAATTAATATGAGTCTGATAATGCAAGATGGAGTAAGTCAAACAGGAATAAAGAGTAGAATAGAACAAGCTGCGAGGATTTTTGACATACGAGGGTACATTTAAAAGCAAGACTGAGATTTCTTCAAACGTACGTACCTTTGATTTACAATTGTAAGGATGCGAGACCTGACAATAGGAACAAAGAAAAAGGATAACACTTTCGAAATGTAGTGTTACCGGAGATTGTTGAAAATCAAATGGACAGAAAAGATCAGGAATGAGGAAGTACCGAGGCGAATAGAGAGGCAAAGAGAAACTTGGAATATAATAATCGTAAAGAGAAGAGTTAAAATGATAGGACACAATATATAAGATATCCAGGGATGTTGTTATTCCTGCTAGAGGGAATGGTTGAGGGAAAGAACTGGAAAGGAAATCAAAACATGAGATATACAGAGCAGATAATGAAGGATACAATGTGTAAATCCTTCTCAGAAATGTAAAGATTAGCCCAGGAGGGAAAAAAGTGGCGAGACGCCACCTACTAGTCTACACAGACTAAAGAATATAACAACAATTCAAACATAAATGAATGGGTCACAAGCTAGTATAGGCAGAGGTCGAGAGAAAATTAATTTGTTTACCATTTGAGAGGGAACATTTTAGCTACTGGCGGTATAAGCTGGTACACATGCACACAAACACCTAAAAAGTACATATCTGGCCGGCCTGTCTTCAAAAATTTCAAGCCAGATTTTCAGAAAATCAATACTTAAGTAATTAATTTCTGCACTTGAACTATTGACACTTTGTCAACAGATAAGACCAATTACGATTATACGATTTCTTCAAGAAAACTGATACAAGAATTCCAACGCAAGAAGAAATAACTGTGACTTAGAAATTACATCGAGATAATCGTGTTATATCCACTAAAAAAAGTTTTCTCAAATACTTACGCACTACTGGCAATATTGCAGATACATTTGGTTGTAGCACTGCTATTTGCGAAAACTCCTTTTCTGCACTGACCCAGGTTGATAGGTCTCAAAGAAAAAGCATGACAACGGACAGATTGTTACAATACGTGGCATCTGAAAGAAAAAGTGACGAATTTAATCTATAAAATCAAGTTTCTGAAATCTATTCGATTATTTTAATACTTAAAATAAATGGGTACTTTCAATCTTGTTTAAAAACATGTACTGTTTCATTTACAATCTTTTCTAATTTTTATTTTTCTATTCGGTTAAGTATTAATTTACAACAACTCTAGAAACTGTTGACTATATATTCTTGGCATTAACTATTTTTTGTTCAACAGTTCAACTTCAAGTCAAAAATATAAAAATAAAAATTAGATACCTTATCTTCATTTTGTATTGTAATAATGTTTGTTTTTCAATATTTTTAATTTAAAATTATTCCAATAGTCTAATATAACTAGTTTTGGTACCACATCATATAATATTGTTTGTTTCTTGATCTTGAATCCGAGTTTTAACAGATAAGGTAAAACAGAGTTAGAAGCTAATCTTTACAGACACACACGTACATATACTTGAATCAGTTGGACATTTTTGTAAAAGGATAGATTTCAGAGTACAAAGCTTCAATAAAAATTTTGGATAAATAAAAACTCGGAATAAAAAGTTCCTTTCAAACAAATTTCACTTCCCTCTCTTTCCTTGGAACAAAATCATAAGTTGGGTGTCCTTAGCGAACCCCTAGTGAGTCCCCTCTTTTATAAAATCTTGGCTGACGTAAGTGCTAGGTCGAGCTTTAGCGTCATGCAACCGAGCTCGTCAAACTGCATAGTTAAAGGAGACATTCTCCAAAAGCTGAGCATATTTTGCTACCAGCAAATTTTGAACCCTAACTTTAAGGTTTTCACTCTTTTTGGAGTTATTGGGGGGGGGGGGGGTACTTTGTGTTGCACAATAACATCCGCAACAAATTCTACCAATCCAATTCATCAGGTAGGACAGTTCTATCGTTTGAATGGAAAAAGCATAAATAAGGAGGTGTCCACTGTCGTGGTTGTAATTATCTTGTCTCAATACCTGTAATATTTAAAAAAAATTTTCTTTCAAGTTGTTTTTCTCAATAAAGTAGTATTATTATTATTCAAAAAGATTAGACGTATATGTTAGGAAGTTCAGTTTGCTGTTAGTGACTTCACATTTCCGGAAGGAATGGCGTAAAGTTCTGTTAACCAGGGTTTCAGTCCATCGTCCTGGTCAATATTCGACTGGTACAAAGATATCTTTTCAGCACAACTAATGGAAATACCTTACAATTTTAATTCCTGAATACGATCCAGGTGCCAGATCGTAATCATTGGCGCATGTAATAGCAAATTTTCAAAAATTCCCTGAAAAAGGAAATTCTTGAAGCTCATAGTCGTAGATATCAGTATTTTCGTCATGTCGAGTCAAAATAGTATCTAAAATGAATTCGGCATCCCTGAAATCTAAAAGTAAACTTACATATTACATTAGATCTCATTTTGGCGCTCGCCTCCTTCTCCAAATGACACAATTTAGATGTGAGGGAGAAGTAATTTTAGAACTGAATTGACTGACCCTGAAAACCTGCTATTTGATATCCTTGTTGCATTTCTCGACAAAGTCATCCCCCCCCCCCGATGCTACAACTTTGAGAGGAACGGGAAAGCAACGTCGGAATTGAACTCGACGACCCTGAAGATCTGCTATTTAATATTCAGATTGCATTCCTCGACAAAGCCATTTTCCAGCTTCTTCCTCGCTCTCTGGAGCCACAAGTCTGATTTGAGGGTGAAAATAGTAACGGAAGTGAATATAGCAACCCTGAAAACTTAAGAATAGACATAAACATTGCATTTCATCTCATTTGAAGCCTTGTCTCCTCCCCAGGTGCTATAATTTTGAAAAGAGACGGACATTAACGACAAAATTGAATTCAGCAGCCCCGGATACCCTACGCACGATGTCTCGATTTCCCATTAAGTTTTCTTCAAGTTAAAAAGTGTTTCAAAAAATCCAGCTCAAAGTCTGAAAAACACTTGAAAATGCAAAACTACAATCTCGAAGGTTTCTGAGGAAAGAAAAAATTCCCAGGAATGGAAAGCTAGTATGGTGAGGAGTCGACTCCAAGAAAAACTGGGCTCGAATCTATTCCTACCTTACTGTAGTGTGAGAATAGTCAGACAAAAAATGATTTTCAATCCCATAAAGGCCTGTGTCCAAGTATATTTGAAAACTGGTCACTTTTAACCCCCGATTGCGCAGGTTAGATAAGACAAGCATGCGATCATTTTTAGCAGACATCCAGGGTAGAACAAATTTTGTTTCAAATACTTTTCAATATCGATGACAGATTTCGAAGAAAAAAAACTGACTTTGGAGGGATTTGACCTCCCATCCTGCAAAGAGTTTACACAGGTGGTGGGCCTGGAGTTTTGAGACGTTATTCAGGAGATCCCGATAGCAGTTTTCAGTGAGGTTACACAAATGGTGGACGTAAGGTTTTGAGACGTTATTCAGGATATCCAGATCGCAATTTTCAGTGAGAGTCCATTGTTTTCAGATGTATGATCTTGTAGAACTTTGTTTTCGAACTTACAGTTTTTCAAAACCAACCCTTCACGTATTCTTATCTTCAAAATTGTATTCCTCAATGTACGTATGCATGGACTCCCTGCGATCCTTGCAGGTTGTTTTGGTACATGTTCGCGGGATGTCATAGGAAAACATGAGACCCATGAGCGCAGTAAACGTCGAGACATCGATTTTTCGAGTATTTCTCTGTTTTATAACTTTAAACGCATTTTTCTTAAAATTAAAATTTCATATCCTCAAACTTCAACCATCGGTCTGCATCGAAACTAGAGACTTACTATTTTTTTAAATTACAGGTACGTTTGTGCTCTATCAGGTTCGACCAAAAACTCAACAGGCTCTCCGACATATTGTACCATTTCACAGAGCGTCTCACAAATAAAAACTGAACAGTTTTAGTTTCTTTGTTGTTTTTTTTTTTTGACAAAATCACGCGGAACTAATTCATCGTTCAGGTATCCGAGATTTCCAAGATGATTTATAAACTATTTTTAGAATTTGTTAATCGCAAAATATCGCATGTCTTCACGGGTTACGTTGAAGTACGCAGCATTAGAGAGAAGAGCGCAGAAATAGCGAAAGTAAACAAAAGGTATTGCTAACGATGTCAACGAACAAAACGAAAATTAGTTATAATTATCACGACTGATAAATGATAACTCTCGTTACAAAAGAAAAATAAACTTGACAAACAGCAACCAATTCTGCAGCATAGTTAAGACAATAGGATCATTGTGAGGCGCTGAAGTAGGCTACACATCTGCCAAGTAAGTAATTAAAGAAGATCTTCAACAGGCACACGCGATTCTCATTAAATAACTGATTTATTCGGTGATAAAGAGGACACGATATCGACAATTGTAAACCGGAATCGCTGTTTTACCCAGGACTTCTGCTTTTTTAAAATTGGCAATCCTGAACCTTTTGGGTATTTAGTTTCAAATGGAGAGCTCTGTTGTCCGAAGGAAAGCCAAAAGAGTCTACTCGAGCAACATCTGCCACAATTCTCAGGTCCTCTATTGTGAAAAAGTCAACTTCGTTTCTGGTTCTGTCGTCCGGTGATAGCCAGGTCCACTTTTTACTTTTACGTTTTTTAAAGAATGAGTTCGCAATTTTCAGAGAGTTGTTTTCTATAAAGTTTAGCATAGCTTCGCCATTGCGATTGGTAGTATCATCAGAACAAAATTTCCCGATACCGTTGTAACTTTTCAGATTTTGGGGATTATGACTGAACTTTCAATCGCATTTTGGCCCTCCTCGGCATTGCTAGGGTGGATTTAAGAAGTGGTTGTCATGGTCTTGACATCCATGAGTCTTACTTATATGTGTATTCAGACGTCTCTGCTGAAGCATATATATCAGAAGGTAAGTTTCATTAACACCTCCCCTCAAAATGATATGTAATACAAAATAGATCTATCGAGCCGAACAATTTTTAGACCTTTTTCTCCTCGAAACTTTCTCCGAAATTGGTTGTACAACGCTATCTCCATGTTTGAAAAACGTCGTCCTTTATAATAATTTCCCCTCTGTAAATACACATGCTGGCTGAAAATTTTCCAGCCACGAATATTCTCGATTCCAGCCTTCGGTACTCTCGTTTCCAGATTTCGACGAGACGGTTGAACCTTAATATGGATTATCTAACCCCTCTTATCTGTCCATCTTTCCTCTCTCGCTGAAAATGATGAAAAAAACGAAAGAAGGTTACCCAAAAAGTATATCTGTGGTACATGAACCTGACGATAAATAAAAACGACCCCAACGTGTTTTATTAATTCTCACGAATTAAAAAGTAATATCTTTCCCTTACAAAGGGTATTTTCTCAGATTCAGTGGTCGTTTTTATTGAAAACCAAAAGTGTACGACCGTGTCTACTCGAGACAGGTGAAAATGAGTAACACCGATAGGGTATAATAATGTTTGACCGAGCTACCTTGTGCCTGTGCTCCTTTTTTCAATGGTTCACACAGACGGGGGAGCTGCACACAGTTTACCTGTCTGCGACCTTCTTACACATGCGAATACGTCGACGTGGAAAAATGTTCACCGGAGTTGTAATACTGCGTGAAAATGTAAGAGTATTCTTTTTTCTCTCTTTCAAATAAGGGTGGCACTGATCAAGGGGACATGGAATCCCGTATTTTTAGGGTTTAGTATGTACACCATACCCGCGAGAATGAGAAAACGATGAATATTGTTGGGTAGTTTCGAACTTCGGATATTCATTTCGAGGGTGAAGTAGAGGGTGAATACACTGCAGGGAAAAGTTATAAGTCATGACTTTCAAATTTCCTGGATTCGAGGTTATCTTCGCCTTCTCTCATTATGAATAAATAGCGCCTGGATATAATTAGAAAGGTCTGAGGTCCTGCCCTCACTCTGTAAAGCTAACGAGCTCGAAAATTAACTCAACGATCCAAAACATGCCTACTTCAACATAATATCACACATAAAATTTGTATTAATAAACCAGTTGCCCCCAATGGAGCTTTGGAACACATCACGGAATTTAGCTAAAATGACCTGAAAAATGGACTGAGTGACAAAGAAAACACAATTTTCAACAACATTTATACCAGCCAATATTACATAGTCTTCTGTGAAACTGGAAAGCTCAAATGGGAGCGAATGAAAACAGAGCAACCTTAAAAATTGATTCAACTGCCCAAAAAATCCAAATTTGAACAAACTACGGGTTAAAATTAGTACCTGGTAATATTAGCCACCCTCTCTGAGGAGCTATGGAGCCTAACGGGGAGGAGATGAAAACCAACGAACTTCAAGAATGGATTTAGTGACCCACAAAGTCTCATTTCGAACATATTAAGCGTTAAAATGGGCATTAGGTAACATTAGCTCCTCTGTGGAATTCGGTTAGGCTGAAAGAAGATAACTTGAGGGGAAAAGAGGCTTCGAAAATGAATTTAGCAATTCGAAAAACTTCCATTTGAAAACGAAAAAAAAATTTACGATACTGTTAGTTGCAGCAATGAATGTAACTTAGAACTCACAATTTATAGGTTAATCATTTCAACCCTCGAACAGCTCTTGAATGACCAAGAAAAAATCTAGAGGCCTGGTGCCTCCCCTCCCCCCTAGGTTCATAGGAGTGGAAGAAAGAAAAGACACATTCAAGTTACTTGTGTTATTTTTTATACGAACTGGAGAGTTCTTAGTAGTTATTTACATCATCAACAGAATCGTGTCTCATTAATAAATTGAGAGCTGCTTTTCTAAAATGCCATAAGTTTATACGTCTACATTTTCTCAAAGTATAAAAAACTCTCTAAGGTTTTCAATTTTGATTTTCTGTTTTCCGATTTTTTAACAAAAGCTCCACAACCTGGAATTTACATTTTTAAAAGTAAATATTTGCAAAAGTATAATTAAGCCGAAGAAACTCCCAAAACTGGACTTACTGCGATTTGGAAAAAGAATACACAGTGAATGGCTTACTGTGTTTTGAAAATGAACTTTTTCACAAGAAAATATTGTCACAGCTGTTATTTGCAATTTGATGACAGGGTGATAAGTCGTGAGTTCTATCTTCCGATTCCGAAAAAAAAATTTACTGCGTTGTTTGGAAATGAGCTTTTTCATTAACAAGTACTGCGACAACACAAAGAAAAAAATATTTTCGGAATTCAACAAAAAAATATCGATGAGTAAGTGGGTTCCATTACTGGATTCCGAAAAGAACAGCAAAACGAAATAAAATGGGCTTACAGCGTTTCGGAAGAGCATCTCTCAATTCGAAGCTATTGATCAATCCAAAATAACCGACCAATGAAAAATAAGCGAAAAGCGTAAAAATGATCAAAACTGATTAACCAACATTTATTCATTATTAACTTATCAGGCAAAAATTAAATTATACTCGAGCAGTCGAAAATAATCAATGGATACATTAAATATACTGATTGATCAAAAAATGTAACGATAAAAAATTGATCAAGTGAAAACTTATTGGTCAGAAAAAGATTAACCACAAATAACTGATTGAGAAATCAGAAATCATCATCTGATGAAAAATAATCGACAAATTGAGAACCATTAATTAACCAAAAATAATCAGTTTATCAAAAAAAAAAAGACAAATGAAAATGAATAATTAATTGATTAAAAATGGCCGAATAATCAAAAATAATTGGATAATAAAATAAGTTACCAAAAAAATAGAATAAGTCAATAATTAATTAATTTAAAAAAACTGATTAATCAGAAATTATTGCGTGGTTAAAAATAACCAGAGCCCGGATTTTTAGTCGCTAAAAACTCAAAAAAAGGCTGCATTAAAAGTCTTGGACAAGACCTAAATAGTTCATAAGAAGTCCATAGAAAAGTGAAATAGTATAAAAAAGTAAAATAATCCCTGAAGTCCCTATGAAACTATAACTTCATGAGTATCAAGCTGAAGGTCTTGGAAAACTGAATCTAATATTTTTATATTTCTATTCTTCCCAAAATATGAACAACGTAACAATTTTGAATCAAAACACTTTATTGCAACAAATAATAACAGGTTGTTACAATTTTTTTTCAATTTTTTATTTTTTAAATAAAATGGATTTAAAAAAAAAAATATGGAAAAACTGAAAATCAATTTTTATTCTTCAAAAAATTGAAAATTTACGAAATAGTTTTGAGAATTGGATTTCTAGCCGAAGTAGTCCTGAAAAAGTCTCTAAAACCATTAATTTTAGGCGAAAATGTCATTTTTAATGAAAAATAATCCACGAGACCGAACAGGCTGAGCTAGGGGGGGGGGTCCTAAAAATCTGGGCCCTGAAAATAACTAACAAATAATTTAAAATAATAGAAGGACTGAGTAACCAGATATGAACCGTCAAGAGGGGATACGTCACATTTTTGCAATTTTTATTTTTTATTGGATTCTGGTAGAACTTTTTACGGTATTTTTGATGGCAACACTGAAAATTGGCGATGTGAACCGGAAAAAGGTGAAAAACGCACGTCAAAATCACCTAATTTCCATATAGAGGATAAGTCCCAAGGTTTTCATGTTTATTTTTAATAATATTCAATACTGAATCTTATCGATACTTTGCTTCGCCTTGCCTCTATTGAAATAAAAGTCGTATTAGGGGGAAAATATGGACTTGTAAAGGTAAACAACTCGACTGTATTAAAAAAGCTACCCCATTACGTGTAAAAAGGGCAAAAAATAAGGTTTTTTGGCGTCGATTTGACCCGAATTTTGTACCCCTGGAGAAATGAGCAATTAAGGGGCAGGGTAGACAACCCGCAGTGACGTTTTTTTCTCCTGGAGGCGGCGTTGGCGGCGGATGGTGGAGAGGATTCTGTTATGGGAAGGCAGTTGTGGTGAAAGACCTTCCCCACCTAGGTCGTAGTGAAGGTGGAGGTCCTGAGTGCTTCCTCTAATCGATTAAATTGAAAGGTGTGACTTATTTTTGAATGTATAGAAACCTATCACTTATTTGTACAACTGGTGTTGTCACAAAAAGCCTCGATGAAGAAAAAAAGAAAGGAACTCGGACAGGAAGAGTGAAAAACTTGTGAACCCGCGAGGCGCGAAGCATCGAGCTAGGCTTGCGCCGGCACGAGCGAAGCGAGTGACGGCGGGGGTTGGACCGCGAAGTGGCCAGAGGGCAAAGCCCCCTAGTGCTTTACTATTCATAAAGCTAATATCTACCTCTGCATTTGTTCTAGCTACCTTATTGTAACGACAAAGTATACCGTAGAGGCCGCAGTTACATCTCTTTGGAGCAGCAAAAAGAGCATCTCATCTCTGTTATTGAGCGATGGGATTCGGAAATTTATAATACCTGAAAGTTATAACTATCCTTTACTCTTCCATTAATAATGTCCCACAAGAATAACATGGCTAGTAATTTTTGTCTATTACTTAGACTCATCACCTCAAACCCCTGTAATAGTTAAGTATATTTGAGGTTGTATGGGTAATATGTAAACAGAGATCATGATATAAATATTTCAAAAATGTTTTTTGGATTTTTTCAATTTTTTCAGTTTTACCTTTATCCTGCAGCTCCCGGATAATTTGCGCTAAATTCCAAAATTGATCTTACCAAAACAAAAAATAATAGTTTCTTAGTTTCATATTCTTGGAATTTACGCTATTCCTTCTGATAAAACTCGCTATTCTTTTACATTTTGAGGTGATGAGGTCTGTGTGTCTGGAAAATGATGATTTGCTATCCAGTAGTAGCCTACACCCAAGTCCCTTACTTCCTGAATACTTGGCAATCTATATATAATATAATCTCCTATTGTATAAGGGAGTAGCAAGGCTATTCTTTTTTTCTTTTTTCTTTTTTTTTACTTTGCATAGAGAGAATAAATTCTGACTTCTTTCACACATTTGCTTATGTCTGCTCTTAACCGCGGCATTAACTTAAACCACGATACAGACGACATCTATATCTATACGTACGTATGTCTCTCAACAATCAACCCATCATCAGCGTTATCATTTTCATAGGATACTCAGGAGTAACGTACAAACTTTGTTTTTGCTCTCGTGAAAAATTCGTTTTTCAGACTTATCCCCTTTATGAATATAATTCTAGGAAAACTGACTTATCAGATATAGTTCCAGGAAAATTAACCTATCAGATATGGTTCTACTCGTGAACAATATAATATGCAATTCTTCTTGCCACCACCGATGTGTTTGCGTGGGTGTGTCAGTAGCTTAGACTTAGATCATGGGGCGACGTAACCTGATGATATGCCAGAGATGGTAGTTTCGGGTTGTCGGCATGGGTGGCAAAGAGAAGAATTTCTTCTACATAGACGATGCTGAGGGGGGGGGGGGTTATTTTGCCCTCGATTCACTTTGGCACCTTGATTATCGCTGTTAGGATCACTGTATGGGAGGGTGGAGGGATTCGATGATTTCGTTTGATTTTGAGTGTGGGTGTACTCAGATTTTCCAACGCCTTTTAGCTGCAATAAAGTTTATGTGCTCTCCGATTTGCCAGCAGGGACGCGGTGAAGAGTTTTTTCTGGAGGGGCAAAAATTGTCAAATTCCCAATTGACTCAACTCCAAATTCCACAGTATTAAAATTTATTTATATTGGCTAAAAAAAAAACCTGTTGACTTGTTGGATTTTCCCAACTTTTGATCCATCTAATAAAATTTTCCAACTTCGGTAAGGCTTGGGATGCTGCCCCCGTGCCCCTCTTATTTTCGTCCCAGTTTGCCAGGGCTGCCAGTTTAAATACAGCTGTCTTCCGTGCACCAAAATATTCTTTATAAACGCAGTCAGTGTTCAAGCATTAATGAGCAGAACTGTAAACATCAAATGGAAATCACATTTTCGTGCCCGAAAACGCTTTCCGGCCCCCGGTTACGATCGAAGATATTCTACCGGCTGTATGATACAGTTATTAAATTAGCGGGAGATCTATCTCAACAAGTACATATATCATCATCGTCGACACTCGTACATATTTTCAATTATTAATTGAAATTGATGAGCGAAGGTTTCTTTTCCTTCTTTTTATTTATTTTATTAGTCGTATTTGTTGTTGCAGTATAACTGGCGGATAAAAATGTCAAGAATTGATTAGTCTGGGGCCCTTACTATTTTTTTTTTTTCGATCCCATTGGCGTTTTAATAGAAACACGATGAGACTATACACAATTTCTCACACGGCTAGGCTGGCTCCCTCTTTCCACCCGGCTGCTTCTCTCATTATTGGATAAATAGAAATGTACGTTCCACAATTGACACACATACGACAAGCTGTTTTAATTATGCGTGCGCTATGATCGTTTTTTGCTCGAGTGCTGGCATTGTCGTAATACTGACCCGCGGTTAGGTTTCGTTTGTTTTTTCTTTTCCCCTAATCGCCGGCCAATTTCAAAACCGCAGATCGTCGTAGCATGGTGACGAAAATACACATTCGGTGTACCTACGTATCCTTGGCGCACTCTTAATTTTAATGAGAGGCACGTAGCTCATCTAAACTGCTAATTAGGCATCTTCGGCAATAATGATCGTGCGCACGAAAACTGAAGGCGTTGATGGAAAGTTGAAACGAATGGAATGGGACACCGAATAATTCAAAGGTAGATGAAAACAAGAAAGCGAACGAAAATTGGGCACGGTTACGTATAAATTAAGTAGATCATTGAAATTCCTGGGCGAAATATTGCAAATATACGAACATAGAGGAGATTTGAAAGACAGAAATACGGATACATGACATAAGCTCGCGTTGTAAGGACGGGACGACAGCACGATCTCGGATGAAGAAAAATTGAATTTATTTTCCACGAGAATAGAAACCTGAACACCGTTAACGTTAACAGGTTCAAAAGTTGAAATACATGCTCAATATAAGCCATTTTATACGCTTTTCTAATGTAATTTCGTATTAATTTAATAATAATAAGGGGGTCCAATGGAACCAGCAATGATAGATACTAGGCAGCCCCGTAGAGAGGAGAAGAGGGCCTGGGAGAATTTCCACGGGCCCCCTCTCCTTCCAGTTCAATTTGTTCTTTTGTTAGATGGGAAAAACTTATAAGCTATGGGATAGGAGGTTTCTTCCATGGTGTAAGGAGTGACTGCTGATTTGATGTACAGTATGATTGAAATTCAGGTCTTTTAAAAATATCGGACCCCACTGAAAGTCCGGGCCCGGGGTACTCTCGACAGGGTTGATACTAGGATCGACAGGGTGATCCATGCCGGTTACCAATGCTGCGCTCAAGTCCAGGTCCACAGCCTCATCGATAGGGTCGCCCATGCCGGTTACCAGTGCTGCACTTAAGCCCAGTTCCACAGTCTTCTCGCGACCCTGTTAAGCTACGCGACATAGTCGGGCGGCGACCGATGTGGTCGGATGCAAGAGAAAGGAAACTCCTAAAGTAAAACCATTTTAGGAGAAAAAAAACTCCGACGACCAAACCCAATCAAAGTTGTAACAGAAAATGTTCCTTACTTTCCATGGCTTGCAAGTGTCGGTACCTATGAGGCGGGGGTAACCTCATATGGAGCGTGATGCGAATATATGGCTTCCAATATGGCCACTGAGTTTTTCCGTTCCTACCCCGCATTCGCTTACACGTGGTGCCCCTGTTGCGCCGAGCAACTTGACGAAAGACTGCGGTAACCAACCCCCGTGGGAAGTAGGTCGGCTGAGCATAGATGATCCAACCAGGGCAAGTACTCAGTCCAACTGTGGAAAGGCCTGCTGCACCGGACAGGACAGAGAAAGATTACCTATCTAAGGGGTGGCACAGGAAAGCTCAACAGGGTGTCTAACAAAATCGAATTTTGAAAATAAATGACCTTTCCTCCCTCCACCCTAACCAATTTGCTATGAATGCTATGATTGTGCTAAAATGCAAATACATACAATATGGGTATCATTTTAGAGGAAAAATCAATTTGGATACACTACGATAACTTTTATCCAATTTCAAAATTAATTATCTGGCAAAGTATCTACATAAGAAGTCCAATCTTCTTTTTAGGAGATGCCCTAAAGAGATATTGCTCCTATTTTTTGTAATTTCTTTGATGAATGTGATGCGGGCAAGAGAAAAGTATCTCACATGCAAACGAACAAGAACATATTTTTCTAAAAGCTTTTCTGCTCATTCATTCATCATTAAGAGTCTTTTTTTCCCTTGAGTCGGGAATTATTTTTAGTATTATTGAGTAAAAAATAAGAAAAGTCTCTTTTTGGGGAAAAAAATTTTGAAAATGAAGCAACATTGGTGCAAAATATGCGGTAAATGCCAAAATATGCGAAATATGTAACATGAACGCTGCTCATTTGACTCAGAACTCTGTGATTCGTGAAGATGATCTTTTAAAACTTCAAATGATGTTATTTTTGAAGTAGAGAAATCCAAACTACTGCTATATGCAGATGACATAAAAATATTTAAAAGATAAAAGATAACTTCCTTCTCAGACTGCATTGAGCTTCAGGCAGATCTGAATTCTATTGTTTGTTGGAGCATTCGGAATCTACTGTCCTTCAATAAATCCAAATGCCAAAGCATTACTTTTAGTCGCATAATGGACACGGTCGACTAAAGTCCAGTTGTACTAAAACATGTACACCAAGTGAGCAAAATCCACATTTTTTTTTAAATTCAATTTTTTAAACCTATCGGTACTTATTGGATGCTTTTTGTGTTTCAATTGTCTGTGGGGGGGGGGGGACTCCAAGGTTCCTTATTTCGAAGTTTTGTACTTGCACCTGGTGAGAAAATGAAAGATCACCGGCCCAAGAATAGGGGATACGACCATAAAAACAATAATGTGATAGCATGCCAGAAAAAAGAACAGCAATTGTCGATTAAGAGGATGGACGTCGCTGCTCTGTCTGAAACAAGTTTCCACGGAACAAGCCACCTGCGGGAAAAGAACTACCCATTATTCTGGTCAGGAAAGCATGAAAAGCAACCTAGACGTAATGGAGTGGCCACAGCGATACGGAGCGAATTAGTAGTAGAATTGAAGAACCTCCCTGTATGCATATCAGACAGAATAGTGACACTACGCATTCTAACAAGCACGAGTCAATGTATTACTGTTTTCCACATACACGCCCCCACTCTGAAGGCTGAAGAGGCTGAAAAAGAATCCTCTCATGCAGATCTGAGCACCAAGTTTGATAAATTATCAACAAAAGATCACATACTTCTACTGGGCGATTTCAATGCAAAAATCAGGAGCAGCATCGAAGGAGCACGGGGTGTGTTTGGGAAGCATGGAATGGGAAAGCCCAACGGAAACGGGCTGCCACCTCTGCGCACCTGCATAATTTATCCATCACCAAGAACACTTTCTTTAAATGTCGAGCAGGGTCGTACCAAAGAGTTTTCCTGGTGGCTGGGGAGGGGGGGGGGGGTGAAAGTCTCAACTGATTCAACTCAAAGCTCCCACGTAATAAAACAACAGAACAAACTTTTGACTTGTTGAATTTTTACAACTTCTCAACTCAAAATTCCAAAGTATAGAAGTATCAAAGCAAAAAAAAACCTTTTGACTTGTTGGGTTTTCCCAACTCTACCGAATTTTTCCAACTGCTGAGTAAAAAATTCCTACAGACGGGGGAAGCCCCCCCCATAGTACGTCTCTGATGTCGAGACATCTACAAGACCACGTGGATCCACCCAAGATCAAAGCACAAAAGCACGGCCATCAAATCGACCACTCAGTAGTCTGGCGTAAGCATCTCGAGGTGCTTAGTACCTTTCATAATACTACTGAACAAAATGAAATTTTTTGTTTGCACAATGCATTTAGGGAGATGATTCTTGAGTACTTTTCAACGCTGAATACAGTGCCGTCGGCCGTTTTTCTCTATCACGTCTAGTTCTTCTGATCAAAAATTATAAAAAATTCAACTAAATGTGTTCTAAAAGAGGTTTAGGAACTGAATGTGGTCATACTGATTCGTGTTGTTATGTGTTGAGGTTGTGTGTAGTGGTGTGTATTCCGTCTGTTTGTTTTCTGTTATAACGGTCTGATAACACTGATAGTATCAGTCAGGGGTACCGCTTATTACATTGCAAAAACAAAATGGAAATGAATTTCAGTCGTTCAGAACTCCGAATTGTGACGTGATAGAGAAAAATGGATCGCAGTATCGTGTTCAGCGTTAGAAAGTACCTCAGAATCACCTGTCGAAATGCGTTGTGCAAAATAGTTGTTCAGTAGTGTAATTTATTATTTATTTTTCTTGGTCCCTAATGAACAAAAATTGTTCGTTATGGTCTTAATTTGTCCACTAGGATCTGTTCTTTAATTTGATACCAAATACGATAGATTATCTCTTAACTCAGAAATTTAATAAGCCAAAATTCATAATTTTTTGTTCGATTTTTCGATTAACGAAAATTTTTTATTATTTTTTTCAAAGTGTATTTGGAACTGTCTGTTATGACATTAACCTTTACGTATAACACAAGATAATATTCACATATTACAAATTATGGGCAAACATAATCGTAGGTATAAAGGACTAAATGACTCTAATGAGCTTCAAAGTTACAGGTCCCAGAAATCTGAGAAGTATAATTTTATGGCCCAGCCGGGCCAGCTCTTAGGGAGCTGGTGGGCCGTACAATATTTTTTAATTCAGATGCACGGAAAACGCTTCTTTGTGGGTCTATTTACCGTTCCAAAAGTCTTACTTTGTAGCTCCAAGTTTGATACAGGACTGTAATATACTTTACAGAATACTGTTCTGTAAAGTGAAAATTACAGTCCGCTCCTCTATCAACTTACGCATACCACCGCCGCGAGCGCTAATGTGCTACTCATTTCATTATGAAGCGCTGCGTGGAAGAAGGATTTTCGATCAACGAATTTCTTTTTTCTTATCAGTCGAAAGCCATTTTTCTACGCAGCGCTTCATTTGATTTCAGTTTCGAGTTTCGACTTTTGTTTTACCGGCACTATCGATATTTTCCACGAAATTATCGATAGTTATCGATACCGAAAATGTCCGATAGTTTACATCTCTAATTCGCTATTACCTGATCCATTCTCCAAAAACAAATTAAATTTTCTTTTTTCCGTACATCTGGATTAAAAAATATTTTGCACAGCCAGGCTCGAAGTAAGTGTGCAGGACTCACTTTCGAGCTTGGCGTGCAATATACTATTTTTTTAAGTAGATAATTTTAGTAAAGTATTGACTTAAAAAGGGGTTCGTTCATAAGGTCGAAGGGATGCTTGCGTTTGAGCCGTCGGATGCTTTCAGAACTGTTCAATAGGACGACTGCTTCGGTGCTTGGATGGGCATGGAGTCTATGTATGTATTTATTGGATTTTTCGTTGATCACAACATCTATAGAGTGAAGGTCAACGTCTCGACGAAGATGGTTATTTGTAAGGTACCACGGTGCCTTTGTGATGGTGCGCATAAATTTGTTCTCAAATCGTTCTATAACTATCCGATTGGAGTTTGCTGTAGTACCCAGGGCCGCCGAGAAGGGAAGGGAGAAGGGTACTTTTCCCCCGAGCCTGGGTTTTTTAAGGGGGCCCGCGGAGTCACAGAAATTATAATTATCAAATAGACAATACGTCTTTTTACGAGCAAATAATTACAGTGTAGGCCGGCAGATTTTCCCCCGGGCCCGGTTTGGCTCTTGGCGGCCCTGGTAGTACCCCAGAGCTCACATCCGTACATTCAGATGGGTTTACATATGGATGTATACATGAGTCTCTGCTTATCAAATCCAAGTACTGAATTTCGACCAATTAACCAACAGAAGGTTCGGAACAGTAGGTTCAGGGAGTCACGCTTCTTTCGAATATGCTCCTGCCAATTCAATCTTTTGTCAAGGTGGACACCCAGGTATCTTGCTGAATCTTTCAGTGGGATGAACTTTCCATCAAGTTAGCAAGGAATGTACTCATGACGGCGTAGGGCAAAATCAACTCTAATGGATTTTCCTTCATTCAGCTTGATTTTCCATGTGTTAGCCCACCTACATATGGAGTTGATAGCATTTTGAAGTTGTACTACAGCAGTTGAGTAATCAGGATTGTGAGCCACTATCCCACTATCATCAGAAAATAAGGCAGTTAGCACATTACTCTCCTGAGGTATGTCCATGGTATACAAGAGGTACAAGGTATGCCTTAAGACGCTCCTTTGTGGCACTTCTGCAGCTATGCTCGTTAGCTGCGATTCTATTGTTCCAATGTGAACTTGGAAGTGACGGTTAGTCAGATACGAGAGCAGTAATTTGCACAAGCAGGCTGGCAGCACATCACGCAACTTATGGATGAGACCAGGGTGCCAGACTTTATCGACCGCACTGCTGACGTCTAGGAAGACGAAGAATAAAATTTATTTTTCAACACCGCAGCGCCTTCATGTTGCGGAGCGACGCAATCCGTATAACATCGATGTATTTAGTCCGGTGTATAACCAGGCGAAGTTTTATCTTCCACTCCCGGAACACCCTGTATGCTGACAGCAAGCAGTGGCAAGACTTCAAGGGGGGCACTCGTTCGATTTTGAAACATCTAGAGGGATTAGACAAAGCTGCATTTTATTACCTGACTTTAATGAACTACAGTAGACACTCGATTATCCAACACAATTGGGGAATGGAGACTGTCGGATAACGAAAAAGTCGGATAATACGAATGTGATATTTTTTTGGGTTTTCTGATGCGGTAGGCCTGAATAGTGGTAGTAGATTGATAAAGGAAGTACAGAACAGCAATGTTTGAACAAAATTTTATTATAAAATTGCAAAATGCATACAACGTTAGTCAGTTTGTTACTGTCGGATAATACGGAGAATTGTCCGACAATCGGAGTGCCGCATAATAGGGAGAAAATTTTCACTGTCGGATAAGCCGGAGGCTCCGATAAAGAGGTGTCGGATAATCGAGTGCCTACTGTATAAGGAAATGACAGCGTGAATATTAAAAGGAAAATCGAAAATGTAAACTACGATATCTAACGAATCGAGAAAAAGTGGTCAATAAAATGTCATTTCCCTGCAGCGGTTGGACTCTCTCTTTCTTATTTAATAACTCACCAAAACAACGTGGAGTCAATTCTCAGTTTTGCACTCGAATTCGGATACGTGAGGTTAGTACACCACCATTATTAACTAACTTGTCTGTACAGTTTTGCAGCACTTACCTGTAAACAAAAACAGAAAATAAACGTTAGAAAAAGTATTAACTACAATTTCATTCATACCTGGGAATAATGAGTGCAACAATTACAGTTAATGATTGAAAAACTATTGGCGTAATGAAGGGGAAGGGTGACACATCAACGAATCTTCAGAGTCGGACTTTTCCAGAAAATTTCAATGCAAATGAGAAGTTACCTCCTAGGAAGATAGATATTTGTTATGTAATAAAGAGAGAGTTCAACATATTTTGAGAGGTGTTAGAACTGTCGGTGTTTTCTTCGATAACGACATAGGAGGCCAGTTTTCATAAATACTAAGACCATTTAAGACTCTTTTAAAACTAACACGGAGATCAACATCAAGACTAAAAAAAGTGTGTCAAAACTCGTTTAGAAAAACTGAGATTCGTGAAAACCAATAACTGAAACTTGTTAAGACTCGGTTAAGACTTATTGAAGATCTTGAAGACTGTTAGAAAGTCAAAACTTATTGAGGCTATTTAGGACTCTTCTCAAATAAGAATCGATATGACTGAACAAAAACGAATCAGTTCACGAAAGTGGTCACAAAAATAATTTTGGTAAAACAGGGTGACCAGTTTTCCCCCAAAAAATTCCCCTACTTTTTCAGATTTTTTCAGTCAATTTTTCAAATTTTTCATAACTAACAAATTATTAAAAAAAAAATAAAAAATATTAAACTGAATCTGATATAGAAAATTGTACAATACTTTCACATCATAAAATTTTCTTCAAAATTCTCTGATTTTTCCCTGACTCCTCCAAGTGTGCTCACATTCCCTAACTTTTCCCGGTCTTTCAGAAACTGATCACCCTGTAAAAATTACAAACAAAAAAATATCTCTACAAAACCCAAATAGCCAATACTTTACGTTGTAAAACGTGTCCTTTGACCCAATACTTTCCCAACAAAAAACGATCCTTCCATGTATATTCGTTGTAAATACCTGTTAGCCTTACTGTCTCTTATAATTCATTGTAGTTTTATATCGCACGGGAGGGGGGGGGGGATCTTTCAAATGAATAATTAATTTCAAGAATTTCTCCGGTGGTTACTGAGTTATTAATTATTACTGCTAGAATATTCCACCACTCAGTTGCAAAGGCCGCAGTGACGCAAGATTGGAAAGGTGCCACCACCACCCTTTCCTCCCCCAATTTTGTATAATTATTTGAAAATTCGGCACTCATCGGTAAATTTTAATAATCGCAATAGGCAAATTTGGTTCTTGGAAAAATGAGGATGTTCTTTTTTGAGGGGAGTGAGGAAGGAAGAAGGGTTATTTTTCATAAAACATTTTTACATTTCATTCATCATTTTGACAACCTATCCCCCCTTTCCCAAAAAATAGCTACCGCCCGATTTTTCGGTTTTTCATCGCAAGAAATAATAATTTTAGAATACGAGTTGAACAATTTTACTACCCTATACATCAGTCCCTTCAGAAAGACGAGAAGACAAACATATTCACATTGATTGGCCGAGTGGATAGCGCATTGGTCTCAGAATCCGGGGAGGTCCCGGGTTCGAGCTCACGTAGCAACTCGCCAGAATTTTCGACCTAGGCTGGTTTTTCGGCCAGAAGGGAAGAGGGCTAAAACAGCCCTAACAGCCTCTCCGATGTCTCTGAAGTAATGCTCGAAAGGGCGGATTCCAGGACTCGGGTGGAGAGCAAATCAGAAAAAGAGATGTCATCAGGAACACGTCAGTCCCTTCAAAAATATGAGAAGGCAAACTTATCTACATGGTGTCGGGAATACATTTGGCCCTTCAAAAGTACGAGAAGGCAAATATATCGACACACCTTCAGGATAGGTTGCTTCTTTTTCTAGCCAAAAGGGAGATGAAAAGCCGTAACACCCGTGACACCCTTAGAGAGTAATACTACCAATTGGGGGGGGGGGGCGAGGAGTAACAATTGAAAAATGAGTTGGCCGAAAAAAGAAGTAACAAACCACAGCAGACATGGATGCACGATAAAACATTTCTATTCGAGTAGGAAAAAATGTTAGCCCAATAACTAAATAAGTTAAACAACGAAAATTATTAAGAGTAGCGACACAGAAAGCATGTTGACGTAAGTGAAACTTGACTCCTAGATACCTACGAATTGGTGAACCTAACTCATTTCTGGAAACACCTAAGTGAGACTTGAGGAGGGCCACAGGAAATGGGCACTAGGGCAAAAAGTGAACAAGTAAATGACAGACCCGAGGGTGGTAAGTAATCCTTAGAATCGAGAGAGTCCAAGAAAGTGAAAACAACTTGGATCGGGATCAGTGGGAAGAGGCGGACGAGGACGATTGGGTAATCATTCTAGGGAAGTGCGGAAAGAGGTGGAGAACACTTTGATGGAGTCAAATTGTTCTTATCCTATATTAGCTACACAAAGGTGAACCGAATTGGGTCTGAAAAACACTCGAGTGAGACTGGAGGGAGGTTGTCGGAAAAAAGACATTTGGGGTAAAATTGAAAAAATGAAAGCAAACCTACAGTTGGTGAGAGATCTCTAGGGTCAAGAAGAATCCAAAACGGTAAAACTGACGCGGATCTGGGTCATACTTGTGTGAGGATGCCAGCAAGGAAAAATGGGCTAATTGTCAGGAGAAAGTAGAAAAGGATAGGTGCTCTTTGATGGTATACCGGCTGCAAAAATGTAAAACTAACTTGGGCCTGAAAAAAAGTTGAGAGAGACTTGAGGAAGGCCCATGAAAGAGAGCATTTGAAGAAAAAAGAGTAATATATTTTTTAATCGTGCCAAGTATGATTGGCACATTTCCTATTGTTCATACTCCTACACTCGATTTTATCATTATCTTCCTATCGTTTATTCACTTAATTTCAACATGCAACTAAAACCCCCTCTCCACCAAAAAAAATTTGACTGGACAGCCTTCTTAAGCCTGGTGAACTAATTCAGCCTTCTCAAGTAAAGACTTCAATGTTATGGCTGCTGGACTCATCAAGACTCTTAGACTACACAGATTGCGGGGTTTCACAGTAACTCGTCAATCTTGTTTAAGACTGTTCGAGTTCAATAGGACTTCAGTGCGAGACCTACAAAGACTTGTTAACGTATTTTGTAGTTCGTCAACATGATTTGTAAGATATTATTACAACTGGAGACCCTGATGGGACTTGTGAAGAAAATGATATATTATACGACAAGGAAGGGAAAGAAACGTTTTCACAAAGCAAAGTTTGCAGCACTAGCAGCGGGCGAGTGCAGCAATTGCAAGAGTGACATCGCTTCTTTCACGGCTTCGTCGTTTACGATATTTCTTTTAGAATGTTGTCGAATTTTGAATTGGAAATATCGCTTTTGTCACTGTATCATCCTTCTTCATAGACTGTTGAGAAGATAATAATTTCTTCCCTCGGGAAGGAAATGGCTATTTCCCTTCCTCAGTTATCACAAGAAGAGCAACATTTAGATTCAGCTAACGAGCGTCACTTTCTGCAGGCTGAACTGATATAGTATAATAACTTGTTAAAAAGTTGTCATTGTTGTGATTGAAACTGGAGAAGGCGAAAAATGTGTGCTTCCTAAGCTCTTGTTCACGTGTATGAATATTTGCAATATAACTCGTTTATGACAAACAAACACTCACGTATTAATTCATCCCCAAATGTTCAGCTGCCAATCAACAGATGTCCAATTAACACGGAACACCCTCGATGTAGTTCAATATGGAATATTACGGAGAAGGGTAAGCGAAAATATACAATTATCCTAAATACTAATGATTATTCAGTTCGATAAGAAAGAATAGAATTTATGATTACGAGTTGTTATTTACAACGACCATGACTAATCAGTTTTATTACCAGCCAAACGAACGCCATTAATATTACGTGTCTTTAGCTTACACTATTTTGAAATGTCAGGTCTCTAGTTGTCCACGGGGTCTTGCTTCACTTGAGGACACGTTAACGAGGATTTTGACAAGCTCTCGATATTTCACCAATTGCCGAAGGGTACTTAACAGTTGTACACAAGTTACCCGTGTTGTAATAAGTTCTAAACAAATCTCAAGAGTTTTAAAGAGTCTTTAACAAAATTTGAAAAATCTTAAGGACTTTTTTTTAAAAGTATTAAAAAATTGTGACTAAGCCTAGGAGAGTCTCATAGAATCTTAAACAAGTTTTAAAAAATCTTGGGGAATTTTTAAAATCCTAAAACGTTGAGAGCAAGCCAAGAAGAGTTCTGCTGATTCTTTAGCAAATTTAAAAACGTTATATAGAATTGAACAAGTCTTGAACAAACTTAGTAAGCCTTGAAAAAACCTTGGCACACATTGTTCGAGTGTGAGGCCTGGGAGCAGGAGAGACGCGGGACGGCCACAACAGCGATCGATCCCGGCGGCGACGATGAAGAAGAAGACGACGACGTCGGCGTGATCAGCCGTCTCGCGCCGGACACCCTGGTTCCGGAGATGATGAAGAACGGAAGCAGTTGGAATCGGGTGTCGGCCTTCGTCTCGGCCATCATGAAGAAGAAGATGCAGACGGAGTGGTCGAGACAGAGTGCCGGCAATTCACCAAGCTCGGCCCACACCATCGAACAGGACGAGAACTCTGTACCATCCTAGAGAAGAGCTGCTGCAGCTGCACTGCGGACCCACCGGCAGGGCTCACCCGTCGTCACCATCTGCCTGCGTCGACACACGGACCAAGACGAGGAGGTGAGGGGTTGAGTGAAGAGAGGCAGCGCGTCCGGCCGTGGGGGACCTGAAAATTCCAGGCCAGCGCTCTGGGAGTGCGGACCTCGGTCAGTAAGGAACCCCATGGTGGCCCTGGTAGGACGCGCGCACCGTTCCGGCACGTAGAAATGGGGGCTCGGGCCCGGCCCCAAGGCGTCCCTCCGGTCACTGACGTGATACTCGAAAGAGTAGTTCCTGTGGCCGGGGGTACGTTGTCTCAGGGGCCACTTTGGCATGCGTGCTTCGCCATACGTCCCACCACACCATAAGCCTTGAAAATGTTGAAAAAGGCCTAAACAGCGTCTGCGTGTGTGTGAAAGAATCTGTATAAGACGCGATGGAACCCTTGAAGGTTCTATAAGGTTTGGAAAAGTCATACCAAGTCTTAAACTGGTCTTGAACCGACAGTGAATCATAGACAGAAGCCTCACTGAGTGTCAAACAAGCCTCGGTCAAATAAGTATTGGTGGGTCTTACATCATTTTAAAGAGTCTTGAAACAGCCTTAAATGCTCTAGAAAGTTTTGATCATGTATTGAAAAGCCATGTACAGGTATTCGAAATAATCATAAAAGAGTCGTTTACGAATTATCAGCAAACAGTGTGAGTAAATCTGAAACAAGTTTAGAAAATCCTAATGCGAAGCTTTTCAAAACTTGTCAAGACTCGCCAGTACCTACTCACTGAGAAAAATGACGCGTGAAGATGGATTAAGATTTTTTATGATCCTTGCATCAAGACTGCTCATTCAGACTTGTACACTGGTAGTGAGATTTCTATAAGGTAGCTTCAAGCTGTGCCTCATTGCTCCCTTTTTTCATCTCGCTTCTCTAAAATCTCATCAGCTGATGTTCTACATTATTATTTTGAGAGAATTGAAGGGAATTTCGGAAAAGTGACGGTAATCTTCTCTCCCCCCCCCCTCCAAAAAAAAGAAGCAAATAAGAAAGTAAATGAAAGAGCTTTTTGTTTGTTTGATAACCCAACATTTTTGGCAGCGTGTAAATTTGAAGATTTATAATTGGCGAAATTCGCTCCACTTCCCTATATTATGTAATTGTGAGTTCGTATTCACTCGCTGTTTCATTTATGCATATAACTGTGGCAGTCACTAATTTAGTTACGGAGGCGCTACAATTTTTTCGATCAAGAATATTATTTCTCTTGTTTTATAAAGATATACCTATTTTAGGTCGAAACCCAAAAGCCTAATTTTTGAGAGATACAAGCTAAAAGTTGTTTGTGACCGTTTTCTGAAAGAACCTTGGGGAAATGTTTCGTTCCAGTTACCCTCCCCTGCTCCTTTACTACCGTTACTATTGCGTTTGCGAAGGTTTTACTGAATTTACGAAGGACTTCAAACTGAAATTTTCGAGGCCACAAATTGAATATCTCTACCAACACGTCACATAGACTTCGAAAGTGGTCTGTTTGGAAATTGATGCAGACTAATAAGTGTGATGTTGTTTGCGAAAGGAAAAAGAAAATTTGATAGGTTGTTACGATACAGTGAAATTCGCTGAGGAGTCGTCCGCAACAGAATCGAAAATTTCCCGGGAGAATTTCCTGGCGTTTATGGCATCTACTTGGAAAAAAAAATTGTCAACCGTTTTATTGCGTTGCGTTTGGAATTGTAAATTCTTAACGTAGTGTTTTCCGACATTCGCAAATTTACACTGCGGCATCGTGGGTTAAAAGAAAGTTCGAAAATTCGATCCGATAAAGACAAAATCGTTCCGAATAAATTGATAAGTACGGTGCAATTTTCGCTTGTTGTGTTTGCGATGCTGATAGTAACTGAACCCAGAAAGCCGAATCGGGAAGGAAGCGAATTTCAAGAGAAACGATACCGTAAGACTTTCCCCTATCCCTCCCACTCTTGCATCTGTACTCCTCGCCAGATACTTCAATTTTCATGGTCCCTTGAAATCAATGTCGAAAACAAATTCCACGACCTTGAAACCCCGAGAAACAATTCTTATCTATAACAGGTTATTGGTATCTACGAATCAAGGTCGAAACTGACTCTTCCACTATACCCAATATTATAAAAGCAATACCCGCCCCATGCCAGTACATTTGTTATTTACTTTCAGTCCCTCTCTCGTCCTCCAGGTGCCTCAGACAGCTAGAAAGCAATATCGAAACAGCATTCCACAGCCTTGAAAATTCAAGAAAATATATTCATTCATAAGCACCCCTCTCCCTCCCATGTAACGTTGATTTACTGGTAGCTGAAAACCAAAATCAAGCCGAATTTAGCGATCTCGAAAACTCGTGAAACGATACCTGGGTCATTCTCTAGAATCTGAAGAAGGCATTTCTTCTTTTTTTAGACTTTTTTCAATATTTAGCTAGTTTACAAAGCAGGAGTATCAAAATTTAGAGAGGGGACGATTTCTATCCGCATCGATAGACATCACGTTCATGACGAAAGCACTGATATCCACGACTATGGACAAAAAAGCTTCAAGAATTTCCTTTTCTAGAGAATTTCTGAAAATTTTGCTATCACATGCGCCAGCGAACCGGCACCTAGATTGTGTGTTGCCATTTGCAGGACCGAAAAGTATCTAAGGCACGTATCTCTGCGCCAGTCAAAAATTGACCAGAGCAGTGGACTGAAAACCCCTCGTAGCAGAATTTTACGCCATTCTTTCTGGAAATGTGGAGTCACCGACAGCAAATTGAACTTCTTTACATAATACTTCCAATCTTCCTGAATAATAATACCACATTACTGAGAAAAAGCAACTTGAAATAAAAATTAAAAAAAAAAAAAATAGAACAGGTATTGAGACAAGATAGTAACATCCACGACGATGGACATCTTCTTATGCTTTATCTATTCAAAATATGGTAATTATCCTGTCTAATGAATTGGATTGGTGGAATATGTTGCAGATTTTAGTGTGTGGTGGGAGGTATGGCGATGCACGTATGCCAAAGTGGCCCCTATGTTTGACATTTTCATGCCTGTGCTTTGGCATGTAAAAAAAATTTCAAAAAACGTTAATTTAGGCCCGTAACGCTCCCCCGACACGAATTCAGTGGTTGACATTTCCATAGAAATTTATTTTTATTTCTTTCAGCCATCCCTCCCACACGAAGCCATGTATGATTTTTTCTTCCAGCCGTGGGTATACTTAAGCGAAAACCGTTACGCCTCCCCCCAACACGAAGCCAGTCAGTATGGTTTAGCTCTTCATGATGACAATTCAGTTCAGTAGTTGATATTTCCATGGAAATTACTATTAACAATATTGCTGCAGACTGCGGTCGCGCAGCAACAATTTCATTATTTCTTGTCGAGAGTTATGGTGCATTTACATTGAGGCTGACGGCATTGCTACAGCAATGCCGTCAGCCTCAGTGTAAATGCACCATCAAGATACCTGCTTTTTTGCCGACAGTCCTCGAGGAAGGAGGTTACTTGTTTTCTCTTCTCATTTCCCTTCAGTTTACAGTACAGTTCAGTGTTGAATAAATGTTTTCTTATTTTCCCTCTCCAAGGCACCACAGTTTACATGACACCTGTAAATCAACATTAAAATTGAATTCCCCGGTCTCCAAAAGCCGAGCACGGGTACCCATTTTGTAGCAGTACATATTTTCGCAATTCAAGGTGACGCTCCCTTTTCCTCAGGTGCCTCATCAGTTTTCATGGCAGCTGGAAAGCAATGTCGAAACTGGATTCCACGAGACCAAAGACCCGAAAAAATGATATATATTCCAAACCTATAAATTTTTTTCTATCAAGTTTCCTAGAAAAAAGAAAGAAAGAAAAAAAAAGCTCTATATCTGCTAAACACGAGACAGGTAAAAACAAACCGTGAAGTGCCTGAAGTCGTTGAGTGAAACAACCAAAAGATGGAGAGCGCTATAAAATTTAAATCAAGCTTAGCTTAATTGAAATTTTCCTCTTATAAACTTCAGGATACTCTGAGGATTGTAGTTCAAAACTCTCATGGGAGTGTTGACCCCTCCCCTTAGTGGCGTGCATTCCAGGCAAGCAAGGTAAGCGCCGCTTACCCTGAAAATTCCCGAGAAAATAAATTTCCACATATTATGTACAATATCAACTTAAACTTGTATCAAATTGAAACGTTGGGCAAAACAGAGACTGTATTTTGAAAATTTTTGCAAAGAACTCATCTTGGGGAATATACCCCCTCCCCACACACACACATACACACGAACTTCAACACACGGATTTCTTGCGGCTCTTACTGAAACTTCGGAGATCCATACGACAATTTACGTCCAACTCACGCTTATTTGTCCTTTCCTTTAAATTTTGTTTTTTTTTATCTATTTTTCCTAACCCATGATTCGAAGGAACGTTTTGTAAAATTTTTAGTTTCCTGAATGTATCGTATTCTCAAACAACTTGAATACTTTCAAATTTTCAACATTTAATTCGTTTAATATTTGCAAGATCCTGGCAACGGAGAACACCTCCTCCCGAATGTTGTTTGAAAAGTCAACACATCTGATTACCACGGGGCAAAATTAAAAAGTGAAATTTTCTTTCGCTGTTTCAAAATGAAAATTGCTATATCTGTGTTGGCTTTTTTGCTGTCTATCCTCTATCCTCCTCTCTGAGAAGATGAGAAACTTTTGCTAGCTTTAGCCTTGCGTGCTTACCGATTTATGTTATAGATATGATCGTTTTATACTGAAGTTGTCAAAACTCATCAGGGCCGGATTTAGACTCATGAGAGAGAGGGGCCAAGAGTAATGGGGGCCCCAACTGAATTCCTTTTATATTTTTATTTCTCTTTACATCTCTCTATACATACTGAAAAAGTAACATCCGCGACCGCCGCCTCCTTCGGGAGAAAAAAATCCACTGCGAGTTGCCTACCCTGCCCCTTAATGGCTCAATTCTCCAGGGGTACCTTATGTCGAAAATTGCTCAAATTTTCGACTTCAACTCCGTTCACATTTCCTTCACTTCGTTGAAGAATACGTCAGGTTGACGGTGATGGTGAAAATATTTGGCTGGTTTAGATCTGAGGGTGGATAAAATAATTGGCTGTGCTTAGCAAGGGAAAGTAACGTCTTCATTTGGGCTTACATCGAACTTTCGTCGCAGTTACTTTTTATATTTCATTGAGTGATACTAGCCAAAATCTGTGCAGGATGGCGGAGGTAGAAATTATGGATGTACAGGTCAGTAGTATAGTCAGTAAATGTATTGACATCTAAGTAATCTAGAACGTGTAGTTCTCGTATTTACGTAATTTTCGTAATTCGGTTCGGACAAGTTTTGCCAAAGTCATCATCACCAGTCAACAAAATTTGAGTTCAAATTATCGATGCAAATTCGCGTCGATCGTAATAATTTGAATTCCTCGTGGAATTCCGTTCGATTTCCTCGAACATTCGCCCTTTGGGGTCTTTAGAATTCAAGCTAGAATTCCGTTCGAAAAACTCGAACGTTCGCCCAATGGGGCCGAATACTTTCTCCTTTTCGTTATTTCTTAGACTGACGACAAACGTTTGTTTTATGTTTGTCGTTAGGTCCGAATCCAATAATTGATAGAAGTCCGGATCCCGAAGCCGAGCCGACCGTGTAGAGAAGAAATTAATTTTACTCCTTGTATTTCTTTTAAAACGTCAATTTTATGTTTAATAAATTTAAGTTGTACTCATAATTTCGATTTCTTCTAGTTAACGTTTTCTATAGTGAATCTAATTTAGTCAGGGCCTTTTCCCTTTAGTATTGACGTAACTCCCCCTAGGTTTAAACGATCCAGAATCCTCTTCAGGTTTACAAATTTACGTCACCTTACCATTGGGAGGGGGTTTATGGTGGAGGAGGGAGCTTGGGGGAGGAATGTCGCTGTGAAGAACGAGGAGTTGTGGTGGGGGAGGGCTCTCTATAGACTAAACAGTAAAGACCACCTCCTTCTTTCCCTCCGCGGGGATAAATTCCTGGTCGCCTGCCCTGTACCTTAATCTCACGTTTCACCAGAGGTACTCTATTCCGGGGGGGGGGGGGCTTCTCGGTGGAGGTGGGAGCTCCTGGAGACGGAAGACAGCCGCAGTGAGGAAGAGGGCGTCACAGTGGGCGAGGAGGAACATGCTGGGGGAAAGTGACTGTGATGGAGGGGGACAGTTGTGGTGGGAATTGACAGCGGGTAGCCCACCCCATCGGGGTCTTCAGTGGAGGAGAGAGCTCCTGGATGGGCTTCTTGGTGGAAGTGGGAGCTCCTGGAGAGGGAGGACGGTCACGGTGAGAAAGGGCGTCACGATGGACGAGGAGGAGCATGGTGGGGATTGGCAGGGGTAGCCCATCCCGAGTGGGGGGGGTTCTTGGGGTAACACGAAAAATTATATCATAAATTTTGATGCAAATCATTAGCGTTCTATTTCTAACTATGCTCTACCAATTAACATAACAACTGTTCGTTTTCTTTTCTTATGAAGTGTGAAGTGGAATTACAAACTAGTCCGAGAATTTTGCCAAGGAGGAATTTGGAAGTGTGGGGTATGTTGATCTTTTGGGATGTAAAGATAGTTAGTTCCACATGGAAAGTTGCTGGTATGAGTTTCCGCGGTAGTCTGTGCAGGGATGTGAAAGAAGCTCGAAGCCGGAAGTTTTTATGTATCCTGACTCAAATTGAGAAGCCGGTAGCCGGATTTTATTTTTTGAATTCGAGTGCAGAAATGAAACTGGTGAAAGTTTACTTGTTTACTAATATTCTGAGGTGGAAACTGCCTGTAGGTGTCTCGCACACACTCGCGGCATTAACAAAAGCCAGCTTGCGAAATACTGCAGGCCGGCACTAGCGAAGCGAGTGATGGCAGGGGTTGGACCGCGAAGCGGCCAGGGGGCAAAGCCCCTTAGTTTTTATTATTATTATTATTTTGCATTTTTTTTGTAGCATATATTTGTAATGAGCAATTCGTTCTTCCACTTTTGCAACATGGTTTGGTGGGACGTATGGCGATGCACGCATGCCAAAGTGGCCCCTATGACACCGCACCCCCAGCGCCGGAGACTACTTTTGCAACATATTTTACTCGTAAATTTGAACAGAATAAGGACGCTATGTATACTGTCCACGCAACAATAAAACTTTCCTTTGTGGTGGGGGGCTCCATTTTAAGGGGCCATGACCCATCTTGCAAGGTATTCGTGCGAATGGTGGATTCAAAATTGTTTTGGTCATTTGAGAGAGGGGCTCGAGCTAGCTATATTATTTCGCAGTGGTATCGTTGATACCATCTCACCGCGTCAGTCCTTCAGAGACTTCAGCTGATGAGACCACAGCGTCATCATATACCTATTGTAATTTAGTATCGCTTACTAAAGCTGGTTAATTGTCATATCGTCTACCATTCCTCGAAATACGAATTTGAAGTCGTTCGGGTGTGAATGTCTTCTTCGAAAAGCAAAACAAACACAGCCAAGTGGGTGTATTATGAGTAATCATCATGGCGGTTGTTACTCGAACCAAAACCAAATAATGATTCTATTTTCCTCTACCGTTTCTCGGTTACTGCGATGAACTTCGTAGGATGTCAGTACTTCGCGAATCTGGTTAATGACATTTGCACCATGACTATATAAATTTGCGTGAATATCAAAGCCCTGTTTTCGATTCGATTCCGTTATGAGATGGATCAGTTGTATACAAAAAAAAAGTCCTGTTACTTCGAGTCGCACCTGTGAACAGTTAGCCTGAAGAAAATAAAAAAGCTGTAAGTGAGAAACGAAAAATGAGTCACGTTATGCCTGGACAGCGCGATGTGCGGATTTTAATTCGTGCTGTTCGTCGGTAACGTTTGAGTGAGCACCATCTCTGATATTATTTTACGTTTCTGGTGCAAATTATCGAGTCGAACTAACGAGACATCGCTTATTTTTCTGATTTATCCATCTTTCGTACCAACTGCTGGATTTGTTCTATGTCCGAGTGACTCATTTCCGCCTCATATTTACAAGCATTGAGTGATTAACCGCCACGAAGTATGTTCAGCTCTCAGCAGTGCCAGTGCTTTTGCACGTGCTCCTCTCTCGCTCATGTAACCGACTCAGAGAGAGAACTGGCAGATGATTCTGTATACGTGTATGACATAAAGTATTACTTGAAGGTAATTCCTGACCATATTGCCTACCTAGCTCCTTAACATCAATAAGAACTTGGCAAAAAGTCATAAAATGTATTTCTTCAATTCCTACTAGGCTCTTCTGAAAGAAGTATTCGTCTGACTGACGAGTGAACTCGGTCTCTGGTTTACCATTATTAAAAAAATTAAGGGTAAAGGTACCAAATATCGCCAGTGGTGTAGCCAGGGGGGTTAGGGGATGAGTCCCCCCATTGAGAGGAGAATATTTTACATACTGACAATACCACAGTAAATGCGCGAAATAAAATTTAAATTCATATGCAAAATTGAAGTTGAAAAGCACAACATACTGATACGTCAATGTAAAAATATACAGTTCATATTAGGTGTACCTCCCCCCCCCCGCCGCCAAAACTTTGCTGATCCGCTCCCTTGGAAAAATTCTGGCTACGCTACTGAATATCGCCCAGTTTCCTAATATCGCCCGACTCAATATCTCGTCTGTTTATGACACGATTCGGCGGGTGATTATGGTACTATGTGTATTTTGTGGTCCTTTCATGCTGTAGAAAAAGTCGCGTTCCGAAACTCACGCATGAAAATTTTATTGAATAAAATCTGTTTTGTGAAGGCGGAAAATTTTGTATGTCTGCTACAAACGAGTGATTATTTTCAAATTACGCCCCGAAAAAAAATTTAATGCATTTATCGGTTTAGAACAGTCCATACTATCGGGTTCAGGTAAATTTTTCTCGCTATTTTCATAAGAAATTGCATTTTTAAAATTTTCTCTGAAAACATTGAAAATGGCCCAATATTGCCTCCTTCAAAATCACGTTAGTCGAATTTTTTTTTTTGCAGTATAATGTCGAGTACTATGGAAAACCGTTGGACTTGTACCAAACAATGCACGGATTATGCAGTAGAAAGTGTTCTGAAGAAAGAAATGGGTCTTTTGAAAGCATCTAATACATACCGTGTACCGAAGTCTACATTGAAAGATTATGTCAAACGTATTAGAAAAAACATGCATTTTGATACCCCACTTAGGAATTTTCAAATTTGCCCCTCCCCACGGCTCTTGTTTATCTGGGAAAACGACCGTGAAAATGAACTCGGGGCAAAAAACATAGATTTCGATACCTCTTGCCCAACAATTTTGAAAAATTACTACTTTTCGCCCTCCCCCCTCCCTCGTAGGCGCCCCTTTTCATTTTTGCGAGAAAATGTTCTCAGAATTGTATTTCGAGGGTTCAGAGACCCCTCCTTCCCCCACTGGGAATATTTTTATGAATTCTCCTCTTGTTTTTGTGAACCTGATGTGCAATTTTATTTCTTCCACACCCCCCTCTACCCCCCTACGGCGGGAAAAACTGAAAAACAATTAATCCGACTAAGACAACTTCAAGGAATGGAATGGCGCAAACGAGAAATCTGTATTTTCAAATCTGTGGCTTCGGCACGACTTACAGGTTGCGATATCAATACAGGTTGTAGATGGGCGATATTAGGATACCACTAGGGGGCTTCGCACCCAGGCCGCTTTGCGGCCCAACACCCGCCGTCACTCGCTTTGCTCGTGCAGGTCTGTAGTATTTCGCAAGCTGGCTTTTCGTAATGCAGCGAGTGTGTGCGAGACACCTACATGATATAATTTTTCGTGATACACCAAGGACCCCCCCCCCCATGGAAATTATATGAAAACAACACGGCGCTACAGCATCCAGAAGCTCTCTCCTCCACCAAGGACCCCTCCCCCGGGGGTGGGCTAACCCCTGCCAATCCCCACCACAGCTGTCCTCCTCCATCACAGTCACTCTCCCCCACCATGAACCTCCTCGCCAACCGCGACGCCCTTCCTTACCGTGGCTGTCTTCCGTCTCCAGGAGCTCCCACCTCCACCGAGAAGCCTTCCCCCGGGGTAGGGTGCCTCTGGTGAAACGAGAGATTAAGGTACAGAGGAAGCCACCAGGAATTTATCCCCACAGAGGGGAAGAAGGAGGTCGCTGTTACTGTTTAGTGTATAGAGAGCCCTCCCCCACCACAAATCCTCCTCGTCCTTCACCGCGACCTTCCTCCCCAAAGTTCCCTCCTCCACCATGAACCCCTCGCAAGGGTAGGCTACCCCTGGAGAAATGAGCAATTAAGGGGCAGGTTAGGCAACACGCAGTGTGCTTTATTCTCCCGGAGGAGGCGGCGGATTTTACTTTTTTAGTATTGTGTAGAGAGATTTTTCGAACTTCGATTTTGGATCTTTTGAGAAAAAGTTTAATAACTCCTGAACCTTTTCAACTTGGGACCTCAAAATCGAGGAGGTTGTACCTAAGAGTTCCCTCTACCTCCTCGATGTAAAAGTTCCGATTTATTTCAACTTTAAGGGTGACTTTTAAAACCCTTCAATACCACACATGTGACAATTGTCACTGTGGTATAAAACTCGCAGTAGCGACACGAGTCAGAGGGGAGACTCAGCCGCATAAACTCCTAGTGCCTGTGCGCACATGATTTACCTTCATTCTCGCGTGTGCGTTTTGGTTGCCTACTCAAATTGTCACAGGGGCATGCATTTTTTTAAATTGATTTTCGGTTAAATATCGTCAATACCACTAATGTGACAATTGTCACACCGACCTATTTTCACTCTTACAGGGCACTATGTACAATTTTGAGGTTAATAGGTAGAATTGAATTCTGGTTTTAATCAATTTGGACCAAAATTTATCATATTGGTGGTTTAATTTATGCGTTCGAGTTAGTGTTTTGATGTAGCTAAGTGTGAGAAAATATTTCGAGGACGGTGTCGAGAGGAAGACCCAGGTTGAGACATTTTGTGAAAGCCGCGAAATAAACTGTCATGCGTGTTGTTTTTTCTTGTTCCTTAGCAAAATACGTTTTACTGTACTGCAACCAGTTATTTTTCTTTCTAACGAAAAATAATTATCGGCGGATGTATAACTCATGTCTCTCATTTCCAATTACAGAATTCTTGTTCAAGTGAAAATAATTCCGAAAATGAGAATGGGCAAAATAAAAATTATACTAAAATAAATAAAATTGGGGGAAAATAGTAACAAGCAACTTGTACCAAGTTTCAAGAAGTGTCCGTATTCAATGCACTCGTAGGACAAAAGTAATGCTATAAATTTAAAATAAAAAAAATCGGTTGTGAGCTATTATAACATGAAGTGGTGGGAAAAATTTTAAACGTGTGCCTATTTTTTATTAAAATCAAATTTTAACCTCAAATTTGAATTTAGCATGAAAAAAATATAGCACCATCAAATTTGGTAATCTAATGATAAAACTGATGAATTTTTAAATACTGTGACAATTGTTACATATGTGGTAATATCGGAAGAAAACCTACGTGTAGTATTTAAGGGTTAAGGGTTTGAAAAACCCTTATTCATTTAAAGTTGCCAGGATGTCAAATAGGTCAGTTAATTGAAGAACACGCAATGGAAAACTGATTACTTTTTTCAGATTGTAAAATGTAGTTCTCTGGTAGTAAAGGTGAACTCTACAGTGTAAAATAATTAGTATGAATTTGGATTTTCCACTTAGGTATCTCTTCCTTTAGTAGGAAAATATGATTAAAAAGACCGGGGTTTTGAAGATCAGCAGTTGGGAAAATTTACCATTTCAGTCAGACGGAGTTGGGAAAATCCAACACGTCAAATTTTTTTTTCTTCTTGGTTTTGATACTTTGAAATTGGGTTGGGAAGTTGGGGAAATCCAACAAGTCAAAAGGTGTTTTTTGCTTTCAGGGTGTCTACTGGTCTGAAAAGTCACAGGGTGTCTGGCAACCGGGAAATCAGTATTCGCAGTCCAGTCTGTATATTCCGTTGCGATTGTTCCTGTCATTTGTTTCTGTTTTGTCATTGCTTATTTGTTTGATCAGAGGTGGTCTGTTTCTGATTCCGAGTTACATATTGCATTGGTTGAATGTTTTCTGTATTTTGTATGTATAATATGTCCCTGTGAATGGTATTGCTTCTGCGTCTATTTTTGTGGTTGTTGGTTCTGTGTCTGTACCTCTGTACGTTTTTGTTGTATTAATTTGTTAATTATATTCAGTCTACTGTTTGTGTTTGGTATTTGTTGTTAATGGCTATTTGTTTGATTTCATTAATTTCTGTTGTTCTGTGGTTCTTGCAGCGGCGTAACTAGGATTTTTTAACGGGGGGGGGCAGAAAGGGCCACGAATTTTTGAAGGGGGCCCAGTTTTAAAAAAACTTTTGCTTTATTTTATCTAATACTATAAATTTTACAAAATTTTCAAATTCAGCGGGGGGGGGCACAGGGAGGGCCAAGATCTTTTAGAGGGCCTGGCCCCCTGGTCCCCCTTGGTTACGCGCCTGGGTTCTTGTCGTTTAATTTGTTGATTACTCTGTTGCAATAATTGTGTAGTGCTGCTATTTTGTGTTTTTGGCGAGTCCAATCCTTTCATGGGCGTAGCTAGAACTTTTTCCCGGAGGAGGCAAAAAGGTAGAATTTGTGCTGGAGCAAATCGCTGCTTTGCTATCAGTGTGGCGCCAGTCACACATTTTCGTTGTCGAGCGTCTAGGCCTCTAGGCACATCCTGTTTCCAGGGGGGGCGATTGCCCCCTTGCTGGTTACGCCTATGGATTCCTTATTCCGGCCTGTGAAGTAATTGAAGGATCCATGTACAACGCTTATCTATGTCACCGTTTTCTGATGATCTCTGAAATGTGCTCGAACTTAGTGCAAATTTTCAGTATCTTTTTAGTACATTCTTATCTTCTTTACCAGAGAATTTAATTGCCTACATTTTGTTCCTCGTTAATTTCTAAAACTGTTTTCATTAAAGTACATTCTTCTTTCCGGTTGTAATATTATGAACCAAGTTTTGATTCATGTAATTCTCTCGTAAGAAAATATGCTGTACCAAAAATGGAAAACGTTTCATCCACGTTTCATCCTACGATACGAGTATCTACTGATCTGACGAGGAAATCATAGAAGAAGGAATATTAAATTATGGCCAATAAGTCTGTTTAGCTTGGTGAAAGTTCAATAATACCATACATCTAAGCTTGAAGTATAGAAATATCCGTCGAATCTTAACGTGACGTCTATTTTGCAAAAATAATCACATCGATGAATTAGGTACTCGAATAATTACTCGATAAGATAAAAGGCGATATCCAAGATAATATTTGTATTCTGTTTGGATATTGCAGTATATCTACTCGTGTACCTAGTACCTACAGTCTTCTCTATACAACATACGTGCGCCTTAATAATTTTCATTCGATATACTCGATAAAAATGAAAATTTAGTATGGATACGTATTTCTCGTATTGAATACAATTAACAACCATGGACACGAAACCGCGTTTTTCAAATTGCAAAACTATATACGCTCTGCTGTAAGTACATCGACTGTGTTAAATCGATTACGGAGGCTATAATTTATAATTTTTCAAAGAACAAGGTTACCGTTGATTCTCAAACGATTGGCTGATGAAGTCGAAAAGAAGGATAAAAACATTAGTAAACACTATCGTCTGCCGCATACAAACAAACAGTCTAATAGCTAAACAATGTCGTTTTATTTTTAAACTTTTTTTTTCTCCTTTTTGCACTCGATAATTAGTTGAAATGTCTGTCAGCCGTTCCCAATAGCTCTGATGAGAAAGAGGAAGAGGAGGGATTTTCCGAAGCTCGAATGTTTTTTGGTGGGGTGGGGGGGACACAAAGTTCCACTGTCACCTATTTCGAAGCCCGTGCAAAATTATTATTTTTTGCTTCTTGTTCTATTTCTCACCGGTTTTCCTTTCACGGCCCTGGTTCCGCGATGCAATTTAACATATGAGAGCAGCCTTTCCAGAACGCTGAAAGTCCCGATTTCTTCATTATTCAGGAAGTACAAAGGAACTGTCCGCAGATTTCAGTTTTTATTTTCTTTCCTCTGACTTTCGACAAAAGATAGCGAGAGTCTTGATGAATTTTTATTATTATTTTTTAAATTATTGGCTTCGAATAGGTGTACAAAAAGAGAACTTGCATTAGTATTTACACCCGTGAATAAGATAGAAACTAGCTCCGGTGTCCGGAAGCGACAAGCTTAGCCATTAGTCTTAGCTTTAAGCTATTAGCTGAGCAATTTTAATCAAGATTAGCTATAGCTAAAAGCCATTAGCTGAGCAATTTTGTTCAAGATTAGCTGACTGTTAGCTTAGCTATTGAAGAAGGATGTAAATATTAGCCAATCTGTTAGTTTTTACGAATGGCTGATGATAAGCTAATCTGGCTCTGTCGCAGTTGGTTTTTCGTTCTTGAATAAATTGCGATGTGTCACAAGAAAAGGGCCTCAATGTACAGTTACTACTCAGACCCTTTTCTTGTGACACGTCACAAATTATCACATTTTGTGGTTGGTGGCTGATTGCCTGTTCTCGGTAAAAGGGATTAGCCTTTTGCTTTTTGAATTTTAGCCCTTACGTGTTAGTCGTTCGTTAGCCTTTCATTGGTTTCAGCTGTTAGCTTTATTCTTTAGCTTCAATATTCAAGTTAGATTGCTAATAAGAGATAAGATAGTTTCTATTTTCGAGTTGAAAGCCGACCCTCTTCCAGCAGCTAGCTGCTTGTTTGATTTCATCTCAGTGATGAGTGTTACTTCACAGTTAGCTCCTCGAGATAACGTGCGTTTCGTCGCGCAGGCTAACAACGTCAAGTGACGAAGCAACCCCTTCATGTACCACATATTATGCTATTTATTGTACTTCAGTGCATGAATCAGCAAAGAAGAAGAAACAATTATTGGCCACTATAACTGAAACATCGAAGTTGGAGTTTTTCTATTTTTTATCATTCAGAATTTTTATGACACTTGTGATCAGTTTATTTTACGAGAATACGGAAACTTTAATATAATTAGTTTTCAAATGGCGAGAAACGTTTTATCTAAATTTTGTTGTAAAAAATTGCTTTGCAATCAAACTATCAGATGTGACAAGTGAAATGAACACTGCAAAAAGAAGGAATACCACGTTGTGTCAGGCAAAGAAAGAAGTTACTGCTATTTCAAATGACGGTGGGGGGGGGGTGTCAACCAACAGAGTTTGAGGGGGGGCTTCTTCATTGGACCAAGGGGACCACGACACCCCTGCCGTACGCACGAGGAATAATCTCCTTGAACGGGGCAAAACGGATGACAATTTGTGCGATTGCGGCCAGAGACTATGGACACCTTTTCGAATGCCCAATATTTGGAAAATTCGACGCGGCGAAAATAGCCCAGGATATAGATGGAGAAACTATCAAGTTTTTACAGCACTGGACAGAGGCTGGAATTTATGTCGACCGGATACGATATAATAAACACAGAGCGCGCTAAGCTTCCATAATATTCACATAATATTTTTTTCTCATTAAATGAATAAAACTGATTTTTTTTTTTTTAGTAATATAAGTATTGTGAACCATGAAACATGATGAAATATATCATGACTTTTTCCAATTTTGGTTAAAATATAATGATTTTACATGATTTTCATGACAATTTTTTAAAATCATGACTTTTCAGGCCAGTAGACACCCCGTACTAGTTTTTCTGATTTACGAGCATAACTTCAGCTGGTATAGATAACTTTGAAAAAATGAATTGAAACAGATCGATTTTCAATCGAATGATTTTTGAAATCAATTTTTCCCAATTTAATGCTCGAACTTTTCAGAAATCAATTTTTGAAAATCAATCTCTCCTGAGACAAATATCGGAATCACTACAACATCTGCACTCATTTACCTCACTCGTTAAGAAACCACGTGTCAACTGTCTCTGATTGAGGTGAAACTGGGAAGTCAAGGGCAAACTACCTCGATTCGATTTCCACAACCATCAGCAACAATGTGGCAATATGGTTCCAGCAGTCGACGATTTTCTCGATTTCCCTTGCACTTTCTCAATACTCTACTTGACAACGTCGACCGTCGAGTTTCCCGCAGTCGAAGAAAAACCTATTTATTCTACATGCGCTGTATTTGATGATGACTGAATCTGCTCCATCAAAATGCATACAGTCTTATTTTATGTAATATACACAGAAACTTACGTAAGAAGCATAAACCTATATGGTTCTCGTCGGAGAATAGATACGACCGATAATGAATGGAGTGAAAGAATACAAACGAAAGCGTAGGAATTTCGAGCAGATGGTTGCTGGATTTATTATTTGTAAAATAAGTATCCGGGGGGCCGGGCCGGGCCACGTGGAAACACGAAGAAAGAATATCTTCAATGCTGTACCACGATTCTACACTACACGTACAACAAAACAAATATAATAGTGTGGTAGGTGTAACAAAGATCGACTAAAAAGGAAACAGCAACATCCAACTCGAATCGCCTTTTCGAAAACGCTTTGTATGATAAAAATCCGCTGTCCTTTTTTTTTCCATCTTCTTCCACGCCGAAATAATTTAATCGGCTCCGCCGGCGGAAGTCGAAATCCCAAGACCGAAAAGGTAAAAAATAATATCGTCTGGAGAACACGAAATTTTGTAACTGATGCGGGGCTCTCGGGGGAGGTAGCGTCGGCATTGCAACGGTAAAACACCGTCGCGGCGTCCAATTCAATAACGCAGGCGGCTAACGTATCAATTTGCAAAATTTAGACCTCATCGTCGTCGGTACAGAGAGATCGATTACGTGACGCCTTCAGGTCCTCACTGAGCACTCATTATCATCCAATTAACACTTCGGTCCACACTTCCAGGGACATACCGATGATAGGGGGTAAAAGGGGAACTTTACCCCCCCCCCCCCCCCCGATGAACTTTTCACTCAGCAGTTGGAAAAATCCAACAAGTTGAACGTTTTTTCTTTTCTGCTTTGATGCTTGGGAACTGAGTTGAGAAGAGGTCCGTTTCCCCAGCAGCGCCCGTTTCAGATTCGAAGCTCAAAATTTCAGGCTCGTTAGTGCTACGTTAGTGATTAGTGCCGTACAAATTTTTGTTAGTGCTGCCCCCTTCCATACTTTTTAAAAATGAATTTGGGCGCTGCTGGGGAAACGGTGGCACCGCCCATGAGGCCTAGCATCGTTAGTGCTACATTAGTGCTGTGAAAAATTTCGTTAGTGCAACCCGCCAACCCCCGTAGTCGCTCAAATCCACATTGTAGGGGACATAATATAAGGGACCGAAGACCCCATTCCAGAATCAACGCTCAAAATGTCAGCGTCATTAGTGTTATGTTAGTGCTGGTTAGTGCCGTACAAATTTTTGTTAGTGCTGCCCCCCTTCCATACTTATTCAAAAATGAATTTGGGCGCTGCTGGGGAAACGGAGCCAACCCACATGAGGACTAGCTCACCGAAACACTCAGAATCGTTAGTGTTACCTTAGTGCTGGTTAATGCCGTGCAAATTTTCGTTAGTGCCAGCCTCCAATTCCCGCAGTCATGCACATCCACATTAGAAAAAGAGGGTAGGGGCTGGAGAAACATTAGCCCCCACCCCCGAATTTTGCGCGATTTTTAGGAATATTAGTGCTATGTTAGTGCTGATTTGTTCCAGAATATGAGCTTTACTATCGCATTACTTCCCGACCTGGAGAAACGGTACCTCCCTCCCTCCACTTTCGAATCTTGCGCTGAGATTTTTACAATTGTTAGTGCTACGTTAGTGCTGGTTTTTTCTAGAGTATGAGCGTTAGTGTTGTATCCCTTCCCGACTTAATAAAAAAATAAAAGGTTGAGTGGGGGTGAGAGGGAGAGACTCTCAACTTCGTTTTCGGAGTTAAAACTCTCTGGGTGTTTAGTTCTGCGTTAGTTCCGATTTGTTTCAGAATTTCAATATATGTTCTGCATTCCTTTCAAAGTATTTAAAAAGATTAAGGCGGGGAGCTGGGGAATCGGTAGCCCAGAAATCAGCCTGCTCCTTCATCTCTTCTTCCTTCTCCTCCACCGTGGGGAACCGTCTTGTCTGCCTACCATGCCTCTTGATCGCCCCTTCCGACAGGGGTAGCATACCTCGGCAAAAGGATTCATGGTGGGCAAAGGCCATGGTGAAAGAAGGGATCCTGTGATGTTGTAATGATGGAAATGGTCGTGGTGAGGGAGGAATCGTGAACGGGGGATTGGCTTAGGCGGGGAGGCCCAGGACGGGGGTTACTGGTTGAGGAGGGAGACTCTTTTTGGAGGTGGTATATAGAGAGGGGGTTGTGGTTGCACAACCTGTGTTGGAGTTGCTCAGAATAGGGGCTGCTAGTAGAAGAGAAGGGCAATGATGGTAAGAGGGTAACGGAAGGGTGCAGTGTAGCAGTGGAGACGGTGTGCAGCGGTGAGACCCGTAACAGGGATTACTAGGGGAAGAGAGAGTTCCTATGGCGGATGAGGGCGATGGTCGGGCATGTGGGTGATTGGAACCGAAGGTGGTGGGACAGGAGGTTATGGTGAAAGAGTCGCCGCAGTTGCGGGAGGAGGAGTGGTCTCCACTACAAACCTCACTCTTGTAAAAATTTTCTTCAGTTTCCTCGTCATCAGTAATTTCTTCCCCCTCCAGTTCTTCTCTCATTCTTCTCGTTTACCTCTTGCCCACTGTAAATCTCCACCTCTTATCTTCCTCCGTCTCCGGCTTCCTCGCCCTCAACAAAAGAGTACTTGAGTAGAGCGGAAATAGTTGCAATATGGCTCAAGGGACTCTACCATCTTCTCAAGAAGAATCATAATATCCGTGAACTATCTCCAACTCCCTGTCCCCTCCCATCCGTTTCTGTTTGTTTTCTTAATCCACCTCTGTTCTTCTGAACCCCCTTCCGTTGAAGAACATTCCCTTTATATCATCTTTCTCTCTCCTTTCTCGGTTTTAAGTGCCGTACCGCATTGCACAGCACTCTGCACGCCTCGCTAGTCCACTATCCTCCACACTTGTTTATTAGAGCTCTTTATTTTTTCACTGAGACGAGCTGACTGCAACTTAATTACGCTAATAGCTAATGGATTATAACCTTGTCACAATCAGCTTCCGACTTGAGACTTTACCAGGGGAAGCAGAGCAGGGGACGTCTTTAGTATATAGCGAGATGAGAAATCTCAATCCTCCTTATCCGTGGAAGAGTATGTGGAGAAATCACCGTCAGCCTCATTTTATTCCCGTGGTCCTCCCGAAGAGATTTATCGTATTATCTCACTTAGTACAGGAATCATACACGGGGAAGAGAATCTCATCTTTCTGTGTACTAACTCTATTCCCCATCGCACCCCATCCTTCTTCTTCCACTGACTTTATTTCACGCCTACTCCTCGCTCTTCAAATTCCGGTTTAAAAGCAGAAAGGCTTTACAATCCGGCTTGGAGCACCAAAACTGAAATCAGACACGTAATTCCGTTAGTTTCCTACCCTACTGCTCCCTTCGTCCACATGTCTCTACACGTCTCTCGACCTTTCCCCTTTCTCCATCTCCAAGGCGAGGGATGGCACTAACGAAAATGTTTGCAGTACCAACGTAAACCTAATGATCCTAACATTTTGAGCTTCGATTCTGGTATAGGCACTTCGGCCTCTTATATTTTGTCCCCTACAATGTGGATGTGAACAACTGCGGGGGTTGGCGAGTTGCACTAACGAAAATTTGCACAGCACTAACCAGCACTAATGTAGCACGAACGATTCTGAGTGTTTCGGCCTCATGGGCGGTGCCACCGTTTCCCCAGCAGCGCCCAAATTCATTTTTTTTTTAAGTATGGAAGGAGGGCAGCACTAACGAAAATTTGTACGGCACTAACCAGCACGAACTATCCTGAAATATTGAGCTTCGAATCAGAATTGGGCGCCGCTGGAGAAACGGACCCGTTGAAAAGTTCGGAAAACCCAACAAGTCGAACGGTTTTTCTTCTTTTGCTTTGATACTTGGGAATTTTGAGTTGAATCAGTTGGAAAAATCCAACGAGTCAAAAGGTTTTTTTTTGCCTTGATACTTGGGGATTCTGAGTTCTGAGTTGAGTCAGTTGGGACTTTCACAATTTTTACCCCCCCCCCCCCCCACAGGAAAAACTCTTCGGTACGTCCCTGCACACTTCTGTATTACTCTCATTGAAATAGCGAACAATTTTTCGCTCGACATCTTTGTTTGGACATATAGATTACTACATTTGGAAAGCACCATTGTTTTCGCCGGCGTTCAGTAAATTAAATACGATGAGTAAGCGGGGGCGTCGAAAATGATTCTGCGTTCGTGGATCATCGAACTTTTTCTGCGGGTTATATAGGATCGTAATAGATGGGCAGACAGCAGACCATAAACTCTCAGCGTTTCGAATACGAAGTGGGTTGCGATTGTCACAAATGAATGGCAACCACTCGACAATAATTACACGCACTTCTTTACCGTTTGTTTTGTAAGTGCGAAAGGTGAAAAGTCAATGCTGTTTTTACCTGCGTTCCGCTTCGAGACCTCCGTTAAAACATATTCAATGCTTTTTCGTAAACTGATTCTCTGATGCTTTTTTGTGGCAAAACTGATCGAATAAGATTATTAGGGTGTTTACTTACTCTTGGTGGATTTTTTTTTTCAACTTTTCAGGACGCGATCCCCCCCCCAATCGGTTTGAAAAAATCCCCCAGACAGTTTCAGCTTGATCGGAGAACACATTTTTATGGAGGACACTAGTAGACACTAGGGTGGTCCTTATATACTCTCAAAGGAAAAAATTTCATGTGTTCGGTCGAGCCGCCTCACAGTGGTTCAGAATTCAGTTCTAGGTGGCCAAAATACATAAAAATGAACTACATGGTTTTGATAAAACTATAATTGCAATGCATTTTATAAACTTCAATTCATCTAGTTTCACATATATGAGAACTAGTTTGGCGTTCGCCTTGTTGCTATAGAAATGCGAGACGTTAAGAGACTGAACGTAGCGCTGATGTTACAATTATCTACCTCCGTGGAGCCTGAAGCCTGAAGGGTCGAGGGGAGGGAGAAAATAACCCCTACTCAGAGACCTTTAAAATCCATTACTGACTGAAGTTCAAATTCAAAGAGCAATGTTAATTCCCATAAGAACTTCTCCCCCTGCCAACGAAGTGGGAGAGGGGGTCAAGTTCCACTTCTCGTTTATGTATATCTTTTTATGCTACAAAAAAAAGCCTCGCACGTAATATTTGGCAAAGGTCTAGTAGCAAACGCTTTTGCCACCTCCGCTGGAAGGCAAGCTAATCAAATTCAAGTTGGGGCTTGGGAAGGGGGGAGGGATTCACCAGCAAAATACTAGAAACTCCCCTCCTCTTCCTCCACAAAAAATGAAAAAATTAAACGAGCGAAAGAATCTTGAATATCCCCCATTGTGCGATAAGTCAACATTTCTTGAATTTGCTCAAACTTTGCTTTTTATTTTGGAATATTAGAAACTGATCTGGAGGGCTGCCCATTAACAAATCAAAAGTCGAAAATAAGAATCACCCTAGTAGACTACAAAAATCCCGACTAAAATTTTACAATTTTCAGTCGATTTATTTTCAATTTTTCCAACAAAATCCAGGAATTTCCCGACATCAAGAAATGAAGAAGATCACCGTTTACCTAATTTCTCCGACTGAAAATTGGAATTACTCAACTTTTGGGTGTAACTGCATGAAATGGAGACGGAGATGTCACACTCCCCTCTCGCGCTGGCCTTCACTCTAACTCACAAACCAATAAGAGCATGATCTTTAGGTTGGTCCTTATTCTCGAATATAAGAATTTTCATAACGCTACCCTCTCAGATTGGTTCCAGATAAATAAGGAAAACTCCCGAGAAATTTAAGCTTGATCAGAGGAAGGGAACACACTTTTTTTTAACACACTAATAGACACGAGAAATCCCGACTAAAATTTTACAATTTTCAATTAACGTTTCAAGTTTTTTGACTGGGGCCAAGAATCTACCGATTTTAGAAAATGAAAAAGATTCTACCTAATTTCCCCGACTGAATGTCGGAATTTTTCCATTTTTGATTACAATCGCAAGATCTGAATTTTCATAAGGCGGCCCCTCACACCGGTTCCAAAAAATAAAAAAATCGATGATTAAGGTATCCCCCCCTCCTCATGCTCTCGTGGCTACAGTTCTGGATACGTAGGAAAATCCGAAATTAGATACCTACAAAATTCCTGTTACAAGGTTGTATTCAACATTCCAAGTTATTTCAATTTTGCCTCCCCTCAATCACGAAATCGGCGATTCTAGAAAACCCCATTTCGATTTCGTTTAACGTCCCAAGTCGAGTCTACTTCGTCCCTTCCTTTCTCAAATGTAAAATTTAAACTCTAGGAGCTCACATTAAATCTGAATTAAAACTCGGTTGCAATATTCAAAACTATAGCAACCCAAAACAAAACCTGGTCCGATAGTAGAACCAATCTTCCTTTTCTCAGAGTGGATGATTTTCCATTGTGGGAGCTCGAAGCAAGTCCGGATAAACATCTTCCAGGAAACTTGAAATCAGCGACTCGAGAAAACCCTGTTCCGATACTCAAGTCGATTTCCCAAGTTAAGTCAACGTTGGCCTCTCCTCTTTCAATGGCAGACTGGATTTTTGGGGTCTCAAATCGAGTCAAGAACGAAAATCGGTTGGGATACAGGAAATTAACAACCTGAGAAAAGCGTTTTTAGTTACATTCAACATACAAAATCTTCTGGAACAGCCCCGTCACATAATTACTTTCGAATAGGAGGAAGGGAAGCCAAGCGAGGGGGGGGGTGAAAATTTTAACTTCCAAACTTCAATAAACAGGCTAAATGAAAGTTCTTCACTTTCATTTTGGTGTCTAAATTTGAAAATAAAACCTTCGAGGAGACAGATGTCACTTCGAGAGAACCATGTCTTCTATGCTACCATTTCGATATGCGATATCCAAAATGCATGGGCATCCGCTACGCAGCGTAACCATCCCTCTCCCAGGGAGAACTCAGAGTTCAGGGGGGCAAGATGACAATTTCAACTTCCACATTTCAGTTGACAAGCGAGACATAGAAGTTCTTCGCTTTCATTGCACCTGAATTTCGAAAATGAAATCTTCAAGTGATCGACAATCAGCCGCGGGGTGGAAGTTTCCCCGAACACTACCGTTCATTGAAATGAATGGAGATTGGTGGAATAAAGACAAAGCGGAAAGTATTTTCGACTCATAGGGGTATGACAACACTGATAATTGATACTAGCGCTACCAAGTGGAATTTGTGCGGAACTAAGAACATGATACTATGATATCGTTTCTGTGGGATGAGAATGTATTGTAGGAAAGTGCGAATGGTTGGCATTGTTCCATAGAATTATAACGGAAAGTCCCAAGGAAGATATTATTTTGGAATGTAATGTTTGCGACTTCGGATTCTACTGAGCCAAACTGTGTTCCTGAATGTAGTTCAAGCGTCACTAATAAATAAGTTTGTTTACATTTTTTTCGCGTTTTATTTTCTATCTTGGAGAAACTCATCAATACGTGTCTTTATAGTACTCGACGAGGTGCAATTTTCGATATCACACTCACAAATGTACAGTGTTGCCCCTTCTACATACACATATGGTCTTTCAAAGATAAGAATGTGTCTATTTTGTCTTTATCGCTCTCTACTTTTTCTCTTTTCAAGTATGTCAAATAGTAATAGTGATGGGTTACGGCAGTAGTACTCGCTGAAACACAATTTTTGATATCACACTAGCGTGCAATGTTGCCCCGTCTACATATGGTCCTTCAAAGTCGAAAACGTGTCTCTATTCACCCCATTGTACAATATACGGGCCTTTATTCAGTACAGTACAGAACAAGAATAGATAGTTCCTCCGGAAAATCCATACTTGAATCCAAACTAAGAAAAGCTATAATCTTCATCCTACATTTACGCGCAATTTTCAATGAAAACATTTCCAAAAGTTACATCATTAATTGCAAGTAGAAAAAAAACAGCAAGTACCCGAAGTGAAAAGAAACAGCTGGTGAACGGGTGGAAATGGAGGTGTGAAATGCGTTGAAATTTACGTTAAACACAAGTGTGCGACATTATGAGAAGAAAAAGGCGTAAATCGCCGCTCCTATTGAGATGACCGTACCAGAAAAATATCGATTAATGGCGGCCTTTCGCAACATTTAACGTGATCGTGGAACTTCAAAGCAACGCGAGAGTAGGCTCGCAATTTCTTTTTTTATCTTCTAGGTATTCATTTTCTTTCGTTGGGACACGATTCCATTTTCATATTCCAGGTGAACTAAAAAAATCGGATGACTTTTTTCAGGTTCCGCCATTAAATTTCAGTTCCAGGACGGCAAAAACGTGCGCGCTTTGTGAAATAAAAAGTGTTAGCACGGAGCCACGCTACTTTCAATTCTTCATTTCTGTTCCGGAAACCGAACTGAGAAGTGCACTGCATGTGCAGATGGGCTACTCGTCGTGTGCCTACTACCAATATTAAGAGTGGTAAGAATATTTTCGGATTTTGAAAATTTGCACACAACTGGACTACATTGGAAGCTTAGTTGTACAAAGAAACAGTCAACTGGCAGTTGTGGCAGTCAAGGGCTCTCATCCGTACTTTGCCAGGCTTATAGAAACAGGGTGAGCACGCTGGTGTGTCCTTTTAGAGACACTGGCAGCAGTGGTTAATCGAATGGATGGTTTCGTGTTGGATGATTCTAAAGTGATGACTGGCAGCTCTAAAAGAGGATTTTAATAGTGATATATCCTAATATACTCATCAGGGTGGACGGAAAAGAAAGCTTTTTTGAATTATGATGTTGAACCTCAGCGGAAAATTGCATTTTGGAATACCAGTAATGCATCCAATGTTTCATTGAAAAATTCATATTTTACCGAGAGCAGATGAAAGTTCGTGAATATATCTCAATAGTGTTCGAGATTCCTGCAGTGGGCTTCATTGAAAATCATTATGGTACATCCCAAATTACATAAAAATCTTCAAAATTTCTTCAAGACACCTGAAGATATGTTTTAGACCCTTGGAGGTTCTTCCAAGCACGTGCAAGATTCTTTGTGACTCAACTAGACATCTTCAACACTCTTCCAGACAGGTTGGACACTCTATAAAATGTTCTTACACACTCGTTTACCGTCCCGAAACGGAGTGCTAATATTTTGGAACGTTTTGGTGTTGGACTCTTCAACGAGTAAGACTGTTTCAGATGGAACTGAGACGTTTAATCACCTTTCAAAACTTAATTCAAACTCATTCAGACTTTTGAGACTTATTACAGGGGTTCATTAAAACTTTATTAAAACTATTTCAAACTTGTTTAAGACTCTTTTACACTTCATTCAAGACTCATTCCGACAGACTGAAAACTCTTGGATACTCTATAAGGTACAGGCTTCCTTAAGACATCCCGAACCACTCTTCCAAATATATTCAAGTTCCAAGATACTTCAATGCTACTAATATCCCTTTTGCTCCTTCCATATATGTTGTTATTTTATTCCCCAAATATCAAAATTCTGTCTTGATTTTTACCATTAACATTCTCTTCGATATAGCTTGGAACTCGCTCTTTACTTAAATATAGCTCTTCTGACAACATGACGAAAATCCAACTTTTCTCTTTCATTATCTGTAGAAAATTCAGTTTTTACCTTCTTAGGTACAACGAATTTTTTGACAGGTAAGAGTTCCAGTTTGAATTGATCACACGTCACAGAAGAAATGTTTGAAGAAGTGTTACACTCAGTGCGAACGTATTTCTGAATGCAAATACGGATTATTTCATTGGAAGATTGAAATCTTTCAGTCATATTGCTCAATAACACTACACAATAATTTGATGAGAATATGTGATTCTGTACGTATTTTCGACGAGGAATTTAATGTCGATGTTATTTTTTTATTATAGTTAATTTTCCCCCTTATCTCCTATCTTAAATGCAAACTTTAGTATCATCAAGATGATACTACTGCTTGAACAACTATAAGGGAATGGCACTTTGGCTTTGTATACATAGGTACCTATTTTGCCCCCAAGTTTGATAAGACTGATAACAAAAATGAATAATTTTGCGCGTTCTTCATCAGATTAACCGAGTTTACACGTTCAGCATAGTTCTGCGTATCTCCTGGACGACAAAAAGGAATAAAACGTGAAAATTCTAATAAAATTTTAATTTTGAAAATAATGGAAAACGAAAGGTACTTGGGAAACTGCAAATAGGAATTCCAGTTCTTGTGAGTTTTCTTCAATAAAAAAGAATGAATGATGGTAGATTTACACCAAATGTTCTTGTTATTTGTTATCAACAGCAAAAGCTGTTCTAAGCAAAGCGTATAGCAAAACATGTTAACTAACATCCTCCAGTGTAAAATACTTTGCTCATAACATAAAACATACACGGAACTGGATTCAAATCCGTTTTCTCCAAAACATTGTTGATAGCAGCTAGCAATAATGCTTTAAATATATTCGGCGTAAACACAACCTCTGACATTTTGAATGTTCATAGCATAACTTATTTGTTAATAGCACGCTTATAACTTTGGTGTACATCCACCATGAGTTTACGCAATCTGCTATTTAATAGTTTCAAGGGTTTTTTTTTCTTTCTTTCTTTCTTTTTGTCAGGAAAACCAAAAAATATTCTCTAATCGCAGAACCCTGATCAATTATTATCTTTATTGAGTTTCTCAAAAGTTAACCAAGAAGCTGAAATGTGTTTTGGTACATATTTTTAAAGCTGGCAATCTCAGTTTTTCTTGAATGATGCGGAAACCTGCTTCTTGGTTAGCAGCGGTGGCAGTCTAGATTTTTTTGAGGTGTAGAAAAACCCCATTCTGAAAAGAATAGAAAATTGGTGATTTTTCGGGGTGTAGCAAAAATCTCAAGGTAATTTCAGGGGCTCCTACCTCCAAAATCACCCCCTCCCCCCTCCAAAAAAGTTGTTCTTCAACGCCAAACAAAAATTCTCTACTGCAATACCTGTCTGTACTCCGTACTATTAGATGAAGATGATTTTGGATTAAAAAATTCTAAAATAAAAGGAGATTTTTCGGGGCGTAGCAAACATTTTTCCGAGGTGTAGCAAGCTGTTTTGGGGTGTAGCAACTTGCTACACACGCTGTACAAAAGCTGCCACCGCTGTTGGTTAGGGTATTTATGAATAAAATAACGCAAAGCTATAACAAATTCTGCAGTTTTATGGCCAATTTCATTAAGACCTTGCGAAAAGGCATTTTGGATATTGTGTACGTTGCAAGTCATAATGTTCAATAAACTTCTAGAACATATAATTTTTGCTTTCTCATTGAGTACACTGAATACTGATTTTTTAACAACTGGGAACAACTGAGCCCAACACTGACCAATTTTTCAGCGGTAAGTGACCTTTATCCATATAGCCGACCAAATGGATAGAAAAATGACTTCAGCAGAGCCTGGGAAAATTGTTTCTAAATGAACCCTACTATCACCTTGTTCTTACTTCTAGACTAGAATCTAATACTAGCGACATGACAGACGTTTCATCATACAGAAGAGAATAATAGGCATTACTTTTAATGACATGCTCAATTAAACGCCTGTAAACATATGAACTACAGTCCTCTGTTATAAGGTACCGAGCTTTTGTTTTATTTAAAATCATGTTTTCCACTTCTTGAGTTTCGGAAAACATGGCGCTGAATAAAGAAGTTATGTCGGGCGTCACCGGATTGAGTCCCAGCCGCGCCCCTATTTGTTATCAGTACCCTTATTGAGTCCCGGGTTTGCGCGCCTCTCTGAAATATATTACCGGATTGAGTCCCTTGCTGGCATTCATGAAAGAAAGCTATAAATGCAACTCCGAAACAACATCAGGGTGTCTGCCAGCCAGGAAAGTCTTGGGAAAGTCATGAATTGAAGTCAGTGGTCATGAAAATTATAAAAAAGTTCTGAATTGAATTGAGGAGCGATTTTCCAAAATAGTCTCTGTCCAGTTTTATATTTTTTTCAGGGGGAAAAAAAAACTTGGTGTATCCCTATATGACACCTACATGTCATTGTTGATAGTCGGGTTGCCTAGTAGAACACTTACAGGAATTTATCTCGTTGAAATATTGAATGTACCTTGTACAGGAGACGCGCATGACAGTCACGAAGTGGGCATCTCCTGGATAGAGGCCGTTTTGGAACATTTTTTGAATTATTAGTTTTGGTTTGGCACAAAATTAGACATACTGTGTCTTTCAGTAGATTCTAATTCATAAAATTCTCAAGATAATGTCGACTCCTCTATTGTGATAAAAATATGTGAACAGAGGCCGTTCTGGAACAACTTTTTTCTTCTCTTTGCGAGTCTATTTTGGATGCTTCTTACATGCGTTAAATTCGCGATATCGTGATTTTGTTCGGACCAGAATATGTATTACTAGATTCCTCACCAGATGGCGCTATAAAACGATTTTTCAAAAAAATGGACAGAGGCCGTTTTGGAATATCGCTCCTCAATTGCATATTTAATTAGGTTTCTCCCAAAAATTCTCTCCAAATTCTTCTAGAAAAAAGAAAACATTGTAAAAAATAGAGCGTAGGCAGCAGCCATGCTTAACGGTTGATTATCTTCGAAAAATGATTCGTGAAAAGTGACGTGCACTTGACATGGTAAGCACGGTGCTGACATGAGCCAGCTTGCTGCGCGTGTGGTTTTGTTATTATTTCGTGTTGTGCTTCATATGGAAAGGTCATTTACAGCGTAATATGTTGCCTAATGCAATGTACGAAGGAACCGAACACGGGGCGCGCTAACCCGGGACTCAATCCGGCAAAAAACACCGTTTTGGAACTCAATTCAGAATCCCCCGTTATATCATCACAGGATCGCGCACTGAAATTACTTGCAACTACTTTCAGTACCTACAGAATTTCAGTTCTGGCAGCAGCATAATTACGACAGAAGAGCTGGATATCAGGAATAATTGCAACACTTCTTGAAGGAAACAAAGCATAAGATACCTCTAACGTCGATATCTACACTCAGGGGAACTCATGTATATGGGACCTGAATTTCCAGTTGAGTTTAAAAGTTGAGCCCCAATATTAGTTCGATGTTTAGGAGGAAGAAAATGAAAAAGATGACTTTATGACCATATTTTCAAAAAAATGACCAAAAATGACGAAAGATTGAAAAAATGATTAAGTTGCCGCCCTGTTTACAATTTCCTTCCTGCTAAAAATTGATTTTGGTTTTCAGTCTTTACAAAACGGTACCAAGTGCTGCCCTTTGGTACTTTTTCAACTTTCTTGGAGCACTTTCATTATCACATCCTGATCAAACCTCCAAATTTCCTGCCGGATCTCACGCCTGATAATTTTATTCCACTTAGCATAAGTTATCATCAATTATTATGTACCTAGTTTAGCATAGTTTATAATTTATTCGTTGATGAAATGTCATAACCTAATTGTTGTTTTGTCATTAGATTCATTTTTTCATTATGTCATTGACAAAACGGTTCTGACAGAAAAATGGTTCAAAGTTTGGTCACAATATGACAAAATTTTGAAAATTCAATCGTCATTTCCTCACTCTGTCATATTGTTTTGTTATGTCTAAAGACTGCAGACGACTAACTGAAATGCAATACCAATGTTTTGTAGTTGATTACCGGTTAATGTTACTGCAGATATAGGTACCTAATAATCTTCGCAGCAAAGTTTCAGAATAGTTTACACCAACAGAGTTGATTACTTCAGTTACTAGGTATATTGTAAAGAGCAAGTAATTCAGTACTGGACTGATACAAGTGAACTATGAGAACTGAAGTATATTTAGTTCATCAATACTCACTACCAGTAGGTTTTTGACGGAATTACATTTCCAGCTCGAATTATAATTTTCTCATTCAAATGCAATAATTTATAAGTATCAAGCAAGTGTCCTACAAAAGCGAAATAAAGCCTTCAGCACGGCTATCGTGTTTCTATACTCTCTCGCCTTCACTCACTACATGATTTACACACTTGATCGGTGTCTGCGGATGACGCGAACTCAGCGTATTCCCGCATACCAGAAATACTCTTTCCAAGATAATGTACATTTTCTGCTTTTCTTATTGCATGCGTAATCGCAATGCGAACTCAGATGTCACCTTCGACACCCGCAATACTATGCACAATTGACTGTAGCTATCTTACCTGGTTCTAGAACTGCATTTCCGCCTCAAGAGGCGCAATCACCAGCATCGCCACACGGTCGGCATTTCTTCGCGAACAAGCACCAAACCACCGAGCACGTTTTAGTCGTTTCGGCGAGAACGGAAGAAGCGTCCGTCGAGTTGAGTCCTGTCCTCGCCAAATCGTCATAGACTGATAACAATAACGCCTCGAAAACGCGAGCACCCACGAATAGATGAAACTTTCGACTTCGTCAACACACGGTTGTAAACGCGAACACGAGACATCGTATTTCAAAACAATTGATGTATTCAGTTTTACCTGTTCGCGGATAAATTAAAAGCCAGCGATATAAACGAAGGCTAGACCAGCACTGAGACACTGATATTTGTAGAGAGCGGAAATAATCAGAGCAAAGCCGATATTCGGGCAATGGTGACCTGGCGCGGGGTTTATTTTTCATACATCACTTCTTGAAACGTTGTCTTGCGCACTAGGCACTATTTTTACGAGCAGACGCAGTGTGCAAATCGTTGGAAAAAAATATACTCGAACGATTACCACAGAACCGCACGAAGACGATAATATTGGTCGTATTGACTTCGACTGCAGTTAATGACATATATATTGTGTGATAGGGTATTAGCATCGTCGGCGAAACTTTCTTGACCTTTGCGGATGGCCGGAGGATTGTATGTGTGTGTGTATGCCTGGTCCACATCTCCACTTTGACTAACCTTAAACGAGACCGTTGGCCGGTTCTTCTTCCATGTTCGCCGTTTTCATATCGCGTGCGATTTTGCATTGGGGTATATCGACTGATTAGAAAAAGCTATAGCATTATAGTTATTATTTGGAAATTAAGTCAATAGGTAAGGCAAACCGGCGGAACTTGGGAATCGTTATGAGACAGAGGAAAACCAACAAGAACAGAGAAACGAGCGTGTTAAGGTCCCTTGAGTTCGCAACAATAGTTCGGAATTCGATTACTGTTAAAGTACCATAAAACTGATTTCAGAATACTGAACAGCGAATATCGAAAATAAGTATATATACCAAATGAAAATTGGAAATCATAATGAGACAGAGAGGAAAGCCTCAGGAACAGAGAAATAAGCAAAAGTTGATTTATTAAGGTCCCATCTCGGAGTTCGCAGCAATAGTTTGGAATTTGGTTTCAGAGTACCTAACATAATCATGGTTTGAGAATACTAAGCATATCGGATATCGATACGAAAATTGGGAATCATTATAATAAAAGCAAGAGAGCCGAGAAACAGTTCAGAGACTTACATACATACATTATTCGCTATAAGGTCCCATATCGAGTTCGCAGCAGTTTGGAATTCGGTTGTTGAGAGTAGGTAATACATAGAGGTAATAGCGGTTTCAGTATACTGAACAGCGGATATCGGTGTAATTGTCACTGAGAAGTGGATACCTACATAAGATTCAACCAAAAGTTCCAATGCAAAAGTATCAAGATTTATTTTCCAATGACAGATCTTCCGCAAACATTTAACGCCAAAAATTGGGGGGAAATACAGACGTTCCAAAATTAAAAATAATTATTAAAAATGGTGCAAATTATATCTACCTGCTATACCTATACTAGCTTTCAGATAACTTATAATGTCATTCTGCGCGACATAACTGTCATACTGCGATACAATATTAAAAAGGTGCTCTTCCTTAATGCGATTCAAAGCGGTGGAAGTTTGCCGTATTTTAGGTATTGCCTAGAGCAAAAAGTAATCACGCAAAAATTACACTCAGTATCGGCCTACTCTTTTTTCAACGCCTCGAGGAATGTGTATAGGCTTGGATGATGACATTCGACAAAAGTATCTGTTAGACGGTTATGCCATTCTTCGAACACGCGTTATTAGTTCGATACAATCTGTCGCGGACAGTATCGTACTGATTTCGAATACTTCGTGGATCTTTCTGATACATGCAACTTTTTGCTCTTTTTAATAGCAAGGCATACATGAAAGGTAGAGTGACATAGTTTGCTCACGACTGTGATGCCGCTGAATAGCTGACCCTGTACGACGAATAATCGGAAGAAAATCACAAGCGAAGTATTGATAGAACTCTGTAAACTTCGTGTAAGTACAATCGTCCGCCATTTTGACTTCAACCGTGCCCGTGGATGCCGAATCCGACTATGCGAAGCCGCGCGGTGCGTACCGCGTAGTCAAATCGGCATTGACGGGCGCGGTTGGATTCAAAATAGCGGACGATTGCACTCTCCTATTTAGAGCTTTAGTATTGATCGTCTCGTCAACGTACCAAGTGGTAGATGTTGTTAGCCTTCGTAAATTTTCGGAAGAGACAATTATAAGCATTCTTCCACATTCCAAATCATAATGTTCATCTTTATACCAATCGTATATGAGGAATTACTTCCCGGCATTTGTTGTCCGGTATCTCTCCGGTATTCTAAATAGGTCCTCCAGTGTACATGGATTTGTTGGTAAATCTTTTATAGTCGCTCCCACTGAATTTGTCTCTTTAGTTTTACACGGTCCGGAAGCTCAGCCCCAATACATATGTTGTGAAACATTTTGGATCCGCCGAAAAATGTGTGCTGAAAGTATTTCTGGATGGTCCTTCGCTTCTCGCTTTACACCCGCCTTTACTCTCAAAGATTCCACTTCTTCTCGGTTCGAAGCATATGTGAATGGCCACATATACCATGTTATTTCATTCTCCTGTAAAGTTTTGAAAAGAGGACAGAGGCCGCTTTGTAATAAGTATCACTCATCTACATTCCAAGGAATGATTAACATCACATAATCTATTACCACCTTAGTGATTTTGTTCTCGCAGAGTCGTACTCACAAAAGGGATATTTTGGAAACACTAAATGTACCTACTTATTTTCTAAATTCAACATGAAAACATCAACATTCGTATTATTCTGATTTGACATAGGAAAATCAAAGTACATACCAAGCAAGACACCATCCGAACAATCAGTAGATAACCTGTCAAAAACCTATACTTGTACGAAATTCTCTGAATATTAACCGCTTGTGTTGGAGACCATACCTTCATCTCACCTTGCATAACATTAACTCAGGTGGCATGTTATTTCTTGCAAAAATGTGTCAGGTGAGCTACGTATGAACATACACTTGCAGAAGGAGCGACGGCTCCAACATATGGTAGCAGACAAGACCGGACCCACCTGATTTGCCGCTGTGTGCCAATTTTAAAGTGGTGAAAAAAAATAATTATTTATTCCAATCTTATTCGTTTTCCATTTTCCCTAAATTTTGTCGCTCTGTAGTCAGAGGTGGAACGTTGTAAGTCGATAATCGCTCAAGTCGAAGCTTAAGCTAATTTTTGAGCAGCTTTTAAGCGCTTCCGAAACCAATCGTTGCCTACTCTATCACGCGCAAAGCGTCATAAAGAAAGAGCTGAGTCGCTGATTGGTTCTGAAAATTTTTTTATTTTTTTAGATCACTTATCAGTGATTTGGATTTCCCGTTGCTCAATGCTCACTGGCCATCTCGGGATTTTGAGTTTTAATCAAATAATGACTAAAATGATACACCGTCGTCAAGAATGAGCTGGCAGGCTACCTGAAATTCGTTGTGGAAGTATTGTAGAACAGTAAAACTTAATTGATGGTAAAATAATGCGATTTTTGAATTCTACGGTCGATTTCATATTGAATTGACTAGAATGATAAGATCAAGTAAAACTGCCGACTTATTGAGGGGGGGGGGGGGCAGATAGCGAAAAGATTGAAAGCTAATGATAAAAACAAAAAGCCACAGCTAAGCTGATGAAATATTCTGAGAAACTGTCAAGCTGAAGCCAAAGTTTAAGAGCGCATCCCGATCCACTTTCCATCCCATCTGTAGTGAAGCACATGCACTTTAACCCAATGGTAAATGTGCTATTGGTAGCAGACGAGGTTGACATTCTGTTTTTTTTTTGTTTTTTTTTGTGCATCAAAATGAAACAAAACTCAGAAAGTATACACAGCCCATTTCGACGTAGAACGACCATTACCGACTTCCGGGGCATCAGTCGTCAGAACAACCGAAATAACAGTGTGCTTTCAGCATTACTAGATTAAAGGAAGTTGACAAGCGGTTAAAAGAAAATAATGATACAACAGATAAGCTAGGTCTTTTTTTGATGGAAAATGGGTTGACCTGCGATAATCATTATTTACCTTCGTGACTGTGAAGGAGAGAACTCAAATTTGTAAAATGAAAATGAACGAATTAAGTAATACACCGTTTGTAGGCATATAGGAAATCACGAAGATTAGCGCAATATCACATACTAAGTGCAAACAGCGTAGAGTGGGGAGTGGCTGACAAATATCAAAATAATACTGAATATTCTTTCGCTTGTATAATATATCGATTTTTTTTTTTTGGGGGGGGGGGGGTGGAAGCCCCCATCGTCATCCTGTGTTCACTGACGAAATACAATTTAAACTTTACAAAAAAACATTCGACTTCACATCTCGAACAGATAGTCTATTATAGTCGATCGTTCAGTTGATAAAAAACTTTCAATCTTAGAGCTTTTATCAGCGTGGATAAATATTTGAATGAGTAGGCAGCTAATCCTACAAACAATCAGTATGTCCTGATTTTACTGCACAATTTCGTGAGGAATACATACAGGGAAAGATAAACTCACTTCGTATTATAATTTTATACTTGAAAACAAAAAACACACAGTGATTTAAAAAAGATGATAAACAAAAGGAACTGTCTGTCAGTAGTTTCACTAATGCGCAGGCTTTTCGAACTGTGGACTCGGTATAATTAACTGTAAATTTTTTGTTTCATGGACTGAACAGCTAATATTTTTCGTCTGCTCTCATCCTGAATACGTTCTAGTTCCTGTAAAAAAAAATACAAAACAAATTAGAGAGTGTTCGGTTGATATTTCAAATAAATTTTTTTTCGTAAAACTTGATTAAAAAAAAAGCTCGAGTTGATTTTTTTTAAATGTTGACCCTGAAAAATGTTGGAAGAAGTCAACTTGAAAGAGGAAAACTTCATCTTATTTTATTTTTTTTTTAGACATACAGTTTAGCACACGGTGCAGGCATTAATCCAGATGAAGAAGGTGTTCACAATTAACTACATACGCCTCGAATAATGATATTCTCGAGAACATTCAACGCAAATGCTATTCAAATACCTGTAATTTCTGTCCACACAGATTATCAATGGCACTTTCCATAAAATTAGTATCGGTTGCCGGATCATCGGGTAATTTCTCATGTTTATTGAGCTCCTAAGAACACGGAAACATCCCAAAATCTGTTATGTCCGAGCGAATCCACTCCAGCCATTTTTCACACTTAGCATAGGCCCAGCTGCAACTTACCTGGTCAAAATGAGCGATTAAACTATTCTTGTATTTATCGAGCGAAAAGTTCACAGTTGTTGCAGGGGAACCTTGGATACTGCGAAATGAGTCGCAACCCGCTGGTATCCTCAATGGTTTGTTGTAATCTGTGGCGATCGTGTTTTTACTGAAATCACGATTGGTTCCGGATGAATTCAGGCTCATCATTCAACCATTTTATGCGTAATATTCGGCGGTAGTTATTTTTGTTACTGTCAATACTCAATACGTCTGAACTCTTACATTTCAACGTCATTAATATGCATAATATAGAGTAAACTGCCGTAAGGGAACGCTGTCAGCCGAAGATTCAGCGAAATTAATTATACCTATAGGCTATGCGAAGATTATGATTCTGTATTCATATTGGAACCCGGTACTTATAAAATGATTAATACAACGTAAAGCTACACCTATTATTTCTTCGATTACGCATAACCTGTTCTCGAAGTTTGATTAAAACAAGAAAGAACGTAATATCAAGTTATGGGCCATAATTTGTGGCTACCGAGGATTGCGGTGATTCAAATTACAATAGGTAGCTCCGGTGAATCATAAATAATTCGTATTCTATGGCTGGAAGCGCATTTCATGAAATCGTATTAATAACCTAATTATTTATTGGAAATTATCGTGTTATCACGTTAGTTATCGTTGTGCTCGAAAATAAATTAAGTACCTAAAATTGGTGAAAAGAAAAAGAGAAAAATGACACGGTAACTTTTTTCATTATTTCGGTGCAAGTAGGTATCTATAAATGTACAGAAGTTTGAAAATCAATACTAAACGTGCCGAACGTAACCTTTATTTCCAAACAATTCACCCACTTCATTGTGATTCCGAAAGTGTGAGGCAGCAGAAAATCGTGAACTTTCTTAATTAGCCCGGCATCGCTGTTGCTGTAGAACAGCAAATCCGCTTGCTGGATGTGAGCTAGGCAACGTAAATACTGGCAAGTGATACGTTTCTTGGAGGGTTCCAGATTCTAGAAGTGATCAGAGAATCAAGTTATGATTTAAGTTGGAAACTCTGCGTTGAAATACTTCCATCTATTATACTGCAAAAAACCTCTTCATTAGCGCCAAACAGGTGCATAAAGTGAAACATATGTCTGTACCTATCGGAAAATTATATATTGTGAACTCAAAATTGTATTCAATTCGAGAACTAAACTGGAAGTAAAGCCCATAAACGTACCATATTCAACTATATCGAACTTCATACCGACAAAATTGACTAGGTATAGAAAAATGAATGGAGGGTTCGGTGCAAAAAGTGTTTTCTTTTTTAATTAATTAATTAATTAATTAATTTATTTATTATTATTATTTTCATTCAGTGGCAGATTACGTGAACAAATGTTAACGTGATCTCGGTTGTTACCATAGACTGTCACTACAATAAGATAGTTAGCTACTTCTTGCATTGAGCCTTTTGAATTTTGGCTGTTGAAAGAGAAATGAAAACGCAGTGGAGATGCCAGTCGCGATTTTTAATTATACCAAGACAATCATACATACAGGGCGGCCAACCCTCAGGATTTCACCTGTGAGATCGCAGGTATTTTTGGGTTCCTCTCCTCAGGATCTAAGGTATTTTGAAACTCACCTCAGGGAAAGATCAGGTATTTTCCAGGAATTCGATCAAAATAGCAAATTTGCCTCGTATTTAATATTTTTCATTCGTCTGAATTCCCACAACATTTTCCAGTAGAATTTTTACAAAGGTCCTCACTGATTTTATTACCTATGCTTGGAATTGGAACATCGATTTTTTATTTTCTTTGACGCGTTCTGCAAAATAGTAATTCTGTTCGCTGATGTTGAGATACTTTTCAGCAAAATGTCTCTGACAAGTGACAACTGATAACGACGCACCCAGCGCCAGCTGCAAAGCTGCAGCTTTCGGTCCAGACTCTTCGCTCCTTCGCTTGGGTGTTAAATGTTATGAAAATAATGTTCATCTCTCACATCCGAGAATTCAGATTTTTCAAATCCACTGTCTCTTCCTAGACCGAATATTTATGGACTTTTTCATTATATGATTTGGAGGGGGGGGGGGGGGGGGGAGAAAGAAATATGGTAATAATGATTCGATCGGGAAACACTAACGTTTCTACACGTTTGTGGCATCTGTTTTTCCTTTTCCGGCAATTCTACTCTGTCTCAAGTATTTTTTCTGTGATATCACAGGCATTCCTCAGTATTGTGAATGGCCGCTCTGCACATATATTCGGTACAGGAGCAGGGATTGGCATTTCGTTCTACATTTACACAGATAAACGGAGCGGATAGTTCGGCTCCGCTTCACGTTAATGGTACTCTGCGACAGAATACTGATTCCTGCGCAGGAGACAACCTGAAGCTAACTGATTAGTTTCATCTCGAACAGTAATATTTTAGTAGAGATTTCAATCTTAGTGTCCATGTTGGACTGTGAGTGAACTTGGTAATATTCTGTATGTAGGGTGTGCCAATTCACAATTTCTTCTTCTGTAGTCAAGAGCGCTTTTGGCTGTCACCCTATATACATACAGAAGATTATATCCATCTATTTGGTTCCAGTGATTCCACCTACGTACCTATACTTCGAAAAAGCATGATCAGCTGATTTTGAGAAAAACTTTAAAGACAATGTATTCGAATGATTTTCATCGAATGTTGTTATTTTTATCCCCGGATGAATATCTGATGAACTATAAAGTATAAAATGATAGATAAAGTGTTTCACATCTACATAATATTTTAGAGTATAACCTATTCAACCTTTTGCACTCATTACAAATCATGTGCCTCTTCCCCCAATTGAGAATAATTAAGTAATTATACTGAACCGTCTATCGCGCCGCGACCATCTTCAGTCGTATTTTTGGTAACTTTTTTTAAAATGTATTTATTTAATTTTTTCACTTTACAATGTAGATAAACTGAGGCATGATGTTCTGGAGAAGATTTTATGAATGACAGGGGCACCGGAGATGGGGGCGAGAGGGGCAATTCCCCCCCTCTCACCCACTAAACTAATCACGGGGCAAAAGTATAATTTTAACTCAAATTATAGATAGATAATTGAATTAAGGTCCATTATTAATTACCGCAGGCCTTCTGTAATTTTTTTCCAACAAAATATTTCAGTCGCTATACCTACACACTATAATTATTAGCCCTAAAAATTTCTTTATTAGTACCCCCCCCCCCGGAAAATGTTTCTTCCGGCGCCCTGGATAGCCGATTTAGAAAATCAGTCTTCTATTGCTCGGTTTTTCGACGCAATCAACTTGCCAATAAGAATACAGACTTCAGCAAAATTCTGGAATCGATAAATGGTGAATATGAAATCTCCTTATCAGTTCGATTCGGCCCCGCTTAAACTTTATCCTTTTCTTTGGAAACTCACGCAAATTTACGGGATGTGAATGAAAATGAAACATGTGTTTAATTTCTCAAGTTTCGAGACTGCGGCAAGTTCAATATGAGTTAATTCCTATCAGGCCCATAGTGAGATCACGTTTCCTAGGGGGTAATTACTGGGCGGGAGAAAATTGGTGAGCGGGGGGGGGGGCAAAAATCGTCAGCTCAAGACAGTTGATGTCAACATTAGTCCCCTCATCCGACGCCATGGGCCAGTATGTTTCATCATATTCAAATAGTTAGTACCGATTCGGAGCTTATTATTACCCACACCTTCCAGTTTTGTGGTACCAGCCCTACCATCCTGAACCTGTTTTTCGTCTATTGTCGTGCTAATACCAAGCCTTTACAAGAACAACGGGAAAAGGGGGAACTGCTGCAATTCCAATACTACCAATTGCACTGAATGCCTAAAATTGATTCCTGCGGGAGTATCTTGAAACAGCCGTGTACCTTAGGACACACTGACGAACTTGCACCGTATCCACGAGCTTCGACCGTTCATAGCTCATGCTCATAAGTGACCGGAGAGAATTAGGGATTAGCTCAAGTGGGCAAATAAGGTGGCTCCTACGCATGTCTGCCGGTGTGTTCCCAGTTACCCGGCTGTTCCAAGATACCCCATTTGACGGTACTTGTTTACTACCAGACTGCTGATTAATTTATTCGATTATTTAGTTCTATTGTAATACACAGTGTGACAATAAAGTTCCAGGACTGATTTTCCCCCGCGCTTGTGGTAACCCTGCGACCTTGAAACTTCTACACAACAGTCCGGCATTTCTCCCTTATCGCTAGATGTGTTGGTGACCCTCGTGCAATCATTAGTTCTCTAGCTGTGTCGAGTTTTATTACAAGTGTGTTAGTGGTGGTCGTCATAAAAATGAAAAGAAGCGAAATTTCGAGCAACGATCTACTTTTCTTTGAACGCAGCGAGGTGGTCCATAAAAGGAGTTTGTTCCAGCTGGACAAACAGTTGATCAGATCTACTATCGTGATGTACTAGAAGTACTTCAAAAAAGGGTCAACAGAGTGCGTTCAGACATCGCGAGAATGTGGATTCTTCATCATGACAATGCGCCTGGCTACAGCGCGTTCAGTGTTACTCAATTCTTGAGTTCTAAAGGGATTGCAGTGTCGCCGCAGCCCCCATATTTGTCTGATCTGCCACCGTGTGACTCTTTTATATTCCCCAAAGTCAAACAAGTGGTAAAAGGTATGCATTTTGAATCCGTTAACGACATCCAAGAGGCCGTGACGAGGGTATTATAGGACATCCCATTTTGGAAGCGTCCCAGAACTGCTACAATGCATGGGAAAATTGCTGGAATCGCTATGTTGGTGCCCAAGGAAACTACTTCAAAAGCGATGATGTTGTTATTGGATAATTTTTAAACATACGGTTTTTATAGACTCAGTCTGGGAACTTTATTGTCACACTGTGTATACCAATCGCATGCGTTTTCCTTCAAAACTTGAGTTCTCACTAGATATAGAAAAGAATTTAAGATATATTCTCGGGCTGTCAAGAATCAAACACTTTTATTATCAATTTAAATCAATCTGTTGTCCTTCCTTATCGATTTAAATCGTTTTTCAAGCTACGTTCTACGAGTCCTCATTTCTCTTAATTGAAGCCTATAGCCAGGTAATCCGGTATTGTGAACAGGAGCCAAATATACACGAAAATGGGAATTCAGAGTTGAAATGCTGATCACGTTTCTCTTAGAAACTAATTCTGGATGATGGGAAATGGCGAAATGGAACACTGCATTTGGAATTAGCATTATTTCCAAAAGAGAAATAAAATTAAATACGTTCTGAACTGTAAAAAAATAAACAAAAAAGAGTAAGTACATAAATGCTAGGAGGAAAATCTCGCTAATCGATAAGAGGCAAGCTTACCGATTTAAATCGATTTTCTAACAGCCCTAATATATTTCAGGACCTAGCGATTGTATTTTCTTTCAAAAATTGAAAAATGATTTCTCACTAGATTTAGGAAATCCATACATGCAAATATACATTTTCTTATCTATGGATACCTTCTAATCGCTTTGAAAATGCCTTTCCGAAGCTGCGAATACAGCTGACATGGAATCACAGAAATCAGATGAATAAGAATCATTCCACAGTTTAATTCAGAAAATTTAAAATAATTAGATGACTTAAAATTTTGTTTACGAGAGAACATTTCTGAGTGCTCGAATATGGCAATATATGTGTAGTTAGGAATTCATGCTTCCGGCTCATTTTACTGTCTCCACATTAATAACACCGTCTCCATGTTTTATCGAACGAAACATTCATAATAACCCCAAAAGTATATAAATTGATAAAAGTATCGCAGCAAATGATATAGTTATTCTATTTCATTTTTTCAATTATCGCAGTTCTCAAATATCCAGTTTGTAAATGACTGAGTGTGAATCATGTCACAACTTGCCGTTTCTAACATACAACAAATACCTATCCTCCCCCCCCCCAAGGCACCTGAAACTGAATGTAAAATATGCCGATGCGAGCAATTTTTTGCCTTTAAAACACGTTTTTTACGAAAAATTTTTGCTCGAGCACTAATTTTACCTTCATTTTTATAAAATAGTCGTCTAATATCAGCAATTTTTAAAAATACCTCAATTTTCGACTTTTCTGCCTTGAAAATTTTGCTCCCTCCCTACCTTTTGAAAAATTCTGGATACGCCATTGCGCATATACCCTCTTAAGAAGCTGAATAAAAAAACTGAAACCCGGCAGAAAGCAAAAAGAAATCATTTCAAACACTGATCCAAAATTTCTAGGTTGATTATCTGAATACTTTTCTCATCATCTCTTATCGTTCGTCTCATTGTTCGTGAAACACACGTGTGAACTATTCCGTTATCTATTTCAAAAAACGGCAGGTTCACGTGGAATAAAAATAATGAACGAGTTTAATGACATGTCGGACAATCGGCTCACTTGGAATACATCGTACTTTCCTCCGATGATTATCAGTGGCACAGGAAACGGGTCCAAATGCGGTCGATCTTCTTCCTGCAATAAAATAACACGCAGTTTTGTTTACAACAAAAGAAATTCAAATAGAAGTAATTTAAAATCAGTTTCGAGTGCAATGCCGTTGAGCATTGATCGCATTTGCGAATCTCTTTTTTTATATGGCTTACCGAGGTACTAAAATTAAAATAAGGTAATCGAACCTCGATATTAGCATTCGTCGGTTTAGTTACATCCTCTCCAGTTTCTAGCGATTTTGTGATGGCTGCTTTTGTTGTATCCAATAACGTCTCCACTGTGTTTAAAATTCTTTCTGGCGACGTTAGGTCAAGTACTAAAATCACAGCCACTGAATGACTAGGCTTTACTTTGGCTACTACTGAAAGTAGAGAGGCGAAGGTGGTGCCACTGCCGAGTTCCCAAATATGACACACGTCTTTCGCCTGTTGGGGTCAAAAACAGAACATGATTAGAACGAAAAATAGGGAATGAAACTGCTCTGACTGGAGGAGTACCTACCATGTGAGATCATTTGGACCCTTTTAAGCAAAACCCGAGCAAGCGACATTGTTGAGTGTATGGAGTTACATACCACCGCATGTAGTGCTAGATGAGTAGAACACGATGAACAAATTGACAGCTAACTCAGCGAGGTAGTAATTTCAAAAATCAGCTGTAACCGGCGATGCGGTACGTAATATTTTCTTCTAACGGAAATATCTCGAAAGTACACAAATGTCGCTTGGTTGGGTTTCGCTTAAGAGGGTCAATTTCAGACGGAGTGTAAACAAAATCAGTAACATAATATCTGAATACTACAGATCTACAAATTACAAGCCGAAACCTCAAGATCTTCCAGGGTTTTAATAGATATGAAAGAAGACACGAGTATAGTTACTTGTGTGAATTTATTATTTAGCCTTCTTCAACTATATGAGTTTTGAATACACAATTTGTCCGTTCACACGTCGATTTACCACGAGAAATCAGCAGATACCTACCAGGACTGCCACAGCACGAGAACATCTATATTAACGTGTCCTATAAAATGAATCTAAGCATCCAGAATTCAGGTCTTTTTTCCAGAACATTTTCCACTAGGTATACATACGTTGAAAACTCATCAACATTCTGGTGAATGAATGGGAAGCGCAAGACATTGCGTAGTCTGTTCACAATGTTCTCTAATCTTTTTACTGGCTGAGAATCAAACATCTAAAGCCAGAATAATTTCCAAAGATACAGGAGATCGAATTCAGTGTCTCTGTTCGTTTAGTGACTGAGAGTTATCATACTCAGAAACCAATTTATTAACTCTGTACAGAATAGCATATCTGCATAGGAATGTACTACAATTCTGACCTATATTTCTGATATGATGCACTTACCAAACTTCTGCCTGATTGTCTTCCATACCGGTATTCTAGCAAATAGGTTGATGGGGGATTAGTTGGGCCCCTTCCTTTCTCGATCAGTTGACTTATTATGTTAGTTTTGCCCTAGAATAAAATGAGTTATTAAAGTCAGAATAGACGAGTAGAAATTATACGCACGAAGCATATGCTCCAAAAATAATGAAGTCTTAACTCTATCTGAGTAATGTTGGTGTTTAATCCTGTGAGTCAGTTGTTTTAAACTCGTCAATGTTTTGACGAATTCCGATCGTTTGACTGACCTCAGGTAATCCTCAGAATAGCAGGCGGTATGAGAGTTATAAAGAGAATTTACATGAGAACTTATTCTCTCCAAAAATCACACAGAAGATCAATAAAACAAGGGTGATTCATCAAAACTAATTCGTAACTGTCGAGCCTCAGCACTTCAGCACACTTACGCACTTAAAATGAGATAAATTTACTTACTGCACTTTTACTTCCAATTACCAGTACGGTTCGTTCAGCTGAATCGGTACTCTTGTTGTGCAATAGTCTATCTCGATTCTGACTGATAGCTATATCCCGTAATGTTGATTTCCGAACACTGTAAAATAATCACGAGTATTTTAGCTTTCCTACTGGGTAAGTATGCAGCTGAAAGTTGAAACTCTACTGCAAAGCTAACAGGGAAGTATCTTACCTCATTGCTTGGGAATGTTTCACACGAGGCTATAAGATGTGACTATACCGTGTCTACTCAACATAGTTTTGTTTTGAGGCGGGTAACCACGGTAACCTGTGTTTCGAGACCCGTGGAGCATTCACACAATTCTGTCGAATGCACCTAGCCGCTGAAGTTCGACTGAAATTCATTTTGGATTATTGCTCAACCAAATTTGGTTAAGATGGACTGAAACGTACCGAAGAGGGGCAGAATTTTCCGGAAGCTTCCAGTTTCGTGAACGAACAATTCTTCAGGGTTTTTCTGTCAATCTGATTCGGAAAAACAGGTAAGAAGCCTGAAAAAGTCCCAAATGTTCTAACTAAAAGCCACTGATTTTCCAGAAAGCCAATTATCGAATGTTCGGGAGGTTGGACTCCTCCGTATGTCCATGAACACGAACGGATGGTTTCAAAGTTCACAACGCACACAGCAAGAATAATTGGTTTAGTTTCAATTTTCTTACGGCGATGGATTTCGCTAAGAGCTTGTCAGCTATTAACACTGCCACAACAATAGAATGAACTCGACCACTCCTCTTACTGAGCTCTCCACATTCATATTTTGCGTTCCAAATACTCAGGGGTAACTTTAATTGATTTCAAATCACGACCATTCTTTCTGGCTATACAGGCATTAGGCACATCAATTCATTTCTGCGCATCAGGATGTCCATATGTTCATACAGTCTCCTCTTTTTTTCTATCACCAAGACTAGTTTATGATAAGTAACTTTTGATATGATTTCATGTTCATGAGTCATGCGGTTTCATACTGCGTGCTCCAAACTATTCGAAGGAAATGAAGAACAATCGACAAAATTCTTGTAACTGCGTAAAAGAGCGATAAAAAGATTCGCAGATAACGCCAGGATATATGAAAGCCGCTGACTATCGCCGTGTTCCGTTTTGAATCATTGAATGCGATAATTGTTTACAGATTCCAAACGATATGAAGTACTGCGTTTGATTGTGTGGAATAAACGTTAATCGAGCGTTTTTTGCGCCAACAACGTTACAATAGGAGATGTAATCAAATTCACAGACATACCAAAGCGACTTCATTTAGCAGGGGGAGCAGCAGGCGACACAAAAACTTCCAAATTTTCAAATAAGAGTTTGAGATACTAGGAAAGACCGATCTTTCGTTTTCAAGGTTTTGTCAACCAAGGATCCCACATCCCATCTCATTCAAATCGACGAGTAAATGGTTTCATGCTGTTTTCGAAACAGATTGTTTGTTTCAGGCTTCAGAGTACTATTCAAACAATGACAGCAAGCTCGAAGCTAATCGCTTGCGTGTGCCAGGGGCATTTGATACTCAAACAGGGTATCAGCCAGAAGGGTACAATACAAAACATTTTTGACTTGATTATTTATACTGAAACATTCTTTCTTTTAGTTTTAGCTGTTATTTATTCTTTCTTTGAGAATGTGCTAACTAGGGCGGCGTACTTGGCAGCCAGGGCGGCCCTGGCGTTAGCTACGGGCCTGAATGACAGTACTTAAAACCAGAATACATGTACACGGATCTTTCCAATAAATAAAATTCAGTCGACTTCATCGTGTAAAAGAACTGAACGAACTTTTCCTCCCAATTCTGGTGTACGTGGTTTTCTGTATTCATCAACAATCTTCTTTCTCACTCGACACGGAGTTATTCATATCCGTTACATTCTAAATAATTTAATCAATTCCGACACGTAATTATCGTACACAAAACTACTAAAAATAAACATTACATATTTACATCATTATCAGTTCACTCATTTCCATTGTTTGCCAGTTTCTTATTTCTACTTCTCGATAACCGTCACCCATTTTATTCTTTCGTAACATGTCAAGTTTTCTTTTTCGAACCAATAAAAAAATACTGATAATAATAAATTAAATAAAGGAGTCACATAGATAACAAGACCAATAAGACAACTAGATTATCACTTGTAAATTTATATTTGCAAACTAATATACAAATAAAAATACTAACGCTATAAACATTTAAATAATAATTAAAAAAAAAAAAAAAAGTAAACTGTATAAGTTTAATATCGAGTTATATGGACAGGCGATTATACAAATATAAATTACTTTGTATAAATATCGTGTTGAAATAAATAAAATTAGAAAAATCTGTAAAAAAAAAAAAAAAGGAAGAATAAATAAATCAATTGACATTCATTCCTGAAGCAGTTTTGGTACCCCTTATGAAATATTTAGTATAAAATAAGCAACCAACGCGAAAACAGCGCAAATATGCTTCTTAATGGGAAAAAAATGTACAAAAAGTTATAATAAACGTTTACTTTATCCTTAAATATATATGTATATAATATGTATAAAAGGGAGAGAGAACGATCTTTGAAAAAATTATATAAACCGAAATTTGTTCGTATTGAAAGATTTAAGTAGTAAACGTTACTCATTCTAAGTATTTAATAACATTTTTCTTTTCGGATACGGAAAACAGCCACCACTTAATGCAAATACAACTATTTTCGATTATAGCAGCTAAAAACGAAAGTAATAATACGAAATATTAATAAATGCTAATAATTGTAACAGCAAGCGTACATTTTTTTTTTTTTTTAATAACATCAACAATGAAGAAAAAAATCGTATACTAGACACCAATACAGCTCGCCTGATCTATCTGTACTCAATACTTAAGAAACCAAAACTCACACATACACCCACACACACCTATACACACGCAAACATAAATATATAATCACTCGAAAATACTCGATAGTTCGCCCCAATTTTGTAAAAATTCAGAAAAGTCGATTAGCTCGTGAATTCTTCTCCTCTGACTAGACACAATTACTTAAAAATTATGAATGATAAATACGCGTTCTAGCCTTCAGAACCCTCACATTTCTGTAATTCGAGACTGAAAAACACTTTTTTTCTTCAAATATTTCGATTCGCAAATAAGGCTGGTGTATTTTACTTCGATCGAGCGAAAAAATATAAATAATAAAAATTAAATAATAAAAATAACAGTATGAAAGCACCGTAAGGAGCGTCAACGTACGATAATTTTAATTGGTGACTGTTTTTCCCTCGCTAATTAAATATTAAGACAAACAAAAAAAAAAATTTCGACACTTAGCACATTCTTGGCAACGCGCGTTGCCATGCGGAAAACGAGTTCAGCACTTTAAAAAAAAAAATACAACTGTTACGTGTGCTTTTGCATCTTCCATTTTGTGATGTTCAATTTTTTTTCTTTATTTCGTTAGAACTCGACCATTTTAGTCTGGCTACTTCAATGTTTCAAACACAAATCAACCAAGGACAAAGAAAAAAAAATGAAAAGAAAAGAAACGAATACTAAAAAACATGGACTGAAACGGAGCGATTAAAAACAATTATTTAAAAAAAAAATACACAACAACGTGAGCAAAGGAAAAAAAACTATACGGTGAATCTTGGTCCACGATAAAATGGAATTGGAATGATACAAAAATTGAGCTCGCGAAATAAATATTCACAAAATTAGATAGTTTTCTCAAAATTCTAACGCACACAATACATCAAACATTTTCCGTTTAATATTTGTATAAAAAATTGCATATATAAATACATAAAAAATTTATTAAATGTCTTACAAAATTAAAAAAAAATAGAAATAAAAAAAAAAGGAAAAAAATATAAAAAAGTAAATGGGAGACCACACGCGATTCAGAGCGAAGCGATAATCAGCATCTCTTTTCAACTTTCTGGAAAGGGAAAGGAAGGGGGAAAACAAAAACGAACAGCATAAAGGATGATATTTTATTCGGCTACATGACTTAATTTTTAGTTTTCGACGACAGCTTTTTCCAGTGCCGAGTCGCACTTCTCTCCGATGCCGTTCATTTCAACGGGCTGCAACAATTTATACATCAACGGTTACAAACTCGATGAAGCTTTTTCAAGTTCCTTAACATTAAGCATACACTGGAATTGTTTTTTGTTTCTGCTCTGGTCGATTCAGTTGTCGCGATGCTTTACACAACGCAGAAACAAACTGTAGCGTTCTTATCATACATGCACGAACAGGAAACGTGTACAACAAAGTCGCCTAAAATCGTTTCCGTATACTGATTTTTCTGATTATGCGCTAAAATTGTGTAAACTTCATTAACTGATTGAGACGCCTGCACATACGCGGTCAATGCTGGACCACTTCACAGGATCACGACTGTCGTAAAAAATCAATTATCTAAATATGCGCACGAGTTTCCATCTTTCCATCGACGAGCATACATACATACATACATACATACATACATACATACATACATACACACACACACACACACACACACAAAAACACACTATGTAAAGAATAAGTATTTTTTCTTTCCACTCTCAAAATCTTCGATAAATTGTACGTGCTTGATCTCGTATTTAAGGACGTAGTAACTCACGCATCACATCGACAATCAAAGGTGCCAAATAAAAAACAAAAATTACATCCATAAAACCGGGAGGTGAAAACATATAAAACCATTGCGCGTACACACTTCGCGAAACTGTTCGATCCGAACATAGCGAACGCATTCGTTCGCCAATGTGTACGTTCGCCGAGCCGGCGGTAAATTAGCGAACGTCAAAGGAAATGCGTTCGGCCGAACAGATTCGCTAAGTGTGTACGCGCCTTTACGTACCACACGAGTCGTGCATATGCAAATAAAGAACTCGGCGTTGCTCTAAAACGAAAGATTAATATCCGAATCGACGCGGTGGACACTTTCGATTTCATAATTTAATTCGCTATACAAATAAAGTCATAACAGCTTGAAAGATTATCGATAATCGATACTCGACTGATCGATATTATTGATGCTTCATATAACTGATATCTGTACTTTATATAATGAATGTCGAAACTCGAAACAATCAATTTTTAATACCAGGAAATAATTGATTTAGGTTCTTAAAATAATCAATATCATTGTTACAATGAACGATCATGTCGATATTTGACATAACTGATACTACATCGATACGTGAACAAGAATAATTATCAACACTCAAAATAATTGGTCACATCGATATTTTAAATAATCAATTACATCCATATTTCAATAATTTAATAGCAACTAGCTAGGACGGATTAACCCTTTCTGCAGGGTTGCCAGATGAGCGACGCTAAATTGGACCACTCTCGAATTTTTTAAGGACCAAAATCATGTTCTTCATACGAGCTCGTATATGCTCAAACCTTGGTAAAGCCGAAACTGAATCCGAATCTCCAAGTTAGAAATTGTGCTGTCTCTGAAGCCGAGTCCGAAGCTACAATCACCTTGCGAGGGAAAAGCCGAAACTGAAGCTCATGATACAATTATCTGACTGAAGCCGAAACGAAGCCGAAATTAATGGTTTCGGTTTCGGCCTAATGTCATACTGCCGTGATCCGTGATACGGCATTTTGACGTATAACCACGTGAAAATGTCCCGGAAAAAGTACCTAAAGTTCACCGGTACTAGAGTCGTTTCTCAGCACATTTCCGAGTGGACATGCGTCAAATCGGCAAAATCAAAATCCCGTATCACTAAGGCGGCTCTAAGGGCAGGTATAAAGGACAGCCATTTTGATTGCAAGAAAAGCATGTATACGATTTCTCATTCTCAACACGAGGTTTGTTTATTTCTTGCAATCAAAAAGGCTGTCCGTTATATACTTCCGCTTAGAGCCGCCTTAGTATCACGGGCCTGATCGTGATAACGTGATGTGAGGGTATATCAGTCAAACCAGTATGATTCATATGACGAGAAGCCGGAACTCGAAGCTGAAGCTGTATCCGAAACCGGAAGTACAACACAAACATTCCTGAAGCCGAAACCGAATCTGAAAGATCCTTCCGGCTTGCAATTAAGCTGAATCCAAATTTGAGTTCATAAGTTTCGGCTTTTCCAACCCTGATCCCAATAGACCTTTTTATGGGCGACGTCACGTTGACTCATGAGGAGGACTGCGTCGCAACTACTCCAGCATTCGCAGCAATGTCCAGCTTGTAGCATTTCTTAATACTGAATGATGATTTAAATCAAAACTAAATGCTTTTAGATCATAAATAATCGTCCGAAAGCATTAAGAAATGCTCTCTTTCATATTTATGGACTCGCAAAAAAAACAAAACGAATGTTCGGATACGGAGTTTTACATGTAAAATAAATGTAAAGAGATCAAGCTGGACCCCGACGGCTGCGACTGACTGGAGCAGCTGCGCAACCGTCCTCCTCATGACGTCACTGTGGAAAGGTATATTCGACTGAATTTTATAGGATTCAAAATCGAGTGAGACAAAAAATAACGAAGGAACAAATTCGTCTCAATCTAAGAATAGATACTAGTAAATAAGAATTGCGAAATGACATTCCACTTCGGTTGAACTTCGACTCTAAAATTCACAGACGAAAGTGATGATAAGATGATGACTAGGGCTGTGAATTTTACTCCATCAAAACTGGGAAAATATGTGCAAAAAATTCCGTAAAAATTAGAAATATTCCAAAATATTCTCTACCAATATGGGAATCGTTTTAAAGCTCTAATCAAACAGAAATATACATATAATATACCTTCAAATAAATTGGTAAATTCAGAAATGAAACCATACAATGCAAACCTTAACTTAAACAGAAACAAACTAGGTTAGGAGACTTGACATTTCCCAGAAATCTTGCAGTGATGTCAATATTTCACGGAGGCTGTTAAGGAAGGCAAGTGAACCAGTAAACAAAACATAAGACACTGGTACAATAATACGATGAGGATGATAACCAGTACTCCAGCACAAGAACAAGATTGGGATGTTTCAAACATGTTTAAAAAAACAATAAAGGTTCTTAATTTATGAAAATGAACCTTCAATTCCTTATTTGCGGCTTATTTTTGAAATATCAATCAATTTCTAGAAGATTATTTGCGGACAAAAATATTAAGACTCAGAAAAAGAAAGGGACCAAACAAGCTAGTAATAGGGTCGGCCTTTCAGCTGAAGTTTAGGCGGCTACTCCATTAACCAACTTCGAACAAAAAGTAGGATCGTACTTGGACGCTGTTAAGCGTAAAGGAACCGACCAGCAAAATCTGTTTTTGAGAACACGCGATTCTAAGTTCAAGAGCCATGTAGAAACTATATGACAGAGCGTTTAACTGATAAGCTTTGATCACTGTGGGTACACATTTTGAATCGGGGGCCCAATTCTGAAAAATTCCACTTTTTACGCTCTTTTCAATGATACTAATAACTTATATTGTTTACAAATGTCGGATGGTTCACGCCGACCCTAATCCCAGCAAGAAGCATACACAATAATATTACAAACGTCACAAAATGAACTCCTTTCATCGATTCTGTATGTTGACACCTCGCGTCACTCTTGTAGCGACCGTAAGCACAATATAAAACCATCTTCGTATCTGTTTCTTTTATTATACGTTCACTTTTACATTTAAAACCACAAGCGCCACTGTCAAAAGCAAACGAGATTCATTCTCAGGTATATCGTTTGTTTGTCCACATACTCACATTTAAAACCGCAAACGCCACTGTTGCGTCGGTTAGAACCTACAGAGTTCCAGAACATTCAACTTCACATTTATGGGTCTGTTGACACTACGGCAACTGAATTCCACGCAGGGTGAAGTTCTAGAATATTCCAACTCAGGCCCATGAGCGAGTCAACCACAACTACCGAGACCGATAGTGGATCTTCATTAGAACGGTTCTTATCTTAAAAATTCAGCCCCCTCTCACTTGTGACATAATCGATTTCCTCTTTAAGCGACTTTCAATATTCCAATGTACAGCCTCTCGTAGGTCTTAGTGGCTAGGGAGAACGGCTAAAATAACTTCGAAAAAGAACTCATCAGCACAAAACACATTCTATATGCTGGAAGCTACAAACGCTCATGTTCAGATTTCAATCGAGATGGAGATATGTACCAAAAAACTTCAAAATCTGGTTCAATGATCCAAACAATCATAGAAATGAATAATACATACACGTAGTTTTTGTTGTTTCAGGATAGAATCATGAATGCACCCATGGAAATCCCTTTTTGGAACTCCCTGTGCATCTTCTGAACGTATTTCAATTTTTGATATCTCGCCGAATCGGGTTTCTTCAGCTTTTCCTCCCGAAATTTCTGCATGTGAGGTCATAACGTGCCATATTGAATACTTCCCAACCAGGTATTTCACGTTGAACTTCAACCCGATTTCGCACTGAGTTATTAATAATCGAAGGGAGAGGGCAATATTTGGAAGTAAAATAGGGAAAAAAAGAGAGGGAGCATCTGCAACTCAAAATTAGAAAATTTTTCAAACAAGGACCACCTCAGTCATCATACATTCAAGTTCTATACACCTTCGGCCATAGGCCAGCTTGACCTACTCTAACCGGTGCAGGCAATAATTAAACTTCTCTCACCTCACCTAGCAGTCTCAACAATTCCTCAAGAGACTAACGCACACGTTTCCCAATCGGCATCAGCCTACCCCATCAATCAGAATAACGTCCCAAAACACTCACTTCTTCGACTCCATTTTGGGCGGGAGCTTCGGCACTATCCGACACGATGTTCAATTTTATTGAACCGATCTTCGATGTCACAAGGTCCACGGACGACTGCAACAAGAATCAAGATACACATCCGATTAGTTGACAGCTACACAATAACGTTCCAGAGCATAGGTACGTTTGCTAACATCAACGCCTACGTACTTTTCGCTCGCAAACCGGCGAGATCAGCTCCTCGTCTTCCTCGGAGTGCTTTCCGTTCATTTCTATCACGCCGTTGGTTCCATTGGTTAGAGGAGCCGAAGGCGGCGTTTCAACAACCGGGGCAGGGGCTACCGGAGCCGTTTTAGTAGATTCTTCCAGCTCGCCGTCTTCAATCGGTTCGGCGAGACCTTCTCCACCGCCGCTAGCTTCCACATCACCCTAGAAAAAGTCATCATCATTAATATCAAGTGTTCAGCTCGCAGATGTTGGAAGCGACACAGCAATGTCAACAGCGAATTTTCGAAGAGCTAGAATAATCCGGAAGACCGCAGCCAAGATTCTGGTAAGAGAAGAGCCAACGACCAAAGCACCCAGTTTTATTCAAGAGTAACAAGGGAGAAAACTATCTCATCGGGAGTAAGCTGGAGCAAAGGGGCCTTCTACCACATTCAGTCTTCCACTAATGAAGTCTACGTATATCCACTGGCGAAGGGCGGAGGTAGGGGAGGAGCAAAGCCAAATAAACACAACGTTTTACTGAGGAATACTGAGGAAAGAAAACAATAGGACTACGTTGGGAAGGCTTTAGCCCTTCGATACCATTCGATCTCCTACTGATGAAGTCTTATAGCCGGGGGTTAGTTCACAGTATGTCAGCGCTGATGGGCGAACATATTTTTTTCGCAAATTGTAAACAGTGTGGAAGCAAGGCCTCATGCCAAACATTACATGCGAGGCCATTATTGTAGCATGAAAGAACGAGCCCTAGCGAGAGGAGGTGACTAAATAGCCCCTTTTTCCTTCTTGGCATCTGAATTTTCCAATTTTGTGGCATGAATATAAAGATGGAAAAAGAAGAAGCGTTTCCCGAACTTAGATGATGATCATAACAAAATGCTGAGTTTTAGTTTAAAAATAATGTGAGAAAATTTTATTGATTACTGACAATACTAATCTCGATAAAATTGAAATTTCGCGTGAAGGGCTGAATTTTTCCGAAGATTTAAAGCTGGTTCGAACTCTTCCAGGCTTAGATAAACAAATTCCAAACTCTTGCAGGATTATTTAAGACTAATACTTAAGACTCCCGACACGATGTTTTAGATTCTTCAAGACAAGTTTAACATTCTTCCGAGCTTTAGGCCCGACTATTTCATCGAGACTTTCCAGATTAAGCTCTTTTTAGACTTGTTGAGACTCATCTAGATGGGTTTAGGTCTCTTCGAGACTCGGTTCAAGTTTTTTCAAAACTGTTTACGATTTCTGAAGCCTGTTTTAAGACTCTTCCAGACAATGTAATTTTGCCCCCCCCCCCACCGTCACTGGTTGCAAAAATACAAATTTTCAATTAAATTTCAATTTGGCCATATTTTGATGAGAAGAAATACTCCAAATAATCACTAGGGCGGTCGAAAGTATGCTTGACATATTTTTCCTCTGTGAAGCAAGTTGAGCATCTTGAAGATATCATTGCGAAACATAAAATTTTGAACAAAATAAGCCCTATTTAAAATTGCATATTTTTGTATATTTTGACATAATTGCATATTTGGTGGTTTTTTTTTGGCATATTTGGAGCATATTTTCATCAAATTTTCTAAATTATTGCATTTTTGGACTTACTGAACAACCACGACTACACTATGCCGTATTTGTGTATTTTTTAATTTATTTTTTTCGTTTCACTACAAACAGCACTGGTAAGTCGTAAACGTTGGAGAAAATGAAAGTCATCCGTTGCGGCAACATTGTTTGGTCCACTGGCCCACTGTCGTTTGTCGCGCCAGTAGGGAAAACTTCAGGAAACAATGTTGCCGTTGTAATCTACTCATTTCCCCCTCCAAAATGAAATTCATATTAGAGCGGCATTGGGGTATAAACCTTCACTAGAATGCGCTGCAAAATCACCTGTGCGGGTGTTAGCGGGGGAAAATGAAAAGGTGATCATGTGTACTTCCATAATAGAAAAATCTTCAACCGCTACTTACTGCAAACAGCATAACTGAGTGCGAGAAATCATTCACTGCGTATGAGGTTCAATCAACTGAAGAACTAGGAGGTGGACAAAATCAAATACCAAATGACTGAAAATCATGATTCTAAAAGTTTCAAAAATCAAGAAAATCATTGAAAGTCTTGAAGAAAATCCATTATATGTGACCACGTGGAAGAAAGGGGGATTACATCTAAAAAACTGATTTTTGGGGTTTTTGCAGATTCATATTCTTGACCCTAAGGAGCATCCACTCCCGTTTGCCCAAACACAAAAAACCTATTTTTCACGGCTGTATAAGGCAGGCGTTTGAAAATTGATAGTTGTAAAAAAAAAAACAAAAAAAAAACAGATAATTTATAAGAAAGATGGTTAACGACTACGTGTGTGATTTTTCTCACAAAATGAGTGGTACTGAAAAAAGACAATCTTCAATTTCCGCTACAGAATTGGTTGCTTACATTCAATTTTGAAGGGGCAATTCAATATTAAGTATTACTTTTTTGAAAATGCTGATAATAATTTCAAAAATTGAAAAACAAAATGGTATTTCATTGTTCATACTATTTGTAACAAAATACTTTGTAGACATAACTGTCTATCTTCAATATTGAAGGCGCAAAAAATTCACTAAAAATATCAGTTTTGTGGCCCCTTCAATTTTGAGAATAAGCTATTCTTTTTTTTTGGGGGGGGGATTTTTTGTATTTCTGTAAATGAAGTAACATACTAAGGTGAGTTTTCCCATTCAGAAATATTACAGAATTTTTAAATAAGAAAATATAATTGACTATCACTTTCTCTCCGCTTCCTCCCACTTATGGCTGACCACTCCGACATGTTCCACACACTCACAGATGTCATAAAACACGATTTCGAAGGCATAACCTGCAGTACAAACCACATGCTTAACGATACAGTGTCATTAAACTTCAAACGCATTTTCCTCAAAACTTGATTTTAGACGTAAGCTTCCTTTCTTCCGAGCCGGTCACACATACATGATTTTTTCTTACTTAAGAGCGAAAAAATCCTGAAAAAATGATTCAAATCGCAAAATCGAAATCATTAAAACAAAAACCGATTTGTTTTCTTTAAAATCATGATGGTTTTAAAATCAAAAATAAAATAATTTGAAATCAACTGATTATAATGATCTTTCTTTCTTTTTTATTTTTTAATCTAGACCATCTCTATATTAAATAAAATTTTTGCGTTGCTTGTAGAAATTAGGGGCAGTTCCGAATTGAGTTCCATGTTTCTATTTTCCCCCAATTGAGTCTGTAAGGGTCAGAGATTAAAAGAAATTACCGAACTGAGTACTGTACTGATGTGATAAAATCACCAAACTGAGTCCCATAACGAAGCTGCTGTTGCTACTTTAATGACTCGGCGCGATTTAGATGAGTTAAATCGACTTCAAGTTTTAAATTTCTCCTCCTACCCTTAAAAAGTAAGTTTCTGAAAAATATTTCTAATTCTATGAAAATACTGTAAAACTGCTAAAAAAATATTTGTAATACATTGTGAAACTGTAAACAACAACAACAACAATAATCGTTATAAAAAGATTTTAAATAGTCATAAAGTCATTTTTAAATGGCATAAATATCTTCTCCATAGCCAAGTTCTAATTCTCATTTTTAAACACGCCGATACATATTACGTACATCGACAGTCCCAAGTCTGTTAAAGTGACAAAGGAACTGAGAATCAGACGTAAATACAGACTCAACTTGAAAAAATGAATTATTTGCGAACCCAGGACTCAATTCAGATATAGGCTTTCGACACTATGAGACTCAATGCGGGTGGGTACCTCCGACACTTAGGGGTTCGATTCTGGTAGCAAAAACAGGTAGCCCCCTGCTTGGGACCCCATTCGGTGACGCACAAAATGAGGACTCATTATTAGACAGCTTTATAGCAACTTGCAGGCCTTGCACAAGGCCGAGACTGAATAATTTTCATCTCGACACATGGCTTCGCCGATGGATCTACAGCTTCATTTGGAAAATGGTAAGTAATACAGTAATTTTGATTGTGTTCAATGATGTTCTCTGAAACGGATCTGTTTCAAATGTTTTCGGTAGTGATTCAGAATAGGAAGGGGGTGAAAGTTTAGGTAACTGGTTTTCGTTTAACTCGTCATCACAGAGGAAATTCACCATTCAAATACAGAAGGCACAAATTTCACACATGTAGCTCCTTCACGCCTGTTTCGAGAAATTCCACGAGACACCATCACACTTAGTTACATTCCAAGCAGTGCTCGTTTTGTTTGTGCTCAAAGCCGGACCGCAAAGATGATCATTCCGCGTACAGAAATAGTTTATCAATCGTTCAGCATTTTTGAACTTGACACTACTGATTCGTTCTATAATCTGTCAATACGACTGGCCGTTTATTCTTTTTATCATTCCTGGTCATTTACACTGCTGCTGGACGCAAATAATCGGGACTAAAGGGCACGCACACCGAAACAGGCGATCGTAAGACACACTGATTTGTCAAGTAGACAATGTTTATATGCTTTCTCAAGAATCGCCGGTAGCGAGTGTACGGCACCGATAATACATTTTATCGCGAGTAAATACCGAGTACGTTACACTATTTGAACTTCAGAAAAAAAAATGCTACATGCTTTATCTAAATATATGCGACGAATATTTGAATAATCGTACAATGTTGACGTACTGGCAGTCACTTTTCGTAATGCGGTACAACGGAATGTCACAAACACACGGGCAATTTTTCATTAATAAAAAATAACCGACAAATACGGCTTTCTTAAAGAAGCTAAACAAATCCAAACAGATTTTTGTTTGAAAATCGGTGAGACAAGTCGAATCATGTGGTGAGCTGAGAATTTCGATGTACAGTCCTATCGGAAGAGTCAGCCGCCAGTGGGGATCCCGAAACAAAATTATGAAACTTCCATAACAGTAAGTTAACAAGAACGCGCAGAAGTACCGATAAGTAATGATAATTGCTTGCAAAATTCGTCATAGATAAAACAAAGCGCGTGCTTCTTTGGATAGTAATGGTGTTCTTTGCAATGTAAGACACATTTTTTTTGGCACCTAATTAGGAAGTCATACGTGCCTACAATACAGTACTGACATATTTTAACGTTGCAGGAAGGGTGTTGGAAAATCAACAGAAACTGTTCGACCGTCACTGCGCCCAATGGGTGTACGGAAGTCTGAACAATGAATGCCCGGAGGAGATTTAGAATTGGTTCTTTATTTTTTAGTGCAATTCTAAACTTTTGGCAACATATTGTCCTTGGAGTTTCTGTATTAGACCGAGTATCTGTAGCAGTAGACGCTGAGGCTATAAGCATTTCCTATGTATCATTAGAAAGTTATTCACGCATATCTTCTCCGTATCAACAATAGAAATATTGCATCATTGTGGTTTCTTTACCATCTTATTCAGGGAAGGGTGAGCAATGGCACAATTTTGGGTAGAGTAGGTTTAAAGGTTCTGCAAACACTCTGTGAAAACATTCGCACTGAAATGTTCAAGAACAAATTATTTCTCTAATACACTCCTAAACAACAGGCTGAGGGTCTATAATGAAATCTAAAACACCGTACGTGATATCGACATTTATTCCAATAGTTCATTCAAAATAAGAGTGCCGAATACTTCCCGCAACACACACAGAAACGAATGGTGGTAGGGATAGGCAGGGGCATATATTTACTCGTAAAGGCCTGCTACACTGATGCAGTGAAACGTGAAACTAATAATACAGATAACCTCCGACAGGCGACGAGAATATTATCATTTTTGTTAAATTATAATAATAATTCATTCCCGAATTGCTGAACGCTTACTGATAACATGAAACGCAAATTGGACGCTATTAAGCATGAGCAGGGTGTCCACTCTTTTTGCCCAGGATAAAATTCCCTGACTTTTCCCTGACCTTTCCAGACTTCTTCAGATTTTTCCATGGCTGTTCCTTTTTTGATTTCGCATCCTTTCTTGACTCCTTTTTTCGGCGCATTTTTGTGAAGGGCATTTGCACTGCGCGCAGCATGAATAAGATTTTTTGTCACAGTAATGTTCGACACCCCACCATTATACATCAGTGCAACATACACTCATCTCTGACCCACAAGACATTTTTGAGAAAGATTTTCGAAGTCTCATTCTTTACAGAAAACACCCTCTTCCAGCAGAAGCGTTTCCATGTGAAGGAATCGATACCGTCTTGAGGAAATTAATTACAGGTGTAAACTCAACTTCATTAGGAATTGCACTCAATCAAAAATCATCAAGTCTTGGTCCCGGAAAATTCTGCATTTTTAGTTCGAATCAGGGTCTCCCACAAATTCCATTCAAGTTATTTGCTTAGCAGATATTATTATTTGAATTATTAAAAAAGTTAAATTGAGTCTGACAGAGAAAATTGTACAATACTTTCACATCATAAAATTTTCTTCAAGTTTTCCTGACTTTCTCGATTTTCTTTCAAAATTTCCTGACTTTTCCAGGTCTCACAGAATTCCCTGACTTCCAGGATTTCCAGAAATGTGCCCACCCTGGTAAGGGAACCAACCAGCAAAATCTGTTTTTTGAGAACACGTGATTCGAAGTTCAAGAGCCATGTAGAAACTATACGACATAGCATTTACTGATACGTTTTATCAACGTGAGTACACATTTTTGAATCTGGGGCCCAATTTTGAAAACTGTGTAAAAGCGCTTTTTGCCGCTTCTTCTTCTTCTTCTTCTTCTTATTATTATTATTATTATTATTTCGGCACTCTTATTTTAACGGACTTCAGAGCATTTGATCGTAATATTAGACAAGCCCATTGACATGTCCGCCCGCCCCCACTAGGCAACTGCCTTGATTTCTTGGTTTCTCTAGTCTCCTATGCCTGGTGTAGGTATACCCGAATTCTGACTCGTTACTTCATTTCTTCATGGGGGAGCCCCTGCCCTCCCTTCCATCCTCTGGACTCTGCCACTCTTAAGTTACTTCTTATATCTTATTTCTTCATATTATATTTATCAACTTCCTTTCATTCTTTCTAATATTATTAATTACTTACACTTCTTTTTTTATCGTTCAATTTCTATTGTACACATAAACCGTTCTTAAAATGTACAGGGATGCCATTTCTGCTGTGCTCCCCTTCCATATTTAAAATCAAATGAATAATACTGGAGAATAATTTGACAATCTGACTGATTCGTACGATCGAGGATCCACCATTATTTCTACAGAATCCTCCAGAAAATTCTTTCACGGACGTATAAGAGTAAGACTCTCTTATAACACTTTTCCGGAGTTGTTTAAGACGGTCCCAGGCCCAACTGAAACTTTCCAAATTAGTACAAGATTTTTTGATAGGTACTCTTCGATAATTCGTTAAGACTCGTATGACTGTTTCACACTATTTTAATAACATTTCAAATTTGTTTAAAACTTCCAAGACGCGTCCACCGTCCAGGCGGATACAAGAATTTTTGAGAATCATCAAGGCATTTTCCAACTTGATAGAGACCTTCAAGACTTTTTAAGACTCTAGAAGACTTGTTCAAATCTGTTCTCAAACTATTTGGAATTCATCCAGACGGGTTCAAATCTTTAAAATTTTCCAGGGTTCTGTAGAACTAGTGAAGACGTGTCACGACATCTCAAGACTTCTCGAACATGTTTCAGATTCTCTTAAGATTCTACCGGGCATGTTTAATAAACTTCAGAAGACTATTCCAGACATACTAAAGGCCTTTCGAGACACCTCTAGACTGGTTCAAGATTTAAGACTATCATTATAGGTCTTCCATTAAATAAGAAACTACATACAGTAGAAGAATCTTTGAGACACATCTAGTCGTTTTAAACGAGTCCTGGCGAGTCTTAAGATGTGGCTTGAAACAAGTCTGGATGAGTTCTGATTCTTCAACAAGATCAAAAACAATCAGACAGAGACATCAATGAGGCGGCCAGGCAGAGAGGATGAGACCTACAGAGGATATACGGGATGTAAAAAGATGATACCCTCTACCCTTGGATTATTGTTTTGAGAGCTAAATCGGGTCGACCTGGGACGAACGAAGACCCTAAAGTAGCAAGTCTAGTCTCATTTCTGGTGAAATATTATTTTCTTTCAAAAAGGTGGAAAGGGGTATGAGATACTACAAAATTGCAATTTCAAACGGCACTGTATCCAATAACATATCCATTTTTCATTCATTCAGCCTCGAAATTGGTTAAAATACAAAATTTATACTGAATTCAAAAGGTTAAACAAAATTGAAAATTAAATCTGATTCGATACCATGTCATTAAACAATTCGTATACGAAAATTGAGGGAAATTCATGGAGAATTTTAGTTACTGTGGAAAAATAATTCGAGTTTCATGATAAAAAAAAAAAAAAAAAAAAACTGACTAAGATTCCCTTTTTTGAGGTGATGGAAGGGAGGAGAAATGTGGCAAAATTGCTAATTCCACGCTCAAAAGCAAAAGGCAGAAGAAGAAGGGGCAAAAAAGAGCAAAAACCTGACCTCTCTGCTGGAGAAGGGGATGGTAAACCTTCTCATCATTTTTTTCTGATGCTATGAGCGTGGACTGAATCAAGCAAATGACTCAATATTCGAAATCCAAAATCAGCGATGTAAAAACCTTTACTTACATACTTTACTGGGAACTCTCCGATTTGAAATTTGAAAAGTCGCAGCACGTCATATTTTGGGGTACGAGTAATTTTTTTTCCACACAACACCGAAACTAGATCTTACCAGTAGAAGATCTTCGGTCGGCTTATATGTGAATTTGATTTCCAAAAGAAAAATGACACGGTAACGGGTGATGCTTTCACATACGGCAACCAAAAATGGGGAACTATGAGGGGAATTGGAGTATATTCATTTTTTGAATTTAGGGGTACCTTTCCTTCAGTCGATTAATTCTTTTTACAAAAAATAATAATTTTCACTAAAATTTCGAGAGAAAAAACGCGCCTTTTTTCAATTTTTATTCAATTTCCTCTTAAAATGGGGAACTTTGGAGGACCTTTTTTCGAAGTGGCAGGCCCGTGCCCAGGGCGGAACATTTCTGAGGGGCGGGAAAATTTTTGAGTATAATATACAAAAATTCATTCCCAACTCGCAATTCCCAAATAGTTCAAAACCAATACAAGCGAAACTTAAAAAAAAAAAATCCAAACGGAAGTTTTTTACAAGTTGAAATTGCTCGAAAGGGAGGGGGTTTGCTTCTAAAAGCGAGTGTCCAGAGGCGCTCACGACCTTAATCCGGCTCTGCAAAGTGGTGGATGGTTTTTTTTTTATTAGGACACTGGAGAGGTCAGCGAACACCCCATGCACTGTATGTTAAATATGTATTTGGATGTTAGAGATCTGCGAATCTGGAACTCGCCTCTTGAGTCACTGTCAGTTTGGCGTAGCAATACACGGATGAATGGACATAGGATACAGATATGTATCCGAAGAGATCTTGCTCCTCGATCTCGTATTTTGACCTTCGGCCGATCTCTCCAATAACAAAAAAAACGCTTCTTACAGTTTTCTTTTATTCCGGAATTGAGGTATTTGATGTACTGAAATTCACCAAGATTTCGGATAGGCAACCCATTTGACGTTGTGAAGGCTAGATCTTCCATTCATAGAAAACCCAAGCACATGAACAGTGAAATACAGAATATGATCAAGGCCATCGGTTTCCAAATTTTGAGGTAAAAAAAGCTCTGCCTGTACAATGTCTCATATTACTTAGGTAAGAACTTTCAGCCAGCCTTGTAATTTTGCATTTATTTTCGGGTGGAAGAGGAAGAGGGGGTTAGCAGCAAAGCAGGTTTCCAGTATGAACAAAAAAAAACTATCACATTTTTTTATCGGAAGGTTGGACATTACAGCAATCAAGGAGGCAGACCTTTCACGCTTTTTATATTCAATTTGGGGAGCTTTTTCAAGTGTCTCATTTATCCGAGATTTGAGATTTCTCTCGGTTTATGAACGTGATTCAGTACAATGCAGATGCAGCACTACACCCTCTTTCTCAAACTGTACTCTCGGGCTGTATACAAGAGGATGACGTGTTTGTCCACTCTACGCGGAGATCTTGAATCATTCATAACTCTAAACTCCATATGTATTCAAGAGAAATGGGGGAAGTAGCAAATATACGAGACGATTACGGGCAGAAAGTGAGAGAGACATTGAAGAGACGACAGCCACACATGCAGACAGACACATTCAATACGAGATCTAAAAAACCGAAGAAATCTTGGCTTTCGGCTCCTAAATGTAGGCTTTGAGTTCATTTTCTAGATAACCGACAGAATCCTAGCGCTCACTCAACAGATTAAAGATGTGGTTCGCGTAGAGCTTGCGATCGGTACACAAATTTACACAGACACACATCGCGAGTTTGAAAAGCTCGGTGTAAGACGAACACAAGCTTCTTACTCGCCACCAACCCTCCAACAATGAATACCAACCTCCGATATGGTCGGCGTTTCTTCCTTCTCAACAGGAGCGACTACCGGGGCTACCGGGACTTCGTCGGCCGGGGTTGGCGGTGGACTCGTGGGCAACGGAGGTGGCTCTTCCTACAAAATGAAAAAGCAAAGAAAAAAAAAAAATCGAACATCAGTTCCATTGTTTATACTCACTCGGAACACATATACATATTATAAATAACGATTAAAACGACGATGATATTGATGACTTTAGACAGCGACGACGACGACAACATCGGATTTATCTCGAAACACAGCAATTGCCCGGCAATTAAGATCATCGCGTTTAATTAACACGCCGAGTCCCATGTAATTTATACGTACTCGGCTTTTGATATGCGTAATGACGCGACGAGCATTACTCATACGTATACACATTATACCGGGCAGAGAGATAAATTTAATTAAAGATTAATTAAACGAGTGGCATGGCCTGGCTGAAAATAGACAATTATAATCGTCGTGTTCCACGTATCACGTTCCACAGTCCCACGTCGCCTCTCCCTTTCTCTCATGAGTAATAGTTGAAATCGCACCTTCGTACAGGATGTGCACGATGCCTTTTTTCCATATTTCATTTACATACACGGCGCCACCGAAGTCCGTCAGGGTGTCTACTAGGATTCACAAGTAAGAAAAGATGACTTTAGATGACGTTTATCCAATTTTTTAGTAGACTCAAAGAAATTTTTGCTCGCTCCTATCGCTTACTTTCCTGTTGCTTGCCTACTTCATGTTACATTAAAACATAACTCCTATCTTTTTTTCTATTTCATCTTTAGTTATTTTTCAGCTAAAATTGCATTCACTGGAATTGAAGTCTGCTGACGCGTCGAGCGTAACCAGTGTATACAAATGGCAAACGCAAAAATTGCCTGAGTTAGTCGCATTTCACTTGTTGACTAGTTACTCATTAGCTAATGTCTGTACAATGAACTTATGTTATTTTGGCAGTTTTTTCTTCCAATTATGTAAGAGTATAAAAATTTTTTAGATGACCAACAGCGAAGAAAGATGACTTAAGATGACCTCTTTTCAAAATAGATGACTTTGATGACCAGTAGACACCCTGAGGTACACAACACACATCACAAACTGGCTTGCCAGAGAGAATAGATACCCCAATCGAATTGTATAATAATCTTTTACAACGTCCATGTACTCCAGAAAAAGCTGTTCACGTCCAAGGGTAAAATGAGAACAGGATTTTTAAATTTTGATAACAGCCCTGGCTAAGAAATTGCATTTTGGTATCGGAATAACATGGGCAAAATTACTGTAGATAGCATTACATCTAACACTCCGTTGGCGTGTCTACCACAAAGTAGACCGTGGGAATTCAGTCGTCTGTCTATGAAAGTCTGCGTTATGTCACAGGTCTACGGTGGTGGACTATGTATTGCCCCGAAGTCCTGCACAGGCCTCAATACAGGCATGAGGCTAATAGTCCCAGTACATTCTGGCCGCACAACACCAGGGTACCATGAGACCACGGCGAGCGCGAGAGTGTACTCGGTTCCCTCACCTAGCCGCGTGCCAACTCGTAGTCGCCTCGCTTTCGAAGGGCTCGCCTTCTTGTCGGTTTTCATGGCGAGTGTCAAGGGAAAACGAAACTCGGATGGACGACTAAACCAGTTTCGACGGAATTTCCTCGCGAATGTATCGCGAGTGTACGCGGCTGTTCGAGTCTCGGGTGTCTCGCCTCGTTGTCTCAACAGGCTCGGGTAACTTAACGAGAGTGTACTGGGGCCATTAGACAGTAGACAAGAGATACGTAATATCTGGCCTCTTTACACAATGCGGATCAAATTCCAGTAAGTTTCACCGTTTTGGACTCTCTCCGATCTAAAGGATTCTTCACCAACCTCAGGTCCACCATTCACTGTTCAAGTTTTTTCCAAAGCGCATTTCCCATCGACCCTCTTCAAGCCTCATTCAAGTATTTCTCAGACCCGAGTTAGTTTCCCCTTTTAGCAGTCAGTATAGGGTAAAGAAGTCGCTGAGTAACCGAGTGGTTATGTGCCCGCTTCGCAATCTTTGCGTCTCGGGTTCGAATTCCACCAATGCCGAATGAAGCTAGTGATATTCGAATACCCCTGCTAACATCCTAGCCAACACTGCGATTACAATATCAATCAAGGTGGAAGATAGCGCACCCAGTACCCCTTTCCCACCCACCAGTTCGAACGAACAAGGCACTACAATCACAGGGTGTGTTACCACCAGATCTAAAAGACTGATACTGTCGTGTTCACGTCGTGGCCAGCTTACTCAACGTCACGAAACACGTGGTTAGTAAGCGAACAGCCGCTGCACACTCGTTGGCACAAAGAAGGAAAACTTTATGCAACAAAACTGCGGGGAAAGAAATGGCAAGCTACCCAGCTTAACCTGGTAGGAAAGTCGTGTATATCCACCTGTGTCCGGGAACGGGCACGGCAATGAGAAGCACAGAGTAAGAAAAAATTTTGCGCTTTCAAAGAGCCCAGCACCCTTTCCTGCTCTTCCCTACACTTCTAATTTGATGTGTTTGCCCCTCCCTTGGCTACGCCACTGCTTAAGTGTATTTTAAAAATCCGAGTTAGTTCCAACTTTTAGAAGCCAGTGTAGGGTGAGAAAAAATGTATCACCACGAAGTGCCCCCATTTCTGTTCTCCTCCAGAATGATAGTCCACTCTCCCTCACGGGTCTTCTCACGCTAATATGACTCTGATTTACGTTAGTTTCTCCTTTTCGGACTTTCTTTGACCTGATGGGTCCTTCATCAGTCTCATGTCCACCATTCACTTCTTAAAATTTCCAAGTGCACCAGTTTCCATCGGTCCTCATCAAGTCTAGCTCAAGCGTTCTTCAAACTCGAGCTAGTTCCAACTTTTTGTAGCCGGGATCTAGTACGGAGAAATTTGGCACCATCAAAGTACCCCGCGACACTTTCTGTTCATCCCCAGAATTACAGTTCGTTCTTCCTCATTGGCTTCCTGCACCCTAGTATGACGCAGATCCGAGCTAGTTCCACCGTTTTGAACTCTTCACGACCCAACGGATTCCCATCAACCTCATATTCATCATTCACTTTTTAGTTTGTTCCAAAGTGCCTTTTCCATCGAGCTTCCCCAAACCTCACTTAATATCCTCCGTCCAAAGGATTCCTCACCAACTCAAGTGCACCATTCACTTTCCAAGGTTTTTCCAAGGCGCATTTCCCGTCGACCCTCTTCAAACCTCATTCAAGTATTCCTCAGACCTGAATTAGTTTTTCCTCTTTTTTGCAGTCAACACGGGGGGTTAAAACAAAAAATGGCCATATCAAAGAGCCCAGCACACTTTTCTGCTCTTCCCTAGACTAACAGCCTATTTTTTCTTGCCGGCCATCTTACACAAGTACGACCTGTATCAGAATTAGTTCTGCATTTTTGGACTTTCATCGATCCTAAAAATTCTTCGCCACGCTTTGGCCCACCATTCTGTTTCTCAAGGTGCCTTTTCATCGACTCCTTCCTCACTCAGCTAAGTGTTTTTTAGACCCGAGTGAGTTACACCTTTTTGTAGCAGGTATAGGGTACGAAAAAAATCGGCACCATCAGAGTGTCCTCATCTCTTTCTGCTCTTCCCTAGAATGACAGCCTGTTCTTTCTCATCGGCTTCTTCACGCTAGTATGACTTGGATCTACGACGGACTCTTCTCGATCCCAGGGACGGTTCACCAATCTTAGGTACGCTATTCACTTTTTTAATTTTTCCTAGGTACATCCGTATCCATCAGTCCTCAACAAGTTTTACTCAAGTGTTCCTCACGCTCGAGTTAGTTTTTCGCAAGTCCATATTAGTTTCACCAGTTTGTAGACATCTTGCAAACCCCACACCTGTATACTCAGCCGATAACTTTTTCCCATATACCCAATTTACCCCCCCCCCCTCCATGTGAAGTCTCACACGTGTAGGTGTTGGAATTCAAAAAATCGTTTGCCAAGTATTGTAGACATCACACAACTAAAATAAACGACTCTACATGAGAAGACACGGACTTACATTTAGTTGCATTATGTAGACATGCGACCAAATTTAAAGAACGACCAACAAAGTGTCAATTCTTGCCCAAAGAGTAGAGTGTGCGGAAATTTGAATCCAGTTCAAAACTCTTCCAGCTTTGATTAAGCATAATTAGATTTCTCACACTGACTTGAGAAGTTACTTCAATATTCTTCCAAAAATGTTTTCAACTCTATGTTCGCTCCCCAGACATCTTTGAAACTCCTCAACACTTTCACACTCTTTCGGACTTGTTCAAGACTATTCCACATCTGATTCAAGCTTTTCAGAACTTTCCAGATTTGTAGGAGGGTCATCAATACCTACATGTAAATTCGCTGAGACACTTCTAAAATTGTTTCTGGCCTAGTCGAGACTCTTTTAGACGTCTTCAAGACTTTTTATAACTTATCCAGCCGAGCTGAAGACGATTTTCAATTTTCATTAAGCTAAAAAATCTTATTCAGACTTGTTTAAACAAGCTTTTACAGGCCAGTTCGAGACTATCTTAGGCTTACAGTCAGCAGCGTAGACAGAAATTCGGAATAGGGAACAGAGAAAAAGAAAAAAGGATTCACGAACAAAGCGAGCGAAAAATGTTCGATACTGATAAGCCATGAACAACAAAAAATGCCTTTTGGAAGTCAGTGGAAGGGGGAGGCAATGCCCTTAGTATGAATGATTGGTTAAGATACTGAAAGTATCTCGCAGACTTGTTTAAGACTCTTCAATATTATCACAGTCTCTCTGAAAACTTACCCACACCCATTTTCAAGACTTAAAACACTAAACATGAATGGAAGAGTTCAGAACTCGTCTATATTAGTCTTGAAAAGAGTTTCGAACATGACTGGAAGCGGGAATACATAGATACATACCAAAGACAATGGAGAGGAATGTCCAACTCAGAGAAAAAAGAACGTTTCAAAATTGACAATGTCTTATGAAGCCTCAACCATGCCGTTAGAGTCTAAAAAATCTCGAAGAATCGGGAACCAGTAAGGAGAGTATTAAAAAGCTGTAAACGAGGCTTCAAAAGCCATAGCAAGTTTAGAACCGCGATGACAGAAGTCTGGACGAGTCCTAATTTAACGAGTCTGAATGAGTCTTAAAAAGCCTTTAGCAAGTCTGGATGAGTCTCGAAGAGTTTTTACCTAGTTTGGGTGAAACCTCTAGGAAGTCGAGGAGAGTCGTGAAGTTTTACATAAGTATCGAGCGGTCCTAGCGTAACCTGAAAAAATTTACAGTCTCAAAAAGCGTTTACTTGTTTCCGACAGGTACTTGAAAGTTTAACGTTTGTGAAACACGACTCACGTGATATAGCCCTCACCTTCAGCTCCTGTTACGAACTCAAAATAGTCGTATTTCACAATTTTTTTTTAGTTGTGTAATATATGTATATGTACTATTCTCTGCCACTTCACATTAGTGTTTTCTTTTTAGTTCTACATTTTCTTCTACGTTACAAAGTTACGAAACTTGCTGCGATAAATTATGGTATCGTAAAAGTGGAATACCAACTGGGACTTCTGCAGGAGGGGAAGCAAAGAGAGCGAGGGAGAGGATTTCCAAACACGTTTGTCAGTTGATAAAACTGTGAAGGTGTAAGGAAAGTTGGAAAATTCAGGACATCAAAGAACTAACTTAAGGAGCAGACAGCCCCACTTTATTCTGCTTTCTAGTTAATCCCATTACTTAGTACCTGTTGAGAAGTGAAGACATTTTGTTTTTGTTCGCTTGTCGGTCCCAAAATTATTGTCAATTAACGAATTTAATAGCCCTGGGTTTCGCGAGGTACTGAAATTACGTATGGGTGTGCCGCGAAACAACCAAATTTGAAAACCACGGCCTTGAAGTCTCAATCGAGCCTGCAATAGAATCAAAATCTCAACCAAGTTGGAGTAAGTCCTGAACGAACCGAAATGAGTCATAAAGTGGTCAAAAAGTCTCAGGTACGTCGGGAGGGAGACTTGGAAAAGACTCGAAAGTGGAAGTCACGAATAAGTTATAAATTTTCAACAATTCTGAGAGTCTTTCACAGGTCTGAAACAATTTGAAGAGCGTTTAGGCGAGTTTGAAAAAGTCTCTCACAGTCTCGTTCAGTCTACGAACAGTCTGCAACGAATCCGGATAAGTGCTAAAGAACTCTTAATCATGTACGGGAGAATCCTGAAGATTTTCACAAATGTCTGGTCTAGAAAGTACTCAAATCTTCGAATTTAACTCAGGTATTCTTCCATGAAACTTTGCACACGTCATGTTTACATCAAATTGCTACTCTTTGGCGGGGACCATCATTAAAATTCATAATTTTTCTTCATTCCAGCCTAGTGGAACTGATCGATCAGGGCACAACGAATTTCTCGAGTCGAGGTCAAGGTACGACATGATACTGATTGCTTGACTACGGATGCCCGAAATCAGGCACACTTCGAAGAGTTACCAGCAAAGAGGACACAAGCAATACTTACATTCTGTACGCTCTGAACAGTGGCGACGGCTGCTACTTCTGGGGTTACCTGAGACATAAGAAAATAAAGGAACATAAATAAACAGGCCAGAGAATTTGGGAACAGCAATTAAGGACATTTCACAACAAAGTTGCTAATTCAGTTGATTGTGCGTGATCTTTGAGGTTTTGAGAACGAGTACCTCTGTGACACCATTACACTTTCCAACAGTAGTGAGTGTACAACATGAGCCCCATGGGCGTATTTAGAAGAGGATATCTCAGTACAAAAACAAACCGTCAATTTAAATTCTCGAATTAACTTATGGAAAATAAATACTAGAATCTATTTACACGGAAAAATCCGAATCCGCAAATTTAGATCTCGGATTCAAGTTTTCAGATTCTGAATCACTCGATCACGGATTCCGATTCTTGGATTCAGATTTTTTTCTTCCACAACCCATGTATGCTTTTATACCAATCATTCGCCAAACATTCGCAAGTCAAAGGGTTTTACCTTTGATGTTTTCAATACAACTTCACTGATATAAATTTCCTTTAGTTTTTGACGTTCATTTCATTTCCAATTCATTATTTTGAGAGTAATAACATAGTGTGAGTCACCGCATGCTCTTCCTGCCCAATAAAAACTTTTCCAACTCAACTTTTCTCTAACAGCCAAGATTAATGTAACCGTAGTTTTAGGGTGATGAGACATCCAATAATACTTCAATGCCACGTATGACATCAGCATCGAAAATACATGAAATTAAAATCTGCGCGCAATTTTTATAGTTTCGATAATTTTTTCATTTACTCTCAAAATACGGACGCGAAATTTATGTTTTCCATATCTTTAATTAAGTTGGTTACGAGGAAGCTAAAAGAAGTAAAATGCAGAACATGTTTCTGAATTTCAAGTTATAAAACGCGCAATATTCGTCAGGACTGCCAAAAATCCTACAGAACAGATTACCCAGCACCCATCATAAAAGCAAAAATAAAGGTTAACTCTTTATTTATTACTACAAATATATCGGAATATCGGCCATTCTATGTTTGCTTTCCGTTATTCTCAAATGAATACTATACAGCAGTATCTGCTATTTTATATATTTCTCGGTCATTTTTCATTGAGTATTCAAAAACATTGGCCGCATTATCACCTGAAAATCGGGATATACCTCAATTCATGATTACATCATTTCACTTCGGCCATATCAGTTGTTTTTTCCCCCTACTTTTTCTAAAATAAATCACAATACTAGCTCAACTCATCAGGGCATATAAAAAGTGGTCCCTTCTTCAACAGGAGACTTCCGATTTACTTATTTCAAAATCAGAAATCGATCTACGATTTACGACGTGTTTTTAAAACTAACCGAGAGAGAGGAGCTCTCACTCCTTTAATCGAGCAGTAAATTATTTCTATCCAACAAAAACAGAAAAGCGCAGAATACATAATATGAGCACATATTTGTCGTTGGTTTTTTCCAATGGGATCGAAATTATTGACAGCTCGATTGAGAAGGGATAGGAGCCTATTTTATCCCAACCCTCTCTCCCAGAACTACGTCGTAAATTGAAATAGTGTGTTATACCCCTTCCCATTTTGTGAGGAAGGTGGGGGGAGGAGCGCACCCAGGGTTACTGGATCTCAATGATTCCTTTTATCAGAACCAAGAATTCTCCGATCATGAATCTTTGACCAATTTTATTGGAAGATGGGAAGAGCTTGAAATTCAGGTTTTGAGAGGATTCGATTTCCATCAGAACTGAGGACCCCCGCCCCCGCAAGTCACTCCTGGTAGAACATCGACCATTATAGAATGCTCACACTTGGATGGATCAAACATCCTTCTCGAAAGTAAGTTCAACGCAGTCGCCTTGGTGGCGTAGTGGTAAGAATGACGGCTTTTGAAATCCAAAGGTCCCGAGTTCGAATACCGCTACAGCCAGCGTTTCAGGTAATGTCTACGTGCATTGTACAACTATTACCTAGGACGTACCGAGGCGCAACAGTTAGCAGCAGAGGTAATGGAAAAGCACGCAATCTGTTACCAGTATCTAAACGCTGTTAACTGGCCGGAGCGTCGGTGGGAGTGCTCCAATGGAACTCAGGGTTGTAATAACCCGGCTAGTGAAGTTGGCGTAGTACTACACGGACAAATGTAGAAAGCAACCTGGCGCTACTACATATGGCTCAGCACGTTAGAGGCATAGTGCAATGGACATTAAAGTCTGAGCACTCAGTGTAACCACCACCTCTCCCACAACATTTAACATTTTTTTAAGTTCAACATAAAAATAATATGAAATGTTGTTTTGCTCGGCTGTTGATTCAGTTTCATTTGGGGTATAAAATTTTATCCGCCCTCCGAAGAGGAGCTCGGGCGTACCACCAATTTTGAAATTTCGAATGGAAAGCTATCGAACCAATTGCTTCTGGACTGCTCATTCCGAATTTCATCAGATTTATAATCCGGTCCCGACTTGGCATCGAATTCGCTACCTACTCAGGGGCCAATATGATTTCGCTTTAAAAAAATTGAGCATAATATTGGAATAGGGGTTTTCTGAGTCGCTGATTCTGAATATCTCATCAAATTTTTGTCCGGTTTCAAATTCGACATTCTCCCCTTTTCGGGAGGGAACTCAAAATGATTAGACCAAAAAATCGAACAGATTTCCGAAATAGGTGGTCAGTGATCCCGAATATCTCATCCGATTTTTCATCTGGCCCGATTTGTGCCTAATTTAACCTAGACATTTATATTCTACTGCTCTCTTCATTTCTAAACCCTTCAATATACTTTATCTGGTGACTCGTGTACTCTGCTACTCAGGTACTGTCTTCCTTTTGTTGGTGGTTAAACCGCTTACCTTACTCACCTCCAATTCCTGCCCCAGCTTTTCCAGGTCTTCCTTGCTTGTATTTAGAAGTATTAAGTCGTCCGCAATTCTTAGGTTATTTAGCGGGGTGGCCAGTTCTCTTCCCCAAAAAATTCCCTTTTCCAACTTTTTCATAACAAACAATTTATAAAAAATTGAAAAATTAAAATAAATGTTTAGCTCAGTCTGACAGAAAATTGTGTAATACTTTCACATCACAAAATTTTCTTCAAAACCCCCAGACTATTTCGATATTATTTCAAAATTCCCCGACTCTTCCAGAAACTGGTCATCTTGTTCAGACATCTCCCATCTATTCTGGTTCCTCTGATCTCCCATTCTAGATTACCATGTCTGCCGCGTTAAACAGTTGGGTGACAAGGAGTCCCATTCTTGGACCCCACTTTTCTTACTTCAAATTCTTGCCCTTTCCAATCTCATATAAGCTTTTGAACCTTCGCACAGGTTTCTTAGTATATTTAAAATTTTGAGAGCTATGGAAAAGCTACCCCAAAAAATGACCTTAAATTACTTAAAATGAAAAAATTACCAAGCGGTCACTTTCGTATCATATACCTCATATTTAAGCCAGAGAGTTCGAGGGGGAGGGAGAGAGAGAGAGAGAGAGAGAGAGCCTCTACAAGATTTTATTCCACAAAAGAAGAGTACAACCCAGCAGAAGAGCTTTCCATTTTACTCTTGTTCACTAAAATTTTTGGAAGAGGAAACTGTCGTTTCAACAACCTCACTCCTTTGGGAAAGTGGTTCGGATACGGGGTTACACACGATTTCGAATTTAGGTTCTGGTGGCTCCGGGGCTCCCAATTCGTGAAATCTTAATTCTCTTCAATTGTCAGCAAGCAAAATAGGGGGGGGGGGAAAAGTGAACAGAGCAAATTAAAAATCTGCATTCTCTTCAGATACATTGAAGATTCGTCGTTTCTGATGACTTTTCTTGATATACGACGGGGGTACGGGTGCCATGGACACCCCCTCAATTCCACCCTGGCTACACAAAAATCAACTGGTTGGTACGTTATTTAATATACGTGGATAATATTCACCTGTTCGGCTTGAGGTGGGTTTTCATTGCCCTGTGAACAGAAAAACAAAAACAAAGCAAACGTTATCAATAATGTCGAGACAAGTGGATAATGGCACGATAATGAATACATAATAATAATATGGTGTCGCATTCTCGCTAAGACTGGAAACCAGCAGACATAGAAAAATGCGAATTCCGCTTTTTCTATTCGCCATCTTATGGCTAGTGTGTTACACACAGTTTCTCTGTACGCTGCAGGTTACTGAAAATGATTAAGTCGCGAAAATATTCGAAATGATTAGAAAACGACCTAATGTCGACAGGCCGATTAAGACGCGATCATTTTCTTCCACTGGTAACGACGTTGTACCAGGCTCCAGAGTCAACAATCTCACATCGTGATAGCGCAAAATATCATTTTATCCCACTCGGTACACACGTGATTTTTTTTGTTGTTGTAGTATCACATGAACTCATACTGATACTTTTTTTTGTCTTTCCTCTTCACTACACCAGATGTTCGTCTAACGTCAGCGTCTTGGAAATAATTAGGCTCCAGATGAAAGAAAGGAAGGAAATTAAACACTGGGTTCGTAGAATAGTCAGTTACACATACTGCCAGTAAAAATTTGCACGCAGATACAACATCCAAAAAGGCATACAGGATTCCAATCCAAATAAGCGAAAAAAGTAAGTAAATTTCGGAGGCGGAGGGAGTAAAAGTAACATTCTGCAACCAAATTTTTGAATGATGCCCATAAAGAGGACGTTCCACAAAATTAAGATAAAGGCCAGAGCAGTAAGTATGGGGGGAGGGGAGACACCTTCCCCGTCAAATAATAACAATAAATTAGCCAAAAATTCAAAATTTTTTCGCTCTTCAGTTTGAAAATCAAATAAAGTAACAAAGGTAGGTACGATGGCTTGTTCGATTTTGAAAACACTGAATGTTGCGTTAGCCTTCTGTGACAATCAGTCTTTTGACAATTTTTGAACGTTTCTCAACCGTTTTGAACGCTGGTAAAGAAGTTTTAGTCAAGTGCCGTATCTGTAGTCGGATGTTGGCCGTCGCGGTTTCTAAGGCGCAACTCTGTCAGAGTTAGTCGAGGTAGTTTGCCGTTGCTTTCCCTACGGTTGATTTTTGCTTCTCTGTGCCGGAGAGTGTGCAGCCACAGTTCACTTACTCGCCACGTGTTCGCACGACGTTGAGCAAGGTGTCCACGACGCGCACACGACAGTCTCAATCTTTCAGATCTGGGAGTAACGTGCCCTGTCATTGTAATGCTTTGTTCGTTCGAACTGGCGGAGCTACACGACGCGTTATTATTCCACTTCGACTGATACTGTAGTCACTGTATTCGCTAGAACAACAGTAAAGGATACTCGACAGGGTTGCCACTTTTTTTCAGGATTGGTTTTCCCTGACTTTTCCCGGTTTTCCAGGCCAACTTTTCCAATTTTCCCTGACTTTTTTACAGGATTCCGAGAAAGCCCAGAGGGAGGAGAGTCACAGAAACTTTTTACAATACAGATTTTTAAAAAATCGCTATCGAGAAGAAGAAGGTACAGATGTAATTTATGTAATATTTTTCAATACAGAGTGTCCAGAAAGTAATGCAACCCACTAAAATATAAAACACGCTAGCGACAAAGAGATTATATTTATATGATATTTACATGGTAGAATAGTACACAACTCTTAAATTAAATGTTGAAAGTGCCCGCCTCCCGCAGCCTTACACATCTGGACGCGTTTTATCAAGTTCTGAAAGACGTTTTTCAGCATTTTGACGTCAATACGGGCTATTTGCGCAGTAATGTTGGCCTGCAGCTCTGTCAAAGTCTTCGGATTATTTTCATACACATGATTTTTGAGATAGGCCCATAAAAAGAAGTCCGGAGGCGTTAAATCGGGGCTTCGTGGCGGCCATGTCCCACGCGAGATAACGCGGTTGTCAAAAAACTCCTGCAGGAATTCGAGAGTTTTCCCTGCCGTGTGTGCAGGAGCGCCGTCCTGCTGAAACCAGCACCGACGCTCGGATAGCTCCAACAAGGCGATAAAATCTTGGACTATTTCTCGGTATTTCTCGCCAGTAACAGTGTCTGAAAAAAAAATTGGCCCCACGACTCGTTTCCGAGAGATAGCGCACCAAACACCAATTTTAAGAGGATGAAGACTCGTCTCCTGAAACGCATGCGGATTCGTGCTAGACCACGTACGAAAATTCTGTGCATTTACGTAGCCGCTCAGATGAAACCACGCCTCATCCGTGAAGAACGTGTTATCGAGAATATCGTGGCGTTTGTGAATGAATCGCTCGAACCACGCACAGAACGCGAGCCGTTTCGGCCGATCCGTCGGTTTCAGTTCTTGCAATGTCGAGAACCGGTAGGGTTTTAATCCGTACTTACGCACGATATTATGGGTTGATGTCTTGGATAAGCCAGATGCTGCAGCAGCTCGGCGGATAGATGTGTGTGGATTCTCTTCAAATTCTGTAATAACTTTTTCGATATTTTTCGTGGTATGGACCGATGGTCTTCCTGCCTTCGGAAGGTTCTCAACTGTGTGATACGTACGAAAACGATCGATAATCCTTTTAATTGTTGATTTCTGCGGCACAGCGACATCCGGAAACGCATTTCCGAACCGGTCTTGCACAGTCGCGTAGGAATGGGTGATAAAATAATGCTCGATAATAAACGCCCGATGTTCTTGGGAAAACGGCATCTTGAACACGTAACTAAACAGCAGTAGTGCGAAGCGGAGACTGCGCCGCGGCAACGCGCTTATTGTTAACGTTGGAACGAGGACGCATCAGTGCAGCCACTAATCGCGCGCCGATTTCCCTATCTGTTTTTTTGTTGGCGTAGCCGCCCGCGTAAGTTTGGGTTGCGTTACTTTCTGGACACTCTGTATTAGAAATACTCAAAGAAAGTTGAGTCCATTCCAACAGATAAAAAAAGTTTACTCTGATAAAATACGAACTCGTTTGTTATTTTCAGAAAATTTCCCTGGCTTAAATGAAAATTCCCTGACTTTTCCCTGACTGACCAAATTCCCTGACTTTTCCCGGTTTTCCAGAAAGTGGCAACTCTGCTCGAATATCATTAGCTTTCCGGTGTTGGTAGGACTCGAATCCGAGACGCAAGGTTGCTAAGGGGGCAGGTTAACCACTCGGCCACACTGCGACTTATATCAACGTTAAAAATTGAAATTTTCATTTCAAATTCGAATTTTTACATAGAATGGGCTAAACTGAAAACCTGGGAATAGTGGAAATCCGTAATTGGGACAGTTCGTCCAATTTTGCAGGTTCATGATCAATGTTAGATCATTTTGGGCTCTGGACTCCGGGATCCCGGAAAAAGCTGACTTGAAATTTGAAGAGAATATTCTGGTTTATTTATCCGAAAAATTACTGTCTGTAGGGTTACGAGAGGAAATAGGGACGAAGGTAGGGTGAGCCTGTACAAAAACAGTTAAAAGTAAAAAGTTAATAAATTAAGGTTAAATGAATTGGTTCGGGGTCCAAAAAATAACAATGAAATAACAGGGTCCCACCAAAAATTCGGACACGGCGGAATCCTCTCTCCCTAGGGTCGCTAGTCAGAATATTCAAATCCATTTTTCGTAAATAAAATAAATTTTTCTCGTGAGTATGAAATTAATTTAAATTTAAGGGGATATTTCACTAATTTCTCCGAGAAGTGTTTTTTGCCCATTTCAAAAGAGAAATTGGGAACCAAAATTTGAGTGGGATCCAAAATGTAATCGGATACTGGGAATCAGTTACCCAATAAAGTCCTAATGTTTCATACGTGGTTTTATTTGCTCTACCAACAGGCAAGTTCAAATTCCAAAATCTCGAGAAATTCCAACATCCGCGTCACTGCAGCTCTTCCCGGCGGGAAGAAAATTGGATTGAGGTCTTGAAGCCTCAAATCTGAAACCCCTTCCGTGCCAACTGAATCATCAATAGTTTTTAAAAAGTGACTGCGGCCTTCTGAGACCATCCACTACTATTTGCCTAAACTTTGAATCCTCTCCCCCGCTAACTGGGCGATCAATAGTTTTTAAAATTTGATCGTAGCCTTTCGATACCATCTACGATTATTTGCCTCTACTTTGAAACCCCTCCACCGCTAACTGGGTGATCAACAGTTTTCAAAACTTGACCGTAGCCTTTTAAGAACATCCACTATTATTTCAAACTCGGGGGAGGAGAAGGAGGAATTCAAGATTTTTTTCTCATCGGAAGCGTTAACCGCACCACCTTGTATTTTCTAAATTATTAGATTATTAGAACTCTCTGGCTTCGCTCGCGAGTCCCGAGGCAAACGAAGGCATGCCAAACTGGGTGAATCTGGGATATTTCACTGAACAAATACTGAGTGGGCCTCACGACCCCATAAACATGAAAAATCTCATCAATCGCTGAACCTGGGTCGCGAGAAACATACTCGTACAATTATTTTAAAGAAAATCGACTTTACAGACTTTGAGTACCCTTGGCTCCCGACTCAAAACCAACACGCTGATTGAGCTGACCATCGAACTCGAACCACATACTAGGGTTGTGAAAATTCATACTAAAGATTTTGGCTGACTAGGTCCATTACAGACTATAGCTTCGGACGACGCTATTTCGCAATGGAACTTACATTTCGACTTCACATTCTTTAAGAGTAGTTTGATTAGGCCGATCTACGAACTTGACTCTCGTTTAATTTTTGGAAACATATCAAAATTTCACCTGCCTCACTCAAGCGCAGCTCTCGCATTCGTCGAAGATAATTTCAATTAAAAAAAAACTTGCATCTCTTGCTAAAGCTACACATTGCATGAAAAGGATTTGGGAAAAGTGACTCAAACATGACAGAATAAAACGACCTTTTAGGCAAATGAACTTTGCGTTATAGGACACTGGCGATATTCGTTTATTTATTTATTCATTTGTTTTAGCCCGGCGTTGTCCAACAATTGCGGGAGTTGTATTGCAGTTAAGAAGAAGAAATTCCATCATATCGTGTGTCGTGTTGCAATGACGACAGAGGTTTTGAGATTCGGTCGATCCGACCATTAGGGGAGGTGCACAGGGTTAAAATGTGGTCAAAATTTGCCTTGTCTTAAAGATTTCGCAAGCTCATAATCTATTCGGCTGTAGTAGAGCCATAAGGTTTGTTCAAAAGTTCGTTTACCTCTTATACAAAGAACCTGGTTACTTGTCTCGTTTCTGAAAAAGTGACTTAACGGCGGTCTTGTCTGAAAAAGAACCAAACGAAGATTTTTTTCCGAGAAAGCGAGTAAAGTGACTAGCTCCCCACCCTGAAAATCTTCTCCGCAGCCATTACTACACACGCGATTTCATTAATTTACAAGCATGTACACTTCGGTCGTTTTCGTGATCCGACGCCTGCCGTCGATTCGTTATAATTTGAAAAATTCTAAAGAGGACGCCGGCTATCGAAAAATTACCAACACGGCCGAGAGGCAACACGTTCAAGGTCGTTCGTGAATGAAAAAATTTCAATGCTATGTTGATTATTCGGGAAAGCGAACAAGGGGCGAGGTAAGGGTAGAGAGGGATGTCGTAGCATCCGACAAGTTACAACACACAGAAACAGAGAGAGTGAAAAATAAGTGTAATCTACGGACGGGAGGGCACGAGTCCACGAGTGCTCTACGCTGTTGTTGCTGTCAATACTCCACGAACTCCGGAGTACTGGCTATTAATAAAGCTATACATAATATAAATTATAGTAAAGTGTATATACGCGGGACACCGCATCGGGACGATATTATACATCCATCTATACGTATATACATCGTGAACTGTGTTAAATGAAGAAGGGGTGGTGGCGAGCGGGGGCAGCGTTCGTGCGTAAACTAATAATATTACACATTGTAGTACGGGTCGAAACCTATTGTTATCGGCGGAGCCTGGTCGGTTGGTCGGCCTGTCGGTCGGACGGACGTAAAATGCGGCTATCATAAGAGGGCCACAAGTCGACAGCAACGATCGAAAGGAAGCAGAGTGAATGTGGAAGTATACGCACTGCTGCGCTGCTGGTCTCTCTCTCTCTCTCTCTCACTCTTTCTCTTTATGTACTCTGCACTCACTACTGCTTCATGACGCTGTGGTCAGCCCGGTCACTATTCGCTACTGGCTGTCCCGAAAACATACGACAGACAGTGCCTGACCACGTAAGTACATCGTGCTCGCCGTCCAGTGCCACGAAGAGCGACAACACCGCCATTTTCAAGTTTTGATCTTTCGATTCGCGATCACCCGGGACTACGGATACATCTTCGCACCGGCTGCACGAAATAAGCTCACTAAATCCTACGACCAATGGTGACAATAAAACAACAGAAGGAACCCCCTCATTACAGCGATAAGTAACTCTTAACCCCGCTGACTGGGACTGAACTAGCGGTAGTACAACCTACGACGGTACAGTCTGTTCCAAATAAGTTTGCGAATTTCGTCGGTGCGTTCACACACTGAACAAACGGCGCGGTGCGCAGACATTCCGTGATAAGGGTGATAACAGCTATTTTGTTATTCTTAAGAAAGTAAAATCGGTGAAAGTGAAATAGGGTGGTCCAATGAGAACGATCGCCAAACGTCGAACTCATAGGAAGTAAAATGATAACGTGCGCGTTGCGCTTTGAACGGCTTTAGTGTGAATAGTCCCCTTTTTATTACCCGCCACAATAAGGAACTGCCACAACGTAGTCAAATTCGCAAACTTATTTGGAGCAAGATATTGGGATATAAACCTGCACTAGAGTGCGCTGCAAAATCACCTGTGCGGGTGTTAGCGGGGGAAAATGAAAAGGTGATCGTGTATATTTTCGAATAGAAACACTGCTATCTTCAAGAGGGGAACAAACGCGTAGAAATTACTCTGCCAGTGGAACTGATTATAATTCAATTTTTTTCAGCGATGATCTAGTTAAAGTTTAGGATAAATTTTCTTTGAGAGTGAAATTCTAATCGACTTAATGATAGTTGAAGATAATCTCCATTATCACTCATTCATACCCCTGATAAGACGCAATTGTGCCAACATTAGCAAATTTAATTTATATTCCAATTGTGTACAATGCTGGCACATGCTTGAGGTTTCAGCTAACGAAATCCTACGCCAGTGGCTGACAATGCGAGGGTAAAATAGACCTCCTCCCTTCCACGACCGAGTGACTAATCATCCCTCTGATTGGGACTGAACCAGCAGTAGCACGAAGGTAGTGCACTGTACTGGCAAATACTGGAATGTATTAATTTCTGAGAATATTCCTAGAATATTCGCGGAAAAGACTTGATAATATTATTTTTTGAAAATGTTCTCAAGGATTTTTTTGCAAAGGTATTATAATTACATATTGATATAGAAAATGAACCTGAAATTCGAATTTGATCTGTTCAGTTCATTTTCTAAGAGGGTCAGGTCACATTACACGTTGTAATTTCATGACCTTTTGTCAAACTGCAAATTTTACTACCGCCAGCTTCAATCTCAAAAACAGTTATTGAAGTCCAGGACCTGACGAAACGAAAAATCAAGAATCAGAACTCATTATTTCACACGAAGAGTAATCTTCCAAAAACGGCTATGTCCAAATTTTGATATTATGAATCATCAATCAAGGTGTCTACAAGAATGGAAAAATATAAATTCCTGACTTTTTCCAAACTTTTTTTTTCTCCTCTTTAAACCTTTACAGTATAGACAGTATATATTTATGTGTATACTACTAGACGCTATGGTTAAAATGAACTGAAATTTGAAGTTGATTTTTGGGTGAAAGCATTAGGAAGATGTTCACAGATATACATAAATATAGAGTGCTGAAGTAAAATTAAACGACAAAAAAATTTTCCGTGAGTTCATTCTTTGTTTTTTTTCCAAACTTCCTAAAAATATTGTTGAATTTCCTGACTATTTACAAACTTCCTGACCTATTTTTCAAATTCCTGACTTTTTCCAAACTTTCCAAATTTTCCAAACCTGTAGACACCTTGTCAATGGCATTTGATGGAAGCAACAAACAGGTCCTAACAGATTCATCAAACTGCCGTATTTAAATTTAAAGCAGGGTTGTTCCTCTACACGTAAAAAAAGTTTTTTGACGTTACGTATAAAATAACGTAGAACAGTGGTTCCCAACAGGTGGTCCGCGGACCCCCGGTCCGCGAGCTGATTCGAAAATGTTTTGTTCGTTAGGAATTTGACAGTTTTAGCAAATTTGAGGTATATTTAAATGCATTATATACATAAGGGGTCCTTGAAATTATAGGGATTTTTTCAGGGGTCCTTGAAAATTTTTTGTTGGGAACCCCTGACGTAGAATAATGATGTAAATGTAAAATAAACGTAGAATTACGTAGGAAAACTAAATCGCGTATTATAATGTAGAATAACGACTGGTTACAGTGATAACTGACAAGGAGATGTAGCCGGTAACCTGCAATTTAATCTTGATAAGTAATTGATCGTTTCGTATCCGCTGTTTGTTTACATTCAAGTTGGTCAGAACTATATAAGAATACACGCAAAAAATAGTTGTCATCGGACTTGGTCGCGATTGGTGTCATATTAAAGAAGATTCAAAATGCTACAAATGATGTTCTGAGGATATTTCTATTTAACTCGTGATTTTCAGGGAAAATGCTGTTGAGTTAGAAAATAAAGTTCCCGTTGTTTAGTTTAGGTAATTTTTAAGTTTAGCTTTTATCACACCTGGTCATTTTATCTTTCGTATTTTATATCGCAAACCCAAAAAACATTAATTTTTTTTCTTAGTAGGTACGACTGATTTTTTTTCTCTGTTATATTTTTCCTTTTTTTTTTTTTTTTTTTTTTGTTATATCGCCGATGAATACACAATTTTCTAAGTTATGTAAAGCCAATATTTTTATTAATTTTAACAAATGCATTGAAACGGTATTCTTCCATATATTCTAGCTTAAATTTCGGACCAAGTTGTTTGGCTGTGACATCACGGTGTCAGTCATTTCTGAAACGATCAATTTGTTTCCTTTGTATTCGTCTTTACGTTTTTAAAATTCCTATTCTCAAATTGTTATTCGATATTCAATACTGTTAAAATGAAAATAAAACGACAAAAGTGAAAGCATACAGAATTATTTCCTATTTTTTTGCTGTTTTCAAAGTTTTAAACAGTTGGACGCTGTTAAGCGTAACAGAACCAAGCGACCATCTGTTGACAAAATGAGTTATTAGTATCGTTGGAACGAGCGTAAAATGTAAAATTTTTCAAAATTGGGCCCCCGATTCAAAAATGTGTACTCATGTTAAAAAAGCTCATCCGTAAACGCTCTGTCATATAGTTTTCTACATGGCTCTCGAATTTCGAATCACGTGTTCTCAAAAAAAAAAGGGGAAAAAAAAGAGGATATTGTCGCTTGGTTCTCTTACGCCTAACAGCGTCAAGTTATTCTTGGCCGAAAAACTTAATATTTCACTATTTTACACCAAACATAGAACGATGTAAAAACTTAATTATTCTATGAATTATTTTACGTTATTCTACGAGTAAAATAACTGTAAATTTATTTCAGTAGTATAGAAAGGTTGGGTTCTGGACCGAGTTCACATTTCTGTAATTTACTGTTGAAGTGACATTTTTCTGAGTGAGTTCTGTTCTCTCTAAACCAAATTCACATTTCTGTAAATTTACTGTTGAAAACATTTTTCTGAGTGAGTTCTGTTCTCTCTGAATCGAGCTCACCTCTCTGAGCATTTACTGTTGAAAACATTTTTCTGAGTGAGTTCTGTATAATCCTAGACCGAGTTCATATTTCTGTGTAAGTATTGTTCTCTCTGAATCGAGTTCACCTCTCTGAGCATTCATTGTTGAAAACATTTTTCTGACTGAGTTCTGTATAATCCTAGACCGAGTTCATATTTCTGTGTAAGTATTGTTCTCTCTGAATCGAGTTCACATTTGTGTGTAAGTTCTGTTCTCTGTAACCAAGTTCACATTTGTGTGTAAGTTTTGTGTAATCCTAGACCGAGTTCACATTTTTGTGTTGGTGTTAAAAGAATTGATATTGTAATATAAAGTGGTCGAGTTTCCATTTTTTATCAGACCACTTTTTTTTTTCTAACTTGGATTTCAAATAATTTTTGTTTGAAATCTTAATACTAAAAAAAAAAAATAATAAAAATAAAAAAATAAAAATAATAAAAAAATAAAAATCGAAAATTGATAACCTAGTTTAAAAAAAAATTTAAAAAAAAATAAAAAAATAAAAATCGAAAATTGATAACCTAGTTTAAAAAAAAAATAAAAAAATAAAAATCGAAAATTGATAACCTAGTTTAAAAAAAAAATTTTAAAAAAATAAAAAAAATAAAAATCGAAAATTGATAACCTAGTTTAAAAAAAAAAAAAAAAATATTATATATTATAAAATGGAAATGATTGAAAGTAAAAGCAATAACTTTAATTTTGATGACTCTACACATTGTGTATCTAAAAAGATACCATCAGTGAAAGTGATTAATCAAGAACCTGTAGGCTTCTGGATGTCTAATGAAAATTTGATGTCTTGTGAGTGGAGAAAAAGTTGCAACGAGTCATGTTCAGGTGCCAGCTGTGTAGAACATTTTGTAAATACAAAACCGCACACAATTGAGACTCGAGATGGATCAATTCAAGGTAGGATTATCGATAAAAATCGTATTTTAATCATTAGACGACAATTTAAACTTATCAGACTTTCTCGAGATGATTACTCTTTTGCTGGTTATTGGGTAAAAGGAGATACAGACTATATTTCAGCACGTAAGTATCTCTTAGTGTTTCTAGATGAAAAGAATCATCCACTACATAAAGAACCAATCCAACTTACAGCTAGAGGTGTATTTCAGGTAGAATTTGATAAGAATTTATTAAAGTTTAGAAAAGAATTTAAAACAGTTTATAGTAAAACACGAGGTGTAATGTCAGATTTATGGTATTCTATGCTTGTGTTCTGTCCTACTTTTGTATCAAACGTAGTAGGTTCTTTAAAAAAGAGTAGAGCATGTTGTATTGAAAATTATATTGTTCCAACAGAATCTAATTTGAACTCTTTATGTGTAGGTAGAGATAAAGAAGTCTCAAAAATTGTTGAAGCTATGTTTAATGATTCTGAAAAATGGAAAGCTGAAAATAGTAAACCTTTCATAACCACATTAGTTTATTAAAGTTGTTATAATGTATTTTTATATGATTTTTCATATAAAAATAATACTTATTTGACTGTCTTTTTTTTCTTTTTCTTTTTTCTCATTTTTTTAAACACCTGTTCGATAATATTCCAACAGAAAATTATAATACACATCCAGTTGAATTTATTTTCTGAATTGTTCTCTGAATTGTTTTCTGATTGCATACCTATTTATAAGAATATTTTTTTTTTTTTTTTTTTTTTTTTTAGTTTTTAGGAGCAGGTCTAACCGCTCTAGATATAGGTTTGTATTCATAACAAACAGGTTGTTTCAAAAGAACAAATATTTCAGCTGTATTAGGAAAATCATCACGCCATGAGAATATAATTTGTACATTGGCTACATCTGTTTGTAGAGCGTCAGGTTGTCCTGTAAGATCAAAGCAAAAGATAGTATATTCTTTTTCAAATTGCACAAGATCAATTAAAACATCGTCTTTTCCATTGTAATTTTTAAAATATGTATATAAAGCTCCTGAATCCTTTTCATTAAAATTTAATCGCATTTGCTGACGAGGATATTCATAACCATTGACATTGAAACGTACATCATAAGGATTACAATGATCAAATTTACTTTTATCAGCAAAGAGATCATTGTTCCTTTTATTTTGGAAAACTACAAAAGCATATTGTGATGTAATATCTGTAGGAATTGACCACCTAAATTCTTTTCCTGATACACTACCAGCAGGTTTCTTTAAACATTGCCAATGCTCAAAATTCATACGAATTGGTATGTCTTTATTTAACAATGGTAAAACTTCTTTTTCAAGTTGTAATGAAAGCTTCACCACTGGCATTCTCCAAGTTATATACTTCAGATTCAATTCCACAGTATAATCTTTTAAATTTGGGTCAACTTGTAGCATATTTGTAACACCATGTTGTTCTCTTGCTAGTATCAAGGATTGACTAACATTAAAGAGAATTTCTTTATAAGTTCCAAAACCTAGAAACATATCGAAAGGTAATGCAACTTTGAAGTAACCATTCGCATCAACATTCATGTAATCATTATTTAGATTCCATCCTGCATTAGAATACTTGGTGGTTTTGGACAGTGAAACGAGACCATTAATGGTGCTGGCTACACCTGGATACTCCAATATATCTACCTGAACATCAGAAATTCTATAAATAATTTGCCTAAAAATATGGAGAAACCCATTATTAATTACTTGTACTGTACTACGATCGAAACTCGCAATTTTTTTGTCTTTATCACGTACTATCAGACGACCAGCTATAACTACCTCGCTTTTCCAAGGTAAAGTACAAATATTAGGAGTATTTATTTCAATTATAATTTCCTCATCTTTTTTATTTATATCAATATTATTAGCAGTGGAGAATTCTATTAATTCAAAACTTTCGTAACCATTCATTTATAGTATTTTTTTTTTTTTTTTTTTTTAATTATCGTACTTCACGTATGATTAAAAATGCCCAATATGTTTCACCATTATTTTCAAGTGGATTGCCATTCTGATCATAAAGGTTTAATACAATCTCGCTTATTTCTTTATTTCTCACTCTATAATATTGAGTTTCATTTGGTGTATAGATTATTTTTTCTCCGGGTAGTGATGATATAGGAAAATAAAAAAGTATTTTTTCATTACCGTTATTACATTCATTACATATCCCCTTAATGCTTTCAATAGGAAAAATTTTAACGTGGCTATCAGATTCAACTTCTTTTCCAGCTGGTATAATTTGCTTAGTAAAACCCAATATATTACCAACAGAAGTCACATCTCTTAAATCTATTATATGTGATGGACTCCCCATTATTATGGTATGAGCGTATTTATTTATTTTCAAGGTTATATTAGCAGCCCTAGCATGTTTACTTTCATGTATACATTTAATAATATCAGCTACTTCATAAATACCAGGATCAAGTACTATAGTTGTAGGTAATTCGTTCACCTCCTTATAAAAAGTAAGTGAATTGTTTTTAGTTACAGTTATATTGAAAAAACGATAAGATGTGTGGAAAGATTCTAACCCAATTTCCCATTCTTTATTAGGGTTGAGTCTAATAATGTCATCAACTCCACTAAAATCATGATAAAGAACAGAATCTGTACCGCTCATAAGCATACTGTAAGAACCATTTATATATTTCATTTATAGTATTTTTTTTTTAATTTTTAATAAATATTCTATGCACCGTCTACCACAATTTGTTTCATCAAGTTTTTGATCCTGCGTATAATTATAAGTAATTCTAGACTGTCCAAAATATTTCACTAATTCTGGTGGTGGAATGTTACCAAACGGTTCATAAAAATCAACTTGTGAATCATTCTTACAGTAAGCAGTCCAATGAGTTCCAGAGTGGTCTGAAGTGTCTAAATTTACAATTCCACATTCATATTTTTTGATTTTTGGTGGTAGCTCATCAAGCATAAAAACTCCTCTGAAATGAGGAATTTGCAATTTTTCAGCATATGCTTCTATTTCAAAATTAGTTAATGCGTCATTCTTGATGGTTATTTTTTTTTTTTTTCATTATCTAAGATTTTTTTAATTACTTGTTGAGTGATCATGTCACCCCCAATTTTTCTTTTTTTAACGCCATCGCATTTTTTTTTAACGCCATTTTTTATTTTTTTAACGCCATTTTTTATTTTTTTAACGCCTCTTTTATTTTTCTCAACACCTAAACAGTCTTTTTGAATACTACCATTAACGCCATTTTTTATTTTTTTAACGCCATTTTTTATTTTTTTAACGCTCTTTTTCTTTAGAACTTTGTTAGGTATTTGTAGATATTGTCCTATGCCTTCACCAGACTTGTACTCCAACTTTTCATTACGATGTTTTCTCTCTTCTACTAACTCGTCATTGGCTTTCTTATTATCAATTGCTTGCTTGGCGGTTGATATTAAATTACCTACAGTTTCTACTATTTTAGTACCTACTTCTACAGCAGGTTTAGCTGCTGCAATAGCAGCCAATCCTGCTAGGATAGCTGGTGGGAAGAATCCACCATTTTTAACCTGCTTCAGTTGTGTTTTGTTCAGTTTTAGCTTTAAACCTTTTTCCTTGGTTTTTGCTGTCTCAATTTGATTCACTTGTGCTTTTGTTAGAGGTAAATATGTTTCGTTCTGTGTGCTATTTTTAGTTCTGATTAAATTTTCGTATCCTAAATTTAGTACAACAGGTACCCCTTTCTCAACACCAATATTAATTTTGTCAACTTGTTCATTATCTGGATTGATAGGATATTTAATGTATCTACTTACTTTGATACCCTCACCTTTTTTTTTTCGATCATTGATTGCGGTTTCCCGATAAATATAAAATCCTTTACCTTTTTTTTCCTGTTTGTTAACATATAAATTATTCAAATAATTCATTATTTCTGGGAGATCATTGGTTGTAGTTTTTCGATCAATATGAAATCCTTTGCCTTCTTTTTTCTGATTATTGGTTATGGTTTTTCGATCAATATAAAATCCTTCACCTTTTTTAGGTAATATTTCATTAGGTAATCGCAAATGTTGTCCTAATCCACAGTTTTTACTCATATTATTTATATTATAAAATTTTTTATAAATTCCTAAACCTAACTTCTGTTTTAATTTCATTAAATTTACTGCTACATATGCTGGAATTTTTTCATCTAATTTAGCATTAGGATCTTTGACACGCTCCCAGGCTCGCCATGTGAATCTGTTATCAGCATAATCACGTTCATTAGGATCATCTGTATTTGCATAATCTACATCATGATCCATAGCTATTTCATCTAATTTATTTTTCAGTTTTACACCTTTTTGAATATCGAGGTCTGTATTCGAACCAGGACCAAGAGCTTTATATCCGGGCCAGTGAAGTGGAAATGGTACATATTTACCAATTGTATCCACAATATCACCACCTCTTTTAGATAATCCACAGTTTTTACTCATATTTATAGTAGAAAATTTTAGAAAACTGTTTTTTGAAGTTCCTGGCGATAAAATTTACCTAAAATTTCTTCACCCTTCAAATCTTTAATAGAATAGACGGGAGGGTTTGTGTGGAATACTTTGTCAACTACAAATATTTCTCTTGTCCAGTTGTTCTTATACTTGTTCTCAAAAGTTTCTTTCTTTTTGGGTATTCTCACACGATCTCCTTCCTTGAATTTTGGTTGCGTGGAGAAACTTGAAGAATACATTCTATGAAAAATTTCTTGTTCATTTGTTTTATTCACATCACAAGGACGCATTCCTATTGTTCTATGTACCCTCACATTATTATATTCGTGCAATATCTCTGGTATAAATGGAACCCATTTATGATTCTTATGAATCTCAAAAATTATTCTCAACATCCCATTAATGGTTCTGTTTACTCTCTCACCAATTGCTGATTTTTCCTCATTCTCTGTGTGATACATATGAATATTATATTTTCCCATTAATTTTTTAAAAACTGAATTTACAAATTCTGTACCTTTGTCGACATGTAATTTTTTAGGTGGACCATATTCGCTTTCTTCAATAATTTTCTCAAAAGCTTGAGAAACCTCTTTCCCTGTTTTTTCCTTGAGGGGTTTTATCCTGAGTACTTTTGAGAAGGTGTCAATAACTACTAACATATACTTATAACCCCTATTTTCTTTTGAATACTGGGACATAATTAATAAATCACCTGCCCAGATTTCATTGATTTCATTTGTGATAATTTTTCTTTTCTGAAATTTTTTTATCACAGGTTTATGAAGTTCTTTGGCTTCAAGTTCAACTAATGACTGCATTTTTTATATTACTTGACATTTTCTATTGACCTTCATGATAACCTACATTTCTGTCTTTTCCTCTAATATTTTTTGAACATTTCTGTGTTTTCCTCTAATATTTTTTGAACATTTTCATTTGTTTGTGGTAAATTTTCCTGCAATATTTTCTGAATATTTCCAGTTTTTTGTGAATTTTTCTCCAATATTTTCTGAATAATTTCAGTTGTTTGTGGTAAATTTTCCTCCAATATTTCTTGAACATTTTCATTTGTTTGTGGTAAATTTTCCTCCAATATTTTCTGAATATTTTCAGTTGTTTGTGAATTTTTCTCCAATATTTTCTGAATATTTTCAATTTTTTGTGGTAAATTTCCCTCCAATATTTCTTGAACATTTTCCTCCAATATTTTCTGAATATTTTGATTTGTTTTTGATATATTTTTCAATTCTGTTAAAATTGCTCCTAATTGGGTAATATTGAAAAGTGAATTCTCGCAGGTGGCAGCCAATCCAACTACCTGCCGCGTAATATTTTTCAGTTCAGTTACAGCTGATTGATCATGTTCAGTAATCTTTTTCAGTTGTGGTAAAATACTGCTTGTGTTATCCTTTATATTGTTTATGTACTCTTTCACACCATTAGCATACTCTATTATACCAACAGTATAATTTTCATTATTAATGACATTTTTTATACATTGTATTATCATATCTGAAATTTCGCTAACATCTTTTATGACAATTTTCAGAACAGACTCTAAGATTTTCCCCGTGTTATTCTGAATTTTTTCAACTGATTCATACAAATAATGATGATTTTTTCTAGTAAACATTTATTATAAGGTTTTTAAATTTTTTTTGGCTTCTATCAGTTCCTCCCGAATGTTGGTCATTTCATTGAATATTTGTGGATTATGATTACCTGCTTCCCACATACCTTTCAGTATTGTAAATCGATCAATTAATTCTTTAGGATCGTTCCAATATTTATAATCAGTCTGATTGGTATAAATTTTCTTGAGGCCAGAGCCACGATGTGAAAGTATGAGTTCCTTCTCAATCAACATAGGTTGGATGAAATTTAAATATTTGTACCCACGACTACTTTTAATTTGTCCATTCTCAGAACGATAAGATTCTGTACTGAGAATAATTTTTTGATAATTTTTCAGGTCTTCATCAGTATAATTTTCAGGTTTTTGCATAGTTAGTAATTCCCATAGTCCTTGTGTTCCTGGATAAAGGGTAGTGTCATTACTTAGCTTAATATCAGCACGATTATTATCAGCATAATGATGAACTTCCATGAGTCGTGCATTTCCTATATAATAATCTTTATTTTCGTATCTAATACCAAAAGTTGAATCGGTAGGTATTTTTTTATTAGTATAGTAAGACAAATATCTACATGCAAGACTTTGAGACATATCAAATCCTGGTGTTTCCTCTGACCGTTCATAGGTAATTTCTCTTGGTTTGTCAGCAATCATAGGTAATACTGGTTGTTGTATTACAGGCTTAAGGTCTTTTATTGTATCAATGATTGGTTTATAGTTTTCTTCCATTTCTAGTTTTCTATTCACTTGACCTAACTTTGCACATTCAATATTTTTTTGTAGAAGTGCACGTTGTTTTACAACAAAATCAATATCATTTGAATTATAATCTGTTAGCTTTCTCATTTATAATATAAAATTTTCCTCAAATTTGTATTTGAACCTACCATTTTTCTGATCACATTCTTTATCTATAACTACAAAGTCATACGGTTTTTGCCAGCAATCATTACATATTGATTTGAACTGATTAAATGTTATAGTCCTAGCATATTCGTTATAAATATGTGTCAGATTGGTAAGATCTTGTTCAAAAAGAATTAAGTAATTAAAATTATCTCTAATCTGTTGTTTTGGAATTTTTGAATATGTTTGGGATAAATAGTAGCATGAAATATCATTATGACGACTCCATGAATAATATTTACCTATTTTATCATGGTTTTCTGTGTAGATATCATCAAAGATTACTACTGATCCTTTTTCTATTTTATTAGGGTCTGGTAAATCCTCGAGTGATACTGTATGAAATTTTTTGTTTTTAAGTTTCTCGTTTTGCAATATTTGGCGAAACTTTTCATACTTTGGTTGATTAGAAGTATTTGAACATAAATATACATTATCAGGTAATGGTCTATCCACTAATATAGTCAATAAAACATTCGTTTTTCCAGACCCACTAGGACCACATATACAACATCTCATTATATTAGGAAACACTTCCTTCAATCTACAAGTTGGAACACTATTATCAAAGTTTAAAACTTCAGTCTTATTCTGTATTTTAGTTCGTTTCATTTATTATACAATATTTTTTATAGCCATATGGAAGTGTATTCATTTCATCAATTAAGTATCTTTTATCATCATAAGGAGATAGTGCAATTTTATTGATTGATATAGTATACAATTTCAGCTTTTTGGAAACAATTCCATGCACAATTTCCTTAGTTTGCTTGCTATTGAACAAACAGTTTTTGTACATTTCAAATTTCATTCTTTCTATATTCGATCTTTTAATTCCCTTACACACTTTTTTCTCTTTCGATGTGTCGTTTCTGAAGGAGTACATTTTTGATCTTAGTCCTACCCACTCTCTTATTGGGATTCCTAAGTATTCATCCTTGAATAATCCTGGAACTTTTTTGTTTACTTGAGGCATCCAATCCATTAAATAATCTGAAGTGTCGTAATAATTTAGATTCTCTTTTATGTCCTCATAAACATCATCACATTCTATATAAACAATCAATGAATCTGTATCAGTTCCTAATAATCTTATTTTGTCTCCATATTTCGTTTTTAAAACATTGTAGTAGAACTGGAACATTAATAATTTTGACAACTCCAGAACAACAAATCCCCCAAATATTGGTTTATTCAACTTTACTTTCTTATTTTGAATGTGAAGTAAAACAGTTTCTTCATCAAGAACAACTCTTGTTTCAAACTCATTCTGTTTAAGAAATGAGTCTAAAGTAGTCACTATTTGTACTGTACATCTTTTTCTAACGTTCTCCATCTGTTTGCCATAGACACTATTATTGAGTAATTTATACAGATCTTTCTCATGATCATTTTTTGCTTTTTGTCTTAAGCTTGTATTCATATCAATATATGGTTTCATCCAAGCTTTTTGTTTGAATCTTATGTAATTATTTATACTCTTTAAAACTATACCTTGTTTCAAGCATTCTTTCAACATTCTGTAATCAATGAGATAATTATGTTTTGGGTGTAGCGTACTTATTAATTTACTCATTTTTGGTTTATTACCTATTTTTTGTTCAATCAAAATTTTTTGAAAATCTGACAATTCTGATTCTCTAGGTACATATTGTTCTGGAAGCATGGGATAATCTTTAAATTTTTCGTGTAATTCTGAAGGAATCTCAAGATCAGCTATAAAAGTATATCCATACTCACCATTGTCATCTAGAGTAAGAATTACATCTTGAGTAAAGTCTGATGGTTTATAAGTCAATTTTTCAAATTTGCTTTCTAAAGATTTCTTTGCTTCGGAATTTTTTGCTTGCGCATCTTCAATTTGATGGGCTAGCAAATTATAGTTCAAGAATTCACCTATTGGTAATGGTTGACTCAGAGCCCACCCATATAAATTATTACAATCTAAATATAGAATATAACTGATATGCTTTTTACTATCCCAAATTCCTTTCTCTTTGGCTTTTTCTTTGCTTAATTTTATCGTTTTTCTTTCTTTCTCATCGTAAAAGTAACAATTATTAGCAAGAGCGTGTCTATGAGGAATGTTGGAAATCCCTCCTCTTATTCCTTTCTCATAAATTTCATAATTTTCTTGATCAGTAATTAGCTCAAGCGATTGTTTCGTGAATTTTAAAGAAGCACTATCTGATAAATGTGGTGCTGAAATATAATATACAGGATCTAGTCCATAATGTTTATAACACATTTCCCTAAAATTATCAAAAATATCTTTTGTGAGAATTGTATCTAGTTTCAAGTATAAATCATGATAATCTCCAAAATTTTTACATCCAAAATATTTGTAAACTTTTTTTGCTTTTGATAAATCGTCATCAGATATATGTTTATTATTTAACATCGAATACCACGCCTTTTTATCTAATGGTAATTGCTCAGAGAATTTATCATAAGTACTAACCCAGTCATAAGGATAAATCCCCTTCTGTAAAACCAAATGTAGGTCTTCTTTTTTAAATTCTCTCAATATATTTTGAAATTTATTATAATTAATTGGTTTTGTCAATTCAGAATCACAAATTTCACATTTTGCTGCATATTTTAAAATACCATTCTCATTTATTGGTAAAAATTGTCCTTTCCTAATTTTCTGTACTTTTTTACACCTAGCACAAAAACAGTCATTCACTTCTGCTAGATTTTTTACTGCTTGATCTAAACTAATTCCCACAAAATTTAATGTGTCAATAAATCTAAATTCCATTTCTATAGGTATTTTATCTCCTTTCCTACTTATTTTCAGTTTTTCTCCTTGACAAGAGGAACATTTTTTTAATATTTTGTCCCAATATTTTCTTTTACAAGTGCAGCAATAAGTGGAATCTCGTTTTACTTCACAATGATCTATCACCACCTTTTTGGAAAATGTTTTATAATTTTCACAATTTTCTGCAATAATTTTCACATCATGTTTCTCAGAAGGCTCCCTCTCGTTCCCACTAAATAATTTTAACAACCATTGTAAAAATATTTTGGAATCGTATTTTAAATTATGAATCAAAATTGGAATGAATCTTGGCATTCTTAAATGCGAGTTGCACTCTCTACAGGCTACCCCACGAAATTTTCCTGTATAATGATCATGATCTCTAACTTTTTCATTTTCTGCAAGAATCTTGTTACATAAATGACAGTGAGAAGTTTCTTTGAATTTGATATCTTCATCTTGTCCCCAAATCATTGGCTTATTAATTCTTCTTATCTTGTTGTATGCGCGAGCATGTTCTATTAACCAAGAATTGAATTGATTCATCAAGTTTTGTACATTCGAGTCTCTAACCAGCTGTGTTCCTTGTTGGTCAGAATAGAAACAAAAACTGTTAGCAATATGTTTCTGGAGATATTTTGTTGATTTAGTTTCTTTTTGCATTTTTTCCAATAGACATTCAAAATCCAACGTCACTGTGTATGGATGATATTGTTCTGCCCCATTTGTGCAATATTTTCGAAATTTCTTCTCTTCATTTGGCATTTCTATATTTTGCTCATCATTTATACAATTTTTTAAATGTTCCTCATATTTTAATTTATCTTTAAATCTTTTATGACATTTCATACAAATTTCTACATGTTCATTATATTTATGTATTTTTCCTTTTAATAGAGCACTCAAGTTTTTTATCCCAACAATATGATCCTTATACTGTAGTAAATTTACATGGTTTTCACTACTAATTGGTTTATAAATTAAAGAAAATTGACCAATACCCTCTTCATCTTCCTCATACTTATAAATATTGATAGATATACCTAGAAATTTTTCATATTTTTTAATATTTTCTGGAATTAAATTAACTGGATATTCCATTTTCAGTTCTTCATATTTCGTGATATCATAATTTGAAACTCGATCTACATGATTTGTAACTGAATTCAAAACACTTTCCAACGCATATTCAAAGCATCTAAGATCTTCTTGCTTGAGACACTTGAAATTTCTATTTTGAATATTTTTCACATTAATACAACACTTTTTTGATTGAATAAATTTGGGTAATTGAATATAAGTCCCACCACGTAAAGGGTCATTTTTATCAGATTGAATATTTATTTCAATAACTTGATCAAATTTATATTTAGTATTTTGAGCAGTATAACTCTCATACTTTTTTATAACTTCATTTTTTGCTGAGATTAATGCACTTTCAATTGCATTCGAATCTACTATAATATGATGCTTTGATCGAAAATATGCCTCTTTATCACCTATTTTATCTCCAGTTGTGTGATCTATTTCTATATAGTTTACAACTGCTATTAATCCTATGTTTATTGCCTTTTTCTTTTTCATCTCACTTTTAAGCTTTCTATCAAGAAGTTCTGTAATTTTGTCTAAATAAATTCTTAAATCATATTTTGCAGGTTCGTATACTATAGAGAATTGATTTACCATATTTTTCCAACACCCATCTATCTTTCTCACACTAGGACGAACTATAGGCTCATCAAAACTATCATCATCGAAATTAAATTCTTGGAGATACTTTACATTTTGAGATTGTAAGAATTTTTCAATTATTTTAGCTCTAGTTAAATTTTTGTTTCTTTCTCCAACTTTTTTAATGAGTTCTTTTTTCGTTAATTTATTCAGAATCTCTCTCTCAAAATTCGAACTCTGTCTCTGTATCTTGTCTCTAATTTCCAATAATTCAGATTTTTTCAACTTAGATACACCTTTCACTCCACAATTTCGCAAATCATTTCTTAAATCTTTTGCTGTTGTTGTTGTCCTTCCATGCTTAGATCTGACATGTCTAGCATAATTTTTGTATGTAATTTTTTTATTACACTCTATACACATTCTCGGTGCATATTTTTTATTTATCGTTTCCATTTTATTATATATAATTATTATATATAATTATTCTTTTAACGTAATTCAATTTTTTATTTATCGTATTTCTTCATTACACGCTAATTTATGCACGAAAACAACCAAATAATTAACAAGGTTAGCGCAATCAATTAAATGATAACACCATCATGGCATTGAAAAAAATTATACATGAATCGAATCTATACGGCGATGATAATTTATTCATAAATATGAGAGTGCTATGTTTGCATTTTCAAACTCATATGTAATGTTGGTTACGGGCTTCGTAAGTATATATACAAATTTTAAATAACACTCTATCGGAGCTAGGAGCTGTACATTAGGCTTCCTCCCCATATTAGACGGAAGTGCTAAAGAGGGGAAAGGTCCGTACACCTCACCTAGGCTAGTTCCCCTCGGGATAACAAACTGTAACCGTGACTGAACAGCGTCACGGCGGCAAATCAAAAGTGTTATCTCGGGGTCGACGATGTCGAGTTACTAAGTCTCTGTAATCAGCGCTGATTAGGTAGTAACATTCAATGCAAAATAAATAAAAAAAAAAAACGCTGTACTAGATCTCTGACGTACTCCGATGGCGCGGGTGCACACGCGTCGCTGGGTGCTTGGAGGTCGAACTACAGTGAAAAAAAAAAAAAAAAAAAAGATAACACCGGGTTTAGACTCGCGTACTCTGAGCTGATATGAAGCCGGCCATATCAGTCTCGGATGCGTGAATCGACGGCCTTGGTGGAAAAAAAAAAAAAAAAACTCTCAGAGTTTCCACAGCCTCCCGCGGACAAAAAAAAATGCAAATAAAAATTCAGGGCGTTCGCGGGGGGCAGTGGTTTTGCAAAATTTTCTCGTGAGTTTTTTGGCATTTTCCAACGGATTTCAAATAATTTTTGTATGAAATCTTAATAATCTATATTTTCTATTTCTCCATTTTTAAATGTAATATTTTTTTTAGTTATTTTTTTTAAAAGTATTAGCATTTTAATTTTTTTTATATCTTCTTTACTTTTTCCCGTTCTAATTGCAAAATTTTCTATCATTGTATCATTAATATTTTTTCTTGAAATATTTTGATTTTCTTTTTGTTCTTTAGATTTAAATGTCTTTCTAATATCTTCTACAAATTCTTTCTCGCCTTTTTTTTCTAAATCTTTATAAAATTCTTTAATTTTATTTTCAGGAATAAAGTCATAAACAATATTTTCCATAAATTTATATAGATCTGTTTCCAAATAAATATTAATATATTTAAAACATTTAAGGAATTCAATGTTTTTTAATTCGCAATGATAATTTTTAAAAGTGTTATTCATTTCCGTTTTTATATGAAAAATCATATAAAAATACATTATAACAACTTTAATAAACTAATGTGGTTATGAAAGGTTTACTATTTTCAGCTTTCCATTTTTCAGAATCATTAAACATAGCTTCAACAATTTTTGAGACTTCTTTATCTCTACCTACACATAAAGAGTTCAAATTAGATTCTGTTGGAACAATATAATTTTCAATACAACATGCTCTACTCTTTTTTAAAGAACCTACTACGTTTGATACAAAAGTAGGACAGAACACAAGCATAGAATACCATAAATCTGACATTACACCTCGTGTTTTACTATAAACTGTTTTAAATTCTTTTCTAAACTTTAATAAATTCTTATCAAATTCTACCTGAAATACACCTCTAGCTGTAAGTTGGATTGGTTCTTTATGTAGTGGATGATTCTTTTCATCTAGAAACACTAAGAGATACTTACGTGCTGAAATATAGTCTGTATCTCCTTTTACCCAATAACCAGCAAAAGAGTAATCATCTCGAGAAAGTCTGATAAGTTTAAATTGTCGTCTAATGATTAAAATACGATTTTTATCGATAATCCTACCTTGAATTGATCCATCTCGAGTCTCAATTGTGTGCGGTTTTGTATTTACAAAATGTTCTACACAGCTGGCACCTGAACATGACTCGTTGCAACTTTTTCTCCACTCACAAGACATCAAATTTTCATTAGACATCCAGAAGCCTACAGGTTCTTGATTAATCACTTTCACTGATGGTATCTTTTTAGATACACAATGTGTAGAGTCATCAAAATTAAAGTTATTGCTTTTACTTTCAATCATTTCCATTTTATAATATATAATATTTTTTTTTTTTTTAAAACTAGGTTATCAATTTTCGATTTTTATTTTTTTTATTTTTTTAAAATTTTTTTTTTAAACTAGGTTATCAATTTTCGATTTTTATTTTTTTATTTTTTTTTTAAACTAGGTTATCAATTTTCGATTTTTATTTTTTTATTTTTTTTTAAATTTTTTTTTAAACTAGGTTATCAATTTTCGATTTTTATTTTTTTATTATTTTTATTTTTTTATTTTTATTATTTTTTTTTTTTTAGTATTAAGATTTCAAACAAAAATTATTTGAAATCCAAGTTAGAAAAAAAAAAGTGGTCTGATAAAAAATGGAAACTCGACCACTTTATATTACAATATCAATTCTTTTAACACCAACACAAAAATGTGAACTCGGTCTAGGATTACACAAAACTTACACACAAATGTGAACTTGGTTACAGAGAACAGAACTTACACACAAATGTGAACTCGATTCAGAGAGAACAATACTTACACAGAAATATGAACTCGGTCTAGGATTATACAGAACTCAGTCAGAAAAATGTTTTCAACAATGAATGCTCAGAGAGGTGAACTCGATTCAGAGAGAACAATACTTACACAGAAATATGAACTCGGTCTAGGATTATACAGAACTCACTCAGAAAAATGTTTTCAACAGTAAATGCTCAGAGAGGTGAGCTCGATTCAGAGAGAACAGAACTCACTCAGAAAAATGTTTTCAACAGTAAATTTACAGAAATGTGAATTTGGTTTAGAGAGAACAGAACTCACTCAGAAAAATGTCACTTCAACAGTAAATTACAGAAATGTGAACTCGGTCCAGAACCCAACCTTTCTATACTACTGAAATAAATTTACAGTTATTTTACTCGTAGAATAACGTAAAATAATTCATAGAATAATTAAGTTTTTACATCGTTCTATGTTTGGTGTAAAATAGTGAAATATTAAGTTTTTCGGCCAAGAATAACTTGACGCTGTTAGGCGTAAGAGAACCAAGCGACAATATCCTCTTTTTTTTCCCCTTTTTTTTTTGAGAACACGTGATTCGAAAAAAAGAGGATATTGTCGCTTGGTTCTCTTACGCCTAACAGCGTCAAGTTATTCTTGGCCGAAAAACTTAATATTTCACTATTTTACACCAAACATAGAACGATGTAAAAACTTAATTATTCTATGAATTATTTTACGTTATTCTACGAGTAAAATAACTGTAAATTTATTTCAGTAGTATAGAAAGGTTGGGTTCTGGACCGAGTTCACATTTCTGTAATTTACTGTTGAAGTGACATTTTTCTGAGTGAGTTCTGTTCTCTCTAAACCAAATTCACATTTCTGTAAATTTACTGTTGAAAACATTTTTCTGAGTGAGTTCTGTTCTCTCTGAATCGAGCTCACCTCTCTGAGCATTTACTGTTGAAAACATTTTTCTGAGTGAGTTCTGTATAATCCTAGACCGAGTTCATATTTCTGTGTAAGTATTGTTCTCTCTGAATCGAGTTCACCTCTCTGAGCATTCATTGTTGAAAACATTTTTCTGACTGAGTTCTGTATAATCCTAGACCGAGTTCATATTTCTGTGTAAGTATTGTTCTCTCTGAATCGAGTTCACATTTGTGTGTAAGTTCTGTTCTCTGTAACCAAGTTCACATTTGTGTGTAAGTTTTGTGTAATCCTAGACCGAGTTCACATTTTTGTGTTGGTGTTAAAAGAATTGATATTGTAATATAAAGTGGTCGAGTTTCCATTTTTTATCAGACCACTTTTTTTTTTCTAACTTGGATTTCAAATAATTTTTGTTTGAAATCTTAATACTAAAAAAAAAAAAATAATTGGATCAGTGTAATAATAATTAACTTACAACGACACTGTTATTCGATCATAATTACGTTTCTCATTTAGCTGGCGCCGCAACCGAGATATTATCCTGTTTAAAATTAATAATGTCGACTGGAAATTTGAATCCGGGTCCTCTGCGCAGGCAGCAGCCACTTCAACGTACTACACAATAAAGGAAAATTGGTGGCTTACCGAAGAGCGCACAACTCGATTTTCTACCCTATTAACTTTCAATAGGAATTTCCATTCTAGTTTCGGCGAATTTCTCTAGTGGTTACCCCGTACAAGGTACTCGAATATTTTCCATCATCGAATCTGGGAAATCGCGGTGCAGACACTCCAGTATTTTCCATTATCGAATCTGGGCAATTAATTTTACTCGAACGTATTAAATTGCCACCGCTCTGTTCGCTTTATTCTAATTACAAGTAAAAAAAAAAAAAAAGAGTTATGTCCGTTCGATTGGTGCGCGGAAACCAGCGCAAGGTTCAAACGAATTCATACATAAATATCTGTCGACTTCCTTCTTTTCTCTTTCGCCCCCTCCCCTCCTCAAACGCTCACTTATTCTCTCCAAGTTCACGAAGCACTTCCCCGATGTCATTTACCGTCGACCTTTTACCGGCGAGTTTCATTTTGTTCAGTTCGCGAGTCCGAATTCCGGAAATACTTTCTCAGCTTCATAATTCAATAGCGGCGGCGACTGAACAGACAAGCCGAAGAAGAAAATGGAAGTAAAAATAAATAAATAAATAAAAATAAAGGAAATCGTAATACGAATATCCTACTTTGTCCTGTTCGTGACAAGTGTCGGCGCGGCAGGGCGACGCTCAGATTCTCAATTACCGTTAGGCGTCGAGAATTTTCAAAAAACTTTTTATTCGTTTTCTTCACTCTTGCCACTGGTCGGTAATTTAGCATTCGAGCCTCAAAGAGGGCTGTGTGAATAACTTTCGATCACGCACTCTGTTAATGGACTCCGACCATTATTGTTAAGCGATTTAGGGCGATCGTTATAATCGAGTGAAATAGAGATATGGTAAATGAACTGAGTACTACTAAAGGTTCAGTTGTAGTATACAGCAGATAATACCGAAAAATAAGGTCAAAATAATATTAAAAACGAAATCACTGACTTCCGGAACCTGATATACCTATCGTATTTTGGAAAATTTTTCCACTTTCAACCGATCCACTCCTTCCTATTGGAAATCCAAATTACCACTCTGGAGTCAAAATAATACCAACAGTGATTTTCATGGTCTTCAAAGTCCCCAAAAAAGACACCCACACTGCACTCATTGATTTTCCAAATTTCAATCCTCTGTATCCGAATCATAGGTGTCAAGAACCAATCATGTTCTGTTCACATCAGGGCGCAGACAGATACATTTGAAGAGTGTTATTCTAACAACGGTTAGGTTCAAAATGCGCAAGTTTGAGTTATCTGCGTTACTAGATACAATAGAGGCAGGTCCGGAAAATTCAGGGTATCTAACAAATTTGAAAATTAAAAATATTGGACTTTCACTTGACTATTTATGTTTTACCACGGCCAGAAAACGAAGGGACCACGCTTATGCTTGAGCACTTTGGTGGTGCAAAAAAGAAGTCAAGAAAGATAGGTTGGGATTTTTGATTCCAAGAATGGACATTTTTTAAATCTTTATCGAGCCTATATTAAAATGTATTAAAAACGATTGAACTTTTACAGGACTTATTGGACCATTTTTCAAATATGGAACTTATTGGCCCGGTAGATACCCTGAAATCCCACCGAACTGCCATATCGTTATCAGCAGGACCCCGATTTTTAGACGAAAACCTCTTTTTTCCTCTAGCCTAGCTTATACCAATGAGCTAACTCTGATACTGCCTTTTTCCAAACCTATTTTCTCTTGAAAATGACTTTTCCGCCTAAAATTGATGTTTTGAGAAACTTCTTGGTACTTGGGTCAGGGTGCCTGGTTCGTTTCTCAAGTGAAATTCCCTGACTTTTCTCCGACTTTCCCAGACATGTTTCAAGGCGGTCCAAAAAGTGGCTAAATGAAATTACAAAACGTGCTAAAACATGTGCGCAATATTCAAAATTTTGCAACTTAATTACGAAGAATAAGAATATAAAAACAAAACCAAGATATAAGGATAGAAAAAAAACCTTAATTTGCTTCATTTCGGCTTCAACCACTTCAAAGGACAACATACGAAAGAACAATTTTGGAAGCTCTCGTACATGCATTATGTTTTTTCTAGAAATACTTCCTAAAATCCCTGACTTTTCCAAACTGGGCATCCTGCGGGTAGAAATCCACTTTTGGAGACTATTTTGTCAATTTTCAATTTTCTGAGAAAAAATAGTCTTAAAAATCCACTTTACTTGGGGAAAAAAAAAAAAAATAGAAAAATCGTAACAATCTAGCCAACTGTTGTTCTCCTTCTGATGTTCAAATGTCGCACTACAAGTCGTTATTTGAACTCCCCGTTTGGACATTCTACAACAGATACGGAAAAATGTCGGAGAATCTTTCCAAAAGAAAATTCGTACTCGGAAAATTTTCAAGATAATGTTATTCTGATACCAGTAATGTCGTAAGTTGCGATGACAAAAGCGAGAAGACGAATACTCGTGTCCACATTTAGAGAACTGTTTGAGAGGAGGGGGAGGCTTGGGGGTAGTAATTGGGCCGCAGTAATAACTGAAAGGTATACTTCGGGGAGGGAGGGCATCGATGAGTGGAGCGAGAATATGACAAACATGGGACAGTTGTACAATCAACGTTCCAAGTTGGAAGTTCACTTGAATTCCAGTTCCAGCAAATGATGGATACGACCAACCCTCACCTGTATATGCCGCTAATTATTTTATTCTTGGCAAAAATGTTGAAGTATAATACAACAAAAAAAGGAAATCGCCAACTTGTTGTTGAGAATTTTTCTTATTACATTGAACGTGAAGGGAAAGAAAAGAATTTAATTAGGTGGAAGTGTTCAGAATACCAAAAGTTCAAATGTAGAGCTCGGTGTGTTACTATTCATCAAAAAATTATAATGATGAGTGGTACACACAACCATGTCATTGATGTAGCTGCTGTTGAAGCAAAGGAAGTATTGCAGAATATAAAAGAGGAAGCCCAGATAAGTCATCATGCTCCAAGGTAAATAAAATTCAAATGCCTTTAATTTTGTGAAAGAAAAACAGGTGACCGTGTATAGGTTAGGTTTTTAAAAACGGATTTTCTTTTTTTTTAATGAAAGATTTGTCATTGGAAGTAACGTTTTCAGTAATGCTGGTGACAACTTTTTCTTATATTCGATTCTTGGCCTACAGACAACAGAACTTTCGTATTTGGTATCACAAAAAATTTAGAATTACTTGGCTGCGAGTGATGTGTGGTTTGCAGACGGAACGTTCAAACATGTTCCTTTATTATTTTAAAGCTATATACACTTCATGCACTCGTGAGGGGTTGTACAGTACCACTCATCTATGCTTTACTGCCAGAGAAAAGTGAGGATGTTTACAAGGGGCTATTGGAAGCACTACGGGAAAAAGAACCACGCCTCAACCCTTCGACAATAATAACCGATTTTGAAAAGGCTGCCATGAATGCGTTCGCTTCCTCATTCCCTACGTCAAACCTGCATGGCTGTTTCTTCCATTTCAGTCAAGCTATATTCCGTTGTGTTCAGTCCCATGGTTTTCAAAGAAGATATGAGTCAGACTGTGACTTTGCTTTGAAAATGCGTTTCCTACCAGCCCTGGCGTTTGTCCCTCAAGACGAAGTTATCAAAGCCTTTAATGTACTAGTCGATGACGAAATTTTACCAAAGGAAGTGAATGACATAATTACTTATTTTGAAGATACTTGGATTGGGTGGCCTACTCGGCATGGACGACGCCGAAACCCTTTATTTCCACTTGGCATGTGGAACTGCCACGACAGTGTGCTAGAAGATCTACCCAGAACTAATAACAACGTAGAGGCCTGGCACCTTGGCTTCGAGTCTTCAACATCTGGCCACCACGAGAATATTTGGCGCACCATAAATAATTTGAGAAGATCGCAAGCCGTAACAGAAGTGACAGTCGAACAAAGTCTCGCTGGCCAGCCACCACTAGCCAAAAAAATTAAAAAATCGCAATTAGATAGTAGGCTGAAACGCGTTGTATCAAATTATGCTTCCTCTTCCCTAATTTACTATTTAACCGTCATTGCGCACAATTTGACTTTTTAAAAAAAATTTCAATTCCCCATATTTTTAAGTACTTTGACTGCCAGATGTTATGTGGCCCCAAGAATGTGATATCTTGTACATAAATAAATGAATGAGTAAAATAGAAGGTTTTTTGGGTAATTCGGTGAAAAGACCACTCGGTGAACGGTACCGTCGGTTAAATTTTTCGGTGAGAAGTCCGCCGGTGAAATGGTCGGCTCCCCATATCAGGACAATATCTCAGTAGCACACAGAGCGGAAATTTAAAAAATGATATCAATCCAAATTTAACTCTGATCTGTTTGATAAAAACGTAGACATATATTTTTTTCATCTCTAAGGAGATAATGCTTTTTCCGGTTTCGGCACATCAAAGTTTGGAAGAGGTCTGGTTGGCGGAGTGGATAGCGCGCTGGTCTCGGAATCCGGAGGTCCTGAGTTCGAGTCCCCGTAGCAATTCGCTACATTTCGACCTAGACCGATTTCTCGACAAGATGAGAAGAGGGCTAAAACAGCCCTAACAGCCTCCCCGACGACTCTGAAGTAATACTCGAAAGGATGGATTCCAGGGCTCGGGTTGAGAGTAAATTAGAAAAGAGGCAATATCCATCAACGTGAACCCAGTAGGTTGGATGGTTTTACATCCCTTTTCGTTCACTCATCAACGTGAACCCAGTAGGTTGGATGGTTTTACATCCCTTTTCGTTCACTACAGAGACCTCACCTAAGCGAGATACTTATTTATAATTAACATACTTTGTTCAGAATTGGGATGGGTCAGGAAGAAAGAGAAAGATAGTACATTTACGTCGAATGAAAAACTGGAAGCGCGTTTCATTACCAGTAGTTATTTCCAACGGATAAGCAATTCCCGGATCAGAATCCAACAGTCTACTGAAAACAATCGACTAATCAAAAATCGGAAAAACCGCAGATTACATTTTGCTAACTTGATCAATTTACTAGACAATTTCAAATTTCAAACTGGAGGAGTATGAGAAAATTATTCACTTTTTTTCATTTTCCCGACCTACCTATCTTATCTATGTCTCAGTTTTTTCCAGCATCTTCCCAATGAACCTAATTTCACTAACCTATGGAAATCTTCAAGAGGGAGGGACGCATATCGATAGTGGGATGGGAACAGCCTCCTCTTCAGATAGGTTTCAGAATTAGCTTCAGTTAGAAAATCATTGACTTATAGTTGAAAGATTTGAGACGTTTTGCTCGTTTTTTTCAAAATCAAGTCAGTAAAAAGAAAATTCTGTTTTTCGCTCACTGCGTTCGGCACATCTCACTTGAAAAATTTTGGATTTCTTTCCTCACCCATTTCCTTTTGGTATGCCCCTTGGGGCATTACACCTATTTTCATATATTTTCAATTTTTTGAAATATTATGCATTATCTCTAATGAAATGTCAACTATCGAATTTCGAGAGTTGTTACACTCTCACGAAGCTTCATATTCCAGATTTACACAGAGGCGGGGGTTCTTGTTCAATATTATTAGAACACACAATCGTCGGCATTACATTTTGTTCATGAAATCCGTACGTGGCCTTAAGCGGAGTAATCATTTGAAAGGAAATCTATGTACTCTGAATACATTTCACTCCATTTGAGTGACAGCTGCGCAGGAAGAAAACCCTCGAACGCTATTTTCGTTCGGACTGCGCCGGTGAGTCGTTCTAGCCTTTTAAACAGTCTAGCGAATGTCCGGATTATAACAAAAAGAAAGAGAAAGAAAAAAGAGACACAGAAAAAAAGCGAGAAATGCATCCAGTGAAAGCCATTTTATGTTCTAGTCAATATTTGAAGACGGTCGGCTGCAGAGCTCTCAACGGACGAGGATCAACAGCAGGCTTATCAAACATGACGTGCAACATCAAACTCCGGTGTACAATACACCCCCATACCTTTCCAGAGCAATTTTTCGAAGCTGGAACTGGCCATATGGGTTAACAATTGGTTGCGCGAATGTAGCGAATAAAAGGCCAGTTATCCTTTGTCCGTGTACTACATTGACCCAAATTCATTACCGAATGGGCAGCCACACCAAGGAGCCATTTGTGTACACTGTCTCGAAAAATGTATTTATGAGGATGTCACTCATAGAAAATCAACATTCTGAGTCAAGCGTTTGAATACTATGACATTACACATTGAAAGTACCCAAATTCTGATTTAAAAAAAAAAAAAAAAAAAATGAAAACTAACTCGTCTTCCAGAGACGTCTGCAGATACACTGCCATTCATTACAATAGAAAACCAATAAAACATAAGCAAACATGTTTCTAACAGCAAAATTCCATGCTATTCGATGGAAAAATTTCATATTGAAACCTAAATACATACATCTAAGCGCCGCATGTCGAACAAATTCCACGACCTCGAGAACCCAAGAAAACATAACATACATCTTTTCCTATTCTTCCCCCCCCCCCCTTCAAAAGGTGTCTCATATTTTGAGACACCTGTATATCAATTTCCAACTGAACCCCACAGCTCTGAAACCTAAGAAACAATACCATCTAGTAAATTTTCTTCTGAGTATGCCCCCCCCCCAGGTGTTCCAGTTTTCAAGACAACTGGAAAGCATTGGCAAAATGGAGTTTCACGACCTCAAAAACCCAAGAAAATACCTATCCTACAGGTGTCCACTTTCTTCCGAGGATAAAATTCCCCGACTTTTCCAGATTTTTCCGGTCCATTTTCCAAGTTTTTCGTAATAAAAAACTTATTTAAAAAAAAAATGTTTAATAGAGTTCGACAGAAAATTATACAATACTTTCACATCATAAGATTTTCTTCAAAATTCCCCGACTTCTTCGATTTTCTTTCAAAATTCCCTAACTTTTCGCTGACTTCCAGAAGTTCCAGAAAGGTGGTCACCTTGTCCTAAATCCATAATCTCTTCCAGTTGTGAGCTTCTCACACCAACTTAAGTGCCTAAAAGTTCTTGGTGACTGAAAACTGATGTTGAGGCCGAATTCCATTACCCAAAGAACGAAAGAATAGATATTCAAATTGCAATTAACGCCCCATGGGGGTGCCCGAATTTTTAGTTAAAATAAAGTTGATAGCCTTGAAACCTCATTTATAGATTTATCGATTAAGAACCCAATGCTATTCATATGGCATTTCGACGTATGAGGAAGCCAGAGAAAAAGAAATACATGGGAAGGTAAGTACAGAAATTGGAAACCTTGATCGATAACAACTTGCACTCCACCTGATCACGAAAATTGGTAATCCCAAAAAATGACCAAAATTTTACGTTTTCCTCCATAAAGTCTGTGTTAATCGAAAAGGGTCATTTTGGACCCCTCCTTTCCTAAGAGTCCCGAGATGGTTACAAAGAAAGAAAAAAGTTGAAAACATTTGAAAAATTGTCTTCTAAATTTGAATGGCCAATATTTCTGTAAAAATTGATTTTGGAAAACTTAGTACCCTACTACAAAATTAGCAACATAAACATTGACTGAAAGCGAGGGCGTGGAGCAGCTATTGGAGTCTTGCAGATGTATTTAAGGGTAAATTCTCACAAACACTAAAGAAAAAATTTTTCGAAAGCTATGTGATGCCGGTTCTGACCTACGGAGCACAATCTTGGGCTCTCACGGAAGGACAACTGCTGGAGCTGGCTAAGACCCAGATTGCCATGGAAAGGTCGATGACAGGTAGCAGGAGGATAGACAGAGTGAGCAACATGGCGGTTAGGAGGAGGAGTGGAATTGTGGACTGTAGAAGCAGAATTAAGAAGCTCAAAATGGACTATGCGGGCCACGTAGCAAGAAGGGATGAAGGGAAGTGGGAAAACAAAGTATTATTTTGGCTTCCAAGGGATAAAATAAGGAAGGTGGGGAGACCGAGAAAGAGGTGGGAAGATGAAATTATAAGGACGGGAGGGATTGCATGGTTTAGGGATGCTAGGGACAGGAAGCGCTGGAACAGGGTGGGGGAGGCCTACGCTCAAAGTTGGGCGCATGATGGAAGGGCCGGCCGCGTGCCTGTTCGCCGTACGCAATAGTAAACGCGCGGGGGAGGCGCGGCCTCCCCACTTCGTGTAAATATTAATAATGTGTATTAAAGGCTGATCTATCTATCTATCTTCTAAGACTGAAGGGATCCACGCAAACAATTTATCCAATTTCCCTTCAGTTATCCATTTTTCTTTCAATCTTAATTTGTCAGCACAATAAGGCAACGAAACATGAAACCTTTAAGGTTCCTGTAACGCAGGCTTATTTTACTTTCTTTTAAAACTAAGATGCGCGTACTATTTTCTGAGGTGTCACAATATTTTATTGCGTGGTTTCAATATTAGGGGGGAGGTGGGGGGGAAATCGTATGACTAAGTGTTACTTTAATGAATGATTGCCCTTCTTTCACCAGGCCATCTAATTCAAGGATGATGTCAGTTTCGTTTGTATTTGATTCCAAAACATTAATTTGACACAGAAATGGCAAATCAATTAAAATTCGACGAGAACCAAAATAGTCCAGAAATGACAATTTAATTTCAAGTTAGACTAAGGACATTATAGCAGTGTGTCTACCAAATACGAATTTTTCGATAGTCTGACCTTTTTTCGGACCATTTTCACGCCTCAACAGAATTTCCGTAATAAAAAAAATTATTACAAAAACATGTTGACTACAAACGAAAACTTGGAAGAAACTTGATAATTAGAGCGAGTTATTACAATCACTGTTGCAAAGTACACAAATTTTCAATTAAATTTCAAATCGATCATATTTTGATAAGAAATATTGCAAATACTCACAAATGTTTACTGATAATATTGACTAACATTATTTTAAAAAATGGTCAATCAACTAAGATTCTAGACCATTTTTTCAAATGTTTGTTAATATTAGTGCTAAGCATTTGTGTGTATTTGCGATATTTCTCATTAAAATATAGCCAAACTGAAACTTGACTGAAAATTTTATTAGAATGATTAATGTAAGAACATATTGAATATGTTTAGGAGTTATTACCAAATTTGCAAGTACTCAGAGGCAATTCTATGACTTCTATATGACTTGCACAATCGGTAGACACTATGTCATAGTCACCGCCGGTGCTACTAGGAATCAGGGAAAACCGGTACCCAGTGCCCTCAGCATCGAAGAACCAATCTTAACTGGCGGGAATCAGGGAATTACCGTAGCCGCCAGTCCAAGAGCCCAGAAGAAGGCTGGCTCACCATCAGGACACAAACCACCAGCATCCCCACCGAAGCTGCAGGAGCAGACAGCAAATATCGACAAAAGCGAGTGAGTAAGGTTGAAGGAGATAGGGGAAGCCCAGTGACACCTGCCAGCGACCCTCCCGGTTCGGGGAGGTTCATAGGTGATAGAAACTCGAACCTGACAGTGGACTCACTAGCTCCAAACACTGATAGATTGAGGACAGACTACACTAGTTTTAGGGTGTAATAGTATAAAAGGTATTTGCACCCATTTATATAAGCAACAAATTAGGAGCTTGGTTGTCAAAGCTTTCGTTATCCGAAATCAGTTCTTCTTCTTCTTTTTTCTTTCTTTCAAGAAGAAAAACTTCTACAGACTACACGGTATGCAATAGAGAGTTTATATTAGGCCAATATAATCTCTCCTAGGTCAGAAAAATATTTCACGAAGAATTTTCCCAGAATTCCGTTCAGCTAGAGAGTTTTCCTACTTCTTGGTTGGATAAAGTTCACTTTGACTCCAAGGCTCGAGAATACCTCCTCTAGTCTGCTATTGGGATTTAAACCTGCCCTAGAGTGCGCTGCTAAGTTACCTGCGCGGGTGTTAGTGGGTGGAAATGAGTGAGTGATCATGTGTATACTTTCAAATAGAAACACTGCTATCTTCAGGAGGGTAAAAAACCCGAGTAAAAATTATTCTGCCAGCAGAACTGATTATAATTTAATTTTATGGTGGTGATGCAGTCGAATTTAGGACAAATTTTCATTGAAAGTGAATTTATAATCGATTTACTGATGGTTGCAAATCAAACGTGATCACGCACACATATCGCGGGGCTGCCAACTAAGTTTAAATCCCAATAGTGTCCCCAGTCAGACCAGAATCTAGGCAGTCCAGTCTCGGCAGAATGCGAATAAAATAAGCTGGATGAAGGTACTTCATCTTCCCTAGCCAGATCAGAATCTATGCCATCTAGTATCTTGGCAGAATGCGAATAAAAGCGAGTTAGATGAAGGAACTTCATCTTGTTGAGAAAAACAGACTGATAAATCGTTCAGCTTACAACCATGTAAGCACGTCCTTTGCATGAATCAGTATAGCAGACAAGGAGAGAAAACGCAGAACCGGGACATACTTAGCTGCATATCTTCCTCCTTTGTCATGACTAGGAAAAGGGAAAGCAGAGTATGAGTACGTACAGGTTTGTGAGAACCTTGGAGAAATTTTGAAGATAGGTCATCTGGGTTCAGCGGTTCATTTTCGATCACCTCTCTGAAAGCTGACTTTTACGATGAGCATGGCCATTTAGTAAGTACGACATCGTTCTCTCCTTCAACTGCAGGGGAAATTGAGAAGTGCTTGAACCAATTACTAGTCATTGTAGTGAAAATTGCTCTAGTCGTTTCACCTGGAAAATCGTATCCACGTCTGAACTGCGAATCAAACCACGTGCTACGTATAGTGAATATAATATATATCGGGTCACTGCCATGCAATGCTGGTCGACCGTTTATCGTTGGTCACACACACAGATTTATGTCACGTTATGGGGAACATTAAAAAGAGAAAGGCCTTTCCTACAGCGGCGTTTCCGCAGACTCAGACTCGGTTTCGGATGTTGCGTAGCCACCGTCGATGCATCTATCATAAATTTCATATATCTATGGGGCCACACCGTCAGGTCACATCCGGAGTCGCAACGCGAATATTGTTCACTGTGGTAATTTTGGTGGTACTCAAAAAATACCCCCCCTCAGGGCGACGGAGATTGAAAGTATCGATATTTCGTGTGCATCCGTGGCTGAAACATGCCTGGTCCGAATAGCCGAACAGAACATCCCCGCGAAATGAATGCCTGGAGATTTTTCTCGCATTCCACCAGCGAATTAATGCAAATGGATTCGCGGTGGTGGTGGTGGGGACGGCGACAGCAGCAGGGTGCATTCGTTCGCGACGACTGCTCTGGAGCTGGAACGCGAGGCGGAGAAACGGAAATCGCTGCCGAGACGAGAATTCCAGTCGCGTGCTCGCCGCTTTTCGCACACAACAGCATTTCCCGTTCGTCCGTCTGTCTGTCATATCCTTACACGCCCAAAATCGAATCGATAATGGTAGTATACTACTGTGTTGAATTTAGCAGTCTATCTGAAACCCGGCGAAAAAGTGGTTCGTTGCTCGTACCCCGGAAGCCACATGATCGGAACGTGAGCGAGAGCGAGAGAAAAAGAGAGAAAAAAAGAGGAAAGAAATCCAGACCATTAAGGTAACTGGTGACGAGCAGCGAATCTGTCTGGGAGGATAATGAAAGGTTTCATTTCATTACGTTGCAGCGGAAAGGATTTTTTCTGGCACCACTCCCTTGTTCGTTTCTTCGTGTCCAGTATTCGAATAATAATGTTCGAGAGCGAATCCTGTAAGTAATTTCGTTTCTCTGCGATTGTGTACTGCTGTACGACAAGGGAGAGCGTGCTTTTCTGGTCTGATCAATGAGCATCCGAAAATGGATTGAAATGAAAAATAAAAGCAGGCAAAGCTGAATTTTGGAATATCTGTAGATCAACCTGGTTCCTGCCCTACAACCCCCGCCAGTGAATCGTATCGGGGCTATATTCCTCCTCGAGCACGTGGTTCAACGAAGACAAAAATTAGTTTTCCGCTCTAAACTCGTCGTCAACCATGTTCATGAACACGAAATGAGCTACGATAAAAATTGAAGTTAATCAAATTCCCTAAAAATATAAACGGTAATTCATCCTTGTCCCTCAATTACTATCGAAAAATGCTACACAATGGTGTAGAGTCGACTTCTTTCTTCATCATACTTCAACACAGACCCAACGGAGAAAAACACTTTTGTGTGGGTGTGTGCGCGCGCGTGCGTGGGGGGGGGAGTAAGGGCGTAGTCTTACACAATGGTTACGATTTTCCGATTTTCCGATTTTCACTTTTTCCTCTTCAAATTATGTTTGTTTGTTTGTTGATTCCAACTATGTCTGACGATAGCGAAAATTATAATTGAGTCAGGAAGTTTAAATGCTAACATGATGTGCAGCGACGTCGGAACACACTTCTTTAGAAGGGTGCCAACGTTAAAAATTCAACAAGCAAAAAGGAAAAAAATTAATTAAAAGGAAGTAGAGGTAACAAGCAAGAAAATCTTGTATATCTCTCGAAAAATCTCATAAATCTCTCAAGCAACCGTTTTACAACTTACTAAATAATTTTTCTTCATTCCATTTTGTGGGGAGGGGAGATGTACTATGGTGCTCCCCGTTCCGACGCCACTGATGTTCAAAAAAAAAAAGGGGGGAAAGAAGAAAAAGTCAAGTTTGTAAATGGGGCTAATCGGCCTAATCGAATGGGAGTGAGACAGAACTGTATTGCAGGTGGGAGGCATTATCTGACGCTCTTGTCTTTTGTAATTTACCTACTCCGTGACTTAAAATTTCTGTAATGAACTCTACGAACTTTCACAACTCTAATGTAATTCAAGTTCGAAGATAAGCCTAATCTACCCGTTAAGTCGGGAGCCAGTGGTACTCAAAGTGCGTCCTCGATTTTCTGAATTCAGCCGTAAACCATGAAAAGGAAACAATGCAATGGTTCAGTTTTTGTTGACTGGAATTCACAGCTGCATTAATGAACTCAAGAGAGCTTCATCTTTAACCACCTCTCATACCCCCCTAAATTAAAGTTCTTCAGAAAAATATACATTAGAGCGAAAGATGACGCCACAGAAAATAGTAAGTTGGGTACAACGAATTCATCAACTTCTTTTCGATTTTTACCAGCGACATGAGCTAAATAGCACTTTTCCTCGTGAAAAATACTACGTCAAATTTCACTCAGTTTGTGGGCCCCAAATTTTTTTTGCTGAAATTTCAGACACAAACGTTTTCAGGGTTGCTGAATTAGATTTTTACGTCAATTCGACATTCGACTTTTTTGAGAATTTACATGCCGAGAAGCACAGGCGCTGAAACCCATGGATGTCCGAGGTTGAGGCACCCACTGAAAAAAAATCAGCAAATGAGTGCAAAATCTAGAATTGGTTAAATTTTGAAGTACCTAATCGTAATTTTATCGACGAGCCCCCACTGAGTGTTAGAAAGTTCGGCGCCTGTGCCGAGAAGTGGGAGGCCGGGCTGACACGAGAAGAATCTTTTTTTTTTCGACTTTTTCCCGAAAATCAAAAAGTATAGACTACTAATAATGAGAATTGCCAAAAATCAAGTCCTCAGAGTCCTAGACTCTCTAGATGCATCGAAGTGCAAGGCAAACGGGGGGGGGGGGGCAATATTGTAAAAACTGCTCGAAAGTCAAAAGCTGGAAAGCCGAAAGATTTTAGCATGAAAGCTAAAGCCGAAAGCGAAACTTTATCATTTGGATTTCAGTAACTGCTAACAGGTGACCAAATGAGCTTCCTTCGCGTTCGCAGAATACGACAACAAAAAGGATATAAAACTATCAATATGTAAGGTTAGATTTTTCAAGATATCAGTAAGTTAATGGTAAATTTTTAAAACTGACGAAATGAGTATTTTTTGGGTATTTGCCGCAGCGAAGCGCTGCAAGCACTCTATTTTTGTATTTGTGATGCGATCTATGAAAAGGTGACCTATGTCGGGAAAATAGTTTTCGGGGTTAGTACACTATCCGATAGAGGAAAGTATGAGCATCATTTCGCAAAAAAAATCAGCTCTCTAGCGCCCTTCATCGCTGAGATATAAGCATTTAACTGTAGAAATGAGAAAATCGTCATATTGAGAAAATCGTGTTTAAAGTTTTTCCGCTGAAAAATTATGAAAAAAATTAATTTCTCCGGTGCTAGTGCACGAATCTGGCTGAAATTTGGATATGAGACTTCGGCAGTATGAATCTACTTATCCTACACGTTTCATGCAAATCTGTCCAACGGTTCGCGAGGAATTGAACCTTGACGTCTTGGTTACCAGTGTCAAAAGAAATAGGAAATGAAAAATGCGCGACATACAATTCCAAATCCGTTGTTTACAAACATTCACCATACTCTGTTATCAGTACAGCGCAGCAACGGCAGCATGCATACCGAAAACAGAGTACGTAGGACGAGATGCAGGACGGGATACTGCCAAATGGGTGGGAACGACATAGGTTACCTTTTCTACAAGTCCGCTTCGACTACTTCTCCCTCCTATACACTGACAATAACACGTTTTCGAGGGTTTTAGTAAAGTGTACGCGGTTGCTGGATGTGTATAGCAGACATTTTCGAGAAAACTAGTAAATCGACATTGTTGAAGTTACCACGCGTTTTTAGCTATAGCGCAAAATTTCGTTTTCCGACATAGGTCACCTTTTCATAGATCGCATCACATTTGTATTTTTATTATTTTTGGAATCATCAAAATGTAAATCTTTTGCTAATAATTAGGAGTTGAGTCAAAAATCCTTTTTGAAAGAGGATTTGAAATCCAAAATCAGGATTTATGGAAATTTGGATTTAAAATATCTGAGGATTTAAATCCTGCCCAACCCTGGGCTGAGGAAAAGTTTAACAATACAATGTTGACGTCAGAAGGTTTTAGGGTCGCTACGCTCATTTGTGATATCAGATCGCACCTAAATAAATGAGAGACTGTAATATCCGAGGAGGGGACTAATAATCAGAATGGCTCAAAGTAGAGTAAGTCGAACTTGACTTCAATTTGATTCAATTTTGAGAATTTAGACACCGAGAACAGGAGGCAGGACTGAAACAAAAAAAGATTCAGAAACTACAACGTGCGTGTTATTTTGGGAAATTTCAGAAATGTAAGCTCATTTTTAACATCAGATTGGCCCTTCAAGTGGAAAACTTTGATACCAGTGGGGGGGGGGATGATTATCAGAATGCTCTAAAATACGTGTATTCAATCGCAGGTTTTCAAGGTCATTGAACTCAATTTAGACATGAATGTGATTCAGTTCTGAGAACTTTGGCTAAGGGAAAGTTTAACAATACAACGTTGACATTAGAAAGTTTCAAGGGCCGCCAGGCTCATTTCTGATACTAGATTGGCCCTAAATGAAAGACTTTAATATCAGGGGAGAGGACTAACGATCAGAATTCCCTAAAATAGAATATGGGTACGTAATCCACCAAGTAAGGGTGGTCACACTTTTGCGGGTATTCTGAGTAGTAGCGCAGCCAAGAGGGTTCGGGGTTTGGACTCTATTCCTTTGCGACTTCGTTAAATAAAGGTTGTTCTAATTTTAACACCTCCTCTAACACCACTTCCTCTCTAATCAAGACCAGACCCCTTCGAACACTACGTTGACTACGCAACTGATTTAAAGAGAGGACAAGGACAACAACTTAAAAAAAAAAAAACCTACGAAGGGCGGCTGAAGAGTAGTGCACACACGATCGCAGAAGGGGGACGCAAAGAAGTACCGAAATGGGGCCAAAAAGAATTGAAAGTAGTATTCTTTGACTTCAAAATGATTTATCTATTTTAACACTTAAACATTTCTCACAACGTCTAATAAGTTTTCCCATTCTGTATACGAAACATATTTTCCACCCTTTTCTTGGATCCAAGATTTCACTGTCCCCTTTACCTCGTCTTCTGAGGGTTAATGATTACTCTTGAGGTCTCGCTTCAACATGGAGATAAAGTGAAAATCACATGGGACCAAATCGGGTGAGCAGGGAGGGAGGGAAATAGGCATGAACTTCAGCTTGCGCAGCGCTTCCTCAGTGGCATGCGAGATGTGTGGCCTCAGCAGACTTATCGATAGCAGATTGTTTACTAAATACGAATTTCCCAAAATATGGCATTTGCAAAGACTTTCGTGACTCTTTTATGATCTTTTTTCAGAACATTTTCAAGCCTGAACAAAATTTTCACAATAAATAGAAAAAACAAGATTCAAAAACAAGCTAATTGCAAACAAGAACTTTGAAGAAAATAATAACGAACGAATTATTCCACAGAATGTCGCGAAGAACAGAATTTTTCGATTAAATTTCAATGCGGTCATATTTTGATAAGAAATATAGCGATTGTTCAGGAAGAATTACCTAATTTGTAAGTAATTCAGGGGCAGATCTATGGGGGAGGGGGGTCGGACACCCTCCTTCGGACCGAAGAAAAAAAAACCGCTCGAGTCTTGAGTTTTTCTCCTGTGTTTGAGTATCTGCAGCACTACAGTCTACAATGTTCATTTTGAAACGATTTAATCACATTATGAAACTTGTCTTCAGAAACTATTTAAAATTACATCCATCTCGGTTTTCTAAGGGGCGCAGGTGGAAAAAGTTTCATTTTCAGAACACCTTCCTAGGAAAATTTCTAGATCTGCCACTAAAGTAATTAGAGGCGATTGTATGACTTTTGTACGCCTTGTATGACCGCTGCCTCAATTGTAAGACTTGTACGACCGGTAGATACTATGGATAGCCAAGTTCCTGAATGATATAGTCTACACGTTCCCTCGATATTCCCAAATGGTTCGCAATATGCTGTTACGTGATTCGACGGTCACTTTGAATCAAATCATCCACTTTCTTGCGATGAATTTAGTCAATCACAGGAAAGTGGTCGTCCGCTGCGAACTTCGTCCTCAATCAGGGTGTCTACCAAATACGAATTTTCTAATAGTATATGACCTTTTTCGAACCATTTTCACGCCTGAACAGAATCTGAGGGATGTAGGTTTGTTATGTCACTTTGAGCAGCTCTGTAGGTTGTTTTTTTTCATATAATATGGTCGTGTGTGCATCACTTTCCAGCCGCCCTTCACATTATAGCAGTTGATTACCTCCGCGCTGTTTATTTTTATTCCAATCTGACTCGCCTACAGCCACCAAGAACTTTCAACAGAGTAGGCCGAACCCGGACTCTCCCCTACACCGAACGAAATTGTAGCTTTGGATAAAATGGTCATTCGACATTTTTTTACTTCAGTTATAGACAGTATACCCCCACACCTCGACTTCAAATAGACGGTCGTGACTACGTCGGCAGTAGTGGTTCAACTAAATCCGGAAAAGCCGAATCGGCCATTCCGAAAAAAGAAATTCATTTTTCACCACCGCGAGCTGTGACAGCTACGGTGACAGGCTACGGCTTTCATTTTCGCCCTCGACAAGCCAGAGGCGACTCACTAACTCACTGACTCACACACACATACCAAGAGCCCGACAGCCACGAAGCAGTCGCGTCTTAGCACGAATATATCGCCGCCATATATACAAGCATAATCGCATATACAATATTCGCTTCGCGCACGCCAAGTTAGAGTCTCACAGACGAGGCGAGGAAGTAATCACAATACAATAAGAATAGTAATACCTTCGCCGGAAAAGTTCAGCTTGAGCATACGAGAGAGAGAGAGAGAAACAACGAGAGAGACAGAGACAGGGAAAGCGACTGCGCCCAGACAGGGTGGGCCAACAACTTCACTTACGTTCTCTCCAGCACTATTCCAGGAATACGATCGTCGACCCTAGCTTCGGTGCATGGCGTTCACAACTGGAAATTCAGAAGCAGCAGTAGGCTAGTAGCGATGGTGAATATCAATCGATAATCAAGTTAGAGCTGCCGGAGACTGTGACAACGGCGATAAAGAGTAATAAGAGGGATATTATTTGTGTTACGCAACGTTGCCACGTCTATATTTTTCTATCATCCCGCTTCCGTTGTATCCAAGTAGGTAAGTCCCGAACCCCGGAATAAGTCCTCGATGCTATCTATGCTCCCGCCAAATCGCAGACACGTAATTTGTCACCGAACCATAAAGTTTAAACTGAAATTACAACAAAAATTTCGGTCGAATGTAGGCGAAGAAAAAAAAAAAAAGCGCCACCCGACGTGTGCACTTCCACTCGGGTATACGGTGCGGTGCACCACTGACCGAAGACGGCCAGTTGTGGCCACACACATACACTCGATCTCGTCCACTTCCTTTTAGCCTTCTAGTCGTACATATTATGCAAATTCGCGAGTGCAGAAGTGGACCGACCCAGTGTCATAGACCATCTGCGCATCCTAATTGCGAGGGAGAGAAAAGCAGAGAGAACATTTTTCGCCCCGCTCCCCTGCCCCCGAGCACACGTGACTAGTATACGGCCGTACTCTCGTACAACCGACACAAGACTACCCCTTTTCGACTATACTGGCAACGTTATTAGATGGAGAAAGTCTGACTCACCACACCCACGCAAATACACGCTTTACAAGACTTAGTGACGTCGAAAGCTACACATATGTGCGTACGCGTTGAGTGAGTTCAGGCGCTGTCTGCTGCCTTCGTCTGAACGAACGACGCCCTCGCCTCGCGCTGGCATTTTCTTTTACACGAATGTACGCTCTACGCTGTCTGGTCTCCCTCATCGAGACTGATAACGAAAGACGATAATCCCCGGGATACGTTTTTCTTTCCTTCATTTTTTTACGCAAGCCAGCCGACAGATTCCTATTGTAAACAGGAACAAACTGATCAAATACATTTTTTTCCCAATACTTGCCCCTTCGATAGTCTTCTTTTAGAAGCATTTTCTTCTCTTCCCCTCGTCTTCTCCACTCCACTTTATACTAATCGACTTCCAACTTATACCTCCATTAGACGCTTCCTGTTTGCCGGCTACGCGTGACCATTGCGTTCAAGAATCAACCGAGTATACGGGGTGTTTCACAAACAGCCTCACCCAGGAATGGGCACGATTCGAATAATACTGATTTGAATCGATTTCACCGATCCGATTCATATTCGTGATTCAGATCAAAAAGAAAAAATTTCAAACACTGAGTAAAACTGAAATCTTTTTGCTTTATATTGGGATTTGCGGTTTCCGGGGCTAGGGGAATGGACTAGGTTTTGCGGATTGTGGTTCATGGAGTTGACATTACAAGGATAACGCGTTGGTCCTGGAATCTAGAGGTCCCGGGTTCGAGCCCACGTAAAAACTAGTCAGATTTCGACCTAGACCAGTTTTTTGGCCAAAAGGAAAGAGGGCTAAGACGGCCCTGACAGCCTCCCCGACGTCTCTGAAGTACCGCTAGAAAGAGGGGACTCCAGAGCTCGGGTTGAGAGCAAATTAGAAAAAGAGTTTTCATCTTTTCCTCGAGTGAGCAAATCTTTTTTTGGTTTCCAACTGTTTTATCCCTTTTAACCTGCCCTCCTTTTTGCTCCTTTACCCCCCTTCTCATGAATATATGCAGATCCTGCGCTACACTTTTCAATGACCAATCATAGCAATCGCAAAAAATTTATTTTCAAGTATTTCGAACAAAACTAAAGGACTTCTCAAATTTTTTTTTCAAATTTCAGCACTTTTCAGCATCTGTGGACACTCTGCACTAAAGCTTGTACAAGGACGTACTAATAGCCCCCTTCTGTACGAATTTTTCACTCAGCAACTGAGAAAATTTACCATTTCAGTCAGGCGGAATAGGGAAATTTCAGTGGATGAATAAACATTCAGCAAGTCGAAAGGCTGTTTTTTTAAATAGCTTTAATACTTGGGAAGTGGGAATTTTAAGTTGCGAAAATCCACCAATAAGTCAAACGATTTTTTTAGGGTCGGCTACGAGTGGCCGCGCCTATTGCAATCGAAATTATTATTTTTCTTCTTCTCTTCTCAAGAGTTCAGTTCAGTTCAGTAATTTGTCATTTGTGAGTGGTTGTGAGTTACAGTTCAGATTAGTGGCGCTTCATTTTCCAAAATTAAATTACTTGAGAATAATAAAAGCAATATCAAGTAATTTATTATTTCGATATTGTGAGGGTCGGTAACGCGCCTCTTCCAATTACTTTACTTTTTCCTCTTGGTTTTTTTCTTCTTCAGTAGTGCTCATTGATCTTGATCTTACAGCGGTTGCTCGGTTCTACTTCTACGTTATGCGTTATCATATCAATCCAAATTATTTTGATTTTATAAGATTTTATCTTTCTCCAGTTATTGCACTTATTATTGAAAATTGATGTACTGTTTCCGTAGGAAAAGATTTTGAAAATTGAAGAAAACGATTTTCTTGCCTTCTCAGAGAATTCTGTAACCAATGATGTGTGTGAATTGTTCATAAATTCTCATCCAATCTGGATTAAGTGAAACATGATCCTAGATGTCTGTTTTCGTGGTATTCTTTATCAGCAAATGTTTCAAAGAATAATAGGAATAATGGTGTCTCATAAATATGAGAAATAAAAGATTAATGCCTAGTTTTCGTATTCCGTTTTAGGTTTTGAGGGATGAAGTCTTGGCGTTGTACCTGAGAACAAAACAACGGTGTTCATCTCTGTGGTGATAAGGGCGGGAATATGCGATGCAGTAACAGTAATGGTGTCAGGATATGTAACTGTAATCCGATAATAGTAGAAGAACGAGGTAGCGTGACATCGGCATCGTAGCATCGTCATTTATTTTTTATTTACAGGGTTGTTCAGTGCAATCCGGGTAATTCACAGAATGATGCATTCTTTACTTTATCATTTCATATCTTCAACGTACGTAACATCATATTTGTACGATATACCTATAGGATGCCACTTACTCGTTCATACAATGCCGATTACAGAAGATTATGATTACCAAATGTTAGAGATACAGTTTCCGATCATTCTATATCAGTATTGAGTTCTGAAGTTATAAGGATAATGTACTTTCGATGTTCTCCAAACTGTAGTATTGGCAATAATCTCGGTTATGTGTAAACTTTATTAGAATCGAAATAAATTTTTTCTTTTGTCTTTAGCGGATGAAAAATTACGGTTTCCTAAGGTGTCTTATTACTTTTCAATTCTATATTTTTCGGACCATTTTTTACGTCTTAACATTTCGACAAAAAAATTACACTACACAACAGCATGAAAAATAATGTGATGAGATTATATGATTTTAGTTATATTTATTTTGAACATTCGATACGATAGCGGTAACTATTTTTCTCGAGAACCTCTTGTTTTCCATACTCAAAATTAAAATTTATCAAATTTTTCACTTATTCTTTTTTGTCGTCTTCGAATAGCTGCACTGATACTGATAACAATACTGAACACGCGCATAGTGATTTGATAAGTGATGTCATCTTGATAATACTACAATTCGCATTCAAGATAGGAGATAAAAGTATCAACTATCTCAAATTGTTGTGTAGTGTTATTTCAAAAATATGTTAATTATGAACAAATACTTTGAAGAAACTTAATGATAAAATAATAGCGAACGAATTATAGCGAAGAAAGTTACAAAGAACACAAATTTCAAATTAAATTCCAATTTGGCCATATTTTGATAAGAAATAATATACTGCAAACATCTTATTCAATAATCAATAGGCTTTTGCTGTGACTTCAGTCTTAGTTCATCCATAATTAGTAGAATGATTATTGTACGAACGTATTTCATATGTTTGAGAGGAATTAGAAAACTTGTAAGTAATTAGAGGCAATTGTATGACTTTCGTACGACTTGTATGACCATTGCCTCAATTGCAGGACTTTCGTATGACATGTATGACCGGTAAACAACCCGTGATTGTGTAACTGAAAATACCTCCTTCCCCCACGCACTGAAATCGGAAGTTAAGGTTTAAAATTTGCTCATAAAATATTCTCAGTTTTTGAAGAATGATCCTGATTTGGTCCCTAAATTTGACTTTTTCCTCTTCGGAGAGTGAAATCGACTTGTCTTAAATGAACTAAATGAACATCGAAATCTGTGTTTCACGAGTTGCTAATTCAGAATGCATTACAATTTATCCCACTAAGGTTTCCAAAATCAAATTATGAGCGATTAAAACGGACCAAATTGACTTTATCTGGAAAATCTGAAGCATCAAATTTGATTCCTTCCAGGTCGCTGCTCGTGACTATCAAACTAACATTTTGCATCGGCTCCATTTGGTTCTCCAATCCAAATTTTAAAAAATTATATCTACAATCTTGTTCATCTTCTGACAGTTACTAGTATGTTCAGGCACATCACCAGACAGATTGGGTTAAAAGTATACACAGACAAGATCATTTCATATTCAGATCCACTAAGATTACTAAAAGCTCAATAAATTCGCGATCTAAATAATCGTGATATTCTTCCGATTTCTAATTAATCAAAGACCATGACCTAGATCCCCCCCTCTCCAAAAAATCTTTTGATCTGAATTTGTGATATTTTCAAATTTTTCAAATGATCAGCAGACCTACGATTGTAGATCACTGGATTCAAGAACTTGCAGCCTATTACTGAAACACAACTATGAATTTCTAAATTACTTCGCCTCTATCGCACATTAGGACGGAAGATGACATGGAAAAGGAAAAAAATCAACTTGATTTACAAATCACATCAGAAACATAAATATGGTTCGGTGGTCGCCAATTCTGATATTGCATCGAATTTGCGATCAGGTGCCATTTTTCGTTTCCAATATTTAATTAAATTCTAATTCTCACAAATACCCGGAGAGCCAGGTTTACTACGATGTTACAGTTCGTTATAATTGTTAACGAATTACCTAACTTCCGTTCAATTGTAATCACTTATTAGGTAATCATTTTCCAAAATTCAGTTTACGGAGTGACCACCCGAAATTTCGGCAAAACAAAACAACAGAAAAATGGAAAACTGACCTGATTAAATTTATGACCAAAAAATGACCAAATTTGGAGACCAGCTGCAATTTTTTCCTCCTTTTCGTGCTGCGGAAAGACAAAATAAAGGGAAAAAACGTTCCTTCATAATCAGCAGAATTTCCAGAATCTGAAGGGAAAATTTCCCCAAAATGACTATTTTAGGGGGTAAATGACCAAAAATGACCTTAGATGACTTAAAATGAAAAAATGACAAAGTGGTCATTATAAGTTCATAACAAACTTAGGGATTTTCAAAATTTAGAAGCCCAATCTCGTCACTGAGAGTTTTTAGAAGCGAAATCAATCTTGTACGGACGATGGCTCAAAATGAAATTTATCGTTGCAGCTATCCAATTGTGGTGATCTTAGAGGGAGAGAGGCATGTGCTTTTTGAAGAAACCGTTAGTGACTGCATCTTAAATGTGGCTAGTCACAATGAAATGAGAATCGAATTCAGCAACCCGAAACCTCCAAACTTCCAATACTAGTTCAATTTTTCAAATGAAACCAATTTCGACAATTTTCAGAGGTCAAAGTCCGACATTGAAGCCTAAATTAGGGCATCACTGAAAACATAACGCAATATTCAGAATCAGCCACCCCCTCCCCCAAAAAAGTAGTTCAATATCTAGTTTGATTTCACGAGCAAGTCAATTTCGCTCTTCTAACAAGCAGAAGGTCTCATTCGGGGCCCAGTTGTGATTTCAGAAGCAAACTCAATTTTGCTTATTTAACGAGCAAAATGTTTCATTTGGGGCCGAATTAAACATCCGATACTCGAAATTAGTGACAGAACATTCTGATGTTCGAAAAAGGAACTAGATATTACCACGTAAGGATCCGATTTCCTGTGTCGATCCAACTTCACGATCGACGGAAAAAAATGATCGGAGGAAGGATGATTTCACGAAACATCCTGTAAAACGACGTTTTCGAACACGAAACTCAGAAAGATAAAAATCAAACGACCACATTGGTCCTCACCTCTGGTACTGTTTCTTGCTGTTTTTCTTCTTTGGACGCGGGCTTTTGTTTGTCTTTTTTCGAGAAACTGAACGACCTGAAAGACCATTTCTTCTTTTTGGACTTCTTCTTTTCGGAGCCACCTTCTTCCGGCGACGCTGCTTCGCTAGGTGAGGCCGGACTGCTGACTTCCTGTTTGGCTTCTTCTGTCGTTGATGTGGCAGTCGGTGTGCTCGGTTCTTCGGTGGTGACTTTCTCGCTGCTGGTCGCCTCGGTTACGCTGGCGGCGGGTTTGGACGGTGTGCTTTCAGTTGCGGCGGCGGTGGCGGCGCTCGTTTCGGTGACTACTTCGGATGCAGCAGCCTCCTGTAACACGTCAAAGAAACACATACGGATCCATTAGCAATGCTGTTACAGGCAGACATCGTTTATACGATGAAAATGAAAAAACAGAAGGCAATATTCACGTTAATAGGATTCTGGCACTTGAGACCACCGGAAGGGGTGATAGTGAAGCAGCAGCGTAGTTTTACAGACCTGCCCATTAAAGGGCATCAGTCTATCATAATTAAACGCGCAGAATACGATAAATTGCTCGGCCAGATCTACGTAGTCAATTCCGAAGTCAATTTTTTCGGCAGATCACATAAAATAAACATCTTCAACTTTTTCTCGCGGAAGGACGAGAAAGAATGAAATGGTGCAGCTGTCAAAATTATACAGCCGATAGTCAGTACCAGTAAGAGAAGGGTCTAAGATGATTTTCTGTTACGACGATAGTGATTGAAACCGAGCCAAATTAGTTTGCGTTAGGTCAGGGATATTTAGACATACATTTGTCTCGGATACAGCGAGAATCTGTGTTTTGGAAGACGTCGAGCTATTCATGAACTTTGGCGTAGGGAGGGCTACGATTCTTTTTGATCATTGATACACCAGTGGCGTAGCGAAGTTCGAGGGGAGAAGGGTCTAATGTTGATCAAAGGGGAAGGATGTTAAAGAGGGTGCTAAAATTAGAAAAACACATTCGGCGGAATCACGAAACGGGGTCCAAACCCCCTCGACCCGCAGTTACGCCACTGCGACACACTCACAATTAGCTGTACGCCTAGTTTTCGAACTAGCTGATAAGTGACACATGCAATTTTGTTCTCAGTTCTCTAATCAATTATCCATCGGGCGGAGATAAATGAAATTTGGAAGGTAGTTTCAGAGGCCACCACGCTTTAATAAAAAATATTTATCAGATAATACAGAGCTCATTTTTGATGTATTGAGTATTCACAGTTTAAATGGGAAATTAGCATTGAAAATTCAAATGTCAAATACATCAATAACGAGTTCTGTGTCATGTAACACACGGTTGAAGTAAGTGCTACTTTCTGAACCTATCGATTCAGCTTCATTCATTAGCGTCTGATGGACGCAGTTCTCAAATTGTGGGTCGCGACTCATTCGGCAGGTTGTGAACCACTTCCACGTGAGTTACGAAAACCACCGAGAAATGAAGGAAAACATTGGAAAATGTGAACATGGAACAAACAGAAACAAGATTAATCAAGGAAAAAGCATAGGTACTTTTGCCCTTCTGCCTCATCACTATCTAGCTTTACAGTATTGGTGCCTATTACAAAAAATACCGATTTGGCCAATGCGGGACGTGAAATTTGGAGACAGGGGTTCTCGTTGGTTTTTGAATCGTGGTAGGTAATCCTGATCAACTGAATTTTTTTGGTAACGTTAATATTGTGAACTATGCCATGATGAAATATCACGATCACGACTTTTTCGAGTTTTGGTTAAAATATCATGATTTTTCAGGCACACCCTGACGTGACGTCATGCTTACGTACAATTAATGTTCTGCCAGCATCAAAATGCAGTGTTGCATATGCCATGTTGCACATGATAGCGCGTGAAGGTATCTTTTCAATGACAGCGCTAACTCACCCCCCCTCCCCCCCGAACAAAAATATATATATTGACATAGCTAGAGCTTGGAATTTCCAGCAATAAACATTAGAAATTCGGCATTTAAAATTACAATTTCCGGCATTATTCGGCAACAACGAAAAGTAAACTCACAATATTAGAAAGAAGCCAACATTTTGATGAAAAACGGATGTTTACAAGTAATATTACAAAAATATATTGAACATCACCACTAAATGTTTCTCTATAATACCCTGTGTGAAACTACGTTGTTTATCAAATAGAAGACATGTACTTATAATCGTTCAACGTCGGCGGAAACAAGATGGCGCGTACCCATGCGTATGCACCTATATAACGGCTGGGGACATCAATTCCTCACATGCCAATGTAGTACCATGAACGAGTGAATTATTCAAATTTTTTGAGGTTTCGAGACCTGTATTTTTCGTAAACACTTGTTCAGCCTGTGTTTGCAGGCTATGTCCACGAGCACTCGGGATTTGATAAAGTTTTGATGAAACATCATGGCCAGTCAGCAGTTGCTCGTGTAGGGAAAGGCCTCTCGTTTCCCATTTTCGAATTGTGTTAGGTAGGAAGGACAAGTAGGTTGAGATGAACGCGAGATCTGAGGTTAAATTTCTCTTGGTGGCAATCAGTGATTTCAGGGTTTGTGCCTCTTTACAGTCGCCGGTAACTTGCTAAGGAACTCGACAAATTCGGAGAAATGTTCGGCATAGAAGAGTGCAGTTGTTATCCCTTCTCCTTATCTTGTAACGCAGACATCAGGTGGCAAAGAACACTGCATCTCCTCTTTACACAGTGCTACACGCGCAGGACATTTAAGGAAAATTTTTCGAGTGCAACCAATGAGGCGATTTTGGCGTGTTTTTGTATTGAGCTCCCACAGTCCGGGAATTATAGCTCAAATGAAGAGGTCAAAGATGAAAAAATTGCTATCAAAGATTTTATTGCTGGAAGTTGTTCGTTAGGGTCTACCCCCCCCCCCGCAACCCACTTTATTATAAGAAGACAGAAGTCCAAGATTTTAGTTTCTTGCATATTTCTCAAAGAAAAATTTGTTATTTTGAAAAAATTCACAGCGTGTCATATCTACATCGAATTTCCTCCAAAAACGGTCCTTCGAAGATTTTTCATAACGGTCAACTGGACGGAGTTATAACGCTCTAAAGTTTACCTATGTCAGGTACGCACGAAAATGTACGTCGCGAATGTACGCTCAAGACGGAATACTACAGACATTCGCTCCGCAAAGGATTCTACGTAGGAGCAGCTACAGGAACAGAAATGTGCCAAAAGCTGGAAACAACAGGTTGATTAGAGAGAGGCTCGTCAAGTTCGAGACGCCATTGATGTTCAATGCTTGGTACAATGGCTTGAAACCCATAAGCCCATTGAAGAACGGGAAGAAATTGTTCCCATCACAACTAGCATTGTAGTTAACCCTGGTAAACTCCGATGCCACGAAGCTTATAAAGTGGGCAATGCATCGATTTGTGAGGTGCTGCACAAGAAGTACGCGGATATCAAGCTAGAAAAGTAGTATGGTCCTTCCCATAGCAACGCTCACAAGTTCCGTCAATTGGGGTCTAGGTGCCGAACATTTTCGACGATATCAGGAACAGAAGACACCAGATGTCATCATTAATCCCGATGCGCAAAATCCCACCAATTACGCAAGTAACTAAAGGGGAACGAGGGTAATCTAAGGGTAACCCAGGGTAACAAATGGGTAACTAGAGGGTAACTAACTGCGTAGTATCTCGTCAGTTACCCGGGTAACTGAAGGAGAACAAAGGGAACTACTGGGGAACAAGGGAAATCTGAGGGTAACAAATGGGTAACCTTTCCGCGGGTAACTGGGCAACGAGAGGGTAACTGATAGCGCATCGGGATTCTGAAGCTGTTGTCACACTTTCTGAAGAGCTCTTCCTGGCGAACAAATTTAATAAAATCCGCCTAAATGAATTATTGTGCACAAAATTCAACGAGCGCGGGGTGAAAACATCAATTGCAGATGATGATGCTGATGTTTCATTCGAGCGGACGGCGGTGGAAGCAGCCCTAGAGAAAGACGGACAAGTTATACTAGTTGGAGAAGATGACGACCTCCTTGTCCTAGCGATAACGCTGTGCAATTCACGAATGGATTTTCTCTCCGTGAAACCGGCTATTCTCTCTCCTTCCTTCTCCTACTGACGGATAGGGGTGGAATTCAGAAAAATCTGCCAGTTTTATTTGTCTATACCTTATCTGGAATTTTCAGTCTTGTGACTTCCTACGTAGAATATCATACAGAAGCCAAAAATAAGTAAAAATCTTAGATTCTCACACAATTGAGGAGCTCAGTTCCAAACTGCCCTTAGTCCAAAGAAAATGAAATTGACATTATGACGCGATCTGTCGATAGCTATTGAATGCAGGTTACCGGAGTTCTTGAACTATATTCGTTCTCGTTTTATGGGCATACTAATTCGCCATTTTTGTGCTGACCTTTTTCCGTTGACTAGCGAACGCCTTGCGGGCGAGCGTTCGCTAGTCCACGGAAAAATCAGCACAAAAATGGCGGATTACTTTACCTGTGAAAATCATTATAAAAATCGCGAAAATGAGAAACAGAAATTTTACCACTTTACAAGAGTAAAGAGTTGCGCCAAACTGCCCTTAGTCCACGACTCTCCCCACTTCACACCTTCATATCTCAGGATAGGTAAAAGTTACAACGACGTCAGTTTTGTCAATGTTGCCACAATACTTCAGCTTGCGATTTGTGTTAACAAACTCGAATTTACTCAACATGTTCCAGGATGGGAATGTTTCTTTCGATTTTCTCGAAATCGTTTTTTTCTCTTTTTTTTCTTTTTGACTAAGGGCAGTTTGGAACTGAGCTCCTCAATTCATAGCCCTTGGTAAAGCATGCTATCAAAGCAATCAGGCAAAAACTTTGAATTGTTGTGTGAACAGACCAAAATTAAAGACTTCCCATATTTTTAGCCAATTACTTTGTAAGGGAAGGAATTAGGGGACAGAAACAAGGCAGCATTTTAATGAAATTTTACACTTTAATTGCTTATACGTATTAACGGTAACATGTATATTCGACTAAAATACAGGGTTGTGCAAAAGTCAGTATGGGGAAAACCCATTTTCACCATAGGAAAAGCATTAGGAAAATGGGTTTCCCTATACTGACTTTTGCCCACACTTGTATCTATTACGTCATTCTTCCTTCACAAAATAAAGGCAATTTACTCTCACTATGAATGTCTGCTACAGCAATGAAGTTTATAATAAGTCGTAAAGGTATGTACACGTCGAGAGTACATCGGCTTACGTACACTTATGTGAGTAATTGAAATAGGTAAACTTTAGAGCGTTATAATTCCTTCCAGTTGGCCGTTATGAAAAATTTTGTCAGGACCTTTCTTGTAGGAAATTTGATGTAGAATATGATACGCTGTGAATTTTTTCAAAATAACGAGAAACTGAAATTTTGGACGTTCTGTACCGCAAAAAAAGTGAGTTGCCGGGAGGTGGGGTGCGGTGGAGGTGGTGGGTTTTTTCTAGGCACAAGGAGATCCTAGTGAACAACTTCCAGCAATAAAATCTTTGATAGCAATTTTTTCATCTTTGAAACCATATAATTTTCGGACTACCAGTCAAGCCTAACTTCCCTACATTTACATAACAACTGTATTATTGTGCGCAGATCATCGTTATCAGCGTCATTTGGCATTTAACTCTAATTTCGGCATTTAACTCTAATCTCGGCATTTATGCCTCTTTCGGCATTATTCGGCAAAATAAAATTTTTCCTCTGGCCTTGTACCACCCTAATTCGTGGTCACATTTGACTACATCCCATCTGCCCTTAAATAAACTCATTGAGCAAATGCCAGCAAATCCTAGCTCTTGCTATAACACTATTCTACTTTAAGGCATTGATATGTTCTAGAATATTACTAAAAGATATGTTGACTATAGTTTTTCAAAAGAAGATTTTGAAATTTTTCAATACATAGTTACTTTATTTGCCTCTACACACGTATAGGTATTTTTTTTTTCCCCACAAAAAAAAAGTTTCACTGCAAACTGCGATTTTTTATTGACAAATTTGAGATAATCTTGCAACAGTTATCAATCAATTATCAATAATTATTCGTTCACTAAAACAATCGACAGTGAAAAATAATAAGACTATTTCCCACCACTGTAATTGAAATTTCATCTGTTTCGCATTGCCTTAGCCTAAGTCCACAAAACCCAGGTGGCCCATTCGATGCGAAATACCTTCACTCGTGAAACATAATCCCACTTGCTCCTTGCCCAAGCAATCACAGTAGTCTAGAATCCCTATTACATGTACTACGCATGCAGTTCCATACTTGACGTGAACATTTTCAGCAATCACTTCCCTTCGGTTCGATTCCGGTGCTCATGCAGCGAAACTGATACGCGTCGAACGACGTTATCTTATCTGCAATTCAAGAGTAAATACTGCCGACAAATGCAAAGCAAACTCGTACACACATTGCTGAAGTCATAACATCGATAAGTGGGACATTTAAGAGATCTGAAAACAATGGCACTCGGCAGGTTGTTGGGTCGACAGTCGACACCAGGAAAACGTAGAAACAGACTCTGGTTTGAGTGGTAAGTGGTTACAATCGTAACACGATTACGCTATTTCAAAACCAGACAAAGAAAATCATGTACAATGAGTATTTTTGAAAACAACACGTTTTCAGCGCAGCTCAGCCACATTCGATGTCTGAAAGAAGAAGGGGAACGATGATGGTCCGCAAAGACTGTAAAAGTTGAACGAACTCTAGTTGTCATGACGTAAGCTGTGGAAACCTGGTCCCGAAAACCGTACAGCTTGCAGCCGCACCATCGGCATCGCCGCAACAGATCTGCGCGGCCGCAGAAGATGCACAATAAAGATGCATTATAATACGGCGATTCTTTCGAATAAAAATACGAATACATTAAAAAACAATTAAATGTGTAAACGGTTTGGCAAATACGCGAGAATCATCATCAAAGAAAGCAGAGCCCGACGCAACAATAATTGATAAATATAAAACACAGAACGTGTTTCCGCTCATCAGTCTTCGTGCTTTGTTTATTTATCACATGTTTCATTTTATATTTTTATAAGAACGTCCGTCCATAGAAACTATGGACGAGTAGAGATATACATAAGTAAGTTCCGCAATGACGCCACTCTCAACCGATTACCACTCGATAGGCTGTAACAACTAAACCAGTAATGACTCTTTACAACCAGTCGCGTTACTTCAATTATTTCATGTTTTTATTATTTTTTTATCTCTTTCATTTCTTTTTACTTCTTTCTTTAAAATGAAAAGTGGAAACACAAAAGACAAATGCCGAGAGAGCGGCGAGCGGAGATCACGCGAACTGTAGCTGACGCCATAGTGGATAATTTTTCTTCTCATTGTACTGCAATCGTAATTCGTGCAAAACCAGGCGAGTGTTCGAAAGAATGAAGTACGAGTATTATTGTTTCGATTTGTTTGTGTCACCACACCTACCTACACCTGTAAGAAACACAATTTTCCTAATTGAGCTAAATTTAATCGATTACCGCCCGCCGGCGTACAGATTTCTCGATCTCGCCATCTCCGTTTGTTCCACAACATTCCACGAACGCGAATCCCGGCCTCCAACTTTTCGGGACCGACACCTAGCATCATCTCAAGGAGGATTACTAGACGTACACACGGCACATGTACTCTTCTCAATATGTAACTTCAAAGTAACTTGTTTTATTCCACGTATTCTGAGGAACTCGGTCCCAAATTTCAACTACTTGTACTAAAAACATTGTACAAGAAGGAAGAAGAATCAGTCAGTCATCTAGTCGAAATATTCTGTTATTATTTCTGGATGCCTCACCTCTTAACTCTGAATTTCGAACTCCCAATTAGAAACGGTCGTAAATTTCATTATATTCACCGAAAGGTAAAAGCGGCGACGATGACCCAATTCGAGTATTCTATGTTGACAGTAGTAGAGCACAATAAACACGAATATGTTGAGCCGCCATTTTTATGCCGACTTCTTCCGTTAACTAGCGAGCGCATCGCGGGCGACAATCGAGGCAGCCCGCGACAAAGATCGACGTTGCACGGTAAATGCAAACATGAAAGTGGATGCTTAGTGGGCTTATAGCGCTGTAGTCTTGGCAGCACTGTTTACACAAAATGACGTAATGAGTACTTGAGAGTTAGAAATACAGATCAAGCATAAGTTTTTGCGAGGGAACACTTTGTTTTTGATGTTCTTAAAAAGTGAATAAAATTCTAAAGGTGAAATACGAAAACGGAGCACATTTATCCTACATTGCAGTAATATTAAAATGCGCTGGTTTCGGGTAAGTCATTTTAGACAGGAAAGCATTAGTAGCAGGGAAGTCAAAACGGCAAAGATGGATGACATGAGCTGCGGTAAGCATGACACACCCAGTATTCAACAACAGGCAGATACTTTCCTTTCTATATCGGGTTTATAGAATAAAAATTACCTATTTCGGCAATTCTTTTCTAACATGTTGAACTCCATCAGCCACCTCTGTCGACAATCTGCGCCATCTTACTCATCTCATCGGGTAAGAGACTGAAGAACCTTCATTTTGTACATCCATCGTATAATTTCCGATAGAAGAGAAATTAAAGGCAGCATACAAGTCGTAAGACTTAGAATTATGTGTAACATTTCTAGCTTCGTATCTTCATTTGTTCGAAACTACTCGTTAATAGAGCGTGCCATTTTCGCCGACTTCGTCTTATCTTACATTCCCTTTTTCTACAAAAGTAAAGTATCATCACTTATGCCTCCTTCCCTGAAAATTCAGAAGAATTTAAAAACTGCCCAGCTAGTTGATTTAAAAAAAAAAAAAACACAAAAAAACACTTCATGGGAGATTTTGGAGAAAATATGTACGAAATTGTTTGTAAGAATTCATTTTCTTTTTGTTTTCCAACCCGCTACCAACCGAAGAAATTTTCAAACGCCACTGGAACTGAATGCTCTCTTTTTATTTTTAGCCAATCTGATGACTCCAGTCTAAGAGCCAGTGAACGAAATCCACGGGCCGGCTGAATTTTTGTACCTCCCTCCCCAATAGGACAAAATCTCTTGCAAAGCCCGTCGAACTTACACCGTGTACTCTAAGGGGCCAGCAATTTTCGAACTTTCAAATCTTAAAGAGTACCACGTGGATTATTCCACCTCATGAAAAGGTGCAACTCCTCGATCAGATAATACCAATAGGTGGAGCATCGACTACCTCTTCCTTTTCTCATGGAAAACACTACAAGTTTTGATATTTGGAAAAAATCTATTTTTCCATCTTCAAGAATGTGAGGGATGTATCTTCAAGACGTTGTTAGGTAGTATGAAACCCATTAAATATAATTTCAACTGACTCTGCGATGTACATCAGCGACCTCAAGAGTCCCAGAAAATGAATGAAGGTGACTGAGGAAATATCTACATGGATAGTCGATAAACAGATTTTTGAGATCGCTAAATTCGTTTTGGGGACTAAATTTCGGATCCGACTCATTTAGATTTCACAAAGGAGGTCCTCGTCCCACTAACGGGAGTCATGGCAAAATAATGGCCATTATTTCGGGATAATAATTCATACGTGCATAAGCTTACTGAATTCAATTCTGCGAGTAAATTTGAGCTTTAATCCTCCGATGCCATCAAAAATGGAGTAAATCGAGTACTCCAGTTTTTTTCTCTTTCAAATAGCCCATATATAGCTATTCTTTTTGTTTTTCTTGCGATAAGCTATTCATTACGTACATTGACATATTTTCTGACATTCACCTCCCGTTGTGGCATATCACGGAATCGAATTTACTTACACAATTGAACTTGCAACAACATTTACGAATGGAATACAATCTGAAAATAAAGACCACGAAATTCAGCAAACCCCCTCCAGCAGAATTTCAATAGGTTAAGATTTGAATCCAAAATTGAATTAGGCTACCTCAAAAACTAATGAGTTAAATAAAATTTCGATATAATGACCAATATTTGGCCGAAGCCCCCTCTTTGAAGGAACATTAACCAGCCGGATCTAAAAATTGCTTTTAAAATTGAATTCAGCGACAGTAAAATGCCTATTTTTAATAGGAACCCTTGTGGTGGGAACCTAACAAGTCGAATCCAAAAACTGCCCTCAAAATTGAATTCAACGACCTCGAAAACCTGTACATCGACTACCACGTCGAATTTCCTCTATATCACCCCAACTCTTTTTCGGATTCACTCCTAGGGCCAGTGACATTCTACTGAATTGATACATAACACTACCAACATCCAAGTTTATAAGTTCTTCACATCCTGATGGATCGAGAAAGAAAAGTTTCGTTACAAATTTCGAAACCTGATGTATTTCTCTAAAGAAAAGGGAGACGGTGTTGAAACGCTACCTGTTAACATAATCCGATAGAGGTGAAAATTTCCGGTGGTTATCGTCAGGGGTGAACGGGGGCTAATGCACCTCCGAAATTCTAAAAAAAAAAAAAAATCCAAAAGGTTACAAGTTGACAAATGAAATAAATTCGATATGAAAACAGAAATGTTTATTCAACTGTTAAACAAGGTAAAAATAGAAGGTTGAGTTTTGTACCAATTTTTCACCCCCCCCCAAAGGGTAGGTACTAAGTCAACTCGAAATTCTATTACCCCGTAAAGAAAGTTTTTGGTTGCGCCACTGGTTATCGTTCTATCAAATGAAACAACGATCCACGTAGTACTCACTAAAATGAAAAATTCATAAAAAGCTGGCATCCTAGAACCCTAGAGTACCCCCTCCCACTCAAAATATTTTTGTCGTTATCATTTTACCTACTGTACACATAAAGCATACAGTTCGCCTACTATTCGATTTTACCGCGGAAGGAAAAGGAACTAAACACTTACATCTAAGAGCCACAGATGCTAGGAGCCAACAAAATTTGTTCAATCTTCGCTCCAACAGTTTGACAAAGGGCACATATGACTGAGGAACTTCAAATTATTCAATAATTGACCCCTCCCCTGCTTCTATCACAATGTAAAAGAACTAAACTAAGGGCTAAGATTTTACAACATCTTAGGCTACTCTTTTTCTAACTTGCTCTCCACCTGAGTCCTGGAATCCGCCCTTTTCGAGCATTACTTCAGAGACGTCGGGGATGCTGTTAGGGATGCCTTAGCCCTCTTCCCTTCTGGCCGGAAAAAGGTATATCAAAAGCAAAAACTAAGGAAATCATGAAAGGAAGAATGGAATCAATTCATTTGGGGGTGTTAAGCCCCAAAAGCCTCCCTTCATAGTTACACCTATGGACATGTTAACAAATCGCATGCAGTCTTCTACTGAGTCATAATGACATAACGACCCCCTTCCATAAGATTCAACTGGCATGCCAGAGATTTGAAGAGTTTTAATTCAAACAATAGACTACATAATTTCAACGACTCTGCACGAGATGCATTAACGAGCCGCAGTAAGTCTCTATAATCTTAACGAGCGTTAGCATGAATTTAACGAGTTCTAATGAGTCTTGAAAAGTTTCCATGGCTCTCAACAGAGTCTAATGCAGTCTAAAATCGTACAGACCTCCTGATAAGGTCTTGTCGAGTCTAGGTTGAAAACGTGAGTCTTGTGAGTCTTGACATGGTTCTTTAGAATGTCGACGAATTAAGACCAAGTTGTAATGAGCACGAGCGCAGTCTGAACCACTATGTATCTTACACAGTCTTACCAAGTCAGTACAGTCTTACGAAAGGTGCATCAGTCCTACTGACTTTAAAAGTCTCGACGGAGTCCTAAATCTATCTGAATGAGCCTCATCAGAAAACCCACTAACTAATCATGCACCGGAGTCTTAACGAGTCCCCATATTCGAAACGTCTCTTTGCTTTTCTCAGGTAATTCGCCTCAATTTCCTCTCGTCCTTTATCTCTAGCCTGTCTTTCACACTGCTCTTCATTACATTAGTTGGCTAAGGGAGAGTGAGTGAGTGAATATATGTATATGGGGAAGGAAGAAACTCGTACCTTCTAAGTTTCACATTCTCCTCTTAACATTAGAAGAATGTAAAAGTGCATGTCGTCGGAAGAATTTGGAAGCCCGACCCAAATTTCGACAATCACCATACACGTCTGCTTGGTGTAATTACTCGTGTTTTTATTGTCCGGCTAAGCGAGCCGCTTCTGTGTGTACGGAAATACTTCAAACTGCCGTCTGCATACATAATTGTACAGAATACGAAACATTTTAATTAACAAAATTTTCGCAATAACCATAATGAATGAAGATGAAAAAGAAAAGAAAAATGGGACGTCTCCCGTTTGCAAATCCCAAAATTCACGCCGCCATCTCGACTGGCTGTCTATTGTTATAAACGAAAATATTCCGATTTATATAATAGCGTATAAAAAAGAAGAAAGGAAGGGAAAAAAAGAAGAAAAACATGCCTAATGGAATAACCGTGTTTTCTCATTCACAGGGAGGTTCATGAGTGTCTTCATTAGGCTGGAATTCTTCTGGCGACGGCGTCTGAATTTTTTTGAAAAGAATTTTCGATCGTCATCGCGCCGATTAGCGGAAGAACTAAAAGTTAATGGATCGAAAATCAATCATCGCCCAGAACGTATTAAACGTATCCAATTTCCAAAAAATATGAATAAACGAGCGCAGTCGAATCATTATTCACTTGAACAGTGTACACTACATCAAATATCATACGAGAAAGTACCAGCACTTCGAGTATTCATCAATAACTGAGGCGGCGATGGCTATTCTGGAGGAGGAGGAGAAGGAGGACGCAGAGGAATTAGCGCCCCCTAAGAAAAATAACTAATGGGTAAATAAGATTTCTTCTGCATCGGGGATAACAAATTTTAAGTAGTAGGTAAAAAAAAGTAGGTTGAATAAACAATCTTGAAAAACTTGCATTAAAAAAAAAATCAAAATCAGTGTTGGGAAGAGAAAGACTACGAAGTATCATCTGTATCTCTAACTCTATAGTCCATACTTCTATACCTACTTTTGGAACGATATAAATCAGGTGTTTACTTACTTCCGAGGATAAAATTCCCTGACTTTTCCAGATTTTTTCAGTCCATTTTTCAACTTTTTCGTACTAAAAAAATTATTTAAAAAAAAAAAATGTTGAATCGAGTGTGACAGAGAAAATTGTACAATACTATCACATCATAAGATTTTCATCGAAATTCCCTGACTTTTTTGATCTTCTTTTGAAATTTCCTGACTTTTCCAGGTTTCCCAGAATCCCCTGACTTTTCCCTGATTTCCACGATTTCCAGAAAAGTGGCCGTCCAGTAAATATGTCGGATAGTGCCAAAAATTGGCTAGAGGAATTCGAATAACGGACCATCGAGCTCTGAAGTCTCGCAGAAAAGGTCTCTGAAATTATTACTCCAATGAAACAGCTATGGGGAAAACGATCAGCAAAAGTTCGAAAATTAAAACAAGGGAGAAAAAGATTAGATCGAGCGAAGGTGGAACATTCGAGAAATTCGTGTTCGGGGTCATGGGGCATTTTGTGTCCGGAGGGTTTTCCTTCCTACTGGGCATAATTCTGACTATAAAATGAGTTCATAGACAAGACCCCACCTCCCCCTCTAAAATTTTTCATTCCCGAAAAAATTTGTTAAAGTTCTCGAAAATGGAAGTTTGCATTCACGAACTACATAAGATTAATCAAGTTTTGGTAGGATTTCTTTCTCCTGTTTTACTTGACCATTATTTGAAATAATCGAAAATAATTGTCTTTAACTGACTTTAACTGCCCTTCCTCTAAACAGTTGACTTTAATGGACTTAGTTGACCCGTTAGACACCTTATTCTAGACAGACCTGGCCACAGTGTACAGTGGATAGCAATCGTATACGACGTGACACTTTACGAACGAATTATGATCTACAGGCTATAATGTTCGAGAAAAGGTACCATAAGTCGCAACAATCTTGATTATATAATTACGTTCGTGCGTGCGTCGTCACTATAATAATTATCGCGAACGTGGAGTCTTAGTAAACGTTCGTAGGTAGTCATCGACACATCAATTTCTTCGCGTATTTCGCTACCACACAGAGAAAACTTAGTATGTCCACAACAGATGTTGAAGGAATGCGCAAAATTAAGATTTAGAAAGGGAAGTAGAGAAGTTATTATTATTATTATTATTATTAAAAATGTATTTATTGAGCCCCTTCACGACAGCCCAGTGGGCCAATAACAGTGACGGGGCTTATAAAATAACTATTTACAATCTTGCAATAATCTAAGAGAAAGAAAAATAGACTTAAATAAAAAGGAAAAAAAAACCATAGTAATAATAAGATTAAGACAAACAATAAGAACAATGAGTCAGCGGTGCGAGGGAGGAAGGGAGCGGGATGGAGCAGGAGGGTTGCGCATCCATTCATTTCCTCTTGATTTATTTTGTTATATTCTTGTTTTATTCCTGTGCGAGGATTTGAAGTACTTGTGTTCTAAAGTATTCTTTTTTTGTTGCGAGTACGTCGATTTCCGGGTTTACTATTTCAAGCTTATTGTATTCAAGCATGACTCTATTCAGCGGAGCATTCCAGAATTGAAACGTTCGGCCGGTATGGGGTGTAAACAACTGTTTTTTTCTGCACTTTTTTCCAGGGACATAGATATTTACTCGTTGCAATAGGAAAGCAGTCAACATTTCCTTGAATTAAATCATGTAACCATAAGGCGGTATATTTTCTCCTGTCCTCTAAAGTTGTGAGTCCGTAACCTCGGATTAGCTCATTATATTTCACTGTGGGATCATAGTATTCAAAATCTTTATAGTACAAAAATTTTAGAAATCGCTTTTGTATTTTCTCAATCTGTTTTATTTGAGTTATAGTAGTTGGATTCCATACGTTTGCTACAAAGTCTAAGTGAGATCTTACTAAGGAGTAATATAAAATTTTTAGAGTATCCGTATATGAAAATGTACAAGGCATGAGAGTTCGTTATCAAATCTCTTCAGCCTTTCTACTTCCTTTCCTAAACCTTAATATTTGCATTCCTTAAAAACATTTGATGTAGACATAGACTAGGTTTTCGCTGGGTGGTACCGATTTTTGTTTCGCAACTTTAAACGCATTATTCTCAAAATTAAGATTTCATATTCTCAAACTTCAGCTGATTTTATTTCAGTTTGTACTGAAGTTAGAGACTTCTTCTTTTTTTCTTTTTTTTTGTTTTTGTTTTTGGGTGAAACGCAGGTACATTCGTGCTCTACCAGAATCTACCAGAAACTCAAGAACAAGTTCTTCGACATATAGAACCTTTTCATAGAGCGCCTCACCTATATTTAACTGCACTCCATATTCTGTATGTTTATCCTCCTCAATTTCATAAACAAGGCCGTGACACGTGCGGTACACAGATTCCACTTCGTCAGCTTAGGCGAAACAAAAAACCGAAACTATGAAAGCATCAAGGAGTGTAGGAGTGTATCCAAAGCAGAAGAAAAACGTGATACTTGCCGGTGCAAACATCCAGAATGGCTAGATACACTAAATTCTAAGAACACGTATAATGCGCAGGTAGCCAGAGGGCCGCGGCCTGCAGCTATTCAATTCCATCACATCGAAAATGCATAGATGCAATCGCGGTCGTGACAAGTCGTCGCCGCACCACGTGAACACTAAAGCAAAGTGAAAAACAAACGGATGCACTAATTGGTAACATCGACAGTTGGGGCCCCGACTACACACACGAAACGTGACTTTTTGCCGAGTGCCGGACGCCCCCTCTCCGTCCTCTAGTAAGAATCTTCCACATTCTTAGTGCGTATATTATTCCATATTTTTAATGTGTTTATTCCGTATTCTATGCATTTTATATTTTATAGCAACGTTACTGAAAGTATGCTCCGCGGAATCCCGGGGCTCCGCAAAGACCCTGGTAGGGGTCCGCCGCACCAGGGCATCCAAAATTCTGGCCGTGTGTTGTATACTATTTTTCTTCATACCGAAACCGAAAGTACATTAAATAAAGTTTAGTGAAGGGTTCCATAACATACACTGCTGTTGAAAAGGGGTCCGTCACTAAAAAGTTTGAAAATCGCGGTTTTATAGCAATACACTTTTATTACACACTTGAAATCTGTGTTCAGGAAGATACGAGCTGGCAAAATGAGGTCTTGAGCTAAGACATGGTGTAGTGGAGACTGTGTACACTTTCTGGTAACAGGTTTGCTGAATCTCGATTCTGAACCTATCGGGTTATTAGTTCCCTAGCTGTGCGATCAATCGCCTCAAACATAACTCACGAGTACGATTTCTCGGCGACTTGTGGAGAGATAAGAGGGATAGGGGGGGGGGAAAGAAGAAAAAGAGAGAACGCTAAAAGTAATTATTCGGTTGGCTCCGATTTGTATTTGATTCGATTTAGATTTTATACAAGTAGCTCACGAGATTATGGGCGAGTATCCATCGCATGTCGCGACGTTCGTATTTGCAAACGAAACGAAGTGATCTCCTGGATACCAAGACGTCACTACTCTCCAGATCCTCACTCCACTGGTCTGCAGTGTTACTAGCTGATAAAAGTAGATAACCGTTCTGCAATTTTGAAAACATTCGTAAGTTTGAAATCTGTATACTGTTCCGTATTGGAGCGCTAATGTGAAACAACTTCTGTTCTAAAGCTTAACAATGCTAACGTATTCCCTATAGGAGCGCTAATATTGCTAATGTTGATAATAATTATTATCAAGAGACTCCTGAATATTATCAAGCAGTAGGTACTGTTATCAAGTATCCACATCCACCTATCCATCAATGCCATCTCGATCCCAAATCATATCCATATCATTGATTGATACAACTGCGATACTGATAAGATTCAGCATTCAGCGATTCAGTAATCAGTAAGTGATAACAGCAAGGAGCTCGGAAATAGACAAGTTGCTGTCAGAGAAATTCTAAAAAAGTCTTAGTGGTTTCCGAGAACTCTATTTCACAAACTCAGCTTCGTGATAAGTGAAAACATTGTTTTAATTTTACAGAAATATGAAATTGATGGAATTCCGTACATTATTCGTACTTTTCAATGATTTCCGTATAAAATTCCGCATAGGTCAGAAAATCCGTAAAAACACCGACTTCAACGTACATCTGGCAATACTGTCGGTCTGGAGTGGATTGAAGAACTCACAACGTACCAAACACACACACACACATTTTGTGTTTGTACAAGTACGGCACGATCACTCATTAGTTGGGTGAGGATTTTCATTCACAATCGTAAAGTGAGTGCATATACAGGGTGCCCAGTTTTTTCTCAAATAAAATTCCCTGAATCTTCCCTAATTTTCCCAGACACGTTTTAGAGCGGTCCAAGCGGTGGTTAAATGAAGTTACAGGACATGCGAGAAGATGTGCGCTATATTCAAGCTTTCGCAACTTTATTACGAAAAAAAAAAACTAAAAATAAAATCAAGATATAAGAATCAAAAGAACCTAAATAGCTTTATTTTTGCTTCAGTTACATACTTCAAAGGATAACAAATGAGAGTACACTTTTGGAAGCTCTCTTACATTATGTTTTTTTCCAGAAATATTTCCTAAAATCCCTGAATTTTTCAGACTTTCCTGATTTTTCCGGAACTGGGTACCCTGACATAATATGCATTTATTTGGGTAATACATGTACTCAAAAGTTATCCTCTTATCATAAAATCATCATCGTTCGTAAAAATAATGACAACTTGGGAGCACTGGCCCTGGCCGCTTCACGGCCCAACCCCCGGCGTCACTCGCTTCGCTCGCGATGGCCTGCAGTATCCCCCATAATCTAGCGCCTCAGGCTCGTGCCTATGTTACCTATATGTAAATACGGCCCTGGCACGTCATAGTAACATATTATGTGTATCTTACCCTACATTAAAAAATTTCAATAGAAATTACATGAAAACAACACGGCGCTACACCATCCAGGAACTCTCTCCTCCCCCATGGACACCCCCGGGAGTGGGCTACCCTCTGCTAATCCTCACCACAGCTGTCCTCCCTCTCCAGGAGCTCCCACCTCCACTAAGAAGCCTCCCGGGGTAGGGTACCTCTGGTGAAACGTGAGATTAAGGTACAGGAGAGGCCACCATGATTTTATCCCCACGGAGGGGAAGGAGGAGGTTGCTCTTACTGTTTAGTGCATAGAGAGCCCTCCTCCACCACAACTCGTCATCCACCATGAACCCCTTCCTAAGAGTAGGCTACCCCTGAAGAAATGAGAAATTAAGGGGCAGGTTAGGCAACCCGCAGTGTTTTTTCCAACTCCCGGCGGCGGCGGTGGCGCGGATTTTACTATTTTAGTACATAGAGATGAGCCCCAATGAAGTGACTTTATTCAACACTTCGCGGTCGGGTCAAGGAAAGCTAAAATTCAAGGTTGCAGTTCAGGAGCTCACCACTCCGCATGTCAACATTCAGTGGCTATCAGTCAACCACAAGGATCCGATAAATTCTCCGCAACCGTTTTACTATACTGGGAGGAAACGAAATTGTTCTCCCTCATTCTCTCCTTCCTTTTCGCGTTAAAATCAACTAAAAATGCAAAATCATGGGAAACATCCCCAACAGAACAGAAAATAGATCAAATATGCGGGAGAAATACTGTAATTGGAAGGGTAAATATGCTCTACGAACAGCCAAACTGTGCAAAAATACGTATTCGAGGTCAAACTACGCACTTTTACCGACTTTTCCAAGGAAAGGGAGGTATTATTTTATGTAATATTATAAAACGGCTCATTTACTAGAAAATGCATGAAACGGAAACGTACCATCAATGTACGCAAACGAAACCACCACAGAAGACTGTGCATTTGCATAAAAATATCCGCTCCCACCTCATTAGCTCATGCTTCCTTTGATTCACGATTCAGCTCACTGGACACATTCGTCCATCCGATGCTTCAGCGCATCCGAATTTTCTCTCACTCTTCAACAAGTCATCCGGCATTCAATTTATATAGTTTTCCATAACCGAATATACCGAGAGAACTTGGCGTACATTTGTTACAAATGTAATATAGCAATCTTACACGTGATACGATAATCGATTAGTACTGCGCCTAAACAAGAGAGGGAATATAAACAAAGAAAAACATTAAAAAAAAAAAAAAAACGCGTCCAGTTTCAACCGAGCGAAAAAGTAGGTGAAAGTAACGGCTCGAACTGGAGATTTTCAAATGATTTCGGTTAATATACGTAAATTTCTTTGTATTTTCACAGTCATACTTCGAATGCAGACAGACGTAATTTAAATTCACTTTGATGCGTATAACGTACTTTTTCCCTTCTTCCTCTCTTCCTTCTGGAAATTATCATAATTACGAGTTACACAGACAACCGAATATAACGAATTCCGAGTACAGGCGGTGACCGCGGGGAACGTTATAATTCGACGTTCTATCCCATTTCGGTGTTTATATAAATCGATTCTGTGCATTTTCCCGACAGTTACACACCGGGTAACGTGTACGTACTCTGATAGAGAATACAGAAACAGGAACTGACGCTCAAATTACGAATTAAACCGAGCGAGAGCGGTTGGTGAGAAATAGAAGGAGTAGCCACTCGAATGAAGAACGCCAAATGAAGCTGACCGGAGTGCGACGACCAACGGCTGACCGTTAAAATGCCGAACGCCACGTACTTGAAATTCGATAACTATAAAAGGCTTCAAAAGACGTGCACAGATTGCCGCTCAGGGTACACGTGAAAGTGTGCTCATTTTCGGAATCATCATGCAGTGCGCACACGAGAACATCGACGGCCACTCGAGACCCATCGAAAGTGCGCACAATTCTTGAGTCACCCTGTAGTACAGTTAAGAACATTGTCTGCCGCCGAAGGCACGTGTAAAAGGAAGCATATCGTTTTGAATCACCCTGTAGAACAAATCGAATGATCATTATCTGGTTTGTGGACATTGAAATACGTACAAAAATCAGGTCTTCGTCACGATCGCTGGTACAGGTCCATAATGCGTTTTCAAAAGACGCACGAGCCAACGTAAGGGCGGAAATGCCCCACCCTGATGGACTATCTGCACTTCCAGCGAAAAACATCTCTATTTCCTTTCAACGGACAGAGAACACGGCAGTAAAACTCTTACAAGAAAAGTTCGAAGTAGAAGTGAATCCACGGAGCTCTCCTGAGAGGGACCACTCGAAAAGTTATAGTTTATTAACCTCCGCCTTTCGAATGCATACATCCTCTGCTCGCCTTCACAATGGTAACTAATGGGTGGATAAGGAACAAATACTTAGATTTTTGACCAATTTCTAGTTCGTACTATGTAGACTGTTTTCTAGGCGATGTTGGAAATTAAAATGTCCTTGCAAGTGTAATGTCAAATTCTTTCAATTCACTGAGTTCTTGATTGGATCACGATTTTTGAAGAATTTTCAATATTCACCACAATACCATCCAAGTTGTTCCCTCGCGCTTAGAAGAAGTAGCATTCAATGAACTGCACTGTAGCGTAGCCAGTTCTCAAAGGGGGGGGGGGGGAGAGAGTAAGATTTTAAAGGGAGAAAAAGTCGAAAACTGAGGTATTTTTTTTTAAATCGCCGATATTAGAGGACTATTTTATGAAAATGAAGGTAAAATTAACAATTACTGCGCGAGCGAACGTTATTCAAAAAAACGTGTTTTAAAGGCGAAAAATTGCTCATTTTTGCATATTTTACATTCAGTTTCAGGTACCTTGAGGAGGGAGGAGGGACTAGCCCCTTTTGCCCCCTGGCTACACCACTGCCTCGTAGAAATCTTCACGTACCCTCAAGCCATCTTCCTTGGTAAACGGTCAGCACCCCTTACTGTAGATGACTGGCTACGGGCCTGGAAGTATCTCGACAATTTGACGAAAGTGGAATCCGCTCAAGTGTTCACGACAGACAAGTCACCACGACGAATTTGGAATTTTCCCATTTTGGGCTACATGTTCGAAATGGGCAGCAACGCCGACGTACAGCCAGCAATATTTAAATCAAATTACGTTGTATCTCAAGAGATTTCGTAGTTTTTGAGCTAGAAGCGGGCACACAGCGGAGACAATGGAGTCCAGTTACTTCTCTCAGAGCTAAATACTGAAATAAAAAACGCTTCACAAAGGGCATCATGTTACAGAGTTACTAGGGTGTACCCTAAAATCTTCATTGCAGCTGCCCAAATCGGAAAATTGTTAATTTTACAATCTTTTTCGTACCTAAGCCCCCCCCCCCTGACTAAAATATATAATCCAAAAATTCATTTGCGTCGAGTGTGTAAATAATTTTGCTTAAGATCTTACTTAGTTTTGAATTTTTTTACAATAAGTACTACATTCGTTTTCATTACGATCATTGCTTATTTTTCAATCATTTAATGAAATTTTTTTGAATAAATAAAGTTTTTAAAAGCATGTTCTTCCTTTCTTTTTTGGAGCTGCCCAAATTTTTTGAAGGGGTCCAACAAGTTTTTGGCAGTGTCCAATATAGGCGGTACTGCCCGTTAGGGTACACACTGAGAGTTACAAATGAGTGCCTGTCAGAGGCGTTTGAAGGAGTTCCAAGAAATCCTAAGAAGTGCTGAAGTCTCGAATTTCAAAAGTCGTATTCGAGTCTTAAAGAGTGAAAGCTGGTTTCAAACAAAGTTTAGAAGTCTCACAGAGTCTTAAGCAAGTTTTCGAGCATCTTAAAAGTATCTTGAAAACTATTAAAAAGTTCTAAGGAAACTATGATCACGTCTTGACGAGTCCTGATTAAGTTTGAAAGAGTCTGAAAGTTTTCGCTGGTTTGAAAAAGTTATCTAGTCTCGGATGGTCTTAGTGAATTTTTGTTTTTAAACATTCAAGAGTATTAAGGAGCATCTATTTGTATTAAAGTAAGGAAGAATTTTCATTAATTATCATGAATGATCCTATGCGAATCTTGAATAGTCAGCACGTTTTAAAGAAGAACCTTAAAAAGCCTTGAACACGTCTGTGAGAGTTTTGAATGAGCATTACAGAAGTTTTGGTTCATTTTGAGGAGTCTTCTAAAGTTTCATACGAGTATTGAAAAATTGTAAGAACTTTAAAGTCTTGATCATGTTTCGAAAAGCCATAATTAAACCCCGAAGTCATCAAGCCACAAACGAGTAAAGACAGTTTTACCAAGCCTTGAAAAGTTTGATGAGTCTGAAAGATTTTGACTGAAGAATAATCTTAACTAGTCCAGGGCAGCATCTCATGTAAACCTTCAGTTTGCTTTTCATTTTTTAATTAAATTTCCATTCCTCTTCTCGGAGTATTCGTGATTTTCTATTAATTTTTTTCGGCGCACTCTGCCTTTCAATTTTTTGTTATTCTTATTTTCCCATTTATTTTTTGTCTTCTCCTTCTCCGTAATTGAGTATTGCGTACTTAGTGTACTTTTCGATCATTTCAGTATTCTGGTCCTTTTCCTCGTTTCAATAATTTCTGCATTTTCCCCTCATGTTTCTGTAATTTTGTCTTACCCATTTCAATTTCCACGGAAACGTATGACATTAAAAACATACAAATACTATGAAGATTAATGAACGTGGGGATGGGGCTGATGATGCCGATGTCACGTGTGCGTAATTGTTATATGTGAACTTTATAGTGATGTCACTAACAAGTCTTTCATTTTTCATGCTTTTCTTCACCTTATGTCTATATTATGTACAAGTCTGATGGCTAAAGTTTCTATGGATTTTATATCGTAGGCTTTTATGCAATGGTAACGACAAGAAGGACCAGTTCGTTCTTATATTATATTTGACATCCATAAAAAAAATTCCTCCGGAATCTCTCAAGAAGCGCCTTAAGAATTTTTTTCACAGGGAAGCTGTCCGCTCGGTCCTCCCAGGATCTTAAAGCATCACGTATCCTTGTTCACGTCTCGTGTCTTTCTGTTTTTTGCATTCATATTATTTGTCTTTTAGTTACTGAGTTTTATGTATTCTTTTATTTTCATATATTAGGGAGAAGACAGAAAAGCACAGATCGATTTACATGGCAAAGGGGGAGGGAAACCGTAGAGGTTCGGTTCGTTTATATGTCTATGCCTTCATGATAAAAGGAATAAGTACAAGTTTTCAATATGATGTCTATCTGCCTGTCAGACTGGCCTCATGACTATATCTTATCAGTTGATTTCTCATCATAATCAACCAATATAAAGATATTCCCTGACAGGACACAGTCAAAATAGGTAAATACAATTAAGACACGTAGGATATAAGCAGGGAAAATTATTTTATGTTTCGACATATTTTTCCTATTGATTCATATAGGGAATATCCATCATAACTTTACGATTCACGTAATATGCAGTCAATTGGACCCAACTTGATTGGACATATTTTGATATTATTTTGATATTAAAAGCATAAAAATGCATATTTGTATCATTTTCCTTGGTTTTGGGGAATATTTGGCCATTTTGGAGAATTTTTCGGGAATATTTCTACTTTTCTGCTGAAAAATAATAAAAACGTCCGAGAATTCGATAGGAAATGAAATGACAGAAACTGGTTGGTTGCTAAAAAGTTGTTTGCAATTTTGGACCATAGACATGGTGTCACAATGGCAAAATTTTTGGAGGGAGCAATAGCAGGAAAAAAGCGTAATACTGGTTCTTCTCTACCCCCAGTGAAAAGAGGAAATAAGGTTGCAAAAAGACAATTCTCTCATTAACCCCCACGACCCTACCATTGTTGAGAAGTTTCACGACATACAGTAGGCATAAGGAAGTAAACCAAGCTTTTCCTCTTGAACTCTATAAACTTAAATAATATACAGTCGAACCTCGATAAGTCGAATACTGAAGGGACCAGAATTTTGTTCGACTTCGCGAAGTTCGACTTAGAGCGATGAAAAATTCGACTTGGCAAATTTCGACTTTGTAAGAGAAAAAATTGGATTTATTTAATGAAGTACACGTGTACATAAAAATGAAGTGCGTATGAAAGTGTACTGTACTGTACTGTGAACCGTACTTACAATTCAAAGTACTGTTCGATCGTATTTTGACGCAGATTTTGTCTAAGTTGTTTTTTCATGACTGCATTACTCACGCGATGTAAATGGGTGAAAATCTCCGGATCGACATTCGAAAATTCAAAATATCTAAATTAGACCATTTTTTGTTCGACTTAGCTATTGCTGTGTTCGACATGCCGCGAGAAAAATTGTTCACGTTTAAATGGGAGAGCGTCGGAACCGGCCAGATTTGTTCGACTGAGCTATTTTTTCGACTTATCTATGTACGACTTACCGAGGTTCCACTGCAGATTTCGTAAGACCATACATCCATCGGAATTTTTAAATTAGTAATGCTAATCTGACGTGAAAAAACATTGTTGCCTGATCACTCTGTTTTTAATAGGCCTAACGCAAAATGGAGCGTTATAAATTGTAAATATAGTACACGTGTCAATAAGCTGAAACCGTTGTGTGTAATTCGTCTCGATCGTAGAGTCGATTTAAGGTCGAAAAATGTTCGATAATTAGTTTGCTGGTAATTAAACCGAGAGGGGCGGATGAAACCGGGAATGCTGACGGTGCACAAGGGTACTGTAATATTTTCGGGTCCATTTTATGGGTCAATTAACACATAGATGGCCAGTATACGTGCACTTTTCTATATCAGCTCCTCTGCTCTTGAGGGACGGCGGGTTCTCCTGCCGCACACGTGAACCTGAAGTGAATATTTTTTGTTCTTCTACAATACGTAAACTTGCCTTGCAATAGGTTAGAGGCGAATTGATTTTTCCATTTGATTTCACTACGAATAATGGACACATGATGTTTACTGATTGTAATAAAAGTAACTAGAATTAATGAATAAGGAAAAATCTTCTTCCAACTTAAATTAAAGAATTTTAGAAAGATCTGGACTGTTTCCTTATACATGACCTTGAAGTGTGAACACGATTTATTGACCTTAGTTAACACAAAATCAGCAGAAGAATTATCGGACACAGGTGAGAAATTTTACATTCTAATTTCCATACCGATAACCAATGACAAGGAAATGACGAGAGCTAAATCATTCAAAAACATGAGCGGGTTCATTAGGAAAAATGTGCACGTATGCAGCGTGAGCCTTGAGTAGCAAAGCATTACTCGACTGATACGTAATGGTCGCGTGCTCAGAGTTGCAGCGCGCACCTCCAGAAGGTAGTAAACCATGACTCGTGAATTGTAGAAGCTCTATTCCAGAGTGGAGTACGTCATACCTCTGAAAGGACTGGCATACTGAAATCGACGGTGGCAATCAACTGGAGGATAGGCAACATTTTCGATATCTACAGTACAACCCACCAGACAGAATGCCTCACCGTCTTAGAATGAGTATCATAAAATAAAATAAAAACTGCATGTAGTGTATCTTTCTGAATCACTCTATGTACCATGTTCGATTGTGCGCTTTCTTTGGAAGTCCTCTTCTTCATTGTACCATAAAAACGAGGGAATTTAAAAGTTGAATCCAGAATGTTTCCACATGTAAGGTCGATCATTCAGCGACGAATCGTGCAGCTACCTCCTGCTGTGTGCATCGAACATCCATCTCTCGGTATTGCAAAGTACCCGAAGAAACCGAAATGAAAAAAGAACTTTAATTACTTAATGTAATTATCAAATGATTTTCATGGCGATTCTAAACGGTACTTTTTTGCTTCACATATTCTGCTGAGATAATGACTCTTCATCATGATACAGTTTTTGCATACACTTGTACACGTAACTTCTTTCTAACCGAAGCGACTTTCGCTGTCAATAATAATGAATAACGGAGGCCTCACGTCCTTTTCTGGAACAATATTCGTTCACGTTAACCTGCAACTGAAGAGCTCACTTCCAAATCGGCGTAAATGAAAAAAACTTTGACCGCGAAGACCATGCAGTCTAGCTGCAAGCTGTTTGCTGCTACGTGTAACATCAACTTTCATACATAAGATACTCTACTTCGAAAATCTGACAAATGACGTTACACTCAAGTTTAAACAAGCTATAAGCTACTAGCTCATTGCAAAAGAGGTTTCGCACAACGAAGAGATAAAAAAACTGAAAATTGTAACTAAAGACTTGAAGTGTAATTATGTTGACATTGAAACTCAAATGAAATGATATGCTAAGTAGCGAAGAAACTAATGTCGCTTTGTGTATCTTCGGTCACTTTATTCTCATGTAGTTGAATACAGTCCATCATAAATTATAAACGGTGGAATTCAACAACAATGTGAAAATAAAAGTTATGTAGCTACTGGCACACTCCCTATAGGCTATCAACTATCAAATAAGCACCAGAGAACATGACAAGTTGATGAAACAAAACGAAAATTAATGAAAAAAATTCATTCCTCATATTTTCAACGAACGCTTGCCACATTTCTTATCGGTCTCAAATGTCCGAGTTCGGAACAATGGGTCTACCATAAAATCGTCGGGTCAGTGCGATTTAAAGGTAAATCCAAAATAGTTAGTCTTTCTACAGAGGGAAGCGGTCTGGTTGGCCCAGTGGATAGCGCGTTGGTCTCAGAATCCAGAGGTCCCGGGTTCGAGCCCACGTAGCAACTAGCCAGAATTTTCGACCTAGACCGGGTTTTCGGCAAGAAAGGAAGAGTGCTAGAGGTTTCTTGTATCCCTGATTCTGAATTTTACATCAGATTTTCGATCCGGCCCCGAATTGAGCCCAACATCCAAATTTCGAGCATGGCAAGCCAAACTGACTTGGCTTGAAAAACTGAACGAAGTATCGAAACAACGGTTTTCTGGGCTGCTGATTTCAAAAATTATATCATCTTCGATCCAAACTCGATATAGGTATTAACATTCGAAATTTTGCATCTGATTTTTTGATCAGGTCTTGATTTAGGTCCAAAAATTCAAATTTTGGATCTCAATGGGAAACATTATTTGGCTTAAAATATTGAACAATGTATCGAACTCGGGGGTTCGCAGGGTCGCTAATTTTGAAGACTTAGATTTTGATAAGGACCAAATTTAAGCCCACTTGCTCATTTCGACTGAGAAATTCAAGATTTGTAAGTTGGTACTACGTTCGAGTCCTTCTTTTCGGCGACAGAAAATTTTTCATCAAGAAAGAAACGGCGGAAGACTCCCAATTATCTGCCCTTCAGATTATCCGCTTCGAATATATCCGCCCGCTCGCCCTTCTGGGTTATCCACCTAACCACGGGCGGATAGTCTGAAATCCTAAAACCACAACTTTGATCCTCAGCACATAGTATGGATTATGACGATACTTTTTCAGCGCCAGAAAAGTCGCTGATATTTAAAGAACAATAACCAGCAATCACTGCTCAAGATATCATGAAATTCAGAAAACGGAGACATTAGGTTGCTGAGGAGCGGCTTATCATGAAGAAGCAAAATAATTTACAGATTCTTATAAAGAAATGACTTCTCTTTTCAGTTCAGTTTTTTTCTCCAAAAGCATTGTCTTTTCCCCCAATCATTGACCAAAGAAGCCAAAATTGCCGTTTTTTCTGTTAAAAAAAAAATAATTTATTAATAAAGTTTTTTAGTAGAAAATATATTATCCCTTAACGTACCTGATAATTCAATAAAAATTGTTTTCTCCATTTTCCAGTGTTTTTTGATTAAAATTACACGTTTTTGGGTTATCCGCTCAACCTTCAGCCGTAATTACGGCAGATAATTGGGAGCCCACTGCAGGTCCTTCCAGTTGCAGACTCTAATCACCACGCGTCGATCCGACTTCACATACACAAAAAAAGGTGGGGAAATGTTTGTCTTTTTACACCTCGAGTAAACAAAATACTAATCATTTATACTGATAGGCTATGTCTTCAACAGAACAAGAATAAAAGAAGGCAATGGGGTATTTGCTCGCAGAAACCCTAAAAAAATGTATTTAGGCCACTTGATAAGTGAATCATATTATACTTATGTGACTATAAAAATGATCAGCACATTTTATCGAGAACACCGCATTCCACGTGCTCTCTGCCAGGTTAATAATGAATGCAACTTGATATTGACAGTTCTGAAAAGTGGTAGTCCTTCTTGGAGATGGCAACGTAGCATATATATAGGAAAAAAATTATTATAAGTTCAGCATTATTACGATAACAATAATAACAATGTTTATTCTACATACCTTACATATTCTACATGGATGCTTAGAACTATTGCTGTAATATCGACAGAATTTTTCGTATCGATATGCATCGATAATTTTACAAAATGTATCGATATAATTTAACAAACTTGAAATTGAATTGGTATTATTTGGGAATAAATTTGTTAAACCTAAAATTCCAAATAGAAACTCGTGTAACTTTTTTCAAAACTATTTTCTGAATCAATAAATTTGTGAGAAATCCGAGTTTCATTTTATATTAAAACAATACCTACAATTAAAAATTGGTTACTTTACTCAGTTAAGAATTTCAAGTTTCTATTCAAGTATAGTAACTTTTTGACTTAGTTTAGTGATAAGCTCCCTCTTCTTTCATTAATTAAGTACTCAGCTGATAAACAACCTCGTTCACTGCTTATCGATGAAGATGGTGTAACGAAAATTTCCCCAACCAGCTGTTCCAACTCATGATTTCTCCAATATTTTATCATTATCGACTAAGCGGATCATAGTCTATTTTATGATGATCTTAGTGAACATCTCAATCTTTGATAGATATCGATACACAAAATTTGGTATCAATACAGTTCGATATTCAAAAATATCGATACACATCGATATAAATTACAGCACTACTTAGAACATTATATTTTTAACATCTTCTTTAATAGGACACGGCAACGAAGTGGCTAACACCTGGTGGCAGAGTTGAGAACCTATCTAGTTTGAATAATCAAATAATTTGCTCCGGTAAGAAATGTACAAGGGATGATTCGATAATTTGAATTCTGAAAAATATATAGTTCTTTCAGGATGAATACTCATTGAACTTATTTTTCTAGAACATTGATTACAAAAGTTCAACAGTCATTGAAACCCTCACAAAACGAGATCTTTGCTTCCCGTTTTAAAAGACAGGAAATATCGATTTTGATCACTCAACCTAATTCCAAGGGGTTTGTTAGTGTACATGGACACTGTTCAGCAAAAGGGAACCAACCAACATTTGTAAACAAAACGAGTTACATATTAGTATCATTGGACAGAGCGTAAAAAGTAGAATTTTTCAAAATTGGGCACCCGATTCAAAAATGTGTACTCCCACTGAAAAAAGCTTATCAGTACACGCTATGTCATATAGTTTCTACATGGTTCTTGAACTTCGAATCACATGTTCTCAAAAAGCGGATTTTGCTAATTGGTTCCCTTTTCTGAACAGCGTCCACATGTGAGTGTGGTGTCACGAGCGCTCTCTACATTGCACTCCACTTCCCAACCTAGAATCTTTCATGATACAGAGGTGCGCTCACATAAACTTGATGGACAGCATGTGAAATGCATGTTCTCAGATCAATGACAAAATACACTAAGGGTGTTTTTTCATCTATATACATATACATACATACAAAATCATTTCTATGCACCAAAACGTATCTACCATAGAAAAAAGATTCAAGTCTGAGTGCTAGAAGAGGGTACGACAGACTACATTCTTATACCAAGAACTGTACCTTTATTAAGGCCGTTTTCTGTATCTTCTGCGAAATTTTGAAAAAATGACAAATTGTTTTACCATTGATCGATTCATATACTTTTGCATGAGAGAACGTAGACGAGAAGATTAATGAAGAACAATTGAATGCGTCTATAGAAAATGGGCCTTAGTGAACTCAGGCCCTTTTTCAAAAAATGGTGTAGTACGATTCAGCAGGTCAAGAACACTACAGAACATCTCACATTACAGCGCTACCTGGCGCCAAACGGTCGCAATAGGGGATCAAACATAACTGCTCTGAAAAATACTAGGTTCTATGACTTCCCCATGAGCTCCGTGATACCGATGATTAGGGGATTACAGTTCTGTGATTCTCCAAGTTGGGCATCGACTTCTCGATCATGCGTTGCCAGTATTTCATGTTATTTGAACGTTAAAGTTTAAAAAAAAAAAAAAATATCGAGAAAACTAAAGTTTATCCTCTCGAAAAAGAATGAAAAATGTTGCAAAAAGAAGTGCCGTTCGAATTTCGTGTCACTTTCTCCATCGATTTTTGATAGATTTTCGATGATCTTAAAAGAAAGCCAGGATACGTCCCTCAACAGGAATGTTTTCGAAGAAAAAGCGGTTAGAGTGAAAAAAAAAAATCCGAAAAGTGGTAATTAGTATTATTCGACCCAAGTACTCTTTGAAGACAGGATGTTTATTTTTCGTGAATATTGACTTCCTTATGTCTATTTTCCATAAATAATATTGACTTCAGAGTATGTATGTGTATTTATTCTTTTTCAGCGTTCGTTTTCTATAGAAAAAGTAGTAAAAAAAGTCATCCAAGAAAAGGAGCCTAACTTCAGTCACACTTCTCCACCCATATCTCTGCCTACATTTGACCTCAGCTCTTCATACTTTAGGATTGCAGAATGAGACTTCCAACTACTTTTTAACAAAATATCAGTTATTATCCAAATTATCATTACTATTGTAAATTACTAGTTATAAGCTCTCAAACTTTCAAACGCTTGTATCACAAAATGTCATTTTCGTACCTAGGCCCTTTATCAATGGACGCATTCAACTAGTATCCTAGTACAATTTGGAACAAGAAATGCAACCCCCGTTCAGGTACAACGTCCTATTTGCATTTGAACTCAGCCCGTCTACCAGAATTCAATCACAATTCGGAGATTTTGGAACTGGTCAATCTTTTTTTCTCGACTTCGAGCCATTGCCAAGCAGTCTGTGATAACTTTCTACGAATACAGTGTGCCGCCGATTGTAGGAACAGCTTTACCAGACGGCGTTTTTAGCTCAGAAATCTTAATTCCGCGGTCGGGCCGTTCTGGAAGTATGCTTCTCAATTGTAATGAAGCAAAATTAATGCGCGGAGCTACAGCGAAGTTGTATAATGGGAAAGTGATACCAAACACGTGTACATGCTCATGTCAAAATAATAAAATGGGTTTTCCGAGCGAAGACACCGCCCGAAAAGAAAACAGTAAATTTCCGAGTTGCTCCGCGTTAAATTAAAAAAATCGAACGAGGTCATTTACAGATGACAGACCGGAGCGGTTGTTTGATGGGATATGAATTACGTTGGTTAAGCAAAAGGAAAAAAAAGGGAAAAAAAAGAGAGAAAAAAAAGAGAATCGCACTCTTCTTCGTTTAAATTCGGTCGGTTATAATTGGAGGGAAAAAATTCAATTCCAAACGTGAGGCCAATATTTGCCATTGGCTATTAATGTAGTTCAACGCACAAACTACAAATATTGTTTGAACTTCGAGAAACGCCCCATCGGTGTATCAGCCATGAGTCATGGTATGAGAACTGTTCACGGTATCTCTATACGGCTTTGCAACCCATACCCGAAACTAATACGATTTAGATGCAAAAATAAAAAATAATGGAAATACAGTCGAAATTCACGCGGACAATACTACCGCCAAACCAGTTTTGCAAGTTCTGTGAAGCACCTCGACGTCTTACAGCCCTTTAATTTGCCGCGATTCACGATCAACAGAAATGTTGTGACTTTTAAATGAGTCCTTTATGAATTTAGTAGTCGCGGTTTATCGTTTCGATCCCCGTTCTTATTTCGTATTAACGCAGCATTCAGAAATGAAGTTGGCCATTTGTGCTAAAAAGGTGCGCCATCTAGCCGACTACGATGAACTTATGGACCGAGAGGATAAGCAATGATACTAACAACTTGTCGACAATTTTTTAGTCTACTGAAATTTTCACGCTAATTTTGTTTCACAAAAGTTCATGATACTGAAATGTTATTATTAAAATTGTGATCTTCAATTTGGAAAACGCTCTCACATTACTAGCAGCTTAGTCATTATTAGTGGTGTGTACTGTGAATGCTACTAGCCTTAGAGTGTTCCCAGCGCTGCTTCCACCCACCAATCGAACTTGAATTCGTACGCAGATTACCCCTTCAATAGCCCAGAACAGTTAGGAGTTTCAGTTCAACCCAGCTGCCAACAGAGCTTTTTCTTTCGACTTCTTCTTCAGTCACGCTTTCTAATCAACACACCAAAAGTCTTCAGTGAGTTGCTGAAGCTTGCGAAGGTACTATCAAGTTTCACTTGAAATTTCGAGAAGGATCAACGTTTTGAGAAAAATGTTCAGCACAAATTGTTTCTCTTTCAATTCGACATAAGAAAGGTCGACTAAAATTTTTCAAAAACTAATGTCTTAAATCATGGGTTTAAAACAACCAACAAAACAAACAAGAAACAAGCCTTACGAACAAAAACACACAACTGATGACATAATATTACGTCAATCTCATCAACTTCAACACACTGGAGGGATACCAATTACTCCTCAACCCGTTTTATCAAGTCCACACACATCATCCACAGGAAGTTCGTTATCCTCTCTCACTACTTAGATATCACGCCTTGAAAAACGTGATTTTTTGTTTTATTATTTCTAGAAAGGCGTAAACTAGAGGAATTTTTAGCGCTTCTATTTGTTCGAATAATCAGACCGATATATTCGGCACGGTTCAAGGTCAAACAAGTTTCAGTATCGTTTTGACCCTTCATTTAAAATTCTGGTATCAGGGGAGAGAAAATCATAGATACAGGGATTCATTTTTAGGTTTCAAGCGTCAGGGAAATCGATTTAACATTAATTTGACTCGCATACGAAAACTGAGACACCTAGGTTGAGGGAAGAGGACACCAATATGAAGATAACAAATATGAAAAAATCTTCAGTACGTAAGTCTACTTTGTTCACTCAAAACTGAAAATTACTGTGTGAACAAAAACTTAAATATCCCTCCCCCCTCTCATCCTGGTGC